>JARHVA010004077.1:0-647500 GCA_037957365.1 Torreya grandis | reverse complement strand
AGGCATCGATCACACCAAATAAATGAATACAAAGACCCTATTGCATATAAAAACTCTAAAAATAATCAAATAACCTACATAAGTCTAAGACATTTTTTCTCGAAAGATAAACTTTAAATTGCTTTAACCAATTTTAATAATAATTAAAATTACCTAAACTTAAGCAAATTCTAATATTTAGTTCAAATGAAGTTGATTCTAGTCTTATCAATTTGATGATCTTGACGAGCGAGATGAATATCAAATTTACGCTCTATAAATATTGGCAAATATGTCAGTGTGTCCTTTATTGGTAGGGTTGAGCTACATGTAATATCATCACTCATCCACCACTAGACTTTGGGATCAAAATACACTAACCATTATTTGGATAAGATGCAATAATATTTCACCATGTGACATAATCTCACTCATCCAATAGGTTATGAGCCTTGGCTTAAAAGTTAAGATGTATTGACTGCTATGGGGCTCCAAAATATTGATAGGTGGCTATATCTTAGCTCCCTAAGAGCTCAACTAAGTTTTTAATTTGTAATTATCCAAAGATCACATAGAAGTATGATTTTACCACATGTTATCATCCCATTCATTTAGGGGCTTGAGGACCTAAGATCGAGGATCTAGATGCCCTAATGAATCTAGGATGTTGGATCATGATAAGTGTCCTCATCTTGCTTACTTGGGAGATTAGGGACCAAGATAAAAATTTTAAATATCCCAAGGAAATGAGGAAATAGGATCATGATAAGTGGAAGCATCTCACTTTCCCAAGGCCCAAAAGACTTAGTAAAAAGTAACTAAGTCTGAAAGCTAACAAGGAAGTGAATGAGTGACAAGTGGAATCTCCTCATTCATCTATGGACTCAAAGGTTTTTAAATTTGATTAAATCCATAAGCCTTCAAGAAATAAATTAGATGTTAGTCACCTTTTAGTTTAAATGCAAAAGACTAAGTTAAAAGTATAAAGGAAGGCTAAAGGAAAACAAGACTATTGAATAAAAATAACCATTTCATTGAGCCCAGAGCCAATTTCATCCCATTATACATAAAGTTACTAAGTTAGAGAATGAAAAAATTAAAAATACTTAGCCAAATAATCTAAAATAATGTAGGAAATGGACCAAAATGCTTAAGGAAAACACAAAAACTCTTAAAATAGTAAGATAATTTTCCTAAGTCTAAGCCAAATTCTACCTAAAAGGTGAAATTTATACCCTTTAAACATGTTTCCACAAAGATGAGGCTCTTTAGACTTGGGAAAATTAAAAAAATTAAATCAATGAAACCTAAAACCCAAAATATAATATTTTAACAAAGTGTAGATAATGAAGATTCATCATCAAACTTGGTTAAAATAACAAAATAAGATTAAAATTCATATTTCAAAATTAAAATACCTTCTCACATAAATTTTCCCAAAATAAAAGATCAGATTCTAGAACAAAAAGAGGTTTCATGATTTCATAATGAAATTAGGGCGTGATGTGTAAGCAACAACACATATCTCTTATAATTTCAAGGTAAATTAAACTGACACATACATAGTAATTATGGAAAACTATGTCCCAAATTAGGTTATAATTTATCTTAGAGGGTGATTAGAAGAACAAATATAGGAAATAATATTAAATTTAAGTTAATCAACCAATTTATAATTTAACATAGTTATCCATTTTCAAGACAACCAAAATCTACATTTAGCCAAATGGATATAAATAGCCACTAAAATTAGCCCTGATGGGGTGGCAGAGACCGCAAATCCCTTTGTGTTATTATTATTATTATTTTAAATTTAAATAATAAATGGTTGAATACTTGTCAAGGCAATCCACTTTAAGCTTTTTAATTTTTTAAAATATATTAAAAAAATCCCCCTGCTTAATTTTGGTGGCATAATCAGGGGGCTAGTCCCTGAGAACCATTAAACCAACAAAAATAGCCAGTAGCAACCACTGAAACCACTATGTCAACTCAAACAGCCACATCCAACATATAAACACCTTATGAGATTTGAACCTAGGTGGGGTTGGGCAAAACCAACCCATTTTACCAACCCTTCAACATCTCAGTGGTTGTTGCTGGTCGTTTGTGTTGGTTTAATGATTCTCAGGGACTAGGCCCCCTGATTATGCCCCAGATCTAGTTTGTATCTCTAGTCAAAAGCAATCTGGGTAGGGGTCTCGTCAACCCTAATATATATATATATATATATATATATATATATATATATATATATATATATATATATATATATATATATATATATATAAAATAAAAATAAAAAATGGTTGAATTTTTATAAAAATCAAACTCTTTAAGCTATGAATGGTCAAATTGATTGAAATATTTCCACATATTAGGATTAAAACATGGTTTTTCTACAAAACAAGAGTTTTTCCCCCTAAATTATCTACTCTAGGTACATTTGTATTGTCATATTTAGTTGAAAATGTATGCATTATCTATAAATTGGTCAATAACTTGCCTTCTTGTTATGTAAATTTTAAGCTACAGGTGTCCATTTAATAAAATGAAAGGATAAACCATATTTATATACTACTATAGACACAATAGAGAGTTCTGATCTATTCCAAACTACCAAAAACAACATTAACTCCATATCACATAGTCACCACAAGGGAGCCATTGGGATTAAAAAAATAAACTCACAACGAGTTTAAAATCATCTTAAGGGTTTTGAACCCTTATAGACATTATGACAGAGACATAATGTCCCAAAAATGTACCTAAATTTTGACTCACCCTAAAAAGATACCTAAAATGATGAAGCTAGACTAGGACTCCTACTCTAATATTATATTAAAAATATGGACTACGATCAAGCATATTGATACTATACATATTTCAAGTCATGCATAGAAAATAGATACATCTATTGGATACAAAATTATACCACTAATAATGTATTAACATTTCACAAAGGCAGGGAGTGAAATATACAATACACCTCTCACTTTATATTCTCCATTTCACATCAATTCAAAATGAGAATGAGGGAGAGCCTTGATTTTATAGAGAATAAAAGAACTCATAAATTAATTTGGTTGCATTAATGAAGGTGGTTTCATAAATTCAAGTGATTCAAAATGGTGTTCAAAGTCCACTTTGGTGGGTAACTTTGAATTTAATGCAAGTTTTTATGTGAGTGTGCAACCTAGACTTTAGTGCAAGTTTCCAAGTCTAAATAGGATTATTTTTTAAATAAAAAATAAAAAAATCTTGGGATAATTAATTAATAATTAATTAAAATTAATGTGTAATTAAAAATTTACACCAATAACCCTTGCCTATGTTTTTCATTGTACTAAATTAGTTGTTATAGCTATAAGGCTTCTAGGCTTGCCATTTCACCTTTAAGTTACATAGATCATGTATTGGTTATACATTATACCACTTGTCTTCTTTTAGTTTAATATTTGTAGATAATTTGGATCTAGGTTACATTTTTTCACTACTCCTTTCAATGTAGTATCTTTATTATATCTTTGATACACCCTTTTCTTACCATCGCTACATCATTGATTTAATTTGGGATCTAGTTAAAGTTATACCTCATATCCTAGGCATAGGGTTTGTAACCCTATATAATTTACATTAAATTTGGACTTACCTCTACCATATATAAGGCCACCTCAATTATTTTCATTGTATCATCTAATTATATGTAGGGTTTATGGTTGTAACCTTTTTAGTATTCTAGTCTATAGAGAGAAAGAGGATTGTTAATGGTCATCTAAGCCTACACATAAATTCTGATGAACCTAAAATTAAACTTATCCCACATATGGTTGGAAAATTTTCATGTTTTTTTACTTCTTATTGTTGTCTTCATCATCATCATACTTCATGGTGAACGTATTTCTTAGCCAAACTATATTATCTATCTCGATAAGATCTGTTATCATCAATCCATCAACTAACATTTTTTTCTATTTTCCCAATTGTATCCTCCAACCCATTACAATTGCTTATTTCCATCACTATATTATCAAACTCAATAGAGTTTATTCTCTGATCTAACTATATTGCCTACCTTGATAGAGCCTATTTTCAGTATTCTTGTACCACCAACTACATCAATTAGCTCGATACAGTTGTTTACTTCTTTTTCAAAAAAAAAAAATGGATCAATATGAAGAGAAGACCAACCAATATTTTTTAAGGATACATATCAACAATCCTAATTATATGGAGTTAACCAATACCCATAATAATTACAAATTCATGTATTATTATTTTTCTAGTTCTCAAGATAATTCTGGTAACAATTTTAATATGGCATCCAATAAATTCAAAATATATGAAGCATACAACTTTAAGAATCCTAAGAAATCCCAACTACTTGAAGACCACAAATATAAGGGTCAAGAGAAGTATGGCCTATTATTAAGTTAAAATGAAAATATTTCTCCAATAGAATCCTAAGCATAGGGGAAAGGACCCTATGGTTGTCTATCACATAATGTTGGAACTTTATGTGGAATGTCCTCTTTCCTTTAGTCATAGTTTTTACATAGGGCTTTAGGTAAATCAGTTATCAACTTCCCTCAGTCCTTTTTTATCCACCATGTCTAGTATCACCACTAACATGGGGTTATTTCCTTTATTATGCCTAATCAAAGTGATCAATCAATGCTAACATTAATGCCACATCTAATGCATCTTAATAGGCCACTCAAGCCTCTACTTCTAATCAAAACACTCTCAATCCTAACCAAGTAATCTTGTAAGTAATAAAAAAATTGCTACCATGCAATATTATTTATCTCCAAGAATATGAATGGAACTACTAGTGCTTGGTATGGGGGTACACAAGGTACTTAAACAAACAACTAGAAGGCTAGAAGGATTAAGTCTTCTATGGGCCATAGGAGATCTATAGAGGCTATACAGTTTGTCATCTTGTACCAAGCTATAGATAGACTTGTAAACCAGGTTAGGGATAGAATGATAAAGTGTAAAAAAGATGCAAGTATCTCTAATAGGTATAACCATAGTAAATCAAGTACTTAAGACTAGAAAACTATTTGCATACAAATTGTGGAAATAACAATGTTGAATAAAGAGAGCTAACAAGAAATGTGTAAACCTAGAATCAAAATCATTTTTGGGCCAAATGAAAGATGTTTTAATAATTAAATATGTTTTCAATAAAGGGTACAAGAGAATGCCTAATCTAAGTTCAAGTTAACTCTTTATTTTCAATAATATTGTTTCCTAATAATGCATTTTTTTTGTTGAACAAGAGAGATTGTTTATGCAAGTTGTATAGATTATTTTGAGCATGTAAGATTCTACTATGTAATGAGAAATGTTTACAATGTAATCATGACATATAATGTAATATATTTCAAGAAATCAATATATTCTTAACCACATACAAATGTAATAAACTTAAAAAATTATCCTAGATAATGTCTTAAAAAGCTAAATCACTAAAATAATCAAAACCTAGCATGTATACTACTGCAAACAAACAATAAATTCAATTTGAATGCCCTAATATAAAATTCAAAATAATTGTGTAGACTTTATACCAACCTATTATCCAATTTAGGAAGTAAAAGAGGAAGAGGATCAGGTTGTGTGTGATCTAAGTCCAGACCAAGAGCCAAAGTTATGGAAGAGGTGAAGGAGAATCTACCAACTGAGAGAGATCCAATGCAAGGATCACAAGAATATATGTAATGGAGTATTGAGGGATCTAGGAGAAACCCATAATCTTCAATAACACTATAGAGAGCAATGTGAATCACCAAGATAAGTTGTATAATAGTAGGGCATCCCTTATCATAATGAAAATTGAGTGTGCCAAGAATGAACCAAGTGAGATTTAAGAAGGTAGCCAAGATTTGAGTGTGATGGTCAAGTGGGAAGATCAAAGAAAAATTTAGGAGAGAGAGTCTCAAATTAATGAGAAAGTGACATATATCTCAACCCTAATATTCCAAAAAGCCAAAAAATAGCCATTTCTAGCCATTTGGGCCTAAATAGGGACCTTTTTTGCACATTCTACCTGGAACATGGCCTAGGCCATGGTTTTCCTCCCTTAGTCGTGGTTTTGGTCAAATCGGCACTTTGGGTGGTCAACAGGACTTTGGAAGGGCCCAAGGAGGCATCTAGAGGGCTTGTACATGTGCAAAAGGTCAGTAAGAGGCTGAAGATGTATAGGGGATGGATGTATGATGTGGGAAAGTTAAATGCAAGTCATAAATACTTAATTTTAGGATAACTAGGGTCATTAGTCTACATGTAAGCCGATGTGTAATCATAGGGAGAAGTAGGGTCACGGGAAGTACGATTACATATACCCTCGAGGTACAAGCAGTTGGTATTAGAAATGAATAAGGAATGTTATGTAGTAACTAAAAGACACACAAAATCAAAGGAAAAAAAGAACTAAAAATATAAAATAGAACATTACATGTACTTACCAAATAAGGATGGTTGTAGAAGAAGTCGATGGCATGATCCATGGGTGAAAGTGCAAATGCTGCATAATCCAAATCCAACTCCAATTCTTGTTAGGATTAGGAGCACAATTGATTACCTTTTATAAGCAACTAAACATGAAATTTAACCAAAAGTAACAAGTAACTAGAAATCAGAAACAACATAGAATTTGAGAGACAATACAATCTTGTATTCAACTCATCCAGAAAGAAAATACAATAAAGAAGATGCCACACTCTTCCCACACCTCTAGGGCTTCCCACACCTCTAAGGCTCCCAGTAATTCTCCTTCAAGAGTTCTCTCTCTCAATTATGGTCAAAACAAACAACTCAAACACAGAGTTGTTGTTCACCTCCACCAGTCAGTAACAATACTGCCAGTCCACCAGTCAGTAACAATATTGCCAATCCAACAAGTACTCAAAGTACTCCAAGTAGATCTCCCTTGAACTTGCAACAACCTGAAAATAAAATGATCTTACTTACCATGTAGATCTCCCCTGATCTTTCACAACCTGTAGATCAACTTGGTCTTGCACACCTGCAAACCTAGATCTTACAAATAGAAGGATCTCTTCCTTGTCCTTGATTACAATACAGCCCATGGATCTCTTAAATAGATCCCATGCAAACAATAATTAGACTTCTAATTAAAATAATTAAAACCACAAATCCAAGACTAAAATTAGTCTTTTACATGTAAACAAACACTCCATCTAAAATAAGACTAGTTCCAGAGATGCATGCAAACATATACACACACAGGCTACCGACGTCGGTTCTTATCTAATCGATGTCAGCCGACCTATAACCGATGTCAGTTATTGTGAACATTGAAGATGACCGATGTCGATTGCACTACCGACATCGTTTTCTTTGTAACTCAGCAACCTCCTCCATGTTTGCATCAGTGAAGCTTTTAGCTCCACAACCTAACAATCTCCCACTTGGAGATAAATAGTTGCACCTGTACCTGTACCTTTACATCGTCTAATTTGTTTCCTAGCTTGTATCCCTCTTCAAGATCAATCTTGAAGACCAACCACCACACATACTATGGTGCAACTCCTATCATCCAAGTCCCCTACCACATCTGAATCTACATACCCATGTAGAGAAGTGCTTGACCCTGCATCGCATGTTAACCTGTTGTTGGTCCCTCTCAGATACTTGAGAATCCACTGAACAACATTCCAATGCTTATTTCTCGGATTGACCCCAAACTTGCTGACAACACCCACTGCTTGGGCAAACTCAAGTCTAGTACATACCATGCACTTAACCTCATTATGTGAATTGGGACACCGTTCTGTGAACTGTCCATCCATAAGTGTGCAAACTGGTTTTGCATCCTGCATCTTGAACCTTGCCACTACCTTATTCACATAATCATCTAGAGATAAAATCAACCTGTGACCTTCCATGTCTCTAGACATTCTCATGCCAAAGAATCTTGCTACTCCCAGATTCCTCATGACACACCTCTGAACTAACTTTACCTTTAGCTCAGCAACTCCCTGCATGTGTGACCCTACAACAAGCATACACACCACATACAGTAATAGGATAATGTAGCTAATATTATCCAACTTGGTAAAGTAAACACAATGGTTAAACCTCCATTGTCTTGCAGCTTTCTCAAGACCATATACCCTGGCCTTCCGTCTCACGTGTCCATTCTCTCTCTTCTTTAACCTAAGAATCCGTTCATCTTTCAGTGCTTTCTCTCCAGCTAGAAACTCTACCAAATCTCCCATTTGGTTCTCTTCCAAGGAATCAAATTCCTCATTCATGCCATGCTCCCACTATTTCCTGGATTCTACCTACTCTGCTTCTTTAAAACTTCCTGGTTCTTGACCATCAGTGAGCAACACATAATCTAAAGAAGGGGAACAATGAATTTGAGGCTTACTTACCCCTTCAGTCCTCCTCATGGGTGTTTGAGACTCCTTGACAGCTTTTGGTCTACCCAAAATCCATTCTGACAGTGAACGATGTTGGTCACCCCCCAGTCTGCATTCGACTGACGTCGGTTCCATGCGACTGACTTGACTGTCGATGTCGATTCCCTGACTGACATCGATCTTAACCTACCTGACACCACTGACTCTGGTCTACACATGACCGATGTCGGTACCTACCTATTCAATTTCAATTCCACTTGACTGATGTCGGTAACTGTGTTTGCCTGTGAATGATGACTTTTTACTTGTGAGCTTACTTTGAATCAAACCCTTGTTCAAACTACCCTGCTTAGAATTTTTTAGCCCCTGTGATTGATTTTTGTCTGTCATCTTCTCCTTGAACACCAAGGCTTTCCTATTCTTGTCAAAACCATCAGATTTCCTTTTTGTGCCATAAACCCAATCCTTTTTTGTAGCATGAGTTTCAAGAAACCTCACTTTCTTCTATTGCTTACAGAAATCTCGATCTATGCTTCCCAAATCTGAACTCTTACCCTTTGACTCAAGAACATGCATCCCCTTCTTATTCATGTGACCAAGCCTACAAATACACATCTTCGAATCTACAGCTGAATTATATAAACTAGAAGGATAATCAATAATACAAGTAGATAGATAAAGAGTACCTACTTTCCTACCTCTTGCTAAAACAAGTGCACCCTTGGTAACTTTCCAAGATTCCGCTGTGAGAGTTACTGTGCATCCCTCATCACCTAACTTTCCAACAAAAATCAAGTTCTGCTTCAGGACTGGGACATGCATGACCTCCTTCAACACCCATGCGCTACCCGTCTGCAATTTCAGCTGCACTTTCCCTTTGCCAACCATTTGGCAAGGCTTACCATCCCCTAAATAAATCTCTCCAAAGTCTTCCTGGACATATTCATGAAAAGATGCTCTATTTGGGGTTGCATGGAAAGAGGCACCAAAATCTAACACCCAAGATTCCACTTTATCTAAGGAACATACAAGAGCATCTTGTGCAACAATATTTGCAACATCTACTTCTTCATTTCCTTCATGCTGATCTTTAATCGACCTGCAATTTTTCTTTATGTGCCCTACCTTTCCACAATTCCAGAAAATTACTCTGCCATACCTGGACTTGGATCTCCTACCTATCTTGGACCTTGATCTCCCTTGCTCAATCTCCTCTCTTTGCCTTCCCCTGCTTTCAACACTTAAAGCATTCCCTGATGATTCACCTGTGTTTTTACTGTGAATTTCTTCATTCAAGATTACACTAACAACATCATCAAATTTTAAGATATTTGAAGTAGACGCAGTATTACTAACTACCATTACCAAACTATCCCAACTTTTAGGTAATGAGCATAAGATTAAGAGAGCCTTAATTTCATCATCAAAAACAATATTGACTGAAACTAATTGGTTTACCAAACCATGGAAATCACTAAGATGACTGTGTACATATCCACCTTCCAACATTTGTAAATTAAATAATTGCTTCATAAGAAATACCTTATTCGAAGCTGAGGGTTTTTCATATAAATTTGCCAAAGATCCCATTAACTCTACCGTTGTCTTAGCCTGTGATAAGTTGGAAATCACAGACGATGCCAGGCTCAACCTTATAGACCCCAGAGCCTTCCGATCAAGAACCTTCCATTCTTCATCTTTCATATCTGTGGGCTTGCTATCAACCCCACCCAATGATAAGTACAAATCTTTATAATACAAATAATCCTCTATCTACATCCTCTATAATTGATAATTCTTGCCGTTAAACTTCTCCATTCTTAGCTTACTTTCTTTTGCCATTGCTTTACTCCCACTCAATCAGAAACCCCTGAGAGTGACCTGTAATCAAACACAAACCTACTCCCTGCAACTTCACTCTGATACCACTTGTCAGGATTAGGAGCACAATTGATTACCTTGTATAAGCAACTAAACATGGAATTTAACCAGAAGTAACAAGTAACTAGAAATCAGAAACAACACAGAATTTGAGAGACAATACAATCTTGTATTCAACTCATCCAGAAAGAAAATACAATAAAGAAGATGCCACACTCTTTCCACACCTCTAGGGCTTCCCACACCTCTAGGGCTCCCAGTAATTCTCCTTCAAGAGTTCTCTCTCTCAATTACAGTCACAACAAACAACTCAAACACAGAGTTGTGGTTCACCTCTACCAGTTCGTAACAATACTGCTAGTCCACCAGTTAGTAACAATACTGCCAGTCCAACAAGTACTCAATGTACTCCAAGTAGATCTCCCTTGAACTTGCAATAACCTGCAAATCAAATGATCTTACTTACCATGTAGATCTCCCCTGATCTTGCACAACCTGCAGATCAACCTGGTCTTGCACACCCACAAACCTAGATCTTATAATTGGAAGGATCTCTTCCTTGTCCTTGATTACAATACAGCCCATGGGTCTCTTAAATAGATCCCATGCAAACAATAATTAGACTTCTAATTACAATAATTAGAACCACAGCTCCAAGACTAAAATTAATCTTTTACATGTAAACAAACACTCCATCTAAAATAAGACCAGTTTTGGAGACGCATGCAAATGCATGCACACACAGGCTGCCAACGTCGGTTCTTGTCTGATCGATGTCGGCCGACCTATAACCGACATCGGTTACTATGAACACTGAAGATGGCTGACGTCAGTTGCACTGTCGACGTTGGTTTCTCTGTAACTTAGCAACCTCCTCCATGTTTGTATTAGTGAAGCTTTTAGCTCCACAACCTAACACTAACTCCTACAAAGAAGGGACACAAGTGATATCACATCAAATAATACAATCCAAAATTAAATTTACTAAGGTGTCATCCCTACTATTCTCCCTATGAGGGATATAGGTGACCTGGATGTCCTTAAAAAAGGAGACCAAATCATGTGCCACCTCAAAGGAGGGGAACAACTCAAAACGAAGGACCCTCCATATCAAAAAAATTAAAAAGGGATCATGACCAAGATGGATCCATTATAATTAACTAAGGGATATTTTACCACCATAATATCACTACAAAGGGTTCCAAAGCCTCTAGTCAAGCAACACTATGCAATAACCCTAGCTAGGTCCTATGTTTTCATATTCACTAAGTAAATGACAAGTAAATTAAAGTCTAATCTAGTGTTCACAAAAGCTTGTGACACAAAGTGGGGCTAATAAACATAAAATTAAACATGCATAGAATATATATACTTAAGTAAATGTATAGGAAATCTTAATGCATGGGATAGAAGTACAAATGTAAATCTATCTACTCTTACAAAGGAGGAACAAAATTAGGAATACTTACCTTTGAAGATGAACAAATTGAGCCTCAATCTATCACTAGGCCAAGGTGCTTTGAAAGAGGTTGTTTTGGTATGTAAGAATAACAAAGATAAGTTATCTCTAGGCTACACAACTTATCTATGCATCTAAAAGGATTCTCCACAAGACAAGATCTATATCTCGAAATAAAGTATTAAAACCCTAAATAATGCTCCTCAATTAGAATGGTGAATAAGTAGATGCACAATATAATATATTTTAATCTTACCCTAAAATTTTTTGAAAATTTATCCAACAGGGTCAGCCTAATTTGATTCTATATTATTATTTGATAAAAACAAGTTAGGTCCTAGTCTAGGTTAGCCAGATCTAACCTAAACCCATAACATGTTTTTAAAAAATTGAATATAGGGTTGGTTCAGGCTGACAGTGGATGCTAAATGTCAAAAATGGGTTTTAGGTTTAAAAAGGGGCTAAGTAAGGTGGTGAAATGCTTGGATGAGTGTGTAATAGATAAGGCAAATCTTAGGCAAATGCATCAGAGAGGTTGTGTAGATAGTAACTGGTAGTATATGGGACAACAGTCCTATGAATCACCAATGGTATACCCACACCTTTCTTGGTACACCATTTAAGGTGTGCACTCAAAGAGAGTAAGACTCGATGGGTTTATGCAAGAAATAAAGCATCAGGAATTGATATAGTTTTAAAATATTATATATACATATACCCCACTCAAAAATCATCACATGTCATGTAGGTACAACATGGGATAGTGCTACATGAAAAGAACATAGAAACACACAATGTTGAAGCTAAATAAATTTTATTAAGAATAAAATATGATAAATGAAAGGATATAATTCAAAAACACATATCTGTACTTACCTTAGTGTTTTAGATAACGAATAAAGTGAAATAAATGTGAAGTTGTCCAATGTGGGGAACACTAGGTGAACCTATATAAATTTGCAAAAAGAGTGAAAATTTGATTTTTTTCAAAATATACATGTAATATGTGGAAAAATTCTCTATGACATCAGGATTCTAGAACATCTTATGGTTCGAAAAAAGAGCTAGTAGAAACAAAGATATGTTTGAAAAATGGAATCTGGTTTTATTTGATAGGTAAGTAATTTTAAATGGTAAATATAATTCATTTGTTATTTTTACTATTATAAGAAAATAGTGCTCTAAGAGACCCAGTTTGAATCGAGAGAATGACCATGGTGAGGAGACAATGGCTACAACAGGGAGGATGCATATCAACTATAGCAAGTGCACCACCGATAAGAAACATGAATTTCAATTTTTTGATTAATTTTATTTAAAATTGAGCTAAATATATAAAATTGAATGGTATTAAAAATATAGACACTGAAACTAACCCCAATAATTTTTTTAGGTAGACTAGGGGTAGAACAAGATACTGGTAGGAAAAGATCAGACCAATAAATTCCTAAGGCATTTATGGTAAATGGTCAAAAAGTCACCACAGATAAAGAACAAAGTTTATCAGGTTAACTCAATTCATAAGGCAAGAGGGAAATAGGGGGCTGATTATGTAGTAGTGGGCTGACATAGTATTGTTGAAGGTGGTCAACTATGTAAAATTAGGCCAACATAATCTTAAATAGGAAGATGGCCAACATAATACCCTATAGATGATGCAGTTGGTAGGATGTGGCCAATTTAGTTTGTTAAAGGGGGTCAACTATGTACCATAGGGCAAATGCATTATGCTAAAGTTGGGATTGCCAATTTAGTATCAAATAGGTCATTGGTGTAAAAAATAGGAAAACTATAAAACTAAATCAAATAAACTAATGAAGTAGTTAATTTGTAAATTTTTTAGAATGTATTTTAAATTTATGAGATCGAGATCTGATACATCTTCTATTGTTTGATATTTTAAATAATATTTTAGATATTTTGGTGTCTGGTAGATGCATCATGACTACTATATCTGTTAAAGTAGATAACTGATGTAAATAGAGGTTGACTAGTCACCTTTGACTTCGATGACATTATGGAGATGAGTGTTGGCATGTTATTGTCATTGATGTCAAAATGGTGCATCTTATGAAGGTACATGGTGATTGATCATTAAGGTATGATGGTCAAGTGAGCATTGAAGCATGATTATGAGGATCTAGGTCTACATAAGGTCATGAGATAAGGTTGATCATAAAGAGATTATTATATTGGTATGAGAGTGTTGTCTAAATAATTTTATTTTTTGATATCATTGAGGTAAGCATGTTTGAATACTAGCTATTGAGTACAAGATGTCTTGAGAAGTCTAGTCTAGACACTGTGAGAAGGTGTGCATAGTGATGTTTGGTGAAGTAAGCACAATATTGTGATAGGTTTTTTGGCATTATGTGATCATGTAAGTAAAGTGTACATACTTTCAGAAGTATTTCAAGGTTATTTGTCAAGTTTTAAGTGCTTAAGAAGCCTAGTCATAGCATGTAAAGTCCTTGTAAGATGGTATGAGTATATTGACTTGGTAATATAGATGCACATAGGCATGATAGGTTGTATTAGGTTGATTGATCATGTATGTGAGGCATTTTAGCACTCATGAGATTCTCAGGGTGAGCCTATAGGGGTAGGACCTTCAGACCAAATTTGCAGTTAAACCACTTCTAGACCAGTTTGGCCTAATGAGGTATCATGATCTATTATCAAGGTATGTGAAGTATGCATGGCAGTGATTAATCATGAGAGATGTTTCTTTAGTATGTGAGTGAGGTTGATATTTCATGTAAATAAGCATGAAGGTCAATTTTAAGGCCTAATGTGGTTTGCAGGTGAAGGTCTAAAATAGCAGAGAGAGAGAGAGAGAGAGAGAGAGAGAGAGTGGAGTAATGAGGGGTCATGATAATATTTCAAGGTGTTTGAGATAATGTAATAATTGATATAGGTTATTAAATTTTTTTCAAGTTTTTTCATGTAGTTTGAGGACAAGGTTTGCAATAAAATGAATAAAAAGTGGTTTTTAGGTCTCTCAAGTGCACAAAATGAAGGGTTCTCAACCTGAGAAGGATTTTATTGTGATTTTTATATTTTCAAAATTTTTCATGGGAAAATAATATATTCATGGTATATGGTTAATTTTTATATCTCAAAATTCCAAGAATTAGTTTTTGGATTGAGGGAATATGCTTTATGAATGATCGTTAAGAGTGAAAACAGGTTTAAACCCTCTTAAAATCCTAACAAGGACCTGATGTTGAATTTTTTCTCAAAATTAATCATTATGGATTTAATTTCTCAATTAATATATTATATATATTTTTTAATATCCTAGATACCTCTAGGTGGTATTGGTTAGAGAGAGGAGAGAGAAAATGTTGAGTTATAGGCTTGTTTCTAAATAAGTTGTTGTAAATGTTAAAAGTATTGGAAAAAGTTTGAGAATAATTAGACATATTTTCAATTTTATTTGATGATAATGGTTGTTTTTTTACATTTAATAACCCTAAATTTTGTTAAATTGGTCATCTAATTTAGCCAATCACTAACAAGCCTAATGGTGCAAATAGTGAAAAACCCATACAATAGTGAGAAGATGAATTGGGATGTGTGTTTAGGGTAGAATGATGGATAAAAGTGCATGAATATGTTTTTTTATACTTTTATGTCCTATTGATTCTTGATATAGATCTTTGAATTTAGGTATAGTGGTGAAAATGATGAAGCCAAAATGGCTTGTCTGACTTAGTGAGGATTGTGTGTAGTGAGGTTAACAAATTGGTTTGTAAGACCAATAGTTTCCACTAGACCATATGTTGTTTATATTTTAAGATGGTATATATATGTCATATGATAATTTTAATTCATTTTAATTCTTTTAAATTTTTAATATAAATTTTTAATGTCAATGTCACCATGACTGTGCTTTAAGGTAAATAGGCATTTCTGAGTAAGCAAGTTGTAGTGATGAGTTTGAGGCTCTATGCCATGAGTTGAAGTATATAATGTATATCATTTTTTATTTTTGACTTTAAATTCATGTTTTTTATTTTTTAAATCTTTTAAGTTAGTGTAATAGGTTGATAAGTTGAAGTCAAAATAGCTTGTCTGGTTCATGCAAGACTATGTGAGATAAGGTCAAAAGATTGGTCTTCAAGACCAATGTTTGATATTGGATCTTGTAATTTTTATATGTGAGGTTGTTATTAGGAAGATAAAGTATCATTTTAATGTGTTTTTATTCATGATAAATCCTTTTTTAAGTGTTGAAATTCAATTTCATCTTGACTGACTTTTGAGGCTAGTTGGCAGTTCTGAATGAGCAAGTTGCAAGAGTGTTTTTGAGTCTTTTTGCCCAATTTGATGAAGTATAATGCACTTGGTGAAGTTTTTTAGATATTTTATATTATTTGTTTTCATTTTTTTGTATCTAAATAATTTTTTATCCTCATTTGGTCAAGATAGACCTTTCTATGTGTGTGAAGGCCTAATGTAAACAGTACTAATGATGTGCTTCAAGTGGTGGTTAGAGATAAAAAGTTTCATGGACATAAGATGAGATTAGTTGGGATATATTTGAGTTTTATATGAATTTTTCCTACTATGTTTGTATTTTTAATATTTCTAAGAAGGTAAATTGTAACATGTCCTAAAGTAGACCTAATGGAATTAGGTATCCATGAGACCTAAAAGTGAAATGAGGTCTAATAGAGTTATGATAGACAAAAAGGGACTAAATATTCATTTGAATAAACTTTATGAGATGTCCTAAGACCTATTATATGGATTACACAATAGGTTAAGGGTGATTAGATGACTAAGTGGCATATGAACAAGGAATGGTATATATTTAAGGCAATTTTAGGCCTATTTGTGTGTGGTGAGAATATGTGAATGAAAAAGCAAATTATTTATAAAAATGAGGTATTTTATACCATCATAAGAGTGTATAGTTTATTTAATGAAGATTTTAAAATGTTTTTTCATATGAATATCAAGGTCATATGACCTAATCAGTCTTGAAGAGACCTAGTTGAGCGAAGAAGCCTAAAAGGTAGTTTGAGAGGGATAAAATAGTGAGAAGAGTTAAATAAGGTGATCATAATTTGTTGTGTGAGAAAAAATATTTTATAAAGTTGATAAAAAAAATTGGTTGAGTTGGTGCCTCCTTGTAGGCTAGTACTTGCTAACGCAAGTTGAGTGGGTGATTGACTAGTTAGGGTTGGCTCTCCATGTGGAGTTGATGCATAAATAAAGATTGTTTTTTGTATTATATTACTATATTCCATTTGCATATATTATTGGGTTGTCTTCCCCTTGAGGTTTTCCCTCATATTTAATGTGTTATCTTGTTTCATGATTTTGTATGGTAGCATATGCTTTGCTAGATGTTCATGTTTATATGAATGGTTCATGTATGCTTAAGTGTAATTGAATGAATATTTTGAAGACATTGATTCACCCCCCTAGTTATTTTTATTCCAATAATTGGTATTAGAACAAATTCCTTTGAATCAGGCCTAACATCATAAAGGATATCCTTGAAGCAAGGATGGCTAGTAGTTAAGTTCAAGAAGGTTTCTCTACCAATAAGGATTCATTATTAAATGGAACTAATTATGAATTTTTTAAAATCATAATGAGAAAATATCTAATGTCAATGGGCCATGACATATGGTAATTAGTTTTAGATAGATACACTCCACCTCTTACACCACCAACTTATGCAGTAGGCAAAAAAGAAAGTGAGAGTGATTATAAGGCAATGAATTCCATTCATGTGGCCTATCAAAGGTAGAGTTTGTGAAGGTGATGAACTATGAGTTAGCTACATTGATATTGGAAAAATTTTAAAATATCTATGAAGGAGACTCCAAGGTGAAGATGGCTAAATTTTAAACTCATAAAGGGTAGTTTGAAAGTCTGAGTATGAAGGAAGATGAGAGCATTGCATCCTACATGTTAAGGGTTGATGAAGTAGTCAATTTCATTATAGTCAATTTCATTAGAGGATTAGGAGAAGAAGTGAAATTTTCTACATTTTTTCAAAAGGCATTGAGATTAATAGCTCATAATTTTGATTCTAAAGTGTCTGAAATATAATAAATGCAAGATTTGAACAAGCTGGAAATGGATGGGCTTCATGTCATCTTGACTGTCTATGAGATGAGAACAAATGAAGAAGACCTCCCAAGAAGGAAGTAACATTCAAAGATGATAATAAATTAAAATCCAAGAATTTCAAAGATGAGGTATGTTCAAATTTTGATGATGATGAACTAATAGACATGTTTTCAAGGAAATTAAGGTTTGGATATGGTAAGTACAAGGGTAAGTTACCTTTTAAATGTTTCAACTGTGGTAAGATTGGTCACTTTACATCTACGTGTCCTAACAAGGATAAGATATTGCATGATGTATAATATGATGAACATCATGGTGATGATAAGAAGGTCCACAAGCCTAAAAAAAATAAGAAAGATTTCAAGAAGTATGAAGGTAGGAAAGGGTCATTTAATATCAAGAGAATTTTCTATACCAAAGAAGATAATAATTCATCTGATGTAAGTATCAAAAGTATATTTGATAGTAATGATGATAGTAATGAACATTAAAATGACAACAATGAAGCTTTATTCATGTTTATATAAATAAACAATGAATGATTTATCAAAGGGGAAAGGCCTTATGGACGATGAATAATCAGATGTAAAAGAGGTTGAAGTGAACCTTGAGGTAAAATTGTTGAGTGTTTTAGAAGAGTTGAAGTTCCAAAGAAGGAAGAATCATAAACTAAGATCATTAGTTAAGGACTATGAAGAGTATATTGGTTTATTTCAAGAGATACTGAGTAACACATCTAAGGAACATGATGAGATCATCAATCAAGTTGAAACTCAGATGGAGATAGTCACTGCTAGCCTAAAGGATAAGGAAGAAGAATGTACCGAGTATGAATCAAAAATAGAGTTCTTAAAGTCAGAATTGGATCAAGTAACTATCAAGATGAAGACCTATGAGAGATTTGAAAAGATCACTGAGGCTCTAGATGACATCTTGAGTAGCCAAAATTTTGAAAGTGATAAGATAGATCTTGGTCTCAAAGAATACCAAAAGGAGATAGCTCAATTCAAGGAGAAGGAAAATAAATACAAGAAGGTCAACATGAAGAGACCAATCAGACAGCCTAATGCTATGAGGTATGATAATTCACTCAATGGTTATTATTTTGCATGAGATTAGTTTGTTCATAGAGAAAGATATTATAGAAGACCCTTTAAATATTAATATGCATGGGATTATGAAAGGAACCATCAGTCAAGAGATATGAATGAGGTTATTTTCTATAGTTGTCATAATGTGGGACACATTGCAATATTATGTCCTAATAAAGTTAGAATCCATCAAGTAAAAAAAAAGGTTTCAAGCCCATAGAGTGCAAGATAGAAGTCAAATGAATGTGTGGAAACTAAAGACAATAAAGGTGAGTCATGATCAGCATACAAGCCCAAGTGGATTATTTTTTATGGTAGATCATACTTAAAATGTGAAATCAAGTCAGGAATGTCTATTATTATCTCATATTGATGATCAAATGGTTGATGAAGAGGTTAAGCCTAAGGTATTAATCAAACTTGAAAGGATCCTAAAGGATATTTGGTCTTGTGAGAGCATGGAGATATATGAATCTCTTGAGCTTGTTTTGTTTTAGGACCATATGGAAATGGGTGACTCCATTAGGCCTCATGAAAACACTCTTCAGTTAGCAAAAGCATGGTGGATGATTGGTTTGATGGGGATCTATTCAGGTTGTTCATAAGCTCCAAGTGTAGTTTTTGACAAGCATAGAAGAGGTAAGCAAAGTTTTTCTATGTTTCTAACAGTTGGTAGTTGAGCATGACTTGTAGATGGTTTAAGAATTCTATTGATTCATTTGGTAAGCTCAAGTTGTTAAGACAAAGGGGGAGTTACTATTTCTTCAGTTTATATCAAGATTTTGATAGCTCTGATTTCTTTTGTAGTTTATGAGATTAGTTTCCAAAGAGGGAGAATGAGTGGTTCTAAAAGTTACAGTGCATATAACCCTTTGACATTAATGTCAAAGGGGGAAAAAGTTCAAAAAGGAAGATTGACCAGATTGGAGGAGATGAGATTGATCAAATTGAATATTTTTTTGCCATAAATGATAAAGGTAGAGTTTATTGGCATGTTGTTGTCACTGATGTCAAAAGGGTGCATCTTGTGAAGGTACATGATGAGTGATCATTGAGGTATGATGGTCAAGTAAGAATTAAAGCATGATTATGAGGCTCTAGGTCTACATGAGGTCATGATAGAAGGTTGATTACAAATATATTGTTACAGTGGTGTGAGATTTTTTTCTAAAAAAATTTCTTGTTTGATATCATTGTGGTAAGCATGTTTGAGTACTAGTTATTGAGTACAAGGTGTCTTGAAAAGCTTAGTATAGACCTTATGAGAGGTGTGCATAGTGAATTTTGGTGAAGTAAGTGTTCACAAAATTATGAGAGGTTTTTTTACATTATGTGATCATGTAATTAAGGTATATATACTTTTATAATTATTTCAAGGTTAGTTGTCAAGTTTTAAGTGCTTAAGAAGCCTAGTCATGGCACTAGTCATGGCATGTAAAGTCCTTGTAAGATGGTATGAGTATGGTGACTTGGTAATATGGATGAAAAGAGGACTGAGACGTTATATTAGGTTTTTGGATCATGTATTTTATGCATTGGATGACTCATGAGAGTCTCAAGGTGAGCTTACAGGGGTAGGACCTTCAGACCAAGTCTACACCTGTACCACCTCTAGACCCTACCTGGCCTAATGAGGTATCATGATCTATTTTCAAGGCATGTGAAGTATTTGTGGTATTAATTAAGCATGAGAGAGGTTTATTTATTATGTGATTGAGGTGGGTATTGCATGGAAAGAATCATGAAGGTTAGTTTTAAGGCCTAATATGGTTTGTAGGTCAAGGTTTAGAAGAGCAAAGAGAGAGAGTATGGCCTAATGAGGGGTCATGATCATATTTCAAATTTTTTGAGCTTAGGTAAAAATTTAAATATGTGATTCATGTTGTTTTAAGTTTTTTCATGCAATTTTAAGATAAGGTTTTCAATAAAATGCATAAAAAGTAGTTTTTACATCTCGTGAGTGCACAGAATAAAGGGTTCTCAACATGAGAAGGATTTTCTTGTGTTTGTTAGCTCATAAAACCTCTACATGGTAACCTAAGATATTAATTGTATATTTTTAAGGTTCCTAAATCAAAATTCTATGCATTAATTTTTGGATTGAGGGACTATACTTTATGAATGATCGTTAAGAGTGGAAGCAAGTTTAAACCCTCTTAGAACCCTAATAAGGACCTAATGTTGAATTTATTTCTCAAAAGTGATAAATATGGATTGAATTTATAATGTGATATATTATATATTATATTATACTCTCCTAGTACCTCTAGGGGTTATTGATTAGAGAGAGGAGAGAGAAAATGTTAAGTTACAAGCTTATTTTTTAAGAAGTTGTAACTATCAAAAGTTGTATTAGACAAAGTTTGAAAATAATTAGAAATATTATAAATTTTATTTTATGTTCATGGTGTTTTTTTATAGGTTATATACCTCAATTTTTTTAAATCATTCATCCAATTTAGCCAATCGCCAATAGGCTTAATGGTGCAAACAGTGAAAAACCTAGGCAATAGTGAGAAGATGAATTGGGATATGTGTTTATGGTATATTGATGGATCAAAGTGCATGAAGATGTTGTTTGGTAATATTATTTCCTATTAATTCTTTATTTATATCTTATAATTCAGGTCCAATGATGAAAATGATGAAGCCAAAATAGCTTATCTGACTCAATGAGGACTGTGTGTAGTGAGGTCAACAAAGTGGTCTATAAGGCCAATAGTTGCCACTAAACCATATGTATTATATATTTTAATATGGTATGTATATGCCATAGGATAATTTTCATGCATCATAAGTCTTTTAAATCTCTCATACATATGTTTAAGGTCAATTTCACCATGACTTTGCTTTAAGGTAAACTGGTAGTTCTTAGTAAGCAAATTGTAATGATGAGTTTGAGGCTTTATGCCATGAGTTGAAGTATATAATGAATATTATGTTTTTGTTTGTGACTTGAAATATTTTTCATGATTTTTTAAATATTTTAATTCAAATTAATATTTTTATAAGTTGAATTTAAAATAGCTTGTCTGGTTCATGCAAGACAATGTGAGATAAGGTCAGAAGATTGGTCTTCAAGACCAATGTTTGATATTGGAGAATGTGGTTTTTGTATTTGAGGTTGTTCTGAGGATTCAAAATTACCAAGAAAATATTTTTTTATTCATGATAAATCCCTATGTAGTTGTTTAAATTCAATTTCATCTTGATTGACTTTTGAGGCTAGTTGGTAGTTCTGAATGAGCAAGTTGCAGGATTGTTTTTGAGTCTTTTTGCCCTATGTAATGAATTTTAATTAACTTGGTGAAATTTTTTAGGTCTTTTGGGATATTTTAATGTGATTTATTGTCATGGTTGTGTGTCTAAATAATTTTTTGTCTTCATTTGTTCAAGGCATACCTTTTTGTGCATGTGAAGGCCTAATATAATGGTACTAATGATGTGCTTCAAGTGGTGGTTGTAGATAAAAAGTTTCATGGACATAATATGATCATATTAGGGATATATTTGAGTGGTATATGAGTTTTTATTACTATTTTTAGAGTTTTAATGTGTTATAAGAAGGCAAAGTGTAACATGTCCTAAAGTAGACCTAATAGAATTAGGTCTCAATGAGACCTAAAAGTGAAATGAGGTCTAATAGAGTTATGATATACCAAAAGGGAATAAATATTCATTTGAATCATGTTTATGATATGTCATAAGACCTATTTCATGGATTACATAAGAGTTTAATGGTGATTATATGACTAAGTATCATATGAACAAGGAATGGCATATATACAAGGCAATTTTAAGCCTATTTGTGTGTGATGAGAGTATGTGAATGAAAAATAATATTGTTGAGAAGGAGGTATTTTAGACCATAATATGAGTATATAGTATATGTAATGAATATTTTACATTATTTATTCATATTAATATCAAGGTCATAGGACCTAATCAGTCTTGAAGAGACTAGTTGAGCAAAGAAGCCTAGAATATAGTTTGAGAGGGATAAAAGAGTGAGAAGAGCTAAAGAAGTTGATCATCATCTGTTGTGTGAGAAAAATTATTTTATTAAGGTGATAAAAAAATTTAGGTGGTTGAGTTAGTGATAACTCATCTTGGGGGTTGGTGCCTCCTTACAGGTTGGTGCTTGTTAAAGCCTAGTTGAGTGGGTGTTTGACTAGTTGGGGTCTGTGCTCCATGTGGAGTTTATGCTTCACTAAAGATTGGTTTTTGTCTTATAGGACTATATTCCATTTGTATATATCAATGGGTTTTCTTCCCCTTGAGGTTTTCCCACATATGTAATGTGTTATCTTATTTCATGATCTTGTATGGTTGCATATGATTTGCTAGATGTTCATGTTTATATGAATGGCTCATGTATGTTTAAGTGGAATTGAATAAAAATTTTAAAGACATGGTTGAAAAAAGATTTATGATGAGAGGTGGAGGGGGAAACTATTGAGCTTTCAATTACTCTAGAGGATGTCATATATTACTTGGACTTATGATAGCTGGGACACTAATCTTTGATACACCAGATTCAAAAGATGAGAGCTGAATCTTAGCCCAATGGGATACAATATAAAATAGGATATACCCTAGGTTGAGGGTTAACTTTTTTGATGTATATATTATGTCTATTCTAGACATCTGAAAGGTAGTGATAGTATGAGTGGTGTGTCACAAGTTAGATAAAAAGGTACCATTATATGCCATAGCCTTATGCCAATCCATGTTGGATCAGGGAGCACTCTACTATTTTAGTTTTATCATCTGGGTCCAACTCATGTATGATATGTATGGGATGATTTCTAGAGGGTAGAAGACAATGGGATAAGTTATTTTCCTAGTGTATGGCTATATGATAGATTTCTTATGTATTGATTGGTTGGGTTTCCCCATGAATTTGAAGATGGGTTCCCTCAGGTCTTGTGATGGAGATAAGACCATGTTGCATGGGCCTTACCCCATGTGCTAGCATTATATACTATTACATGAGTTAAGATCATGTGGAATCCCTACACTCATATAGATACCATATGGCCTAGTTCATCTATTGTTGCTACAGGGTTGGCATGTGTGTAGATAAAAGAACCTTACACTTCATGGATGGGGCCTCATCTAGTGGATCATGTACCTAAATAGTTAGGACTACCCCATCTATTGGCTCCTCTAGTATTACCTACTTATTGGGCATGACATGATAGAGAGATGAGAAGGAGAGGATGTGAAGGGGTACATATCAAGGTACCAATGATCAGGCCTCAATGTGTTAGACCATGGGATGGTTAAGCATAATAACAGGAGGTAGTAGGTCTAAGAGGAGGATATGTGATGGATATGGATGTAGAAGCATAGAAAGAACCACAATAGAGGTATTAGTGACCATTGTGAACTTATAAAAAACAAAAACATTATCGATACAAAGAGGGGTAGGCACTAGCTATTATACAAAATGATCCAACAATAGCTCTAGGACATAGTTGGTCTATAGATTGACCACTAAGGAGAGGACCACAATGGGCTCAAGTGGTGACTTTGGAATTTACATTAGTGTGGAGGTAATTTATAGAGGAGGTGCTTGATGGGTGATCAGATGGGGAGACTCTGATCGACAACACCAACACTAGTAAGAAATTATTTAAATTGATTTAACTTTTAAATATAGAACACTGGTTTCATTATCATTATGAAAGATATATGATTTGAGATGTGGGTGGGTGTGTGTGTATGCATGTGTGTGTGTGTGTGATTTTATGTCTATTTGGTTTTTGGATTTGTAAATCCTATGATAAAATAGGTCAGATGGGGATCCCTAGTTATGGTTGCACACCATGACATTTTGGATGGGATGTTGGCACCATACAACCCTACCATGTTAGATGATCCTGAGGTTCCATTTTCCCCATCCCAGTTGGGCTAGTTTAGACTAGTGTATGAGGCCATGAGGTATCTACATGCACATAATGATGGGTCACATACACCAATAGGGGTTGGAGATAGAGAGGCATAGGCCTAAAAGGCCCTAGCACAAGAGAGAGATGCACATATGATGATTACCATCCATCTAGGACAAGTACAGGCCTAAGTGACCAATCTATATGGATAGGTTGATGGATTGAGATCCTAAACTTCCTCTTTATAAGACACTATTCAGTAGGGTCAGTCATAGGCATTGGTGGGCAACATGGCTATGCCACAGGATAGACATGATGGATCACAACCCTAGATCTGTAGCTATCATATTTTGTACTTTATATTGTATAAAACACATCATATACCTCCTTATAAGACACTATTCAGTAGGGTCAGTCATAGGCATTGGTGGGCAACATGGCTATGCCACAGGATAGACATGATGGATCACAACCCTAGATCTGTAGCTATTATATTTTGTACTTTATATTGTCAATTTACTACTTCTTCATCACCACATAATTTACAACCTTCTTATCAACCTTCTCATTCTTATCAACATAAATTTCAATGCTCTTTAAATAAACCTTTTGAAGATCTTCTTAATCATTACACACCTATATCTAACAATATCCTTACAGGTTATGATGAGTGGGATCCCATTGTAGGACTTACTAATATTCCATCTCAGATACCTTTTTTTGAACTCATGAGGACATCTCCACATCATATAAATCACCTCATGCAACTCTTATTTGATATGAATATCCCTCACCCTCCTCTAGCAGGATAGGAGGCCACTTTATCTAGATCTGAGGATAATATCTTATAAAAATGTGAAGAGATGTTTATTAATGTTGATGAAACTATAGACACTTATCTTTCTTTACAATTTCTTATTGCATCTATGATTCCAAATGAGATTTTGCTTCATGCAAATGATCCTCCATTATTTATCAGCATCCAAATCAGTGATATCCAAGTTAAGCAAGCCTTAATCTATGAGGGTTCTGGCACCTATGTCACTTCCTTTGATTTCATTAAGACCCTTGGGTATTCTAAATGTAATCTCAGGTCTACACATAACATATGCCAAGAATATGATAAAAGTAAAATGTCTCCCTTAAGATGTGTGTGGTTTCCCATTACTATCCCACCTATCACCATTCATGTGAAGGTGATGATCTTCAACTTTCCCCTTTTGTATAACATCTTGATTCGTAGGTTGTGGACTCATCACATGCGATTTGTTGCATCTTCTACTTGCCAATACATAAAATTTCCTCACAATGGAGCCATTTACAAGTTTCAAGAGACATTAATCCTTACAATTTTGAACAATTCCAAGATCATGGTGTCTTCAAGATTCCTACTCTTGAGACTTTGCCTAGTGTTCCATTTCATGAGTCATAGCATCTCATCCTATCAACTCAACTAGAGGTTACAATGGGCATCCTGAGCTCATTCATAACATTCCTCCCAACCATTTAGACTTCAATGATGATGAGCCCGATGAGATTAACTTAAAGATCAAAACTTCTAATCTCTCACCTCATCTCATCTTTCAACTTCCTACTTCCTTGAAACCTCAATCTTTTAAGCCTCCTTGCAATGACATTCCCATAGTCTTAACCAAGACTAGGCACTCTATTCACCAAGCTTCCTCTGATGATAAGGTCATCTTGACCTATGTCATCAATATTCATACTCTAGATTATGATGATGGTTATTCTTTAGATGATCCTCTTTTAGGTGGCCTTATCTAAGCCCATGATGCCAAGATTGTTCATTACCAATCTTCTTTACTTGAGTATTTGTGTGCATCTCATTGTTTTCTTTCATTTTTAGTTCCTAATTCTTGCATTTTTCCTCTTTATCACAAGGTAAAGATGGCACAAATACCTCTAGTTTCTAAGGAACCACTTAGGACCATGCTCTTGGATTGTGCTATGACCAAACTTTATCACTTTGCCACACTTAGGGAAGTCCTCCTTATACCTTCTATAAATGCTTCCCCTCCTTCAATAGGGCTAGATATAGTTAAGCCTATTCCCTTTTCCACTATAGTTGAACCCGTTTCCTCTCCTATTGTTGTTGAGCCTCTTCCTGCTTCTCACCCTAGTGCTCCTCCTATTGAGCCTAATTCCACTCCTTCCTCATCATCACCCTCCCTTGATGATGGTTTGTTTTTTCTACCTAAAATGGCTCCTTTGACCACCAAATGGGCTAATGAGTCCTATTTAGCTTCTTCCATTCCTATTTCACCTCCTTATATGAGTACTCCCTAACACCACTCATAAGCATATTTATTGCTTCCACAAGATAGATAATCACTCTTCCACTAATTGTTATAAGTTGTAACAATACCTTGATACCTTGCATCCTTCTTCTCCATCATCAAACAAATCCATACCTCCCCCGAAGGTTCTTCCTGAATATTTACCTAAGTATGGTGAGGTATATTATATATGGCACCTATGTGGTATGCATCACACTGATCATTGTTGCATTCTTCAACATCTTAAAGATCACCTTATATCCATCCCTAGACCCTCTACCATTCCTCCCATAGGTCATTCTCACAAGAAGGTTCCTCTTTCTTCTCCCATGGCTCCACCTCCAGTGGTTTCATCACCACCTATGGTCCCTTCACCACCTTTTATGCCTCCACCTATGATTCCTTCACTTGTGGACCTTCCCTCACGTGTGGATCCTTCTCCACCCATGAGTCCTTCACTTATGGATCCTTCTCCACCTATGATTCTTTATTCTCCTATAGATCTTATTTCCATGCATTCTCCTAACTAGATTTTGCGTGATTTTCCTCCTTAGCATGACCTTTTGAGCATTCATACTTTTTCAATTGAGGAGATCAAAAAAGTAGTATTTGCCTAGTATTCATTAAATATTGATGAGACCTTAGTTCTAGTATGCATTTAGCATCATAGAGACTTATCCAACGTATTAGATAATGTGTGTATATATTTACTAGTATTTATGAGCACATGCATGGTGCTTTCACATTTATATTTTGATTGGACATGTGTTCCACTCATATTTTTTTTATCTATTTGATTATATCATTTGACACTATGTCAAGTTATTTCTTATCCTATATCATGTTTCTCCTTCTTATTTTACTATAGTTAGTTTATGTTATCATTTTTCATTTAGAATATGATTGTCTTTCTCTTATTATTGATTTACTTTCTTTTCCTTTAGAGTTTTTCTCAAAACTCTTTCCTTGTATTTTTTTTTTGATTGATTTCTTTCTTGTCTCTATTTTTCACAAGATAGTTGTCATGGTGAATTGGTTATATTTACCCTCTTCCCTTTGGTTACTATCTCTTATTATCATGTGATTAGTTTGCAAACAATCTTTCTCATTACTATTTATTTTCACCGATCCTCCTTTGGATATCCTTTTTCCCTTTTTCCTTTTCATGGAAAGTAAGCATATACACGGTTGAGACTTGAGATCACATGATATCTTCATTTTCAAGCCTATGTCTTTTAGACAATCTTTTGCCTTGAGTTACTTAGCTTCCTTTAGCCTTAGCCTACAAGTCATTCGTGTGTATCACTATCTCTCTCATTATTGGTCATTCCAAATCCATATGGAGGAGGAATCTTAAAAATCCTTAAAAAAATTTAAAAGCCAAATCATTTTAAAAAAAGACAATGGTATCAAAAGGAAAAAATATTGAATATTCTTAAAAGTCTAATCACACTAAAATATGTGATTCAAAGAACATCTCTTTCTTCTAGTCAAATCTCGAACTCCATAGTTGGCCTCATGGTAGAGATGAGGTCCTTCAGGGTGAGATAGGCTAGGAGATTAGAAAAGGAGAATAAAAAAATATCTTAGTGCTACCTACTTTCTCACACAAGTACCCAATCTTCATAATAGACTGACGGCTCTGTAAGGGGTCCTAAAGAGTAGGGAACACATTGTGGGAAGGTAGGTCCATTTTGATTTTCCTTGTACCAATATACCATCATGAGTTGATCTTAGTAGCACACCTATTTGCCTACAACAATTTGAGTCTATAACAAGTGGGTTTTCTTTGTACATAGATGACCACTAGTCACTTAGTGTCTTTTCATGTCCTTATTATGCCTCTTGCCTCCTAAGGTCTTCTCATAAGATGCCTAAGTATTGCTTCTTACACTCCATTTTTCCTTCCTTTTCCTTCATATTTCTTCTTGGGAAATATTTTTTTGCTTACTTATCACTCCCCATGGGATATCATTTGTGAGTTGCTTTATAAGACCACAGATAGGACCCGACATCCCTCATAAATTACCATCTTTTCCATCCTATTACCCACATCCTTGATTTACCATTACTTGTCCTTTTTCTTACCAATCTTGATTTGGTACCCCTTTTGTTTACCTTTTATGAGTTGCAGTGTAAGACCGTGGATAAGACCTATCCCTCCTCACAAAATTTTTTAATAATCAAGTCACCATCCAAAATTACACGTGTCAAATATGAGATAAGATTTGATTAATTATGAGGTTACATGTCATTGGCATGCTTCCCATCTTGATATTAGTATGTTTTATGCTTACTTCATTTTTCTTTCACCTTTTATTTTCTTATTTTTCAAGTGCTTTTAGGATTACAACCATTTCTTGAATTTCTCATACTTCCTAGCTTGAATGAGTATGATAAATTTAAGACCAAATTTTTGCAATTTTTTTTCTTTTCTACTTCCCATCGTGATATAGTATAATTGATTGACTTAATTTTGATTTATTTTTATTACCATTTGTGCCCTTTTACATACCTTCCACTTTATTACATTGTTTGTCATACTTCCCAACATGATATTTAGTATGATTTTACTTGTTTTAATTTGGTGCAAAAATCTTCTTCATTAGTTTAAAAACAAATCCCCTTTTACCATCTTGTTTACCATTTATTTAGATCTTTATACTTAGTCATTTTTTGTTGTTACACATTTCCCAACTTGAACTAGTGTGTAGTACATTTTTTATTGATTATATTTTTCCAAGTCCTTTTTCGCCTGTTTCTTTTTAACCATGCATGTGTACTCCATAATGATAGAAAAGAAACCACACCACACATATTTCCTATACCATATAAACAAAGCTAAATACATGTGATAGACATAAATTTGTCCAAAATCATCCAAAAACACAACCATCATAAAGACAACATACACAACCAACACCAATAAGCCAAAATGATACATCATATATAGCATACCATTCAAAGGAGTTAGATCAAGGCCTTAATAGGTAATGTGGTGAGGCCATGAGATAGATAGGATGGAACCCAACCCTATTGTTGTGGCTTTTTATATGGTTGTATCAAACAGATGGTGTGTGTGTGTGTGTGTGTGTGTGTGTGTGTGTGTGTGTGTGTGTGTGTGTGTGTGTGTGTGTGTGTGTGTGTGTGTGTGTGTGTGTAGACACACACACACACACCATCTGTATATATATATATATACACACATCATCTATTTGATACAACCATATACAAAGTCACAACAATAGGGTTGGGTTCCATCCTATCTATCTCATGGCCTCACCACATTACCTATTAAGGCCTTGATCTGACTCCTTTGAATGGTATGCTATAATGAGTTAGTTCAAGATCTCAATCCCTCTACCCATCCTTGTAGGCATGCTATTTGCACATGTGCCTGCACCAACTCAGCCTGGGTCACTTTGTGTGCCTGTGTTAGTTGAGTCTACATCATTTTATATGCCTCTATCATCTATGTCACTTTGTCCATATGTGAAACTTTCTCATTTTTCAAGGTCTACCTCTCACCTGCACCCATCTCTATTGGTGGTTACATCCTATCTCATTAAACCTGTATCTACCTTGCTACTTTGCTAACTAATCTGAACTAGATTACCTGAGTTGGGGTAGATGGTACATGTAGATCCTCTAGTGTCATAGGGTTTTATGGTTGTAGAGTCTCATCTAGGATGTCATGGAGTGCTCCCCTCACTAGGGACCCCCATCTCTCCTCCTCATCCTCAAGTATGCCTACAAAATCACACCATATGGTTATTAGATCACTATCCTATCTCATAATATCTATCTATATCTCTCTACTACAAAATAAAAACTTAAGAAATAATTCAACCATCTTCATACCTATCTATGTCTTAGCTTCTATAATATCATCATTTGCATTATTACCTAACATAGTTTCCCCATCTACGTATCCTCCTAGTACCTCCTTGGTAGGTCACCTCCTCAGCTCAAACCTAGTTTTCATGGCTCATTTCCATCTCAACCTCCATTTAAGTGGTATCTCTATCATCTCCTATGGTTCATCTATGGGATTATTTGGGATGTCTATAGTCTCCACTCTCTCCTATATCTATTATTGTTGTGTCCTTAATGGTTGCTTCTCATCTCACTATGGGACTGGTAGTGGTATATCTGGTATCTCTACCTCCTCCACCTCCTCTTTTGCCACTCATCATACCTAACCAATCCATGGTCACTCTTGACATGGCCTCAGTTTTGACCTCACTATTAGTGGTCGGAGTCCTCTCTTCCCTCATGGCTCTTTCACATGCTGAGCACACTAGTCAGGTATCAATATTAGTGTCACGAGATGAGGTAGGCTCATCTATCCTAGCACATGTGCCACTAGATGTAGATCTCTTGACCATGTATAGTGTCCAACCACCTCTATCCTCTATAGTGTTGGTGAAACTATGTGCCAGCTCACCCATGTAGTTAATATGTACCTATATGGCTACCATATGATATATGCATGTCTCATGACTATAGCATTGACATGTGGGGTATAGCCTATGCTACCTAGCCCCCCTTCCATCTCTGCACTCAAAGTAACCCATCATCAACTATATGGGGTAATCCATCTGATCAATACATGGGAAATCTCTCATATATCCATGTTGTTAGTAGTATGATCAGTCCCATAGTCTTCTACCCTCTAACCAGCATCTTGAATAGATCATGTATGAGTTGGACCCAAATGACAGAACCTAGATCATATATTAATCCATCCTCTAACATTATCCTACTCAAGGCTATCATGATTAGTGGTACCTTGCCATCCAACTTGTGATAGAGCACCTGTTGTGTCATAAGGCCTATCACCACCTTCAGAGGTCTAGAATATATAATATATATACATCATACATACTAAATCCCCATCTTTTCAATATTATATCTGAGCCTATAGCCCACATGGATAAGGCTCTCCTATCCTCTAAGATATCTAATATCCCTATGGTCACTAGTGTTCCTGTTATGGGTAGCTCAAGGATGGCATGGACATCCTCTAGTGTGATACCCACCTCTATCACATCCCTATCCACCTCCCATTTAAAGGTGTTAGTCAATCATTCTCAACATCCCAAGAACATGACTAATAGGTCACCACTAAGGGTGATCCTACACATATCAGATATACCTCCTAGACCCGTGACTACTAGTCTAGCTTGATCTCCATCTAACAATCTGTCTAACAAATCTGGAAACCAAGACACATCCATCAAACTCTAAAACCTCGATCATCTATGAAACCAAAAAATAATAAAGGATGTATTAATTTCCCCATGTCATATATAATCACAATACATTCTTTACACATCATTTTCTTAATTTTAATTAAAAACAAGCCTAATTTCTTTTACCTTATTCAATTTATCCTATTTCTATCTTGTTTGGTCCCTCTTTCCCTCTTTTGGTCATTCTGAGCCATTATATCCCTCTTTCATCTTTTTGCACACTTTTTCATGCTTATTATAGTTCCTTGCTCAACCTAGTTTGACCAAAATTTCCCTCTTTTTTTCATAGTTAACTTTAAATTTCAAGTCAACCCTCTTATCTTACCCTCTTTGGTACTAAGTTTTCATTATGGCCCTTACAAACTTGTTACTCACTCCATTCTCTCTTTTCAGCCTATAGATTACACTAGGTCAAGCCATACCTACTAGGTCAACCATATGGATTTTACCCGATTTTATCCTACTAGGTTGACCTAGTGGACCTAGTGCATTATGTGTGTCGACCTAGTACAATTTTCATACAATGTGCATTTCACTCACTTTCTTCCTAAACCCTTCAAACCCATTTCTCATCTTCTTATTTGTTACCCTTAGAATTTAAGTTTTCTCAATTTTGACATATATAAATGTGTAAAATAAAATTTTATTAAAAATTCACTTAATTCATTATAAAATGTCAAAAACTAGTTTGAGATCCATAGTTGCATACCTGTAGTGCACTTGTTGCCACCTCTAGGTGTAATCCTCATCTATCATGTCATTCCCTCACCATCTTATCCTTGTTTGGTCTCATATCTCTCTTTTCTCTCTTTCACAACTCAAAATAACAAATGAATTCTCTTTTTCCCTATTTAACAACACTTTTTAGCAACTAAATTCTTTCATTTATTTTCAAGCAAATTCCTTGTTTTGCCTCTATCTTTGTTTCTATTCATCCATTTTTCAAACCATAAAATGCATTAGAATCATGATGATGTAGATATTATTTTCCACTATCATATGTCTATATTCCAAAAATTTTGATTTTTGGCTTTTTTTCACTAACTTCTACAGGTTCACCTAGTGTACTCTACATTAGGCACCTTCATTTCTTACAGTCTACTTCTTTATCTAAAACACTAAGGTAAGTTAAAGGTATGTGTTTTTCAATAAAATTATTGTATTTATCTTATTTTCTACTTATTATACCATACTTAGCATTATCATTGTGTGTTATCATGTTTTCTTTTAAAGCACCATCTCATGTTGTACTTACATGACACATGATGAGCTTTGGTTGGGGCATATGTATACACATAATATTTTCCAACCATATCTTGTATAAACCTATCAAGTCACAATCTCTCTGAGTGCATTCCTTAAGGGGTGCACTAGAAAAGGGTTGGGCAAACCATTAGTGCTTCATAAGATTATTACTTCTTTTTCCACTTGCCATTCACACACTAGCCTCTTGAAACCATTAAACCTAAGTTTATCCTTCTTAGTTCTATATATTACTATCACTTGCTATGTTTTATCCTTTATTTCATGTCTTAGCACACTTTTGACCTATCAATTGTGCTAGGTCAACCAAATCAACCTAGCATAGTTTAGGATGTTTTTCTCTCTTTTGGTTTATTGGCCTCTCAGTTGACCTAGCACAAACCTAGTGAGTTAGACCCAAAAATGTGTTAGGTCAATCAAGTTAGCCTAGCATATTCAACATTCTTGAATGATTTTAAGGTAAATTTATACAATATATACAAGGTTATTTACCACCATTTCATACGAGTGAAGAATTAAGTGAATACATGTAAATGAACATCTACCTATTAACCATTCGACTTGGGGAATAAATATTTAGGGTTCAATACTTTCTTTGGAGCTTTGATCTCATCTTGTGGATAAGTCTTTTAGATATTTGGATAGGCTTATAGCCTAGATATAATTTATCTTAGTTATCCTTACATACCATGATAATCTCTTGTGAAGCACCTTGGCCAAGGGGAGATTGAGGCTCAGCAGGTTCATCTTAAAAGGTAAGTATTCCTAACTTTATTCCTCCTTTGTAAGAGTAGATAGATAGTGCATTTATATTCTTCTCTTTCATGTATTAGGATTCTGTATACATTGATGTGAGTATATGTCTTCTATACATGTTTAGTTTAGTTGTTTATTTATTTTTTTCTAGCCCCCACTTTATGCCAAATCTTTGGTGTGTACTAGATTAGATTTACTTTTATTGTTATTAGATTAGTGAAATATTAAATCATAGGACTCTTTTAGGGTTGTTGTGTGATTGTGTTATACTGTAGGCTTTGGAACCTTACCTCACATAGTGTGTTGTGATAATTGATCCCAGAATTAGGTCTAGCAGATGCTCACATTGGTCATGCTCCCACTTAATAATTATATGCTCCCCAATTACAAGTATAGGTGTGCTCTACCCAATCCAATCCAAGATTGATTTATGGACATGATGCATTTTTGATTGCATACAATGTGTGTTTTCTTTTCTATCATTATGTGAGATGCATGGTTAAAAATAAAAAGAAAAAAAGGATTTCTAAAAGTATAAATAATCAAAACAGATGTAATACACACTATATCATGATGGGAAATGTGTAAAAATAGAAGATGATTAAAGATAATAAACCAAAGATAGTAAAAATGATAATAAATATTTTTAAACCATGTAAAGATTTACATAAAGTTAAAACAAAATAAAAATCACACTATATCACATTGGGAAGTATGAAAATATTATTATAAAATGGAAGGCACATGAAAACAAGTGGTATAAAAATAAAAACAATTAAATCAATCAATCATACTAAATCAACCTAGGAAATATAAAAAGAAAGACAAAATGTAAGATAAAATTAAATTAATCACACTAATTCAAGATGAGAGGTATGAAAAATTTAATAAAATGGTTGTAAGTATACACACAATCAGAAAACAAGAAGATAAAAGTGAAAGACTTATGAAGTAAGCATAAAACATAATAAATCAAGATGGGAAGTATGTCAATTTTGTGTAACTCATAATCGAACAGTACTTATCTCAAATTTTATGAATGTAATTTCATTAACTTGGTTATATTAGGAATTGGGTATTAGAAAATTTTGTGAGGAGGGATTGGTCCTATCTATGGTCTTACACTACAACTCGTAAAGGGAACACCAATGAGGTGGAAACAACTGTGGGAATGATTTTAAAAGATGTTTGTATGTGGTAAATCGTGAGGAGGGCCTAGTCCTATCTATGGTATTACATTGAAACTCACAATGGAAACACTAATAAGGTGAAAGGTAATAAGGAAATTTTTTATTATGGTAATTGTGAAGAGAGCCTAGTCATATCCATGGTCTTACACTACAACTCATAAAGGGAAACCTTGGGGGGAATGATCAATTAACAAAACAATATCTCTCAAGGGTAAATATTATGAATATTATAAATGAAAGAGGGAATGTAAAAAGTAGGACATATGCATCTATGAAAAGACCTTAGTAAACATGAGGCATACTAGGTACAAAAGAGAGACACTAAGAGTCTAGTGACCATCAAAATACAAAGGATACTTTCTCACAATAAGTATAAAGTTGTATAGGCAAATATATGAGATACTAATATTGACTCATTTTGGTTATATGAACAAGAAAATTAAAATGGACCTACCTTCCCATACTATGTTCCTTATTCCTCAGGACCTCTTATAGAGTCATCAATCTACTGTAAAGATTGGGTACTTGTGTAAGAAAGTAGGTGGCATGAAAAGATTTTTTTATTCTTCTTTCCCAATCTACTAGCTTACCATACCCCAATGGACCTTGACTCTATCATGAGGCCAACTATGGAGTTTGAGATTCGATTGCAAAAAGGAGATGTGCTATGAATCATGTATTTAAGTGTGATTAGACTTTTGAATTGGTATATTGCATTTTGTATCATTGCCTTTTGTTTAATGATTTGGCTTTTGACTTTTCTATGGTTTTTATGATTCCTCATTGATATGGATTTGTAATAACCAACATGAGTGATATAAGTGATACACATAAATGAGCTTTAGACTTTGGTTAAAGGAATCTAAGTATGTATGCTTAGTATGTGAAAGGAAATAAAGGAATAAATGGATATCTAAAGTAGATCAGTGAATTGAAGTACAATGAGATGTCTTATTTTCTAATTGATCACATGGTAAATAAATATTACTAAGGGGATCAATGTTTGTATAACCAAGTCACAATAATAATTATCTAAATTTTTGAGATAAGATATTAAATAATCATTGGAAAATAAAATAAAGTCATGAAATAAATGAACGTATAGACATAAGTGTGCAATCATGGAAAGAATGAAAAGAATGCATAAAAAAAAGAAAATGAAAGTAAATGAAACCACATAATGCATAATATGAAGATCCATGTGAAATAGATAGGTAAAACCAAATTTGACACATTTAAATGATATAAGATATATAAAAGTGGATCATAAGTCCAATCCAAAATCATAATGAAGAATAAAGTGAAAGGACACCATGTCATGTTCATAAATATTGATAAATTTGACACAAATATTATCCATGATATCTAAAATATCTCTATGAAGATGGATCCTAATAGCAGCCAAAGTCTCATCATTCTTAATGGAAAGTTGTGAACATACCTCTATCCAAATCTCCCCAGTATGAAATGTACATGTATCTGAAGGATCATGCTCATGAGGGCTCTTATGTGTCAAGTACTCAAGGATAGGAATAGGTTCCTAAATAGGAATGGTATTTTTATGAGGAGAAGGAGGCACCACTAGTGGAGAAGAAAACACAGGTGGGAAAGGAACCACCATTGGGGAAGGAGGAACCATGGTTAAATAAGGAGGATCCATCTTACGTGGGCAACCTATGGAAGGAAGAATATAGGGTGAAGGTATCGATATAAGGTGATCATGAAGGTGTTGATGAAGAGTATGATAATGATTGGTATGATGGGTACCACACTAGTGCTAAATAAAATATACCTCCCCATATTTATGGATGTACTTAGGTAACAACTTGGGAAGAGGTATAGCCTTGTCTTTAGGCTGAGCAATGGTGGGATGTAATGTGCAATATATTATTTAATATTTTAGTAATGAGTGGAAGATTGATTATATATCCCATGGAAGGAATAGATATGCTTGTTAGGAGACTTTGGGGGCTTACTAACCAAATAGGTAGAAGGAGAAACTAAAGAAGGATGATATAACTGGAAGTCTTTGGTCCAATGAATAGAAACTTTATGGATATCATAAATAGGTTGATCAGCCCATTGGGATCACCAAGGGAAGGTTGAGTACAATAAAAAATTGGACTAGGCTCATTTGAATGTAAAGTAGGATTAGAAACAAGATGAGGTAGAGCTGAAAATAGAGCAGGAATAGGAATTAGACTAGACTTAGCAAAAGGTGAGGCTGGACTCATGGAAGGTTTAATAATAGTAGCTAATATATCTAGGGGAAGCAAACTAAAAATATCTTGGTAACTAATGAAATGGTAAGGTTTGATCATGACATGATACATGACCATGCTTCTAAGAGGATCTACTAAAACTAAAGGTGTACCATGTGATCAATCCATCTCTACCCTATAAAAAATAGGAAGAATACTAGAATTAGGAACTATGAAGGAAGGCTTACTATAAGATGAATGAAAAGACTAAAATAAAGAAGTATGATATTGAATAATCTTAGCATTTCTATCCTTAACAACTCCTAAAAATGGGTCATCTAAAGCATAAACATCATCATACTCAGGTGTATGAAATTTGATGGTACATGTAGGTAAGACTTTATCATCATAAGTTGCATGATGAATATAATATCTAGTTTTGGTTAATACCATAGGTATATCCTCAGTAGGAGGCTTTTTTAGGAGTGAGGTTGTAAAGAGAGAGAAATTTGGGTGATGATATGAGGGGATAGATTGGAATTTTTTATCTTGAGTTTTGTCTCATCCATCTCATCATAATCATAATCAATGAGGTTAGGTGGTATGTTCACAATGAGCTTAAGGTGACCATTGTAACCTTGGGTAGAATTGATAGGATAATTAGAGTTGAGATTCCCTAAATGATATATTAGGCAAAGGTTCAAGGGTAGGAATTTTTAAGACACCACATTCTTGGAATTGTTCAAAATTTTAAGGGTTTGTGTCTCCTTGAATCTTATAAATAACACCATTATGGGAGAATATGATGCATTGGCACGTGGATGAGGTGACAACCCTCATATGATGAGTCCAAGGTCTACCAAGAAAGATGTTATAAGAGAGTGAAAAATTAAAGATCATAAATTTGATGCAGATGGTGATAGGAAGGATGGTAATGGGAAGCCACACATAACCTAAATGAGTAATTTTCCTTCTATCATAGCCTTGACACATGTTACATGTGGACTTGAGATTGCATTCATAATATCCAAGAGTTTTAATAAAATGAAGGGATGTAATACATATACCTAAACCTTAATTAATCAAGGCATGCTTAACTTGGATATCACTAATTTAGATGCTAATGAATAGAGGTGGATCATCCACACGAAGAAAAATCTCATTTGGAATGATGGAAGCAATAGGAAACTTGAGGTAAAGAGAAGTACCTATTGTTTCATCAACATGTATGGAAAACTCTTTTCATTTTTGAAGGGTACTATCTTTGGACCCTAATAAGGTAGATTTGCATCCTGATAGAGGAGGATGATGGAAGTTCAATTCAAATAGCAATTGCATTATCTAGTTTAGATGATGAGGAGAAGTTCTCATTAATTAGAGTAAGGTTATTTGAGATGGGAGATGATAAAGTTATGTAATGGGGTCCCATTAGTCATAACCCATGGGGGGATGGATAGATATAGGCATATAATATTACAAGATATATTATGAAGGAGGGTTAGAAGTTCAATTAAATTTGTGTTGGTAATATGTAGTTTATTTAGTTTTAAAAAAAATAGGTTGAATGTCTATCTGTGGTGGGATGGTTGATTGAGGTATTTCTTGTGATTGGGTTGAAGAAATATTATTTGAAGGTTAGGGAATGTTGTTTATATGTGTATATATTAGAGGAAGAGTAGATATAGTGTGATAGGTATGATCAAGTTGAATTTTTGAAAGTGGTTCTTGGAAATGTATAATTTCATCTTGCCCCAACTCCATTAGATGAGATGGGGCAGTATCTTGAATGACACAAAATGTTTGAGAGGTTTGATGCATGGGTGTTTGATTGGTATCAATAAAAGAAACTACTATTTGAATGTTATTCATATTTACCACATTTTATTCATTAGTAGTGAGGTCTATAAGAATTTTATAATTATTTTTAGGAGTAGGCTTATCATTGTTATCTTGATGATTGGGAAGAGGATCTTTGTATATAGCAAGATGAGCATTAGCTTGATTTAAATCTTAATTTTTGTTTTCCATTTCATGAGCTTTAAAATATGTCATATGTTTTTTGATGTTTTTGAATTAGTGATGCATGATCAAGCTTGGTCTAAGAATAAAATCCATAGATAGTTTATGCAATTATCTATAAGTCTCATGAGACTGGCCCCAACTTGCATGAAACCAACAGAATTTGTTCATATCAGACCATGATTTCATTGGATGAGTGGGGTCAAGATATCATGGTAGAGGTCTTGGAATGAAGCTCAACTAAGGATAATTTTTTATGTACATTAATGTTGTTTAGTTTAGAATATATAGGATTAGGAGTGTTGTTTGGAGGGGGAACATGCTCCATAGTGTTATTGGGAGCGATTGCTTGAATGTTGTAAAAAAATCTATAATTATTGGTAATGTCATCATTAGTAACATGATGTTTTTTGTTTTTAAGGAGAATGTGTGTGCCTGTGGTAGGTTGAGATGGTTCAAATTGGCACATGAGAAAAACTTGTTGCTTATCTTGGTCGAGTTCTTCTTCAAGAGTTCTTGGAGAGAGAGACCTAACCCAATATTATAACTTGGGGTAGAGAGCATTGGTAAATAGGTGGAAGAGATCATCATTTGTCATGTTATGCTCACATTTGTTAGAAAATTTATTCCATAGTTTGATGAAATCTTGTGCTATTTTAGTTTCAAGTTGTTTACAATTTATGAAGTAAGCAAAGTTATTCTTAGGGAGATCACTAGTTTAAAATTCTTGTACTGGGAAGTTAACCAAATATTCCAAGATGGTGATAGAATAGGTTTTTAGTTGATTATACCAATCTAAATTATCTCTTTAGAGTGTTTTATCTAATAGCTTAGTATCAACAAAAGTATTAAGTTTGACCCAATATTTATAGATGTTACTAAATGTCTTTAAGTACAATGTGGGATTGATAGACCCATTATAGGTGATGGTAGGTGTGATACCTCCTATATCGATATTATAAATTTGAGGTACAAGAGGTTAATTTTAGATATGTTTAATCATTTTATTAATGAGGTGTGGTTGAATAATAAGGTTACCATGGGAATCCCTAAGGGGAAGGTGGGGGCCATTCAGATTTTGTACTCCCCATAAAACCATTGGGGTTGGTTTTGAAGGTTAGTGATATGGTTTTGCATTTGCATCATTTGATTTACATTATTAGTTTAAAAATTATGCATTTGATTGAGTGTTTATAATAAAATATGACGAGTTTGGGAAGTATTTTGACTAGTGTGTGTAGGATGAGATGTACTGGTATTGTTATTAGTGGCTTGAATTGCACTATGAGTAGTGGCATGAGAAGCATTAGAAGAAAAGGAATCACTAGTGGAATGATTAGCATTGGTATTAAAATATGCACTAGTGTCATGATTAGCATTGGTATCAAAAGATGCACTAGTGGCATGATTAAGGAGAAGGGTCTTTGGAAAAGGCCCACTAGAAGTTGAACCTATCATGTTAGTGGAGATACGTGGCATTGAGGTTGAATAAATCATAGAAGAATATTTAATGGTATGTGAAGGAGACAAAATATAAGGAAAAGGTTGAGAAACAAATAACGTTTCTCCCCCAAATCCATGAGAGAAGTTAGAGGAGGGTGAAAGAGGTTATTCTGCATAAGGACCTATCATAAAATTATAAATGGTTGAAGGGTCATGTCCTCTATGTTGAATAAATTAATTAATGAAGAAGAGCATTTCAGGTGTGTACTCTAATTCATGATCATCTTCTAAGGAAAATGAAGGATTAAAAACTAATGATGAATTAGGATTCCTATAATTGGTATTGTAATTGGCAACATGAACATTACTTTCATCTGAAGTGGAAGTCAGAAGTTATCTCTTTGGAAACCTATTAAGATTGGTAAGACTCATCATGTTTGTTGTATTTAACTCTATGTTATCCTCAAATAGGAAATTCATGATGAGAAAAAGAGGCTAACAAGTTGATGAAAATAAAAATTAGTTGATAGGATATAGAATTGTACTGGTCGACTATGTTTTATAAAATATGGAATAAAATAGAGAACAAAAAGACACATTCAGACAGGTCAACTGTGTACTACTAGATGGGAAACAAAAACAAGAAATAAAAGCACATAGTTAGATAGGTTGATTGTGTACTACTTAAAAAAGGAACATAAAAAAATACAAATCTACACAGTCGAATAAGATGATTGTGTACTGAAGGTAAACAAGATGAATAGTCTGTAAGAGAATTTGTTGATAGGGATGACAATGTTCTAAAAATAGAGAGATATTTTGAAAGATAATATTTAGGAATCTAAAATGAAACGTGCAATAAATTGGATCAATGTGATTTATCCAATTGGAACACACAACACAAACCTTGCACTAACATTGGCTAATGTAATTTTTACAATACAAAATACGATGATCAAAGAATAAGCAACAACTTGAAAGTAAATGCTAATTGATTGGGCATTCCTATGTCTTTTTAAGTTATAAAAAAATTTGAATTCAATATGATGGGAAGTTGGATATAATAAGGAACTAGAAATCAATCTAAGTATGGTTTCAAGAATTTTAAGATAAAAGGGATCTGTATTGGTGATGGTATTGGCTTGGTATTGGGGTCTACCCTCTCACTTCACAATCCTACAATGACAATGGTGTCATGTGTTTTTCCAATATATACCATCAACCACGTGTTTATAATTGGCTATAAAACCAAGTTGGCTTCCCCCTTGGTGATGAAATATAAGTAGGTACCTTGGGAAGACAAATGTTTAATGTTTTTTTAGTGTAAAGTAATTTGGTAGTGTGTGAAAAAGATAAAAATAGTGTGACTAAATCAGTAAATTGAAAACCACCTAATTAGTCTATGTTTGTTACTCTAAGCATGAAATTAATTGAAATGAAAATGTGAACTAATTAATATCAAAAATAGGTTAATTTCATTGACTATGAAGAGTAAAAAGTTAGTTTAGGTGACACTATATACAAATAATGCATAATAGATTTGATTGGGTCACTGTTATTTTGTAAAATCAAGATATGAAAGAACACAATCAAATAGGCTCACTATGACTTCTTGATAGAAAAAATCTACAAAACTATGTTGAGCTAGTCAATCCAATGGGTTGTAGGTCTATATTTTTATAGACTACAAACTTTTGAAAAATAGTACTAGAAATGAAAAGCTAAAATGATAGAGTAAGAATGAACCTTGGTAGGTTTGTAGATGCTTAGATTAAAAAAAATTATGTTGTGATGCTCAAGTGTTGATTCAAATGATTGGATTGATGGAGTTTGTATAACTTGTGTGTTAAAAATAAGTTGTGAATAGAATTCACTGGCTTGATTATGTTTGTAGACCTGTATGTTAAAAAAGGATAACTATGAATAGAGTTGATTGGTTCGATTATGTATGCAATCCTATAACTAAATAAAAAAATTATATTGAGTTGATCAATCTAGTCACATATATTTGGATAAGACCTACATAGATAGAACAAAGTTATTTTGGAGTGCCTATGTGTTAATCCTGCACACAGACTGTTAAAACTATATCGACAAGTTCAATACAGTATTAAAAAATAAAAATATATAATTTGATAATAAAATGAATGAGTGAAAGAAAACCTACAAGGGTTTGATTTGTGTCACATCCACCAGAATATATATGAAGGTAAATGCAATTAACCTATTAATCAAGCCTATCTCAAAGAAGATAAATCCTACTTACACTTCTGATTATTGATATATTAGATTTTTGGGGTCTTGATTAAGATGGATATGTTAGACCTAACCAAGGGATATCTTACCATGATAACAACAATAGAGAGGGTTCTAAAGCCTCTAGTCAAGTAACACTATGCAATAACCCTATCTTTGTCTTATGTTTTCACATTCACTAAGTAAATGACAAGTAAAGTAAAGTCTAATCTAGTACTCACCAAAGCTTATGGCAAAAATTGGGGTGAAAAACATAAAAGTAAACAAGAATATAATATCTATACTCAAGTTAATGTATAATAAATCCTAATATATTAGAGAGAAGTACAAATGTAAATCTATCTACTATTACAAAGGAAGAACAAATTTAGGAACACTTACCTTTGAAGATGAACCCGATGAGCCTCAATCTCTACCTTGGCCAAGGTCTTTTGTAAGAGGTTTTTGTGGTATGTAAGGATAACAAGGTAAAGTTAGCTCTAGGATACATAACTTATCTATGCATCCAAAAGACTTCTCTACAAGACAATATTCATATCTCTAAATAAAGTATTGAAACTCTAAATAATGATCCTCAAGTAAAATGTTGGATAAGAAGATGTGTAATGTAATATTATTCTTCTCTTCTCTTTTAAATGATAAAAATGGATGCATATATATAATCAAATCTAGCCTTTAACCTTTTCAAAATTTTAGCCAATAGGGTCAACCCAATTCAACTATGTATAGTTATTTGATAAAAACATGACATGATACATGAGCATGCTTCTAAGAGGAGTGTGTTATAGAGGATTAAAATCTTAAGGAATTGTATAGGAGAAGGTTGTGTAGATATCAAGTGGTAGTATAGGATGACAACAATCATATGAAGCACCAATGGTCTGTCCACCCCTTTCTCGATGTACCCTTTAAGACATGTACTCAGAGAGATTGAGACTTGATGGGTTATTAGAAGAGAGAGAGCACCAATAATTAATAAAGTTTGAAAATATTATGTATATACACCCTCTTTATGGCTTCTATCTTGGATATATTTTAAATGCAAATAAAAATAAGAGTTTTTAAACTATTTTTCTAAGAATTGATCTCTTATCATGTTTACCTTTTAACAATGGTGATGGGTGATCCACAATGGGTTGCTCCTACTTCATGGATCTTCTTTAACTATGTGGGCTTATTTATTATTTATCTCTTATATTTGATATGATTTATAATATTCATCATCATCTAATTATTAATTTTTAGGTGCATAAACAACTTCCCTTTTGTTTGTATATATGTATTCCTTCTTGGAATACTCATTGAAATTATTCGAGTGAAGTTGTGGATGAAGCTCCCAAAATTTTTCATGTTAATTCCAACTCATGTTGCAATGATTACAATGATTCTTACCATTATCTTAGGCAACATTCCCTTTTAACCCTCCTCCACTTTGATGATTTGGAGAGTGGTGTTTAAAACTTGCATCCTTCCTCTTAAAGGACATGGTCTACTTTAGATGGATTTATTCTTCCAACACATGGCCACACAATGGTTATTCATTCCAAAAAAATAACATGGATATGTATTCCAATATTTTTGTGCTATATGACCATTTTTATTACATTTGAATAAAACAATGGAAAATGTGCTCTTTTCATGCCTTCTTAGGCTTCCCTGTGTGCAAGCATTATGAATTGGTAATGTGTTATGTCTTCCTATGGGATGTTCACCTCTTTTTGTATATGCCTTCCATTCATCATTAATGATCTTTCCATCATTTAAAGGTTGTCGCTTTATTAATGATAGCTTGAATTCACTCACATGATCATGGAGTGACAACTATTATCTCCTTCTTCATGGATTTTTTCCCTCTTGTTGGATACCCATTGTTGGCCCTTTGAGTTCAATCAATGCTACCCTCCTCTTCATCAAAGACCTACCCATTATTTTGAGAATCAAACTCTTCATTAAATTTGGAAAAATATAATGATGTAATTACCTTCCTTGGGTTGTTTTTGTAGATCTAGTGCCCCAGGTTCTTTAATTTTTGAGTATTTATTTACTTTAGTTGTCTTGGAGCATTCCCAAACTCCTTATTTTCCACTAATGTATCCCAAACCTACATATTGAAGAAGTTACTCAACCATTATGGGATTAGTCATTCTTTGGCCATTGATTATAATGCCTTTTCCATCATAACCCATCCTGGTTAGAAACTTGGAGCCAAAACCCTTAGTATGCTTCTCAAATTACCAAAGCAAGCATTTATATCTTGATGGAAAGAAAGGGAATGTGGTGGAGTTATTAATTTGCATACATCCTATTGGAGTCCAAATCTACACCAAGTAATTTGTGCCCTTTTTAGCATCAAAATATTTGGGAGGTTGAAAATTTTTTTTGTTTTAATATCTCTATCTAGGGTATTTTGTTGATTTGTCAAGTTTTGTGAGAGCCTGTGTTAATGCCCAAAGTTTCATAGAGAAATTGGGCCCTTATCCATTAAAATGTCTAAGTATAGATTGGGTTGAATATCAATGTTTAAGTCATTATCCCTAGTTTTATCCCCATGTTTTCCTTTAGAAAGTCAAGTTCATGTTCATAATTTTCCAAGTCCTTTGTCTTGGTTTTTTCCTAGTGAAAATGTTCCTTCCTTTAGAATTTTAGAGCCTTTTTCATGAACACAACATCTGACAGTGATAGGTTTTTGGGATTTTTATCTTAGACAAAAGTTTCAAAGACTTATTTTCATTGGACATTTTATCCACTTCAAAAAATTTAAAAGAATTCCATACCTTGCCTTTTCGATCTTAAGTGTTTTTGGGTCATTTGTTTCAGAATTTTTATCTACAAAAAGGAGTCCAAAGGGAACTTGCCCTTCCATCATTTTTCTCACACAAAAATATTAAAGGAATTGTAGGGTCATTTTTCCCTCACAAAATCTCTAAAGGATTATTTCCTTTGGGCATTTTGCCTTTGCAAGATTCCCAAAGGGCACATTCGAAAGGTCATTTTACCTCTGCAAAATGTCCAGGGGATTATTTCCTTCAGGTGTTTTTCTCTTGAAAAAATCTTGAAATGTGTCTACCAAAAGTCTAAAGGGCACTTTCTGAAGATGGACAACATTTTTAATAGTTCCAAAGGAATTTTAAGGTTCGGCCAAAGGTTTCACAATGAGAGAATTCACCGGGAGAAGACATAAATGTATCCAAGTCTCCTTACATACATTGATTTTTTGCCTTATGCTTGAAGAATAAATGTTTTGGGGCATCAGATGAAATTTCCAAATTGCATCTTCAATGTGTTTTGGTGATTGAGGTGAAGAATTACCCGATGAGCTAAATGAAAGACACGTGGTTATATCAAGGGGCTCTTAAGACTTTATCTTGAGAAAATGTCCAAGTCAGATTTGTTAAATTTACAAGGTAATGACTTGTTCATTTCCTTTTACAAATAATGAGAGCATTTTTGTTGGGCAAAAGTAAATTTCACACTTCCCCATATCAAGAAGGATGGTGCAAAGGTAAAGAAATGGTTGAGAGTCTGAGATGACATCTAAGTTAGACACATGGTAGGCCCTCCAGGTTTTATAAGTTTTAAGCCCTTTTTAAAGATTGCCCCACATACCTTTTGGTGGTCAAAGTGCAAAAAGTCTCCAGGGCCTGAACTCATAGATTTATAAAGTAAAGTAATGACATGTGATAGGTTCTTAGGTTTTTTCAATCTCTGAGCCCTTTTTAAATAATGCCCCACTTACCTTCTGGTGGGCAAGGTGCAAAAGGTCCCCAAAGACCCGAAAAGCATCACATTGAAAATTTTGTTTATATAGATCCACATGTCTTAAGTAGGATCGATAAGCATGAAGGAATATTTTCACCTTCTCCTTCATTTGAAAGAACCTTAAAACAACTAAAGGGGGTAGTTGGTAATTATTCGTTATGCTTCAAAGCATTAATGGCAACCCTAATTTCAAAATGGAAAGGATTACAACTAAGGCATTTGCTTTCATTCATGTTTATCTTTTGCATTCAAAGTTTATATTTGCATCTTCAAGCCATTTGTGTGCCCTAGCTACATGTAGTGTGAAAGAGTGATTATGGTGAATTCTTCAAAGATTTTTAGCTTCAATTGCATATAACCCTCCAGATTATGAGTAAGTGTTATTCTAGCTCCTTGTGTTGTGTTCTTTTAAGGGGGTTGAAGGCATATCAAGGGTAATTTGAGTGAACAATTTGTTCAAATTCAAAGTATTTCACTATAGAGTTAGGGAAAAGTGGTGGCACCTTCAACATCTGTGAAGAGAAACATTGTCTCTATTTTGGATGGAAACAAAGACATAGATGTTTAGGGGTTAGACCTGTTAGCCTTATTAAATGTCTTCCATCAACCCAACCCTCTTCCAGTAGTTTTCAATCTTGGAATGAGTTATATCACCTTGGGGGTGGCATTCACCTTAGCTACCCCATATACAAAATTAGTGATAACAAGTGTTCTATTATATCAACCTGATACTAGAACTATCATCAATGGTAGCCAATCAGTTGTATGTTATTTCACTCCTTTGGCCCTCAACACCATGCTTGGGACTCTTCCTTAGCATAAAATCATCACACTCTCCTTAGAGGAATTCCAAGAGTATGCAGACAAGAATGACAAAACAATATGGGACATTGTCAACTCCTATTGGCTAGTTAAGAAAAGGAAAAAGGTCTCAATAATGTCTAAGAGTTAGAAATTGATGAAATTCAAGGAATTGTCTTAGTATGTGATTTTCATGTTAGTAATATTTTATGGGATTCCCATCATAGAGAAATTTGAGCCTTGGATGTTCATAATCTTAATCTACGTGTTGGAGTGATAGAAGAAACTAGACTAGGCCACCATTCTAAGTGATAACTTGCATAGGTAGATGATGCAAATTTAGGCTACAATCCATTTAAATGAAGCATTCACATGTACAATTTACATGTCCTCTTACCTGATGTATAGCCCAGTGCATAATCAAACATTCTAGAGGCTCACCAAGAATCTTAGTGGGATGAGAATATATGAGATTTATCCAAAAATTATTCTAGATGACTTCAAGAAGAATCTTTGTAAGGTTTACAATTATTTCTTTAATACTATGATGAGTGTCTTTTTTCCTTTAAAGAGCCTCAATAGAATGTCTAGGGTAGCTAGAGACATAATTGATAAGTATGGTGCCTCATATATTCAATTCAAAACATTCACTTATATCAAAATAAGTGGCTACTTAGGGTCTCCACATAAGTTGCCAAGATAATTGGATGATAGATCAGTAGTGATGGAGTTGAGTTGGTAGATAGTGCCCCCACATGAGATAATAATGGCCAAAAAGATAAATAAGCCCTACAAGTTTCTAGTTAAGATTGGACATTAGTCATGTCCTTATGTTACCAAAGTAAATGGATTAGAATAATAAATGGGCTAGTATGTGATTGACAAGATGCCACCCAAGCTAAACTATAATATCAAATGGTTGGTGGACACAAAAACCAATGTGATTTTGCATCAATGACATTATGAAGACATCTAGTCTGACTACACTACCGAGGAGGATGTCAAGAAGCTATGTTATATGGGGTTAATAGTGTAAGAAGTCATTGCTTATAATATTGATCCCATCCCTAAGGACATGGAGGATGATAAAGGACATTGTCTATAGTGTATAATCAGTCCAATATTGAAGCCTAGCCCATTTCATAGGTGGACTTCACTACTAAGTAAAATGATTCCATTTCATGGAGAGTCAAAGCAATCATGAGAAGAACCTTTAGGTGGTTGAAGTAACATGGGATTGATCATAGTGCTTATGATATCCCTACCCTCTGGGAGCTCAGACAAGTTTGGGAGTTAAAGGTTTTCCTCCCTAAGTATAGTGGTGTTCTCTTACCTCCACCACTAGAAGCAAAGGGAAAAGGAAAGAGAAAGGTTGGTGATGTTGACTTCACCAAGCTGATTGATGTGGAGTCCATATCCACATCATGGTCCAAGGTGGGATAGTCCTTCTTAAATTTAACAATTCTAGTTGAAAGTTGGGATAAGATTGCTACTAGGGAGGTTACATTGGCTAGTGCCACCCCAATATCCATTGCATCAGGATACCCAACAATACCAACCATCCTAGTATTCATCCCAATGGTCAATCCATCTTTTGTTTCACCTATTCCACCAACACAATAGCCAAAAATTATCCCTCCCCCAAATATTTATTCAAGGAAGAGAGGAGGTGAAGAAGATATAGAGCAACCCAAATAAAAAAGATTCAAAAGGGATCTACAACCTCCAGTGCGGATTCCTAAGAAGAAGGAGGTTGTGTTCAAGGACCTGCCTTCTAAGGAACTCCTTGTGAAAAGGAAAAAGGATCAATCCTCATATGCTCAAATTTTAATATATATGAGTGATGATAAAGACTTATATGAAGATAGGCCCATTTTTGAGGTGATGAAGAAGCTTGAACATTCATTCCTCAAGTAAAAATTGGATAGAGAACTCCAAATTAAAGATCCCAGACCCTAGTGAAGGTCCCAGTGATTGGTTTATTTAGAGAAGAGGGTCCCTCAAGTGTAGAAAGTAAGGGTAATGAGGAATAAATTCTAGCCTCAAATGATCCTCTCTCTTTTAAATATGTTGTGCAGGATGGAGTTGAGGTGGCCACTCAAGTTCAGGTCCCTCAAGAGAAAGAGACAATTTCATCAGATATAAAGACATTTATTGAAAATGTCATCACCCAATCACCGAGATAAGGTGATCAAGGTAAAGTTAAAGAATTTAATAAATTTTATGAGAGAATTGGGGTGGATCCAAAGTAATATGTTCAATTCACCACTTGCCCTCAAGGGGTAGTTGAACAAAAAGGACTATAGGTATCTCCAGAGGTATCACAAGTTATCCCTTCCCTCCAAAGGTGTCAAGTATAGCACCAAAGGAGAAGACAAGTACAAAGGAAAGTGGAGGAGAAAATTTGAAAATGGGTACCCCCACCCATACAAAGGTAAATAAGTAATTAGATCAATTAAATAAATATGTTAAAGAGGATACTTCATAAAATGTTGCTTCAATTAAAGTACCTCAAGGTTTCCTTCCTCGCATCAAGGTCAATGATCCAATCCATAATAAAGGTCCAAAGGCCATGATTGGTGAAGATTTATTAGAATACAACAAGGAGATCATCATATCCTCATCCATACTTAAAGCTCAAGTAAATAAATAAGGTGAAGTAGTTGCGTAACCTTCAATCAGTCAACAGGACAAGGGAGCTCCATTGAAAAGTTATTTAAGGAGTCTCACTAATTTAGGCCATATTTTGAAGTTTTGGAGTAGATAGAGCCAAACTTGGAAGGGGAACCTAGAGCAAATAAAGGCAGTGAGGAGCTAGAAAGTGATGAAGAAATCAAGTAGTTTGTGTTGATTCCATAGCGCATCCTTGTGTCACCTCCTACATCAGGTACTCTAATGACACCACCTTACACTATCTCGAGGTCTACATCAATGTCTACTACATCAATGGGATTACAGACTAGATCCCTTTTCTACATCAAAAATAAGGTCAAGGAAAAGAATAATATCATGAGAAAGATTTAGGAGATTGATGTAGTGAATATCACTCATCATATAAGGCCAACCCCCTCAATAAGGCTAAAACACACTCTAGGACCACACTCACTGCTACAGGAGAAAGGGATATGGAGATATCCATTTTCCCATAGGATGATTTGAAGAAAGATGTTCCCCTTGAGAGTTACACCATTTACAATTATAATCTAGAGGAGCCATCAAAGAATGAGCTAAAGCACATCTCATATGTTTTGGTGAACATGGTGGCTCACCAAATAGACAAAGATAAAGCCACCATGGAGGATTTGAAGGCACATAATCAAGATATGATCTAGTACTTGCAAAAGATACTGAGTGAACCCAAAGCATTAACTCTAACTACCAATATTGCTCTAGAGCATCCTCTCTTCTCAATAGATTCATTCAATTTTGGCCGAATTGATTACCTAAAATATAAAGGGAGAGTGATAGAAAAATGACAAGAAGATTTGCGCACCAAGGCTGAAAAAATAATCCACTCAGCATTGAAATTCTTGGAAAACATAGTGGATAATAAGAGGGATTGTGATTCCCAAATGCTTATTTATGAGGTAGACATTAAGAATTGGGAAGGAGTTCAACATGAAATTGATGAGATATATAAAATGGGCACTGATACTATAATGGATGAGAAGATCATTACTCTAAATGATCAATAGAGGCTTAAAGAATATCAATTAGAAATCAAGCATCGAATAGTGATGCTCAAATATGGCATCTTCAATTTGAAAGGAGAAGAGCAATCCCTCAAGACTGTAATAAAAGAAATAGATGTTGACCTCAAAAATATGGTAAGCCTTGATGGAGCAAGTGATTTGGAGGAAGAGCTAGTATGCACCACTCTAAAAAACCTCATTATACACCATAAGAGTCCTTTGATGTTGATAAAATAAATTAATTAGTGTCACTTAAGAAATTTTATGACCATCTTAAGGAGCTTGTTGGACAAAAGCAGACCATGCTTCAAAATATTATCACTTGGCTTAAAGAGTATCAAGTAAAATTCAAATATCAAGCAGGCTCGAACCAAGGAAATCTCACCCCAATGCTAGAAGGATACACAAGGTATAGGAACAAGTTGGAAAAATACTCCATCATCTAGATCGACTCCAGAGCATAATCAGATATTTTTATTTTTTTGAGCTAGAACCTCTCCTTTCTTCCCTTCCCTCCCTTCTTTTTTCTCCTCATTTCCTGCTAGGAAACCATTGTAATTGGATCGTTAGTGGCATGTCCCTTTCAGTTAGTTTTTATGTAATCATGAGGATAGGAAAGGGATGTTTTTTTATGTTGTGCAAGAGGACAAAGGTTTTGTTTTATCCCTTGTGAGATCTTCCTCCATATAGATAACTAAAAAATATATCGTTGAGATGGAGAATCAATATTGCCATCATCATAGGATCACAAGCATATCTAAAGAATCATGTTTGTTACAAGGTTTAACAAACTCCAAGCCCATGAAGGAATCTTCTAACTCAATCATCTTTACAAATATGCTAGGCTTAGCTCAATTATATAAATAAAGGTGGTATGTCCCTTTATAGAGGTCAGTTAAATGTTTGAGTCAAGAGCTATAGCCTCAAATAATTCTCTTTATGTGATCCTTCTAGTTCCAAATTAGTTACAGATATAAAATCATTGGCAAGCTTTGGAAGCATTATACATGTCTTCCTTGTCAAATAATTATTTTGCATAGTGTTAGTCTACTATGTTGTCTAGACCACATTGTATTCATTTTTTATTCAATTGATAAATGAAATATGTTCATGGTTTCCTTCTCTTTTTGTTGTTGAATTATAATTCTCCATTTTGAATGCTTAGTTGATTGTTAATCTGATGTATTCATCTTTGTAGACACTGAAATCGTGTTTATCCCTTGGTCATCCTCCCCCTTTGGTCTCCTAGGTCCACCCACTAAAACATTCCTAACCCACATATTTATTAATTTAGAATAAATTATATATTTTAAATTAATGGCCCCCTTGGCACATCACCCCATGCCAAATCTTAATTACTTAAACCCCCATTTTAACCCTCCCATTAGCCTCTCGCATTCCTTTAATCCACCTTGAACCATTTTCCAATGACAGTTAGCTCCGACAGTTGGAAGAACGGGGAAAAAGACTAAAAATAGCCTCTTTTCCCATTCTTCAGCGGCCGACGTCAGTCATTATTTGGCTGACGTTGGCAGTTTTACCAGCGTCGGTTCCCTTTAAAACTACATTTTTTGCTTCCATTGCCAGTCTCTTGCAAACGTGAATTCTCTCGCTCAAGCTTCCCAGCATTCTTGCTTTTTGATTTCTTGCAGGTATCAGCATTTTGACAACACCTTCCAGGCTTAAAGGATTACTACCAGTCATCCCACACCAGGTTGAAGGTTGCACGACACTCTTTCCCATCAGCTACATTGGACACAGCACCTGCACTCTTGCATCTTCTCCCACAGTTAAGTATCTACACTAGTTTTATATTTTTGTCTCTTTTAAATACATTAGCAATCAGATTACTGTACTTTTCCAAGCATTCTTGACACAACCCAATCTGTTTTTCTCAGAGAGGCTGAAAGGCCTTCTCTCACCTTTATCTCTCTTTTTTGCCTCTGTCATCCATTCGGTCCCTTTTTAGCCACACTCTCTGCCCTGCAAACCTAGCACAAGCCACTAAAGACTCCCACAGACACTCCAAATTACTTTACTGACCACAAACAGCCCTGAGACTCATCCAAAGCCATATTATCAACCTAAACCTGACTTTCAACTAGACTAGCCTTGACTTCCTTCTCAGAGACGCTGAGAGGCCCTTCTCCTACCCATACCCCTTTTATGGCAACACATCCTTGTCCTTCATCTAGTCCTTCTTTCAGGCCACACTCTGCAAAACCCTGCACAGACTCTCAGAGTATCACAGACTATCCCATCAACCACAGACTGACCTGAGAATTGTCCAAAACCTTGTTGCCCCAACCGATGTCGGCCACCAGGCCCATTGCCCCTACCGACATTGGCAGACTAACCGACGCTAAAAACCTTAACCAACTGACGCCGGTAGAACCACCGACGCTAGCAACTGTAGAAGACAAATTGCTACATATAGGTACGCATTTATTTCTATTTCTTTTGTTCAGTCTTTTATCATTTCCTTTTCTAGCCACATTCTATTCTTTATCAATCAGTAGACTGACACCCTTCCAGGAAGTCTTTGTACTTCTAGGATCAAGCATTGCTTGGCAGTCCACTACCTACCTATCTAACAATTTTTCTATTTAAGTCTCTTACTTTTGCAGGTGTCATCCTCCATAGCCAAAGAGGAGTCCCTTCAGTCATCTGGATAATGGTGCGCAGACCTCATCCAGGTATCATCTAACCCTTGTCCATTACTTTAGTTTCTTTCATCTCTTTTGAATGTAGAAAAGTGAAAAACTTGATAGAAACATTATGGCACGCCCGGTGGGACCCTAGGGTCTTCCTTGGGTTCATTCTCTTACTTTTCATATAGGTGCATTAGGTCTCTCCTTGCATCTCTTTCTTTTATCTCTTCTGAAAGACATTATAAGCAAAGTTAAAAAGAACCCTTCTTTCTTTCTTGCATCTTAGACTAGTCAAAATCATACTCTTCAACCTCTTCTCACTTGTCTGCATACGAACACACATTTCTATTTGGGCTTAAAATCTATTGCATTTCATTTTTGATTGAATGCACACTTAGCTCTCACATCTAGTAATTAAAACTACATCATGAATAAAGCATGGTCCACTTATGTTACACGACCAAATCACTTGCACAAAATCAAACATCTAAACTCACTTGAGACAAGGTCCAACTAGGATTTCATCACCTAGTGGATACCTTACCCATCCCGGCAATCCCACTTAGGCTTCACTACCAAGGGGAAAGCCCACTCTATTCTCTGGCAGAGGATAATCTCTAGGGGAAGTATATACTGGCTAAGTGGCCCAGCTCAGCTCTGGGTTCGTGAAGTGAGGGGAGCAAGCTCCTAGCACCAGGCCATGTACGGAACCTAACACAGACTCTTGAGCACCAAAACTAACCTGAAACCAACCTTAGACTGCTTCTTCTAGGACCCGTTCTACAAGCCAACTTCTCAAACACACTCTAAGGCATAAGCCAATAGGTTTCTAAAAGTTTATTCTTAGGATTTAATGCTTAGGATCTGCTTGTCTTCATCTATTTTTTTGTTTCTATTTGGTTTTTTGAGCTAGTGAAGACGTTTTCTTCTTTCTTCCAAAAACTCTAAAATTTTCTGAGTTTCTGGAGAACACGGTAACTGACATTGGTTTTACCACCGACGTCGGCAACCTTTCCTCACTGGCATTGGTTTTCTGACTGACATCGGTAGCTTGTCTCATCGACATCAATTTTTTAACCGACGTCGATCACTGACCCAATTTTTCTTCTCAAAATAGCAAGCTTAAAACCAGGCTTTCTTGCTATCCAACCCCCATTCTGGTTTTCTGAGACTGAAAAACATAGTTTCTAAAACCTGAACCTCTTGCCTCAAATGGTTTTGACATGTAGTCAAACCAAGACTCTTGTTGACCATGCAAGGCAATAACCACTTCCGCCTTCGCCTTCCATAACCAGTCCTCTAATGGAGTATCATTCAGAGACCAAACGAACTCCTACCCAACCGACCCCAACTCAGCCTCCCATTGTCCTTGAGGGGGACCAAGACTTCAAAAGGTTCCTTGACCTCAATGTCAAGGCCCTTCAACATTATCTCGTGTGAAGTCAAATGCAAGACTCTTTAGGCAACCCAATCTATGCAATGCCAACCTCTTTAGTTGAGATAACAGCCATATCCACAGCATCTGTAATCCAGCCCATAGACACCCAAGCCATCGCCTCGACTAATAACCAGCCCATGACTAATCCTCTAAGTGTGGCTTCTCCTTTTATCTCTAGGCCCACTTCCATCGAGGTTTTGACCCCCCATCAACCACAGACTATTCAACAAACCTCTACACCTTTCCAAAATCTAGTTGTCTCCATCCCGCCTACTCTCACCCCCATCAACACCAAGGTGGCTACTCATCCCTTGGTTAGTGTTGCCACAACCCAACCACCTCTGGTAACATCAAGCCTAGTCGTGCCTTCTACCTTCATGACATAAACACCCTTGGCCTCCACATCTATCCCTATGACTAGTTATCAGCATGTTGCACCCATACAAGTGCAACTGACTACGTCATACGCCCCTTCTAGCACCTTCCAAGCACCTTACAACCTAGGGGGCACCCCATCTACCAATCCATTAGCTGATCTTATCAAGATGCTGATGGATAAAATGTCTAATCTTGAGACCTCAGTTTCAGGCTCAAGAAATTTCCTGTCATATGACAAAATTTGTAACGAACCCATCCATCCTTCCATCCCAATCCAACCATATCCCAGTCAGTGGGAACTTCCTAAGTTTACTCGCTTCTAGAGTAAGGAAGACCCACAGTAGCACCCACAAGCATTCAGACATGTTTGTTACCTGATCGCACATGATGATGCGTTACTACTACACACATTCCCCATGTCCCTTTCTGGTGTTGCGCTTGATTGGTACAGCTCTCTCACTAGACATTCTCTCTTCACATTCACCCAGCTGGCCCAACTCTTCCTTGACCACTTCTCGATCAATATCACCAAAAAGGTCTCCATTACGGACCTATACTCTATCAGATAGTTTGACGATGAATCCATAGCCAACTTTATTGCCCATTGGAGAGGCCTAATCAACCAGCTCTCCTTTTCTTTGCCCCAACCCGAGCTCATCAAACTCTTTTCCTAGGCGTGTGCCAAACATATTTCATCCACTCTCTGGGTCCAAGCATTTTGCACCTTTGACGAAGCTTTCACGATGGCTAGATAGCTTGAACTACGTGCCATCGAGGAAAACAAAGTCAAGTTGCGAAGTAAAAACCCCAACACCAAGTCCAATGACTCTTTCTCTAAACCTTCTTCTAATTCCAAATCTAAGGCATCAGCAAATGTTGTAGTCGTTAGATCATCTTCTTCAACAAATAACCAATCTTAGCTTTCCACATCAGACTACATCACCAAATAATTCCAGCAAAGATATGTGTAGCGTCAGTATACCCCATTAGGAGAATCAAACGCATTTGTGTTGGCTAAACTTGTCAAATAGGGAGTCCTCAATCTCTCCCAAATTTGACCGCCTCCTCAATTCGATCCCTCACGTGCTATCCCTACGTGGTATAGGGAGAACGACTTCTGCAATTATAACCGTGTCAAAGGACATGACACAGGCAACTATAAGACTCTCAAGAACATCATTCAAGACATGCTTGATAAAGGTGACCTTGTCTCAGATAACTCAAATGTGCCGCCCAATCAAAGTATAGACATCTTCAAACAACCCTTTCCTAACCATCCTCCTAGCCAAAATAATGTGCAGACCATGACTAATGACTCCCAAGAACATAATATACGCATAGTCAACACGGTCTCGCCTCTCATGCCTGACCAACCTCTCCCATAGTCTCAAGAGGTTAGTCCGCCCATCAGTCCATCTCATGTGGATGAACCCTCTTCCCCTGTTAGTTTTCCATCGACCTCTCTTATATTGGAGGATGCCTTGACCATGCCATCACCGCCAGCCTCACCTTCATCCTTCCTCCTACCAATGGAGGATCCTACCCTTCCTACTCCTCAACCACAAGTGGAGGGCACAATCATCCCTGCCCTTTATCCTCTTGAGGAGCCACATTCTCTAGTTCATTCTCCACCAAGAGAAGAGCCTGTCTCTCCACCTTCTTCGACTAAAGACAATCCATTTATGACTCACCCACACCTTGGATCTGAGACTGCCACACCTGACACATTTTTGACCCTGCAACCATCCACAGCTTTTGAAGAACCAAAGCCTCATCTGACATCTTTCTAACCATTCTCTTGATTAGTGGAGAATTCCAAGGGAGAATTCCAATATAACATGTTACTAGGACGACCCTGGATCCGCGCCATGGCTTGCGTCCCATCTACACTTCACCGTTGTGTCAAATTTTATCACGACGGACAAGTCCATGTCATTCCTACCGACCCATCCCCTTTCAAGACTTGTAACATGACCTATCAACCAAATGATGTTCTTATTCCTCTCAAGACACCAACCCAAACACCACCTCCATCTGCAGAAGCTTTAACTAGTACACAAACGGCAGTCACCCTTACCCCACCTCCTTAAGTGACAACTAAGGACCCCATGGAAGATATCTTCCAATGACTTTCACTCGAGGAATATCGCTTACTTACCTTAGACATGTTCCAGACTCTGCAAGAGTATGGACAGCTTCATCACAGTCCAAGCTATGACCATAGGATCAGAATGGTTATCCCTTATGGTCCTCCTCACCTTCAAACAAACCTCATCTATGGGGGGCTAGATCAAGCTCCTACTGATGGGAATCCTCTCTCCTCACCTCAACCATTCACATCCGACATCTCTTTTCTTGGCAACCCCACCTTTGCTCATACCTAACTTTATAGGTGTGCATGGAAGGGTTTTGGCTTTGGGTGCTACGAATAAGGCTCCCATCAGCCCATCGAACCACCCAATGATGACAATACCAAGAAACGATATGGTCTAGGCTTCCAAGAACCTACCAAGGCTTCTGCAAACCTTTGTCCCGAACCCATCATAGACCAATCTCTGCCAAGCTCACCTATTCTTTCCCCTTCACCTACGGAGTCAGTGGTTTCCATCCCTCCTAGTTTTTTTTTGCATAAACACCATCCGCTTAGAACCCCTAACCTATCAACTAAATGGGTATCCAGGTCTCTCCCTCTCATTTATCCCAACATGATAGACGATGACTCAGCAACCATCAACACTGTCCACTACATAGATGATGATGCTATTCTCACCTACATGGGTGCTGACGACTCCTTCATTCAACGCTCCCTCCCTTTCGAAATGCAAGTTATGTTAAATGAATCAACCATTGACATTAACCTTCCATCTTCTGATGTTCCTCACATCTTAAAGATTGGTCAATCTTTGGATGCCCAAGAGCATATCAACTATACCACATATCTTTCAAACAATAGCAAGGCCTTCACCTGGACCTACAATGACATGCTTGGCATCGACCCCAGCATTGCCACTCATAACATCGTCACAAACCCAGAGGCTAAGCCTGTTACGCAAAAGCTTCGCAATATGCATCCTCAGGTCACGCTCCTTGTCAAAGAGGAGCTTTAGCATCTTCTCTCTGTCTCTTTCATCCAGCCCATTGATTATCTGCAGTGGGTATCTAACATCGTCCCTATCACCAAAGCAACTGGGGGGATCTGAATCTGCACTAACTATTGCGACCTTAACCTAGCTTGTTCCAAAGACAATTTTCCTCTTCCCAACATTGACCAACTTGTTGATCTCACGGCCGGTCATGAGATACTATCACTCATGGATGGGTTTTCAGGATATAACCAAATCTTGATTGCACTGGAAGATCAGCACAAGACTACTTTCATCACCCCATGGGGGACTTTCTGCTATAGGGTCATGCCTTTTGGCCTAAAGAATGTAGGCGCCACATATCAACATGCCATGACTTACATTATTCACGATCTCCTCCATAAAATCATGGAGGACTATGTGGATGACCTGCTTGGCAAGTCTAAGCTTCGTCGTGACCATTTGACCATCCTCAAGATCATCTTCTCTCACCTTCTTCAATACAATGTCTACCTTAACCCCAAGAAATGCATCCTTGGGGTCCTCTCAGGCAAGCTCCTGGGTTTCATCATTTCTCTTCGTGGCATTGAGATAGATCCCACTAAAATCTGAGTTATACTCGAAATGCCACCTCCAACCAATCTCAAGCAACTTCACAGTCTATAAGGGAAGCTCCAGTCCATCCGCTGCTTCATCTCATAGCTTTCTGACCATTGCCAACCCTTTCATCATCTCCTCAAGAAGGACGTCTCCTTTAATTGGGATAAGGGCTGTCAAGAGGATTTTGAAGCGCTCAAATGCTATCTAGTCTCTCCACCAGTCCTCATTCCACCTAAAGATGACCAACCCTTTTACCTCTACATCTCAGCAACCAACCATTCGTTAGGTGCCATGATCGCACACTGAGACGAGCAACACTGTGAGCAAGTGGTTTACTATGTCAGTCGAACACTCATCGACTATGAAACTCGGTATACCCATACAGAGAAACTCTGTTTGTCCCTAGTCTTTGTCACTACCAAGCTTTGTCATTATCTTCTCAATCACAAAACCTTTGTCATCACTCACACTGACCCTCTTAAATACATGCATTCCAAGCCATACCAAAACCAGCGTATGGCTCATTGGCTCATGCTTCTTACTGAGTTCAACTTGGAATTCATTCAGTAGAAATCCATAAAGGGGCAAACAATCACTGACCAACTGGCAGATGCCCCTTTTCCCAACAATCAACCTTCTCAGTGCGAGTTCCCCGACGAATCTATCACCACTCTCTCGACTAATGACACATTCTACCAAATGACGATGTTCTTCGACGGCTCCAAATGTCAACTTGGTGGGGGTGCGGGGGTCATCCTCATCCCACATGAGGGTGAACCCATGCCCCTGTCTTTCAAACTCGACTTTGAATGTACCAATAATATGGCTGAATACGAATCCTTAATCTTGGGACTTCAAATCGCCCTTTCTTTAAGCATCAAGACCATCAACATCTTCGGCGACTCACAACTCGTCATTAATCAAATCAATGGTTCATATCTTTGTAAAAACAAAATTTTGCAAAGATACAAACACCATGTTGACATCCTTCTAACATCTTTCAACCATTACCTCTTACAGACTATTCCTTGATCTACGAATAAGTTTGCTGACACCATGGCTTTTCTTGCCTTGCATATTCCATCTTCATCATCCTCCTCAAGAATTTTTGTCACGGTGCATCGTGTGTCATTGCCTTCATACATTTCCACTAACATCAACCTCATCAACACCATCGACTCTAGTCCACAAGATATTTGGTATAAACAACATATGGACTACTTGGCTCATTCTATCATCCCTTCCGATCTCTCTAGCAATGCACGACGGGCCTTTATCAAATGTATGGCTCGCTATACCATGATAGGGGGTCTTCTCTATAAAAGAGGTTTCAACGGCCTCCTTCTTCGCTGTTTGACCTCCCCTGAAGCATCTCATGCCATTAAATAGGTCCATGACGGGATTTGTGGCAGACACTTTAGTGGTAACTCGGTTGCCAAGCGCATCCTTCACCTGGGCTACTATTGGCCCACTCTTCATCAAGACTGTAGAGACTATGTTCGGCGTTGTATCAAGTGCCAGCAACACGCTAACTTGCTTCACCTTTCGAGCCACGCTTTGCAAGTCACTCAAGATTTTTGGCCTTTTTCACAATGGGGCTTAGATCTCATCGATGAGATTAACCCTCATTCGTCTCTTCATCATCAATCCATTATCACCGCCACTGAGTATTTCACTAAATGGGTGGAAGTTATTCCCCTCGTCTCCACAAAAGCTAACAAAATTGTCAACTTCATCAACACCCACATCATCTATCATTTCGATGTCCCTCACAAAATCATCACCGATAATAGCAAGTCATTCAAAAACAAAACTGTCCAGAAACTTTGTGACTCCTTTGGCATCAAACTTATCTTCTCTTCACCTTACTATCCACAAGCAAATGGGTAGGCCAAGGCTTCCAACAAAATCTTAACTAAAATTCTCATGAAGGTAGTCAATGACACTGGCACATTCACATTCCCTTTGCTTTGTGGGCCTACCGCACTAGCATCCGAACCCCTATGGGTGCTACCCCTTTCTCTTTAGTGTACGAAACAGAGGTTGTCCTACCTCTTAAAGTACAGATCTCGTCTCTGTGCATCTCTCTGCATGACATTCTTTCTAACAATGACTTTCATCAAGATTGCTTAGCTCAACTTGAGTTACTCAACGAACGTCATCTTGCTGCCCTCAACCATCTCCATGTCTATCAAAATCACATCAAGCAAGCCTATGACAAAAATTTGAGAGAACGAGATTTTAAAATTAGAGACCTCGTCCTCAAAGAAAATCAACACATGACCAATATGGAATGAAGTAAACGAGGCAAATTTGCTTCTAATTGGCTCGAACCTTACATCATCATGCACAGGTATGGATCAGGGACTTATCATTTGTCCTCTCTCAATAGATGACCAGAAACTGAGCCTCTTAATGCCTTGCATCTGTGACCATTCTACTGTTAGTCGAGTACTCGTTCACTTGACAATTAACTTGAGCTCGTCCCTTGAGCAATCCCTATCCTCTTACTCCTTATTCCTTTCAACCCTATTCCCCTAAACAACACCTCTGTAACCCTTTTATAAAGTATGAATGCTTTGTCCTAATAAAAGGGAGTCCTTGAACTTCTATAGTCTTGTCCATGACTACAAATTCTGTCAAAAATAAATCAAGATGTCAAAATATCAACAGGTCATAAACTCTACAAGTAGACTACTCCCTCGAAGGATAGCTATACTATCATTATTGTAGCTAATAGACTGCTCCCTCAAAGGACAGTTATTCAAAGCCCTCATATATATATAAAGCAAAAATATAGACCACTCCCTCGAAGGATGGCTATGACTAAACTCTTGCTACAAACAGCACTTTTTTAGAAGCTTCCCGCATCGATTAGCTTCACAAATGACCAAAAAACAAAATGACATCTCTATGTAGACTTCCCGCATTGATCAGTCTGCTCAAAAAAAAAACGGTCATGGACTTGGCTTGTCGTCGTCTCAGGGTCTCCTATAAAAAGGGGCAAAGTTATCCCTACTCAAAACGGTTACCCCATCCTACCATATCACATCACCTGCTCAAGGGATTTCGAGCTCACTTTAATGTCAAAGTGATTTGATTACCTCTCTAACACAACCAATGGTCAAAGACGTAATGCATGAACGGAGCTCTTATTTTCAAAACCCTTATTTATGCTATCATTATGGTCCTTGTCAATGAACGGGCAAAAATGCCTTTCACTTCCTCTTTACCTTTGGTCACATTCAACCAAATCATTTTCCATCCAACCCAACCCAACCTTTTTCAGACCACTCACATTATCATAACTTATTCACACTAGTTTCTATGGACACCAATACACATGGAAACTATCGACCACACAATTTATGTCAAGCATAAACCATTACTTGCTGAAGCATAAACATACTCAATTTATTTTTAGCATACATCCATCACTAATATGGAAAATTGCTAGGGATGAAAGCCCACATCACCGATGTTACAGAATACACCATTGTACAAAATGAAACAGGCTGTAACATCATCCTTCATCATTTCAAGCATCTACCCTCAGACATATGGGATGTGTTACATCATTATCATGACCAAACCAAACACATCAACCACTTTGACCCTTTTCCTCCCTTTCGAGAGAACTACATTAGCCTAAGGCCCTAACCATAGGGGCTATGTAGGCAGCACTCAATTGACATGGGGTCTTCTGAGGTTAACTCAACCATTCCTTTGTCCAATCTTGACCAATGACCGTGGAGATCGTGACTATCTCCTCAGACCATGACCACTTCCAAGACAACTTTGCCTTGGTTGTTTTTTGCCCTTGCTACCTCACACCTAGTTAGCAAATTGTCCATAACCCCCACAAGTATTGGATCGCGCTCCAGTTGATCCCCACTACTTGTGACATTTTTCATGTTTTCCAAGAGCACTTCTTGAGCCTGAGATACTTGGCACATGATGACCATTGGAGCTATAGCTTAGATCATTTAACCCAATCAGCTACGACTAAATGTTGGGTCCCACTTATTTCAATTTTAGCACTCCTCGACCTTTGACCATGATAATTTAACCTACCTCTCACGTGGTGTGGCATACACATAATCCCACCCTTTACAGCGTTCCCACCCTAACCTTCATCCTTTTCATCCACTCTTTGTCAAATCGACACCCGATCTCAGGTTCCCTTCCCTCGGCTCCCGCTTTGAGGGGGGAACACCTCATCCCATACCTGGGGTAACCAACTCCTATTTTTGTCTTGCAGTTCGTCAAGAAAAACCAACAAGACAAAAAGGGGCAAATGTAGACACCAAAATCGTGTCTATCCCTTGGTCATCCTCCCCCTTTGGTCTCCTAGGTCCACCCCCTAAAACATTCCTAACCCACATATTTATTAATTTAAAATAAATTAACTATTTTAAATTAATGGCCCCCTTGACACATCACCCCATGCCATATCTTAATTACTTAAACCCCCATTTTAACCCTCCCATTAGCCTCTCGCGTTCCTTTAATCCACCTTGAACCGTTTTCCAATGACAGTTAGCTCTGGCAGTTGGAAGAACGGGGAAAAAGACTAAAAATAGCCTCTTTTCCCATTCTTCAGCTGCTGACATTGGTCATTATTCGGCTGACGTCAGTGGTTTTGCTAGCATCGATTCCCTTTAAAACTACATTTTTTGCTTCCATTGCCAGTCTCTTGCAAACATGAATTCTCTCACTCAAGCTTCCCAGCGTTCTTGCTTTTCGATTTCTTGCAGGTATCAGCATTTTGACAACACCTTCCAGGCTTAAAGGATTAATACCAGTCATCCCACACCAGGTTGAAGGTTACACGACACTCTTTCCCATCAACTACAATGGACACAGCACCTGCACTCTTGCATCTTCTCCCATAGTTAAGTATCTGCACTAGTTTTATATTTTTGTCTCTTTTAAATACATTAGCAATCAGATTACTGTACATTTCCAAGCATTCTTGACACAACCCAGTCTATTTTTCCCAGAGAGGCTGAAAGGCCTTCTCTCACCTTTATCTCTCTTTTTTGCCTCTACCATCCATTCGATCCCTTTTTAGCCACACTCTCTGCCCTGCAAACCTAGCACAAGCCACTAAAGACTCCCATAGATACCCCAAATTACTTTACTGACCACAAATAACCCTAAGACTCATCCAAAGCCATATTATCAACCCAGACCTAACTTTCAACCAGACTAGCCTTGACTTCCTTCCCGGAGATGCTGAGAGGCCCTTCTCCTACCCATACCCCTTTTCTGGCAACACATCCCTGTCCTTCATCTAGTCCTTCTTTTAGGCCACACTCTGCAAAACCCTGCACAGACTCTCAAAGTATCATAGACTATCCCGTCAACCACAGACTGACCTAAGAATCCTCCAAAACCTCATTGCCCTGACCGATGTTGGCCACCAGGCCCATTTCCCTTACCGACGTCGACAGACTAACCGACGTCGAAAACCTTAACCAATCGACACCAATAGAACCACCGACGCCGGCAACTATAGAAGACAGATTGCTACATACAAGTACGCATTTATTTCTATTTATTTTGTTCAATTTTTTATCATTTCCTTTTCTAGCCACATTCTGTTCTTTATCAATTAGTGGACTGATACCCTTCCAGGAAGTCTTTGTACTTCTAGGATCAAGCATTGCTTGGCAGTCCACTACCTACCTATCTAACAATTTTTCTGTTTAAGTCTCTTTCTTTTGCAGGTGTCATCCTCCACAGCCAAAGAGGAGTCCCTTCAATCATCTGGATAACGGTGTGCAGACCTCATCTGGGTATCATCTAACCCTTGTCCATTACTTTAGTTTCTTTCATCTCTTTTGAATGTAGAAAAGCAAAAAACTTGATAGAAACAATCTTTATGGTAGTCATTTAGAGTATATATCTAGATTGTAAAATCTTTTTTTCTTTGAAATTATGTAATAGGGTGTTGATAGCCTTTTTAAGGGTAGTCATGGGCTTTGGGATTAAATTAGAAGGGGTTATTGAAGGATATCACTTGTGCATGATTTCATCTCATCTATTTTTTAATCTATAGTGCATTTCTTGGTAAAGATGACGTAGAAATTTATTTGAATTTCTTTGTGCTCATTTGTTAACTCTCCACTTTCATTTCTATTAATTGATGATCTTGTCCTATCATGTCTTACCCTACATATAACATACCCCTTCACATATTTAAAGTTTTATTTGAATGTAGATGCATTAAATATAGTATACCTATCATGTGTTTACATTTTGTGCATTAAAGATCAACATTGCAATCTCTTGTTTAGTCTTGTGTTGTTGAACATCCTTAAGAACGAATGTTGAAATCATATTCATATCTATCTTTAGTAGCTTGTGTCTGACATAGAATATTTTCTCATTCCATGTGATAACCCTTCCCAAGTGGATTAAGAAAGCTTGGTTGTGTTCTAGTCAGATTTGTGTTTCCTTGTGCCAATAATCCCCATGGATATTGAATTACATAATCTCTCCATATGAGAAAGCTACCCCTTATGTCCTTTCACCTTGATTTAAGCATATCCAGAAGTATCAAGGAGATGACCATACCCTTTGTAGGTACCTCCCAGTCATTTTCTCCATTTGTTCCATTCTTGATGTCAAACCCTTCCTTGGTTATAATGATATATTAAGTGGTTTTTCCATCTTTGCTTGCCATTTCTCTCAAGTGTGCAAGGCCAGGCGAAAGAGGTATGCAACTAAGAACCAACATCCTTCTAGTGCCATTATTAGGGAAATGAAAAGATCCTTGGATCCTATGTTATCAAGGACTCTTGTAGAGATCATTTTTAAACTTCTTTGCCTATTTGTTTTATTCTAATCATCTTTGTTGCGTCAACATCACCACCATCCTTCTGGCACCATTGTCAGGGGGAAAAAAAGATCCTTAGAGCTTGTGTTATCAGGGACTCTTGTAGAGAGATGCTATCATTTTTAAATCTCTCAACCTATTTGTGTTATTCTAATCATTTTTGGTATGTCCATGTTACCAACATCCTTCTAGTGTCATTGTTGAGGATTAAATTGAAGTCTTGGTCACTTGTGTTGCTGGGGACTCTTGCAGAAGGTCATGAGTATTTTGCCTTGTTAAGTTCACTATTGTTACTACATTGATCAGACTATCTTTCGTGCATCAAGTATTACCATTAGTTTTTTGGTGTCATGACTCCACTGGGAATGTTTGCCCCTATGTTTTAAGAAGCTTTACAATATTCTTAGAATTATCTTCAGTATGTGAAATTTTTTCATTCTATCAGTTGTTATTAGTAGTTTTGTTTGTTCCAATCTAGAATTTTTTGCTTCTAATGGTGACTCCATTAATTTTAAAGTTTCAAGATTAGTGCCTATTATATGTACTCTTCTCTATCTTGAAGAGTTTTTATTTAGATCTATACATCTGGAGGGTACTAGGTCTTCCTTTCAGAAAGATCCATCTAAAGAGCTTATCCCTGAGTTGAAAGGTCCATCTAGAAAGAAACAAGTGTGGAATCCTATTGTAGGCTAAAGCTTAGGCAATCAAGTAAGACCTAAATAGTTTGTCCCTCATTTCATCTACCCCTTTTTATAAAATATCCCTTTGGTTGAACAATATCAGAGTGCTTCAGAGAAATCTAAGTTCCCTGCTACTCAAGTTCCTTCTCCATGAAGAAGTCTTTCTCCTCTTGTGAGGCCATTTAGGCATTATTCTATTTCTCCTCCTTCAATTCCTCCTCATATTATTCATTCACAACCATCTCCCAGTTCATTTTCATCTTTAGATTCAGAGATGGGAGACCATGATTTGAGAAGGAGGAGGTTTAATGCAAGTAGTGACAATGATGGAGAAGATAATCAAGGTCTAGCTAATAGATATAAACCATTTGTGATCCCAAGATTTAGACCTATCAAATTTAATGGTATGCTTAGTTTCCCTAATGAAGTTCCCATAAAGTTTAGAAATATATTGCCTAAATTTCAATGGAATAATGCTTTGTTTGGGGAATAACATTTAAAATCTTTATTGAATGTTATTGAAGACTATGAAATTAAACTAAAAGATGTGTGCATAAATATTTTTGTGAACACACTTGAGGAATAGGCCCAAAAGTTGCTCAAATCGCTCCCTAGTGAATCCATAGACACATGGCAAGGCATGATTGATGCATTTAAGATGTAGTTTAGTGATAGTATTGATCCCAAATTTTTGCTTTCTGAATTTAAAAACCTCAAGAAAAATCCTAATGAGTGTGTTAAGGATTTTAATTCTATATTTAGTAAGGTATTGAGAAGGCTACCAAGGGAAATAAGACATAGTGGTGTTGCTTTCTTGATCAAGTATTACGATGCATTTGACAAGAAGGCAGCCTATGATCTCAGAGATAAATATCTCACAAATCTGAGGATGGATTTTAATTTAGCTATCCAAATAGAGAATAACATCAAATTTATGGGTAAGCCTTTGAACAAGAGTGTTGATGTCAAAGTGGTGAACCCAAAAAATCCTCAAGACTCCCATAAGAAAGTAGATCTAGAGGAGACTATGAAAAATCTAGCTACTATTGTGAAATAAATTTCTTACAAGTTGGCCAGAGTAAAAAAGGGTTATCATAGGGTTCTTCTAACCATGATGATAGGAGGGATCACATGAGAGAGGAAAGAAATCATCCTAGGGACCAGGGGCAAGGTAGGCCAAATTTTCAAGGTAGGAATAATGACAAAGGAAAAGGGCTTACAGGGGATTATAAACATGAGAGAAACCAAAACTAGAGAAGTGGAAGGAAAGTACTGAATCCTTTAGCTACAAAGGTCAATATAGTCAATTGTGATATCAACTAGTGTGACAACTACTTCCTTCCTCATCCTCCATGTAATATAGCTGATAGTGATAGTCAAGGTGAAAAAAATTTTGAATCTACATCTGATGAAGATCACATATACATTGTTCAATTCTAAGAGATGGAAAGTTACACCTTACAAGGGGAAGCTATGATTTATTAAACTATTCCTGATTATGAAGGCACTTCAGCTTATGAATATTTTACTTTCCAAATTAGTGAACTAGATGTGATGGTTTCATTTCCATCTATAAAGCTGATGACCACTACAACTGCTCAAGAATTTTGGAGAGCATGTGAAAACATAAGGATCCTAACCCCAGATTTCATCTGTGAGATAAATATGATGCAATGAATATTAATTTCTTGTTCATGATTTTGAGTTTATAAAATCAACAATGAAAGATAAATATGGATATTCACCTCCATCAGTTGAGGACCGATAATTGATTATCTACACATTAATTACCCAAGAGAAAGAGTACAATTTGAGAAGTAAAGATCAAAATTATCCTCCAAAGGATAAAGACTCTATTGACCCTAAATTAGAGACAAAAGAGAAAGAGACCAAAGGGAGTAAGGAGGTCCCAAATTCCACTAAGCCTGGTTCTACACCTTATAATGCTAAGCCAAGAGGTACCCAGGCTAAGAATAGAAATCCATTATTGTCTAGTATTCCCAAGGATGAACCCAGGAAGCCTCCCATGAAGAGTGAAGTTAAGAATGCTAGCTCTCTTACTTTTATTCCCCTGACTCTTGAGGGGTGTAGTCTAAATTAAAGTGTTACAAGTTTACTTGTTAATACTTATTTGCCTAAATACAATGTCTATGACATGGCCCATGTTTTGAGTTAACTGAAGGTCATAGCACCCTTGGTGGAATTGCTCAAAATTTCAAAGCATAGGAGAAGATCCTTTGATTATTTGGGATTCACTAATAAAATTGCTACCAATGAGATTATTAAAGTTGATCCTTCTCCCACTTCCCTTATGGAAAGGGAGAACACCTCAAAATCTCCTAAACATCACTTGGAGGTGTACTTAAGAACAACATTGGTATAAACTTAGATGGATGTTGACCCATTCTATACCACCTTGCTGATTAATGGCTTAATTGTCCATAACTACATGTTTGAATTTAGTGTATCTTGTAACATTATACCACTAGTTATTTTGAATAATATTTATATAAGAATAACTACAGCATATAGATGATGCCTCACCATAGATTCTAGATAAGTACATGTTGGTGTGGTTAAAGGAATGGTAGTGTAGCTCACACAATACCCTAGTAAATTCTTGAGTTTGGATGTTGTTATTGTAGACTATCCACTGAAGTGGGGTATGCTATTGTCTAGAAAATGGGCTATTAGTATTAGGAGTAGTGTTTAGATGGACTTGTCCTATACCATTATACCTATGGATGGGAAGATGGTTCAGTTGAATCAGGAGCCGCAAATTCTTCATGTCCTAGAAGATCCCAAATATCAGTTGAATGAAGTGTTATATGTGTATAGAGACATTGAAAATTTTATGGGGAGTATTGAGTACAAGGAACTACCCCCTGAATATGGTAATATGGATGAAGACTCCATCTAAACTCTATCTAGACTATGCATTTTGATGGAGCATCCTCAAACATTAGAAATGGATTAGGGGTTATCTTATTTTCCCCTAATGGCCAAGCTTACAAATACTCCTTCAAATTATCTTTTGAGTGCACAAATAATATTTTAAAATATGAAGCACTCCTGATTGGCCTTCAGGTCACCCATGAATATGAACTCAAAATTTTACATGTCAAGGGAAATTCATAACTAGTGGTAAAGTAGGTCTGATCTATTCATATCATGAAACAGAAGAGACTAAAGCAATAATGGAATGTTGTATGGGACTACTTGGAATGGTTTGACACTTTCAATATTGATTATCATGCTCAAGATCTTAATCAAGTGGTAGATATGCTTGCAAAGAGAGCTGTAGAGTTTAAAATTAAACATAGGCATCCCTCTTGTGAATATGAGATAGAGGTGCTGGTAAGGCCTTTTGTACTAAACAACATCGATCATTAGCAATTATTTGATGATGATGATCAAATAAAAAGGTTTATATGTTGTATAGATGAGTTTGAAGTAACCATCACAGATCTAGACTCCATGGTACATGTCTGTTATGAAAAAGAAACCTTATGTGGAAAAGCAATTATCCAGTTGAATACTAATACTATCCCTAGAGGATTAGTTACTCTTGAAGCATCCTTTGATAGAGCTGACAAAGTCAAATCTATAAGTATTTCTATATCAAAGGATGTAACTTAGATTAACATCAGGACTAAGGATAATCCAAAGAAAATATGGCTCAGTACTCACTTGAGTAAGAAAGAGAAGGAAGAATTTATCAAGCTTTTAATTAAGTATTAGGACTATTTAACATGGTTATATTAAAATTTAAAGGCTTATAGGGAGGACTTGTTCCATCATGCTATCCCCCTTGAGCCTGGTATGAAACCATTTCACCAAAAATAGTAGCCTTTTAATCCCATCTTGGCCACCAAGATGTAAGAAGAAATAATGAAACTAAGGGATGGTGGGAACATACAACCCATCATATATTCATCGTGGGTAGCCAATATAGTTCCTATGAGAAATAAGAATGGATACATCTAGCTCTGTGTTGATTTCTAGAATTTAAACAAGTCTTCACTGAAGGATAATTATCTATTACCTAATGTGGATAACATGCTTCAAGATGTTACTTGTTCTAAGTTATTTTCAACTTTGGATGGATTTTTTAGCTACAACTAGGTAGTATTCAAGGAGTCTGAAAGGTCTAAGACTGCTTTCACTACCTCATGGTGAACCTATGTATATATCCTAATACCTTTTGGCTTGATGAATGTAGGTGCCACCTTCCAGAGAGTAATAGACATATCCTTCACCAGGTTAATCAACTAATTCATTGTGGTATATTAGGATGATGTTATAGTATACTCCAATAAAATGGATGACCACTTAGGGCACTTAGAAAAGTTTCTTATTAGATGCAGGGAATTTGGAATTTCCCTCAATCATAGGAAGTGCCACTTTGGAGTATAGAAAGCAAAGATACTTGGGTACATTGTGTCTAAACAAGGTGTAATGATAGATCTTGAAAGAGTAGAAGCCATTGACAAGGTACCTATCCCACAGACCAAGAAAGGTATTCAATCTTTCTTTGGTTAGATTAATTTTGTTAGAAGGTTTATTTCCAATTTTGTAATGATTACTCAGCCCATTACTTCAATTTTAAAAAAGGTTCAAACTATAAGGTGGGAGGAAAAGGATACCAAATAATTCTATGACATCAAGGTAGCTTTGAAAATTTCCATGGTGCTTGCCAGTCTGAACTATAGAAAAGATTTCTAGATATTTTCATTTGCCTCTAAATATACTATTGTTGTACTGTTGTTACAAAAGAATGATTAAATTCATGAGTAGCGAATTGCCTTTTTCAGCAAGGCATTGTAGAGATCTGAGCTAAAATATACCATAATGGAAAGATAAGCCTTTTCTCTCTTAAAGATGGTCAAATAGTTTCGATCCTACATTCTGAGTTCAAAGATTGTGGCCTATGTTCCTCACACTATGGTGAAAGACATACTAACTCAGAATGAAACTACTGACAAAATATGTTGATGGGTCAATAAAATTCAAGAATATGACCTAGAGATACAAACTACTAAGTTGGTAAGAGGCATGGGTCTCACCAAGTTGATGACTAAATCCAACTTCTAGGTTGTAGAGGTGAATAATGTAGAATGGGTTGTTAATAGCCCTGAATCCAAGTACAACCAATCTCTATGGTACAAAGATATAGTATATTATTTAAATATTCTAAATTTTCCTCCCACTTAGATAAAAATCAAAGGAGAACCTTGAAGTTAGTATCTCAAAAGTATATTCTATTACAAGATGATCTAGCTTGGAAGAACCTAGACGGTGTCCTTTTGAGGTGCTTAGTGGAACATGAGATTCCTGAATTAGTTATAGAGTTCCATAGTGGTGTGTGTGGTGGTCACTTTGTTCCCAAAATCACTACACATAAGATTTTAAAGGCTGAATATTGGTGGCCCACTCTATTCAATAATGTTGTTGCTATGGTAAGAAGATGTGAAGAATGCTAGTGATTATCTGGTAGAATGAAAGCATCTGGATCACTCTCCCTATAGATAGTTTCTATTAAGGGACCTTTTAGGTAGTGGGGAATGAACTTTATGGGTGAAATATTAGATGCTTCAAGTTTTGGTCATAAGTGGATCTTAGTAGCCACTGACTACTTCACAAAATGGGTTGAAGTAATCCCTACCAAAAAATCAACCCACCAAGTAGTTATTGATTTCATTTTAAATAATGTGATTTGTTAATTTGGAGTGAAAGCTAAAGTTGTATGTGACAAAGACATGTGATTTAGAGAAAAATAGCTAGTTTCATTATGTGAATATTATGGGATTGATCTCTCATATGCCTCCAATCACAATTCACAAGGAAATAGGTAGGTTGAGTCTAGTAACAAAAATTTATTGAATATTATTAGGACTCTGCATGCCAACAAAAGGAAATGGGGTGAGTTGTTGAAGTTTGTTGTCTAGGCTGATAGGATGAATCCTAAGAGGTATATTGGAAGAAGCCCCTTTGATCTTGTTTATATATCTCAAACTATTTTACCCCTTAATCTATAGTTACCTACTTACCAATTCATGCAACAGATAGCTAATGATGAAGAAGAAATAGACCACTATAAGGAAAAGATCAACCAAATCGTAGAGCTTGATGAATCTCATGGACAAGCTCATGAAAAGAATTTAAAGTTCAATGAGAGGCTCAAAAAGATTTTTGATAGGAATGTCACGTTGAGATCTTTTCAAATTGGTGATCTGGTCTTACTCTAGGATAGCAAACATGAAGAAAAGGGAAAACATGGTAAATTTTATTTCCTATAGATGGGTCCTTACACCATTGATTATCAGATAGTTAACCATACATTTTATCTCAGAGACATTGATGGAGAAATATTAGAGCTACCAATTAATGGCAAACACCTCAAGCATTTTTTGGATTAAGTCCATGCTAGCCTATGTGAATATGTACATGTTGTATAGACCCTTTGTGTTTATTACCTTGTTTAGGTTGTGTTTGTACAATTTATGTTTTTAAATTTCTTTATTTTTTGTCTTCAAATGCCTTTTTATAACTTTTTTTACCTATGGTGTGTTTTCCTTGCCTTTTTTTCAAACTCTTTGACTCCATGGCCTAATGGATAGGCATCTAGTCTAGTGTTCTCTATGTACCCATTGGGGGTACACATCCCTGAGTAAGAGCTGATGTTTGAGACCAATTATACACCAATTAATTTTTGGCCTTTTAAGCATCAAAAGAATTAGGAGGTTGAAAATTTTTTGTGTTCCAATATCTTAGTCTAGGGTATTTTGTTGATCTATCAACTTTCATGAGAGCCTGTGTTAATGCCCAAAGTTGCACTAGATAAATTGGGCCCTTATCTATGAAAAATTTTAAGTATAGATTGGTTTAAATATCAATGCTTATGTCATTATCCCCAATTCTATCCCCATGCTTTCCTTTAGAAAGTCAAGTTCATGTTCATAGTTTGTTAGGCCCTTTGTCTTGTTTTTGCCTAGTGAAAATGCTCCTTTAAACTTTTGAGGCCTTTTGTACGAACACAACGTCTGATGGAGATAGGTATTAGGGATTTTTGTCTTGGAAAAATGGTCCAAATAAATTTTTTTTTGGACATTTTGTCCACTTCAAAAGTTTTGAAATAATTCCATGCCTTGTTTTTTTGGTCTTAAGTGTTTTCGGTCATTTGTTTTAGACTTTTTGTCTGTGGAAAAGAGTCTGAAGGGAACTTAGCCTTTAGGCATTTTGCCCACACAAAAATCCCAATGGATTTGCAGGGTCATTTTGTCGTTGAAAAAGCTCTGAAGGATTATTTCCTTTGGGCATTTTGCCTTTGCAAGATTCCTGAAGGGCACTTTTGAAAGGCCATTTTGTCTCTGTAAAATGTTTGAAGGATTATTTTCTTTAGATATTTTGATCTTTAAATTTTAATAAAAAACACACTGTCAGATAACTACTCTTTTGTCTCTATGCTCCAAATGCAATACTTCATATTAACCTACAGAAATGGTGCTTTGGCTACACTAGGTATGTTGGTATCAATTTGTGAAAGCATCAAGCTAAAAATGACTGAGCATAGAATTGATACACAGACACACTCAAAAGTATATCTAGCTAGATAGAGGTAAAATGCATTCTTATTGATCAAAGGTAAAATTTTGGCAAGGCTTCACCTTACAAAATGAGAGATATCCTTCTCAATTGAGAGGTTACAATATATAGCATGAAGAAGAAGACTTTAGCACTTTCTATAATAAGTCACCCATGCTACATTGAATACATTGGAAAGAGGAAAATGTTGAAGGGACCATGCTTTAGGTGTCACCAATCTTCACTTTGGTGCTTAACTTGTATTAAATGTCACTACAAGAGCATGAGTCACTTTGTCTATTTGAATGACAAGGTCACTTCTTAGTGAATTTCACATGATTTTTTGCTCATTAATGTAAAATGAGGAAAAAATGGGACATTCTATTGAATTTCCATGCTCCCTTTGGTGGCCACTTGGTGGAGACTATTTTATCCATAGCAATAACTTCTTGTGCTAACGCTTCCTATGCCACCTGGACTATTTTGTCTACTCCTACACTTGGCTTTTGTCTTTTTTAGCTCTGAGGCCCTCGAGGCTATCTTCCATCATTTCTTGGCTCCTCGAGCTCCATTCTTGGTAGTCTTTTCCTTTTGGCCTTAAGGCCTTTGAATTCCTTCAGGTTCACACTTATGAATTCTTTCCAATTATCTTCTAACCCATTTCCATGCATGGGCCTATCTTTAAACATTTGAGAATCAATGGGTATTTTATTCTCCTAAATTTGATGTCCATGGGGAGGTCACTAGATGTTTGAACCTCCAATGATTGGTTCGCTACACTAAAGCTGACGTTCTTAGGCCCATCACCCCTTTGGTAATTTCTTTGGCCTTTTGCAATTAAACCTTATCGAAGGGAAGGCATCCCTTCAAAACTTGGAAAAGGTCCCTTTTTGGTCACTGAGAACCTTCCACAAGAGCACTTTCCCTTCAGGCTCCCTTGGTCATCTCAATTCCTTTAGACAAAATGTCTGAAGGAATTCCTTCAGACATTTTTCTCGAAGGAAAACCTGCCTTCATGTCTTGGTCTTTTTATTTCAGTATTTTCCTTTGACAAATTCCTTCGAACAAAAAGTTTGAAGGAATTGATTTGAGCTTTTATCTAAAGGAATTCCTTTAAGCTTTTGTTCCAAGGAATTTGCCTTTATTCCTTCCTTGTATTTTCATTCAAACATTTTGTCCGAAGGACCTTTTCATTTTTCCATGGATTTCCTTTGGACAAAAGTCCAAAGGAATCCTTTGCCTTTCTCACTTTCCTGAATGTGTTTATTACCCTCTACACGGGCATCTTGTGTCCAAAATTACCCTTCATATCCTGCTTGAATGTTCTGATTTGTGACTTGAATACCCTCCACAAGGGCACTTTGTCTTTGGAGCTTTATAAAATACTTTCATTCTTTGAACTGGCCCACCCCTTTACCAAATGGCTTGTCCAAGGCAATTGCCCAAAGTGAAATAAGCCCCATATCAAGTTGAGAACCTACAGGTCTTATATATTTCAAATTTTCATAAGAACAGGGCTATTGCAAAGGGAAATGGAGCATTTGTAATAAGGTGGATGCATCCAAGACTGACGCATAGGACAACAGGAAAAGAAAAGAGAGTGATTTTTTTGCCTGCAGGACCAAAATGGTCAACAAATATGGTGATTCTTAGGGGAAGCATGCATGCTATTCTTTAGAAGACTAGTAGCCTCAAAGTCCATTGGGTATAGAGTCAGGATGCAACTTGAAAAAGTTAGCAAAAACCTTCTAAAGACATATGAACCAACAAAGCTTTACCTTAAGCAACAAGGAAAAACAACACCTAACAAGGCTAAAAAAATACTACACCTATGCAAATAGCACTTAGGGAAAACAAAGACAACTGAAAGAAAACTACTATGTACAGTTAACTAGGTATATTTACCTCCCTCCTAGATCAAAGGGAAAACTTTTCAAGCCTCCATGGCAAGAAAACTTATGGTGCCAGATAAGTGACTACATGGAATGGAGACTTGGTGACTTTCCCTTATTGCCTACCACCTTGATTGGCTTGTATCCGAGTGGATTAAGGTCAAACATGTCTCCAACATCTGTGTATTTACTTTGCCCCTTGAAACTTGATACATGTTGGCCCCTCATGCTAGTGTATTTCATCAAGAAATCAATGGCCGCTATCTTATCACCATAAGCCTCATTTAGCTCATAACCCCCTTGATATGCATCATGGATCGACTTGTTCCCTTCTACCTCATTGAAGAGCCTGTCAAACTGATCTTCTACTTCATCATGGCTTTCTTGAAGAAAGGTGTATTTTGTGATGTCTAAAATGAGACCACAAACCACTTGCTTATCCCATAGAATATCACCTTATTATTCAAGGCTCTCTTCTTCAAAGCTTTCATCAAGATGGACAGGCCTCTCCTTTTCTTGCTTAAAAACAAGAGTCTCTAATTGTTCAAAGACCTGTTATTGATCCTCCTCCAACTCAGGTCCCATGGCATGGTCATTCTCTTCATCAAAGCAATGAGGAAGTTCATCAAATAAAGGTGTTAGAGAGTTCACCATGCTTACTTTCCTCATCATCCATTGTTGACAAATAAATTTTGTCAACCTCTTCTTCATATTACTGGAACATCTACATGTATGCATGACCCATGTCTTCTCCATTATTGATGATGTGTTCGAAGGGAGCATCCATGATGATCTCATCCTCATTGTCACTCATGATAGCCTCTTAGGCAGTGACAAATTGGATCCTCTCTTCTTCACTTGCCTTTCTTAAAACAAGTTCCTCCTTGAGAAAGAATGGAGTGGAGGGTTGATGGACAAACTCATGTGGAAGAAGAGGCAGTCCTTGAGCTAGAATTGAATTATTCTCTTCCTTCTATTTGGTCAGCACTTTATCTATATCAAATGTGGCTTGATAACTCTTTTGAAGGAGTGTCGATGGGGTGTGTTCAAACATGGAATATGTTGTTTAGTCTAAACCATCCATCACATCTTGGCTGAGGAATCTCATTCTGGACTCCAACTCTACAACTTACCTGGCTATATTCTCTTGGAAGAGCCTTTCTTGGAGATCATGAGGATCACCATGAGTAGGGGAAGCTTCATCATAACCAAATCCCTGAGTTGGTTCATGGTATTCCCACCTCTAACTTGGAATCTTGACATCATGTTGAAAGACTTGAGGAGGTTGAGGAAGACTAGGAAGAGATTGCTGATGCATAGGAAGAATTTCTTGAAGAGAGACGTGTTATTTTTTGAAAGGCCTAAGATGATTCCCTTCAAAGGAATATTCACAATATAAGGAATTGGGAAGGTTCATTTCCATGGGAGGCTACTCGAATGCCCTTTGGTGTTGAAAAGATAGGTGTAAGGGGTTAAGAGCAGGAGTGGTTAATGCATCAGATGAGCTAGAGTGAACAATTGTTATTTGGTAGAAAGGATTTAGTGCACAAGAGGGAGCTTTCTTTAGAATAGGAGGGGGATATTTTGGAATGGGAGAAGGCACACAAGGCTGATTGCCTTGAATGAATAGACTCTCCCATTTTGCTACTTCCTCCTTCATGGATTGCAAGGCATGAGCTTGCCTAAACAAGCACTCCTCTTTGTACAGAAGCCCCTACTAATATATATTATGCTCCTCCAATCTATTTATCTCCATCACTTAATTCTAAAATTCCATCATTACTTCCTTTACACTAGGTGAAGGGTAACTAGGAGAGCTGCTTGAGGTGATTCCATGAAAAACCTGAGCTTGATCAAATTTATATGAAGGAACACAAGGCCCATGCTACTGAGTAATGGAATTATACATACCAAAATGTGATTTATTGATGGCACCAAGACTGCTTAACCAGCTGATTCAACTCAGAGTCACCATTGGTGTTGGTTAAAATGCCTACAGAGGCTGATTGGTTGAAGAATACACCAAAAAATCCTTCAACTCCTCGAACAAACAGTCCCACCAAGCATGCCAAAAAAATTTGACATTGTGGATTGCACCCTTGAAAGAAGGTTGAGCTTCTCGCTTCCACGTGGCACAATGGAGACTCCCCTCTTGCTGTGGGTTTGGTAAAACTGAGGGAAGAATCTCTAGATAAGGGTTATCTCCCTTTAATGCATCTCTGAGGTCTTTCACTAGTACTACTAATAATGAGGGGGTGAAAAGGCAGAAGGATATAACCAAAATAGAAATTATCTAAATGGTGATGCACTAGATGATTTTGATCTACTCAGCTATTTTATCACTTCAGACCAAAAGGGGGCAAACAAACACTTTATTTGATAGAAAGACCAAACTATAGGGAGCTTTAACAGGGGGCTTAATGAAGACACATAGAAAATGAACTTACCACAGGTGCTATAGAAAACACACTATCAAATAACTACTCTTCTGTCTCTGTGCTCCAGATGCATCACTTCCTGTTAACCCATAGAAATGGTGCTTTGGCTACACTAGGTATGTTGGTGTCAATCTGTGAAAGCATCAAGCTAAAAATGACTGAGCATATAATTGATACACAGACACACTCAAAAGTATATCCAACCAGATAGAGGTAAAACACATTCTTATTAATCAAAGGTAAAATTTTAGCAGGGCTTCACTTTATAAAATGAGAGATATCCTTCTCAACTGAGAGGTTACAATATATAGCATGAAGAAGAAGACTTTAGCACTTTCTATAATAAGTGGCCCATGCTGCATTGAATACATTGGAAAGAGGAAAATGTTAAAGGGACCATGTTGTAGGTGTTGCCAATCTTGACTTTGGTGCTTAACCCATATTAAATGCCACTACAAGAGCATGGGTCACTTTATCTGTTTGAATGATAAGGCCGCTTCTTAGTGAAGTTCACATGATTATCTATTCATTAATGTAAAATGAGAAAAAAATAGGCCATTCTATTGAATTCCCCCACTCCCCTTAGTGGCCACTTAGCAGAGACTATTTCATCCACAGCAATAACTTCTTATGTTAATTCTTCATGTGCCACTTGGACTGTTATGTCTGCTCTACACTTGGCTTTTGTCTTTTCTAACTCTGAGGCCCTCAGGGATATCTTCCATCATTTCTTGGCTCCTTGGGCTCCATTCTCAATGGTCTTTTCCTTTTGGCCTTAAGTCCTTTGAATTCTTTCGAGTTCATGCTTATGAATTCTTTCAGCTTCTCTTCTAACCCATTTCCATGTATGGGCCCATCTTTAAACATTTGAGAATCAACGGTTATTTCATTATCCTAAATTTGATGTATGTGGGGATGTCACAAGATGTTTGAACCTCCAGCAGATGGTTCACTACACTAAAGTTGACGTTCTTGGGCCCGTCACACCTTTGGTAATTTCTTCAGCCTTTAGTATTCCTTCGACCTTTTACAATTGAACCTTCTCAAAGGGAATGTGTCCCTTTAGATCTTGAAAAAGGTCCCTTTTTGGTCACTGAGAGCCCTCTACAAGGGCACTTGCCCTTCAGGCTCCCTTGTTCATCTCAATTCCTTTGAAAAAAATGTCTAAAGGAATTCCCTCAGACATTTTGCCTGAAGGAAAACCTGCCTTCATGCCTTGGTCTTTTTCTTTCGGTATTTTCCTTTGACAAATTCCTTCAGACAAAAAGTTTGAAGGAATTCCTTCAGCCTTTTTTTTAAATAATTTGTCTTTGTTCTTTCCTTGTATTTTCCTTCAGACATTTTATCTGAAGGACCTTTGCCTTTTGCCATGGATTTCGTTCAGACAAAAGTCTGAAGGAATCCTTTGCCTTGCTCACTTTCCCAAATGTGTTTACTACCCTCTATAAAGGCATCTTGGGTCCAGAATTTCCCTTTAGATCTTGCTTGAATAATCCAATTTGCAACCTGACTTCCCTCCATAAGGGAACTTTGTCTTTGGAGCTTTGTAAAAGACTTGCATTCTTTGAACTAGCCCATCCCTTTTCCAAAAGGCTTGTCTAAGGCAATTGCCTAGAGCAAAATAAGCCCCATATCAAGCCGAGAACCTATAGGGTTTAGATATTTCAAATTTTCATAAGAATAGGGATATTGCAAAGGGAAATGGATCATTTTTAGTAAGGTCGATGCATCCAAGACTGATGCACAGGACAGCAGGGAAAGAAAAGAGAGCAATTTTTCGGCCTGCAAGACCAAAATGGTCAATAGTAAGGAGAAAGCTCTTGTGTAGAATAAGATGTTCTAGATGTAGAAGCTTCTAAATTTGAAAAATAACTATGTTGTAAAATAACCCTTTGAATCTGAAGAAGAACCATATTTTATAAAATAACCCTCCAAATGTAAGTAAGAACGATGTAATATAAAATAACCCATTAAATCATTACTCATAGATCTATCTAAACATATATCCTCATATATGGGAGTAGATGATGAAACAATATGTACATGTGTAAGGTCCTTCTAAATAACCTTTGATGCCATATTAAATAAATATTTTGTGCCATGTGCCACTTTCTACTTAATATCAGATATCTTACTTTTTCTAGCCAAACCATCATGTTCATATGTAATCATATTATGCTTAGAAATGATGGATAAAATGCAATATGTTCATGCTCATGACTATGTGAAGAAACTGTAATATGCTCATGCTCGTAAGTAGGTACAAAAACCAACTTTGGAATATGCTTCTTGGAATGTAAATCAATTTTTTTAATAGTTTTATAAACTAATTCATTGCCAATTTTCTCAATAATTGTGACAACCTACTGGTTTGAAATAGAAGTAAATGATATTTATGCTGTAGGATATTCATATTGAATGCCTAAAATTTTAACCACTTGATTAGCATGAACATACTTTAGATACTTGTGACCTTTAGAAGGATCTACTTAGATTTTTTGTAACCAATGTCTCCCTAATAACATATCAAATATAATTATGCTTGGTAATACTAAGAAATGAGTGGGTAGTATGAGAGGTCCCACTTATAGAGGCAATAAGATGTATCCAAGAGTATCTTGTGTATGACCATCAAATTATTTCATAACTCTAGATGTATGTTGTATATCTTGTACCTTATAACCAAGAGAATTTATAATTGTTATGGTGCACACAATTTCACTTGATCTATTATCTATCATGGCATATGGATTGGTTGTACACCAATGTATTCTCTAATGAATAATGCATGTCTATCAAAATCATCATCAACAATTTCATAATCATCAAATGTAATATATGGGTGTGATGTTAGTTTTATTGTAACTATACCAATTATAATATCAATTGGATGTCCATATGAATATGGAGGAGGATGAGCATTATTAGCATAATGTGCTTTAAAAAAAATCTTATCACCTTGTGTTTCATGATTTGGAAAAGGATATTTATACATTTTTAGCTTTTTATTGTCATTTTATTATACCCTAGCCTCTTCATTAGGTATACCAATGTCAATAATATTATCATCAATGAAGTCTTTAATTTTTTGCTTAAGCTTCATACATCTATTAATTTAAAGTCACACACATTAATGATAATCAAAAAATGCATTCCAATCAAAACTTATAGATTGAGGTCTAGATGGACTTATTTTGAATGGTGAAGTGTAATAACATGAAATTTAAGAAGCTTTTGTATTAGCACATGAGGAGGTGAAGATAGCCTTGATAATTGCCTCGTTGGTGGAACTTGGAGTTGAAGCTTAGGTGGTGGATGTGATATAACATTTACTATAAATTTATCCTCATTTTTGCTATCAATATCTTTACTCTTATAATTAGGCTTGCCTTGAAACTTGATTGTTGAAGTAGGATCATTAGATATATACTTGAATTCATTCAAAGTAATCAATTTGACCTCACACTATTTAAATGTATGACATAATTAATCAAAGGATTTGAACTTATCCAACATGATAGACACTTGAAGAGGAGAAATCAAGCTTTGAGTAAAAATATATTGAAGCTCATTAACAGCAAGACTTTTCATTTTGGCAAGTGTAGTCTTATATCTAAGAACATACTCACTAAGTATCCCATTTGGACCTTATTTAATAATTATAGTTTGAGCATAGGATAATTTATCACCAATATTGATATAAAAATGTGCCAAAAACTTTCTAAAGGATTGAAATTTGTAATTGATTAAAGTAGAAGATCATATAACCATCTAAGGGTATAATTTTTGAGATTTCATGGAAAGAGCATAGTTAACAATATGTCATTTTATAGATAATCTAGATAAAATGCATGGAAGGCATGAAAATGCTATTTAGGGTCACCTTTTCCTCCATAAATAGGAAATTTAGGTGCCACAGATCCATTTAGAAGAGCATATGATTCAATTTGAGGATCCAAGTGGTTATGTAATAAGGTACCATAATATAAGGAAGGGATAGCATGAGAGATGTTTTTCTCAATAGTATCTAGCTTGGTTTTCAAGAGAAGAATGGTTTGCTTAATGGAAGCATTGGTTGTATTAATGAGAGGATTGTAGGTATCATGATCAGGCATAGGTATAGATAATTGAGAGAGAGAAATATATGTTCCTAGATCAAAGGATAAAGGTGTAGAAGTGACTAAGGATGAATAAATATGCATAAGTTCAATGGTAGAAGTAACAACATTTAAAGTAGGGGATTTGAGAATGGGAAAGGGAAAAACTTGAGAGGAGGAAGCTAAATTATCTTTATGCTCATACTTATATTCAATAAGTATGCAAATTATGTTATTCACCTCACGAGGGTATTTTTGGAGACCTTGATGAAATCTAGATAATTATTTCACTTATTCTTGATCTAATTCATTACTATCATTCATATCAAGGTGTGTTTGTTTCTCAATATCATATTCCTTATCAATACTATCATTATCAATTTCAATGTAAATTTCATTTCATCATGACTTGCCATTACAAACGAAGCAAAAGGGATATCTATATATGAAAAAAGAGTACCACTTAATATAGATCTATGCCTTAGAGGCATACAATATAATTCAAAGTAACATAATGAATAGAAATTAAAGTAAAAATTAAAAAGTGAAATTTTTTTGTGTATAGGAGACAAAAAAATTCAACACAAGATCAAAAGAAAGAGCCTTTGTGTCAGTATTTATCTGAGGTGACAAAATAAAAAAAATTAGTGTCAGATTAATCTAAGGTCTAAGAAATTGAATCATTGTGTTATATATAATATATAAGAATTAAGACTATTGGGTATGAATCGAGGTCATCAAAACTACAAAGTATAATTGGTTGGCCAGATGTTCAGAATATATGATTTTTTCTTTTGTATAGAATTTTGTATGTATTTGAACTTGTAAGTTTAATCAATGGTAGAAGAATGTGAAGAGTCTTTCCTTTTGAGTATAGCAAGAGGCTAGAATGTAAAGAGATAGTGCTCTAGAATGATCTATATATAGTGTTCAGAGGTAATGAAATATGGTTCTAATGTGATAGAGGTTAATAAAATAGTCCTGATATGGTTCTTCAAATTAGCTTTTATCATTGTACTATGCAAATGATTACTCTATTTTACATTAACACATGTTACTCATTTAGTATATGCTATATTGATATATATTTATTGTTTCTATGATTATTCCATTATTAAGTACATATATGTTTTTAAGTAGTAGCCTAGAATTAAGATGTATATGCCATTTTTATCTCTATTTATATATTTACGTAATCTATCCATATAAATATCATGTTTTGGAGTCCTCCAAGAACCTCTGCTAAAAATGGTGTGATGAGCATGGAAACACTTAGATGAAATATGATGAGATGGTTTCCAAGACAAAGGGACCTAAAGAGATGGTTGGATGAGAGAATCTAGAATTTTATAGAAGAGGAAGGGAGGAGAGTCATAAAAATTGCAAAGGAGATTATCCAAGAGCATATCTATGGGGAAACATATAAAATATTTTTGTGTGAGTTAGATATATTTTTATCTACATGACTATTTAGGATGGAATATTATTACTTCAACCTGAGGAGGATAGAGTTTATACTCTCGATACAAGAGAAGTTAAAAAGAATACACAAGCTAGATATAGATTGGACATGAGCAATAGACTATTGGATAAGGACTATGATTGATGGTTATATCACCAAATTCATAATGCAAAGATATGTATCCTTTGAAGATACACAAGATTGGTTTGTTTAAGGAATAAGGCAAAATTTGTATATCGACTACCTATATTGATAAAAATGTTGGTTGTGGAAAAGGCCATGATGCCTACTCTAGCCAATATGGAGTAGTCGCTTCAAGTTTCATGTGGGTGTGTGTAGGATGAAGTGAATGATGTGAAGCTAAGAAAAATAAAATTGAACCTAATCCTAGAAAATGGAAGATGAAAAGACTCAGAGTGAAAAAGAAATTTTTGGGATTAGAAATAAACTACGATAGCAAAGGTAGTGGAATAAGGTAAGAGATTCAAAATTAACTATGAATAGGACTAAAGATAGGGTAGATGATATTGGAGATGAAAATATATAGAGAGACGTGAAATATTTTAGAAGCAAAGGATGTGCAGCATATGCAGAATGACTAGATGAAGATCAAGAAGAAAATAGAAATGATGTAGATATGTAGATAGTGTAACAAAAACAAGAAGAAGATAAGTTATCAGTAGAATAGTTAGATGGTAGAGGTGGATCATAGTTAATGAAAGGGTTTTTTATCTAGACCTAAGAAGGAAAGTTCCTAGGAAGAAGTTATATTTGAATGCATAAATATCATAGGTTCAGGTTCAAAGTTATAATACATTAAAAATATAATCCACTCATTTCAGGAGTATGCATCCCCACAGCCCAATTTATTATTAGAAAGAAGAAGTGCAAGAGAAGAAGACAATACATATTGGTTTTATTCCTCTATGGACATGTTTATAAATTTAAGTGCAAAGACAAAACAGGAATTATATAAGATGAAAATAGATGAAGAAAAATTCCTCTTTAAGACACTTGAAAAGCCTATTGTGTAAAAGGTCAGAGTTATAGTCAATAATTCATAGTCACATAAAGTCACAGTCACCAATGAATAGTTACCCAATCACATTTACCAGTGTTCATCAACCCGTGGTAACAATTACAAATGTACCAACTATGTTGCTCAATGTAGGTATGTTTTTTAACTTAATGTAATATGATGGGTCTACAGATCTTGGCTAGTATTTAGTAACTTGCGACATGAAATGGAATGTAAAAGGGGTAACCTTTGATGATGTTAAAAGGTGAAAAATCATAGGGTATTTATCAATATGACCCCTAGAGAACATATATAAAATAAATGTAAATACCCTCAACTTTGCATAAGTCATAAATATGTTAATAATAGAATTTAAGGTAAAGAAATGTACTAGCCAAGCTATTCAATATTTAAAAGAGATTGAATAAAAGTTTGGTGAATCAGTTGTAGAATATGACCAAATATTTCCTGATGTCATGAACATAATTAAATTCATTATGGAATATAAATATAAAGATGAATGATTTGTATAAGGTCTATGAACAAGAATTAAATTTACCATTGCACAGACCTAGTACCTGAACAAAATTGACACTTGATTTATAACTTTATGAGTAGAATAAATCAGGCATTATGAGGATGCTTTGTTATCTAGTTCCAAGGTTGAGTCCAAGATAGATGCATTCATGAGAAGAACAGATGAGATGCATGAAAAAGATAAGCCAAAACTAAGTTTATCGTACATAGAATACAGATTAGAAGGCATCATAGAAATGATTATCATAAGCTTAACAATGAATTTTGTGTGATATGTAGAGTAGTAGGGCATGTGACTTCTAAGTGCCATATCTTACATCACTACATACAAAAATTGTATGGTTTGTTTTGAAATTTTTGTAAGTCCACTAACTATGATGAAAATAATTTTTGAGCATTATAGGAATTGAAGGAAGATATTACTAATAATGTCTTTTTAGTGACAACACAATAAATGTCAACTATGAAGTAGGCAATTCTATAACTAGAAGTGGAGATTATAAGTGTGACTCAAGGTAGCCCTGGATGGATGACTTCATCACCCAGTATAAACTATAGGCTCTATCAAGTTAAAATAATAGATCATCTCCATATTATCATTATCTTGGTCAATATCAATAACCTTAGACTAATGTAAAATTTTAGCAACAACCATATAATTGGGCTCTGAGTTCCCCTTAGCACCAATATGGGGGGTATCATGTGCAATAAAGCCAACAAGGAGGGTATGGTGGGAAACAAAGATAAAGTTGTGGAAACCAAAAAAATAGAGATGGATATAGGGGAGGTTATGAGGAAGGATATCATAGGGGATATCAAAGAAGTTGTAATAATGAAAATCACCAAACCCAACCACCTATGCAATGTTATCTATGTGGAGCATATAACCACTATGCAAGGAATTTCCCTACTAATCCACAAAGACAAATCTAATATGTATATTATAAAGTTGAAGGTCAGCACCAAATAAAATATTATCTAGTGCTTGATTAAAAAAGGAAGGAGAATCCAATAAGTAACATAGTAATGATTAATGTGCAACCAAATGAGAATGCCTTTGTACAAGTAATCACTAGGTAACAAAGAGTATAAAAATGGTTACCACCATTAGAAATGCCACCAAATCAAGGGATTAGAAAATTACATTAGAACGAATATCTCGATCCTAATATTGAAAAGAATTTGATGTACCAAGTTGCACAAGTTCAATAAAAAATCCAACAATAACCAACTTCCATCTTCTAAAGGTGATAATGTAGCCATTGATGCTCAAATGTATGAGCAAATTATGAGAAACATGAGAAAATAGGGTGTGGTGATTGCCTTGATAGATCTTATCAAGTTACTCAATACCTTGTGTAATGAAAATACTATGTATAAAATCACTAATCTACTGCATAATCTTCTAGAGTATGCATAGCGAGGTCAATGATATACTAAAAAATTACTATGGTATGTTAAGTCCCAAAAACATTGGGATGTTGATTTTCATATGAACATTAATCTGGATAGATATGAGAGTTTAAATGAAGTGTTTAACTTTGGTAGCATGGTTAATATGATTTTTTAATCAACTTGGGAATCCATTGGTCAATCGACCTTAATCTACAATCTAGTTACTCTTATTTTGGTAGATTATGGTAGGGTAGAACCTATTGGAAGGCTAGAAGATGTTGAGATCAAAGCATTTGAGCTCACTTTGTGAAAATATTTTGAGGTCATTGATATGAAGATAGCATAGACCCATTATCCTAACTTAATCGGTAATAAATGGGCTTATGATGGCCAAATCACCATTAACACTATGCGTAATCAGCTAGAGGTGCATCAAGGGGATAAGATAGTATTTATACCCCTTAATAAATCTAAGTAAAATTTGTATATCTTAAAAGAGCTAGAGTCTCATTATGCCTATGGGGATATTAGTTGGTTTAAGGTCAGAATAGATGAAAGGTAAACTTTTTTGTGATCTATAGAGTATTAAGTTGGACAGCCACACATTATGCAATAGAAAGATCAACTAGTTTACAAGCCTATTATAACAAAGTATCTATTCATGAAGGTTTAGATAGAAGAATGTGTTTCTCCATCAGTGCACTCTCCCATAAAATTTTAAGTAGATTTAATGTATAATACAAGTGTAATAATGATGGATTATATAGAGCTTATTCCAAAAGGTGTTCTACCATGGGAAACAAAATCATCCATAAATGGTGACTCAGATATGCATATGTTGAACTGAGCTTGGAGAGATCAAAAGACATAACCTTTATGCATGGTGTTCATTTTTAAATGCCAAAAACCTCAATAATTTGCAATAGAATATCTTAATCCTTTCATATTGAGGCTCAAAAATCATGTCTTAGAGGTGGATCAATGAGTCAACGCACTCAGCTATGCATTAAAAGGGAATGTTACAACTTGATGGGCAGTGCACAGAAACCCAAAAATTCATTGGGAGGAAATATGCAATTTGATATGTTGAATGAAAACTAGTTCAAAGTGTGGATCAAGGTGAAGAAGAAAGACTGCACAATATAAACATTCTGTAATGGTAAGACAAGCACATTCTACAAGATTTTATGCCTAGTGGATAAAGAAAATTATACCAATATCCCTTGAGAAATATTGAAGATAACATTAAAACAGAATTGGCTCCTAAGCTTGCAACTATGGGAGATTATTAGGGGAAAGAATAAATTACAAAGGATTTGCAATTCTTAAGGGATTATCAAGATGTGTTCCCAACCAAATTCTCAAAAGTAAAAGGTGTAAATCCATATTTAGAAGAGATGCGTATCTAATTAAAAGAGTGTGCATAGCCTATTAAAAATCATCCATGTAGGCTCAACCTTAATGTGAATATCAAAGTGAAGGTTGAAATAGATAACATGCAAGATTTTGGAATCATTTATCCAATCATTGTGTAATAATTATGGAATTAAAAAATCAAAATGGGTGAGTCCTATCATTGTGCATCTAAATAAAATAAGGGAGATTCATGTGTGTGGGGACTATCATGCACTCAATGGTTCTTGCATCATTGACCCATTCTAAATACCATTCATCAATGAAGTCTTTGATTCTATTGTAAGGTATGAAGTATATTCATTCATAAATGGCTTTAGTAGATACCACTAGATTCCCATTGCAAAGGAGTACCAAGTTAAGACTACCTTCACAACTGAATGGGGATCATTCACATATAAGGTAATGCCTTTTGGTTTAAATAATGCACCTATAATTTTTTTTAGGGTTGTAGTAAGTGCATTTAAAGACTTCATCCATGACTTTCTAGGATTCTATTTGGATGATTAGGCTATTTTCTCTCTGTTTAAAGAACATTTGTCAAAACTATGATTAATGCTGGAATAGTTTCACACTTTGTGTATTGCTTTGAATCTAAAAAAGTGTCTATTCTTTACACCTTTTGATGTTTTATTGGGCCTTATAGTATGTAGTGATGGTATTTTGGTTGATCTAGCTAAGATCAATATAATAATAATAATCCACCTCCAACCAGCTCTAAAAAAGTGTGCACATTTCTTGGTCATACGGGATATTATAGAAAAATTATCAAAGGATATGTAGTTATATCAATGCCAATGAAGAAACTACTATGCAAAGATACATGATTTGAATGGATAGAAGAATGCCAAGTGGAATTCATTGAGCTAAAACAAAGGTTGATAAAAGAACCAATTCTAATTTTTCATGACTGGAAAAAGCCATTCCATGTACATGTGGATGCTTATGGTACTATAGTAGGAATTATTTTGGTGTATCCAAGTGAAGGTGGGTTGGACCATCCCATACATTTTTCTAGTAGGAAACTATTAGTTGTATAGAAAATAACTATATAACTACCAAAAAAGAGTTATTAGCTATGGTGTTTTCACTACAAAAAATTTGGCATTACTTGTTAGCTACAACATTTGAGTTCTTTATGGATCACCAGGCACTACACTACCTAGTTAACAAGTCAATGTTGGGAGGATGCATATCTAGGTGGATTATGTTATTTTAGGAATTTTAATTCCACATCAATCTCAAACCAAGATGAAAAAATTCTAGGCTAGATCATCTGAGTAGGCTACATAATGGGGAAGAAATATAAGAACTATAAGATGAATCCCTAGATGCACACTTATTTAGGGTTGTTATAATTCTAGACAATATGGAGGATATTTCTAACTTCTTGGAGTACAAAATTTTCCTTGTGCATTATTTAGAAAGGCACAAAAAACAAATGGTCCCTTGGGTTGTACCATATAGTCTCATCAGTGGCTTTTTGTACAAGCTTAGTAGAGATGATGTACTATATAGAGTAGCACTAGAGCATGAACAACCATAACTTATTCAAGAAGCTCATCAAATAATTATAGGATCTCATTTTGCAAGTGAATCCAATGTAAGGATAATCTTGAAAAGTGGTCTTTTGTGGCCTACATTGTTTCATAATGTACACAAATTAGCCAAAGATTACAATGTATGCCAATGAATGGTTAATCAAAATCAACATGATGAGATGTAGTTGGTCCCAATGCTCATAGAGCAACCATTTGAATAATGGGGAATTGAATTTATCAAGCCTATAGCTCCTCCTAGCAAGCAGAGTCATACACAATATATTATTATTGTAATTGATTACTTCACCAAATGGGTGGAAGCAACTACAACCCAAATTTTTGGTTTGAAGGACATTATTAAGTTCTTATATGAAAATATCATCAAAAGGTTTAGATGCCCTATTAAACTTGTCAACAATAGAGGAACACTTTTCTTCAATAATATTATCATGTCTCTCACTAAAAAGTTTATGATTTCACATCACAAAAGCATGACATATCATCCTCAAACAAATGGGTAGGCTAAAGCATCAGATAAGGTGTTTGGTAAAATGCTAAAAAAGATTTTTAATGTGTAAAGGGATGCCTAGGAGGATCACATTCCTATGGTTCTTTGGGGATACAGAACAAATTATAAGTGCACAATTGGTTTCACTCCCTTTCAACTCGTTTATGGTGTTGAATCAGTAATTTATATGGAGTGCATAGCTTTGAGATTATGTATTACAATTATTATGAGGCTGGGTGATCATGACTCTCTAAAACAAATGTTGTTGGACTTGAGTAAGATGGATAAAAGTTGACATAGGGAATCATGGACATAGAAGATACACAAGTTAAGTCAAAAGGCATGGCATGATTGCAACTTGTGATTTAAATAATTTTATCCAAAGTAGTGTTATTACTATATCATTACAGATTTAAAGCATTCCCAAGAAAATAGTATATTAGATGGAAAGGATGCTACATTATATATGAGGTTTCACAATAGGGTACTATTGTGTTAAAGGATTTATAAGGAACCATACTACCAGGATGCATAAATATTTGTAGGATTAAGCCTTACTACCTTTAATCTCAATCATTTTATTGATAATATGAGTGGGTGATGAGTGGTACCATGTACTTAGGATTATCTTTAATGTTTTTGTTTTTTTTGTGTGTGCGTTATTTTATTAGGGTATTATGTTTGTGTAATGAGATATTGGCATTACATCACATCACAACTAACAAGAAGTAGTTCTAATCACAACGTACGATTAAATTCCAAAGCATACTAGGATGGAAAGATGGAACCAACTATTGGAGGTCATAAAATAAGTTTGAAAATGTGGCAGTGATAAGACAAGTATGGCAAAGGGATTACAAATAGTCATTCAATACCGTTAAAGACATAGTGTTTCAAGAGATCGCATCCTTATTGAGGTAGATTGAGTGTCAAATGGATAGATAGAGTCATAAAAGAAAAAGGGGAGATGGAAAGATTTCACATCACATCAAGTAATTGTCGAGGGATACATTAGTAGTCTTGATCTAAAATGGGTCATAATCACATCAAGAAAGTATTAAGTCATATTAATTTTGGATTACAACTCATGCTAACCCAGTTAATTAATTTAAAATAGTTGGCTACTTGGAATTAGATGCCAAAATCTATAAAAATAAAGATATTGACAATGCTCAAACATTACATACTTTGTTCAACAAGTGAATTTTAGGATTTGCCTTCAAAATACCTTGTTGCACATAGATTCCATACAAGATTTTGAATCATCAAAGCAAGTGGTCATCCCAAGCTATAGTAGCAATCATGGATCGATCCTAATTGTTGATCCCTTTGACAAATGCATAGAAATAATAAATAGGGATTAGCTTGGGTTTATGTCAAACTAAATACAATGACCTAGATATTTTTAATTTTATCAACCAAGAAGAATCTACCCTATTTTCTCTAATACCACAAGAAGTTGAACAAGTTAGAGCCCTATTTATCCCACATCTACTGTGAGGTTTAGATATAGAGAGGTTGATAAAGCTCCCTACATTTGGGTAGCTAGATGAGGTCAAATTCATTCTTTTGAGTTGTTATAATCAAGGGGCTATCCATTTATCCTAATATATTAAAATCTAGATTGATGATCTAATTATGGAAAGAGCCATAGGCCTCCCCAATCATGGGAAATCCCTCTTCTAATATAAATCTACCACACCATTGATCTATTCAGACATTAGGGAGAAGTATACCGCAAGAGTAGGCAAAGAAATCTTGATTGCTGCAATAGAGGATGCTTCAAATCAACTTCTGTTGGAATGCATGACAAAAATATTTTGGTAGATTACTAAACATGCCAAGTAGATAACAAAGGGGGTAATTGATATTACATATTGCATGATACGTCTACAAGATAACTTAAATTAGTTTGAGTTTTTAGTATTAGATCTCACCACCAATATCAATAAGGTACTTGCAGGTGGTTTATAAATATTTCAATATCAATTTTTAGTTTTATTATTACATTTTATGTAGTAAAAATCCCCATTATGATCAGTCAATGTTAATCCATATTTATAGCTTTTCACTACCTTTGTAAAAATTGCATGGATGAAAATAGGTTAGTACTATTAGTAATTAGGGTGGTTTAATACATGGTGGATGGAGGTCCTAGTCCTGATCAGAATACACCCAAGAATCTCATAAGATGTCATGAAATATTTGGGACAACATCCATTTATTAAAAAGCTACATAATGTCATTCAAATTAAATTTCATGAGTCGGACACTCCAACTATGACCTCAATTTCCTTCTTCATTACAATGGTATAAGCACAGGCTAAAGTATGGAGATAAAAAAAAATTATCTCTGAGGAAAGTTTAACCTCTTTGATCCATTCCTCCATAAGCGAAATAACCAGCATCAGAATAGCCACAAGCACAACAAAAAATGTAGCCACAGGTACCACCACAAGCTTTAGTAGCCCCATTCCAACATGAGAAGGGAAAAAATAAGGCACCTACGTAGATAGCCTCACCTCCTCCACCCTAGAAGTATACTTGGTAAACAAAATCCTAACTAGATAATTTTCATGTTCTAAGCATAAAATCTTAGTGTGACCTACCAAAAATGGGAGTGGAGGAATAAGAAGTATTGAAGACCATGCTGGAGGACATCAACACTGAATTTTATGACAAGGATGAGGAGAAATAATTTTTATTTTCGAAATTAGTGCACACTTTCCATGTGTAAAATCATGTAAGGTAGGATATCTGGGTTGACATCACAAAACCCTCCTTCCATCATTATTGATACTGTAGCATAATAATTTGTAAGGAAAAAAATTGTAGATGATATATTTCACACATATCTAGATGAGGGATATTCAGTTGTACAATAACAAGAGCAACTCACATAAGACATTCCATTACCAAATCTAAAGTGCAATGTAAGGACTCATTTTTTGAAAAGGCCAACACAACATGTCAATTGAAGGATGGTGTTTTTTGGTGAAGTAATAGAATGGATTAGTGCACAACAAACACAACCTTCATAGAAGCAACCACAAACCAAAGCTACAAAGAGAGTTAAGGAGTCCCTAACTCCCCCACCATTATCAAGGAAGAAAACATTATGCCATGAGGCAATGTGATAGAATCACCTTCTTCAGAGGAAACTCAAACATTCACTAGGATCGATGCATCATAATAACTAAAGGAGATGACATAAATAATTTATCTCAATCCAAGCCACATGAATAAGTTGTACAGTAATAAGAAGACTCAGAAGAGTAGTAAAAGAGGGATGAAAAGAAAATAAGAATGGAGGAGAAAAATAAAAAGAAACAAGAAGCTGAACAACAATCAGATGTGCAAGAGGTGAAATGCCAATAACACCAAGTTGTGAAAGACAAATAATGGAAATAATAGGCTAAAGAAGTATCGGTTGCATAGAAGTAGGCCAAAGAAGTAAAATTTGTGAAAAATTAGGCTAAAGAAGATGAGGCTGCCAAGAAATAGGCTTAAGAAGTTGAGACTATGAATAAGAAAGATGACCACAAAAAATCCCATAAGAAACAATTTGAGGAAATAGAGGCTCATAGAAAGTAAGGTGAAGAAGCAGAGGTAAGGAGAAAGTAACAAGAGGAAGTAGACAAGAAACAACAAGAAGCTCAAGTTGTACAATGAAAAATAGAGGAAGTAGAACAAAAATTCAAGGAGGCACAAGTGAAGCAAGTAACTAAGGATCAAGCAGATCGAGAGAAATACAAGGATGTGGGTGAGGCCAAAGTTAAGGTTGAGGCATATTTAAAATCCAAAGCTGAAGTTAAGGCTCAGGCTAAGGTACAGGCCAAAGCTCATGTTGAGGCAGATACTAAAGCCAAGGTTGACATTGAAGCCAAGAAGGAAATAGATTCTATAGCATAGCATAAACTAGCAACATAATCAAGTATGTAGGAGGAGACCTCACAGTCAAAGCCTTAGATTACTAGCTAATGGCTTGGGATGTTTCCACAACATCCACCTGATAAACCACTTTTGCTCTTCCATTGGCACAATTCACAATAGCTCCATATGCAACTCCTACCATGTCCATGGTGTTTTCCACTATTACTTTGGAAATAATTATGGATGTGTTGCAACTATGTTTCAAGATTCAATTGCACAAAAAACATCAAACTTGGAACAATAAGTGATGAGGTTACATGATGATAATGTAGACCTCAATAATCAATAAGAAAATACACACTAATGGATATATTCTACTTTTCCCAATTTACTTACACAAGTACTAGGTGATTAGGTAATGTCTCCAGACAAAAAACTCACCACCTTGTTGATGCAACTTACTAAATATTGGTTGGCTATGTAATGACTACAAACACTACACATGTAGGGGTAGACCTTAAGGATGGAGACAAAGGTAATATGTGAGATGCTAGAAGAATATGAGAAGGTTGTGGAGACTATTGCACATCAGGATAAACAAATAACATAAGGGATGATCAATTGGAGGCAACACCTCAATCAATCATTGGCTACTACAAAACCTGAGTTCACATCAATTGATAAATCCAAAGTGATACTAGATGATCAAATAGATACTCTAGATGAAATGAGCTTTGCAATCAATAAAATTCTAGATGCTAGGTAAATTTCTATGTAAAATACCCAAATTTGTCATAATGAGATGATCTGCAACATATTTTTAAGTAGTCAAGCTCAAATGGATATAGATTAGTTGGATGATTTGGTGTTGGACATTCAACTCAAAATTTCAAATGCAAAATATCCATCAAAAGATGATGATGTGAAAATTTGATGTTGATCTTGACTCCATTGCATATATTACTTTCTTTAGTACATGAGGCCCTCATAGATTGGAAGATGTTGAAGCAAGATCTTGCATAGATTGATATTTATATTTCTTATCTATTGGAGGTACCTTAATTCCTTCCACCATAACAACTCCATTAAATACTTCAGAATAGGAAGGTAGTTGTATAGACTCAACTAAACACCTAGTAATAATAAACTCCTCTAACACACCTTGCACACCCAGCAGATCCAACTGTAGTCTTGGTAGAACCAATAATACATTAACCTCCACCTCAACCACTCGAAATCACACCACCACCTTCTCAATAGGTATTTCACACTTCTCTTTTGTATCTTTCACCAATTTTTACAAATAATATAGGATAGTCTTAAATATTAGAAATAGGGTCAGACTAGTTAAAAACCTATAAAGGGCAGCCACCATGTTATGCTAGTCTATTGAAAACCCAAAAAAGCAATAATATAGTATGCTAATTAGTTACAGCCCTAAAATGATGGATAAGTACTACATAATGGGTGAAATCTGGTAAATGACATCTTGAGCGATAACTATAACTAGTGTTTATGACTCACCCTCTCAGCTTTAGAGAATATTTTAGGGTGTGACTTTATCTCTGGATGAGACAACAAATTAAGTCTAGGAAAGTGTTGGGTATAGATCGAGGCCATCAAAACCATGAAGTATAATTGGTTGGACACATATTTAGAATATATGATTTTGTCTTTTGTATAGATTTTTGAATGTATTTAACTTTGTAAGTTTAATCAATGGTAGAATAATGTGAAGAGTATTTCCTTTTGAGTACATTGAAAGGATGGAATGTAAAGAGATAACACTCTAGAATGATCTATAGATAACACTCAAATGTAATGAAAGATGATTTTAATGTGATAGAGGTTAATATAATACCCTGATATGGTTCTTTGAATTATATTTTATCATTGTACTATGCATAGTGATTACTCTATTTTTATTTAAAATCTATTTACTCATTTATTATATTCTAGCTTGCTCTATATTTTCTATTTCTATGATTATTCTATTAATAAGTACATATGTGTTTTCAAGTAGTATCCTAGAATTATGAACTCTATGTCATGTTTATCTCTATTTATGTATATGCATGATTTATCCTGTAATTAGCATAATATGGAGTCTTCCATTAACCTCTACTAATAGAGACTATATTCTTTTAGTGTCACAAATTTATAGAATCAAACTAAAACCCTAGGATAAAAATCAATAATCAACAAGCAGTCTTTGAATTGAAATGTGATTTCACCAAAATGTTTACACTAAAATTAATTAGAATAAACAATTAACTCTAATTTGAAATGCAAATTATTGAAATCTAATCTATGAAATTGAATAATATAGAATAAAGTAAATATAAATATCTACAAAATTTAGAGAAACTTTATATTTCTAAAAATAGAAACTAGGGTTAGGGTTAGAGATATGTCCTTACAAACTAATTTATTTCAAATTATGTTATTCATTCACTAACTGTGATTGTTTTAACTATCTATAATAACTTAAAAATACATAGTTAATTCAAAACAAGGATTTATTGTATATAAAGATAAGGACGTAGAATACAGACAAGGTCGTAGTGTGTTACTATCTATTATTATGACTTTGTCCAGATAGACTTTGTGTTGGATCTAAAAAATATGGGCTTATTCACCTTTGATTTAATATTGTTTGATTTTGTTTAGAGCTTGTTTGGATGCATGAATGACCTATAAAATCAAAACCCTAACCTGCACAAGTACATAAGACAAGATCAAATTTGAAAGGTGTAAAAAATGTGGGTAAGTAGGATTTCCTTGAGCTATCCTCAGAAAACCCCTTGTTGACTGAGTGTTACCTACATAGTCCAAGTGGACCTCAGTTCAATGTATTTCCCTCTTTAAGTAAGATCATATGGATGAAACTATAATTATGAAATTTTATTAGAATGATTAACAAAGGAATATCCTCAACCTGCAAGATTCAATGTTAACTTAGCCAATGATTGTAATACTATAACATAATTGCAGTAGGGCTCTTTGTTCAATAGATAGATGTTTTTGAATTTTCCTTTGTAATAGAGTGATAGATAAAATAACTAGGGGTCTCAAGTGTGAGCCTTGATGTTTTGGATAACCTACCCATTGGTTTGCACAAGAGAGTTGTTGTGAAGTGCCTCTACCAATAGATTCCAAAAACCTTCAAAGGCTAATTTTCAAATTGGAACGTGTTCATTAGATTTTCCTAGACATGCTTCATATGTCAATCATAGTAAAAAATATCAAAGATTAATCAATAAATACAAATCAAGCCTAAGGTAATAATCATCTATCAATTATCTTGACAAGTCTTATCAAGCTTGAGAAATCCATTGCCACTCTCTTGAGACATTACTATAAAGGTGTGTTGGTCTTGGGGGCAAGACCTCATTTTGTTAAAACCTCACTTCTTTTCCTTCAACTCCCTTATCTATTCCTTCAACACCAGGACCATTTGGGTTCATCTTCCACGTATTCTTCTATAGTTTTGGGTAAATTCTTGTCTCAAAGCCATAACAGATTCATTTGGTAAATTCTTGTTTTCAAATTCTACCACTTCAGAGTTTTCTATCACAACATTTACAAGAATAATTTTATCATGGATATCTCCAAAAATATTTTAGCATCAATTGAGTTGAAGCTGGGGGATTGATCTTGGAAATAATCCCTATATTTTTAAAGGTTATCATTCTATTGTTGTAGATGTTTTGTAACATGGCACTTAGCAGCAACCTATAGAAGTGCCAAAAGAAAGGGGGAGTCTTCATGGTGGAAGGATATGCTTACTAAAATACTCATAATAGATGGATCTACTTATCCTGATGAGGTTATTTTTTATCTAGTTTTAGTTTTAACACCAGAGCCTGCAAAGGAGGACCTTTCATAAACACATGAGATTCCCAAGGATCAAAGGGATGATAATATTTTAGAGAAGTATGAGGAACCATGAATTAGGGTGAAACCAAAGGTTGCCATACCTAATGGTAAAATGGATAATGCTTCTAATTTCAATTTTCAACCCTTTAATCCATTTGAAATTGGCATCCCAATCTTTTTGGACTCGAGAGAAAGAGGAGATTAGATCAAGGTTAGAAAGAATAATAAAGGTAGGAATCCTATTATCCAAGAATAAATTAGTGTGATAATTCAATCCCACAAAAAGGTGAGAATGAGAGAGTATTTTAGCATTTTTTAGGTCTCTTGTTTTTTGTTTTGGTTGTTGTTATTATCAATTGAGTTTTGATGTGCAACAATAATATTTTTGGTTGACCGTTTGCTACTTGTTCATTGATTGTTGGTTTCTTATTCACTAACTATGGTTGTTTATAGTTTTGAAAAGTGTGTTTTTAGTAGGTTTATTTCTTTGTCCCTTGTGTACCTCTTGTAATATCCCTTATAATTGAAAATATGTGATCTTGTTATCTTTGTGTGTTTTCCTATCTTAATGAGCCTTTAAATACATAAGAATTTAAATGGTGTTCGTTCCCATATTGTGAAAGCTTTACTTATTAAAATATAATTATAATGAACTCTTTATATTTAAATCATAATCCAATAAATATTTAAATCCACATAAATCATGAGAAATTTTATAATGGATTTTATTAGCAACTTGTGCCTAGCCTCTCTAGGAAGGCTAGAGGAGCTAAGTTAGGGACCTAGAATAGGGTGAGTGGATGTGCTTGTGGAGTGTAAATTTGGACAATGTAAGAGAAGTTATTGTTGAGTATAAGGGACTATTTTGATGTTGTATTAGATTATTGACTTAGACAAGTAAGCCCACATGGACTTGTAAAGTCATTAAGAGAAGGTATGGGCTTATAAGAAGGGATGTGACTATTGTAAGAAAAGTACCCTCCCATTTATTGGGTTGGGTGAAAACTACTTGGGATAATAAATTTATAAATTCCTTTTATTCACATACTTAGTCTTATTTTGGTGGTGCTTGGGAGAGCTTGGAAGGAGGAGGAGAAATTGGATGGAGGTTTGAAGTTTGAGAGTTTATTGGAAGCTTGAGAATATATTCATGGAGCCATGGGAACATAAGTTTTTTCAAGGGGAATGAAGGGGAGATAGACCTTATCTTAGTACTTATGTAATGGAAATGTTAGTTTGGTTTATCAAATATTGATAAAAGATAAGTTAGAATTAGTGTGTTGTTTGTGTGCTCATATCTCTCCTTTTCTCTTCCAATCCTTATCAATATCTCTCCCTTGACTTGTGAAAATGAAAATGACTTCATGATTTTAATCCCCATTTCATATCTTGGAATGATCAAATTCAAAATGAAATTTATTTTTTTTGAGTTTGTTAAATTCCCTTCTAGAGAACATTAAATCTCTCTCTCTCTCTCTCCCTTATTCTCGCATTTTAAAGGAGATCAATATTGTAAATGCAAATTTTTAAGTTGAGTTGTGTGTTGTTTGTTGAAAAAAAATGTCATTTTTATTTAAATATTGAAAGAAATTTGTAAGTTAAATTATTACAAAAAAATAACTCTCATACCTCTTCCCTCTCCCTCTTGAGTAATGAATGTTAAAATTTAAGCGTGAAAATTATTTATTATAGCTTTTCCAATTGTTATTCAAGTAACAAAAATATTTTCATTTTAAATGTACATACATATTTTAAATAAATAAAATCTTGTTTTTAAATGAATGCACACATGCATATATATAAGAAAAAAATACTTTTATATTTATATGTGTGTGTGTGTGTTTTCTTTCTCTATTTCTTTTATTTTTTTATTTAAAAAAAAGGTCATGATATTGATATATATATATATATTAAATAAATATTTTCATTTGAAATGTACATACATATTTTAAATAAATAGAATCTTGTTTTGAAATGAACACACACACACATATAATTTTTCTTTGTCTATTTATTTTCTTTTTTTTTAAACAAAAATGTCATGATAATGATATATATATATATATATATATATATATATATATATATATATATAATGATATATATATATATATATATAAAGAAGATCAGATATATATATCTATACATGTTCTACAAATTTTAATGGTGGTGTATATACATATAAATATATATGTATATATTTAGAAAGTACACACACATATATTTGGAAAGAGCTTAAAATTTGGAGTTCTTCCCTTGTAGCTCCATCCTCAATCTACAAAATAAAAAAACAGAAGAGAGAAATGAAAGCAAAATGAAAGAAGGAGACTTTTATCCTTTCAAAGAGAAGGTTAGGGAAACATTGAGGGAACTCTAGATCAAATGGTGGTGATCCACCCAATCTAAGGGTGGAGATTTAACCCTCATCTCAAGTGGAAATTTTGTTGTTTCTTTTTATATTAAATTACCTCTAATCTATTGTTTAACTTTGAATTATGTGTAGATTTTATTTTTATTTTTCTTTTAATAACTTTAAAATATATTTTACCCTATTACAATTTTTAAAACAATAATTAATTCCTTGTGAATAAATTTTAGATGGTAAATAAGGAGGATCTAAAAATAAGTTAGATGGAACCTGGTAATAAGGTCAAATTCTTTTTAATTTGATATTTAATTAATTTTAATTTCATTTTAAACCCTCTTAAATATGTCTAAAACCCTTTTGAAATGTGAATGACTAAAATACTCAAACTATGAGTTTGTCAAAATTGAAGTTTGTGTATGATTCCTTTAGGTAGTGGAATCTATCACCAACCATTAAAAAAAATTTAACTCCTTTAATAGCAATTCTTTGTGACCACTTCCAAGGGCTCTTTGAAGAAATAAAACCAACTCTGATTTATAGCTCCAAAGTCATTTTAGAATCGACGTGTTTAAAATAACCAAGAATGATATTTTTCAAATGTTGAAGTTGTAAGTAAAGTATTATAGCTTTAATTTTTTCTTAAAAGAATAAAATAATTTTATTATTAAATTTACTATTTTATCTATGGTGATTTCAAAATATGTTTATTTAAAATTTTGAAGGGCAAGTTTTTTAGAAAATTAAAGTCACTTTCGAATAGTTTATTAAATCGTGATCTTCCTCTTTATAAAAACATTTTGTTCCCTTAAACATAATAATTATAGCTTAAATAATTGGCTTTGGTGAAAAGAAATAAAATTATCCTCTTATATCAAATTTAAACTAGAGGCACTTTTGTACCTAATTACTTGTGTGAAAATTAGTGTATTTTGTCTCATTGGAAAGGTCTTATGATTACGACATTTGTTTTAGTACCTTTTAGCATTTATAGATTGAGTCATGGATAATCCACACTATTTTGTGTCCTTGTTATAATTGTTGCCTTAGTTCAAATTTTAGACACCAATTGCAAATGTTGTGCCTAACCTTAGTGGCCAATAGGTGAATCTACGATGAGACCCACTTAAAATCCTTTTGGTTTATAACATTAGAACAAGTCTTGGTTCCACATTTAAGATTAGTTTTATATACACACATACTTCTCATATGAAGGGAGGTACTTTTAATTCTTAGTAGTGCCTAGTTATGATTGGGTCAACTAGTGGCTATAGGGTTGCTCGTAAGGGGTAACGATGTTATACTTAGTCTTGTAAAAAACTGGTGAAGGTCGATTGTCTTCACATCTAAACTAACACTCATTTAGGAATGGGTGAACTACAACTAGCCTTGAATTTTTGTGTGATGTAATCACCACTGATATGTAGGCAGCTCAGGGAGTGGGCATGGACTTAGCATACTAACCCTTAGAACACCTCTTTGTACGGGTATTATCAATTAACTTGATAATTTTCTTGGATAACATGCTTAAAAAACTAACCCTTATGATGTCCTTTAAGTGTGGGTAACTAACAACTAACTTTAGTGTGTTATTAGAACACATGATTCAAGTATCTAGCTCTTAGTATGTTTTCTTAATCATGAATGGCATGATACTCTTCCTTGTGCATGTGTTATCATTAGTGTTAATAGCATGGTTTTATTAGTTGACCATGTATTTCAGATAGTGACCCCTGTTTATTATTGATATTTAAGCTTGTTCTCTCCCATATTAACCTTGAACACCTTTTGAAATTTGTTCAGGAGATGAAGTTTCTCTAAACAATGTAATTCATAGATTATAAATTCATTGACCACTTTGGAATAAGATAATATAAGCTTATAGTCACCCCTGATTCTTGTTGTGATGTCACAAGAAAGTGTTTGGGTCAGCACTTGCACTTTGTGATGTTATAGATACTAATTGATAACCTTAAGCTATGTTATTCATTAGAATAGATGACTAGAGCTTTAGAAGCTCACCTAAGTGAGGTACTAGTTCCCTTGTTGGCTTAGATCATCAACTCTTTTTTGATGATGATGTCTCATGGACGATTCCATCATAAATGTAAGGATAACTACATTAGACCCTAATTCTATAGAGTGGATATGTAATCTACCCAAGTTGAGGTGGAGGCATTGGGTCTAGGTTCTTAGGCTAGGTTAGCGGTGTTCATTATCTTCCCTCATGTTGAGTTCATACGTCTTTGATTGGATAAATATGTTTGATTTTAATTTAAGTTTTAATTTATCCTTGTGTGGTTGTTGTCAACCATTTTACTTTAAATTGGTTGGTTTCCTTATCTTTCAAGTACCTTAAGAGTAGACTTATATAGTGTTAGATGACTCTCCCTTGGTGAGCCTTAAATTGATAACCCTATGTTAATTAATTGTTGTTCAAGCTTATTTCATTCCCCTTAGGTGTTAATCGAGTTATGTGTGAATAAATATGTAATCCTTTAAATCAAAAAATTATAATTTAGTCTTTCTTAATAATGTCACTTGTCTCACTTTCTTAATTAGGATATTACTTATTGATTTGATTTTTAACCTCTCATTCTTGTATTATAATCTTGATAGGCCTCATGGTGGAAAACAAAGGTATTAATTAATTTTTATACTAATTATGTGTTACACTCCAATTTTACCTTGACCAAATCAAAATAGTTAAATATTAAATAACCATAGTGAATAAATAAACAACACTTAAATAAGAAAAAAAAATTACATGGGTTTTCGGACAAAAATTTTGGGCATTACATCATTGACAGGGGCATTTTGGTGAGCTTCAATGCTTTATCTTTTGCTCCATTGTACAAGGCTTTGGGGCCTTTGAAAACCCATTTTTTACATGTATCCAAAAAAAACATTACCATAAAGGTGTACACATCTGAAAACCCCTCAAAGGATCAACCCTAAATCCATGTTTGAATACAAACTCAATATTAAAGCTGCATATTTTCAAGTATCAAAATATGAACATTGCATTGCATTCTATCATGATCATGATAGTGCACACATAACTTAGGTAGGAAAACTACATGTGGTTTAAGCCCTATTTTAAGTATTTTAATATAGGTAAAGCTTAGTCACTTAGTGAGGAGTGGCTAGGGTTTTCCAATCTATATTTATACCCCATTTTTCCAAGTCAATCTTATGTCAAAAGTGCAATTAGAGTTTTAAAATAAAGAGATAAAAAATAAGGATCAACATGCAAGACCAAGAGCAAATACACATACATAAATCATCTACAGATACAAGGGTAGTGATCTGAGGTGGCACAAACCTACACAGTCAACTAGGATAGTGCTAGTAAAGCATGGATAGTATCAGTTAACACAAGGATTTAAGTTTTATCAGTATATTCCTCATAAGTTTTGAGGTCATGTTTCTTGATCTAAGCAGTCACAAAACTAATATAGAACATTTTCATACACTGTAGTGCATACAAGGATCAATTAAGTGAACTTATTCTCTCTAACCTTATCAATTCTAAATAAAGTAAGTGCAATATCAATTTCTTTTACTTTTAAATTTGTATGATTAATACTTTATATTACATAACCTAAATTTTAATAATTTTATCTTATATAAATTAGATTAACATGAATTTCAATAATGTTATCTTATTTAAATTATATTAATCATAAAATAAATAAAATATAAACAATGCCCATGAACTAAATGAATACAAATTATCCTATATAAACAACATCCCTACATGTACCTAATAAATAAAAAGTTGATCTTTCAATGTTATGTTTCTCTAAGTATGTAAACCCATCAATGAAGGTGGTTGATCACTTTTGGCATTCGGATGACATTAATGGACATTAGTTGTCAAATTTGAGAATATTCTCACAAAGTAGATCCAAAAGACATATGGATTTTCTTTCCTTTTAATAAAAAAATAGATTGGTAAATATAAAATACATCATACATTTACATTTTATGAAATGCTAATACCAACGATTAACATATTCGATATTTTAATATTAATAACTCGTATTATTTTGTGGAAGGTAAGATATATATAAAAAATAATTTTTTTTCTATTGAAAAGCGTATCTATATATCAATCAAATAAGGATATGGTTCAATACTAATCATACAAAAAAATGAGTGGAGAAATCACACCCCACGAGCAAAATCACGCTGAGGGTAAAAACACCTTGGGAAAAGTCTAAAAGGTGGTCAATAAATGACCACACACACAAAAATAAACATTACATCAATAATTTATTATCAAAGCAGAGAAAGCAATAGAAAGTAATAAAGAGGACAATTAAGCAACCACATCAAACACGGATGTCAGGGGAGGTGATGGAGATGGTGGGTCTTGAGGATTATCACCCCATCCTCCCAGAGCAGGAGGATCCTCATCCGTAGGTAAGGGATCTCACCCATCATTTTGTTAAGCTAATAAAGAGAACTATTAAGCCACCACATCAAACATGGATGTCAGGGGAGGTGATGGAGATGGTGGGTCTTGAGGATTATCACCCCATCCTCCCAGAGCAGGATGATCCTCATCCATAGATAAGGCCTCCCACCCATCATTTTGTTGAGCTTCGAATGCCTCATCTTAGTTTCTTTCAGGAGAGATTTCCAGAGCCAGTCATAAAAATTTACCTTGGGAGGAGGACCCCAACCATTAATGTCACCATTGTGAGTCAGGGGAGGAGAGCCCCAACCCCTACCATTGCCTCTAGATCTAGAAGAGCCACTCGGACTACCACGTCATGGAGAAGACCAACGAGATGGTAACTGATGAGGAGAATGATTCCTGCATCTAGTTCTAGAATTTTATTAGCATGGTCCACGCCCTTGTCCTCAAAGAGGCACAGGATACTATGGAGATTCAAAAAAAAATTGGCTAACCATACACAGAGCATTTCCCTAGTGATCGAGCAGACGCTAGATGTGGTTAACTTTCAAGTGGACTTTATCAATTTGACTTTGAATCTAAAGAGTGACATTAGATAGAATAATAATTTTGTTACTGCTTACATTCCAACTCTTCATGATTAAAGCAAGCATAATTTCTAACTTTCCATATTTTAAAATAAAATCTTAGCTCGAAAGATCTGCCAAAATCTATTATATTTTGTAGGAATTGAGTCCCCCAAGAGAGCCATTTTCCACATGAAGAATTTAGGTCAGAATGGATAAAAAGGGGAGTGAATCCAATGCCACACAGATTGTGCATGAGATCGAAACTAAAAAGGGTGCTTAAAAGTCTCTAGTTACCGACAAGCTGGGCAAATAGGGTTTGAGACTCCTAGATGCTTGAGTCGGTCACCCACAAGAAAGCCTTGATAAAGGAGACACCATAAAAATGAGCTTTTGGAGGCTCAATGATAGCAATCCACACAGTGTTAAAGTGTTTAGCCCAAACCCCATGTCTAGAACGGAGATTCCATTTGAGGTTGAGCATTTCATCTGGAATATATTGAGGGGATAGCAAATTATAACTCAGATGAGGGAAGTAACGGGTGAAGGGGGTGGTCATAGGCCAATGCCAGTCCTTCCACCAAGGAACAAGACAATTGACCTCTATTTTGTGTAAATATACGTCAGGTATGGAACCTTGAATTTTTGCTATAGCCTTTGCATTTGAATTATTTAAATGAAATTTGTTCTAAAGTTGTTGCCAAGTGAGTCAGGCCTAATTCTCCTTGCAAAAGAGATCACTTATAAATTTCTCACATTTTTTGAAAAGCCTTAATCCTTTAACCCAAAGGACTTTAAGGCGAAGGGAATATTGTGAAAATTAAGCAAGGTGACCACCAAAGAGACTAGGAATTAATGGATAGGCTATTCTTAAAACCCTCACCTACACAAGTAAAATAAGTTTTAAGCTTCTCCTATGCTTTCCATAGGCTTTGAACAACAAAGGTACCCTTGATTTTAACTGACATAAGAGTAATAAAAAGGGAGTAGAGACCCAAACCTTGCCAAGCCTTTCTACCACATGGAAGTCCATGAGAAATACCATAGCATAGTAGAATCTTCCAGGCCTCATCCCCAACAAGACCTCTGACAATCTATTTGACACCAAGAGCAAAGCCTTGAATTTTAATGTCTAAGAGGCCTAGACCACCAGCTTCCTTGGGTCGATAGCATATATTTCAGAGAACTCTGTGGAAGCCCTTATGACCCTCAAAATTAACCCATAGAAAATCTCTTAGGAGTTTTTCTAGCTTACTGTAAATGGTATTAGAAGGGGCCCAACAAGAAGAATAATATACATGAGTCGTCAAAATTTTGAAACAAATCTGAAATTTGCCAACAAGAGATAAAGGCTTTGTGATCCAAAAAGAATTTTTTGTCCAACTCTTTGCACCACATAAGACCATAATTCAACCTCTATTAACTCTTATTATTTTGTGGAAGGTAGGTTAATAAATGAAAAATCAATCAGTGAATCAATTTTTAATATATTATTCAAATTTGCTATAGTTTTTATGGTGTGATTTTTCTACCTATTTTTTTGTATGATTAGTATTGTACTATATTTTTTATTAAATTAATGGAAGTGTGCTTTTGGGGTGTGACTTTTCCACCCATTTTTTTGTATGACTAACTGTATTTTATTTTGTAAAATTTTTATATAATAAAATACACTTTTCAATCAAGAAACAATAATAATTTATTTATTATTATAAATATTATTTTAAATAATTTTTAAATTTATATCTAAGTTTATTTTTAAAAGATATTATAAATAAATATATTAAAGTTGGATAAATTTATAAAATTTTATTAGTTAAAATAAAATGTTAAGATTAATATATTATAAATATAAAACACAAAATAAAATATTAAAAATCTTATTTTTTGTTTTATAAATAATTTATATATATATATAAGTAATATTTAATTTTAAGAAAAATATTTATCATTATTTTTATATAAAAATTCATGATTATATAGATAATTAAGTAGTTGTGACTAAGAACCATCTAATCATTAGAAGTCACCTAAAGAACTACCCTGACATTTAAAGGGATTTGTAATAAAAATTTAAAAAAGGTTATAATATCTACTATTTATTTTATTTTATTTAAATTACATTATTAATATATGAAAAAACACATTATTAATTTATAATGTAAAAACTTGTTTAATTAAAAATAATTGATATCCTGAAGGATTGTGAATCAACTTCTTAAAAGCAACAGAGATACAACAAGGATAGAGAACAGCTCGACTATCGTATGACAACGGTAACATAATTAGGATGGTGAAGGGACGAAAGAGATTTGGTCTGGTGGCATGATCAATACAGTCACCTTCATCCCAGACACTACATTTGAACAGAACCTACAAGGATTGAAGTCATGAATTTAACTATTGACTATCATATTATAACTAATAAAAGAATCATGCCCATATATGTTTCTTAAAGAAATGATGCTTCTCCCTGTCATACTCTTTCCACCCTTTGGTTGATGAACATGAATCACCACCATAATGAAAGTTATGGCAGAGGCATTTGATGGTCACCAAATGTAATATGCCAAAACCATAAGTGCAGCCAACTGCAACCAAATCATAATTTCAGGTGAAGCTACTGGTCTAATCAATAGGGCTGACGTCAGATGACAAGAGGCCATGTCGTTGGAAGCCATAGATCCTGAGCACCTGATCATCTGCAAAATTCAAAGCCCTCTTCATTCCATTCCAACATTCTTCTGCCTTATAAATCTTATTATGATTTCCACTGCATGGTTGGCATCCAGTAAAATGAGTAACAAAGGGTCTCCTCTGTAAAATCCCTGCCCCTCTCTTCTTCAAATAGTACTCCTTCACATCTCTGTGCAATCTGCCACTTTTCTCTGCATATTTTCTCTTTAAAACTGGGTTTTCAGCTTCCATAGACTCGTACCACTTGGTCACATTCTCATATTTCTCCACTACATCCACCCAATACCCTTGAAAATAGTAAGAATTCTCTATATAAATCTTATCTCTCCACTTGTCTCGTTCCTTGATCATCAAATATATAAGAGCAGATTGATCATCCGAATCAGTCACAGCCCTGTCAGGAAGAAGATCAGATAAAATCTTAGCAAACGGAACATACAGAGGACTCACTGGCCCCATAGCAGACCACCTCTCCATGAAATCCATGGACCATTCACAGTTTCTGATAAGAAATACACCTGCATTTATACCAAGCCAGCTTCTCTTAACATAAACATCTTTCTCCCATCCATGAACAATCATGTTAAAGTCCTTATAATTCTCCAAAGGGTGTTCAAACTCCATGTCTGTTATGATAGCATCGGAGTCAATCCACCAGATCCATTCTGCTTCAGGATGTGCAACCATGGCCGCCCTTATCAATGGAATTTTAGCCCAGAATGTTATCATCTGTGGATGAATGAGAACATTGTTGTAGAACAAATCTAATCCATGGAGCCTGCAGTAATCCTGCTTGTTCTTGAAGAACCTCAGCAGAAGATGATCCCCAATGGGATTCTTGCATGGCTGAGATTGAGAACCAGTCAAAACTAAGATTCTGGGTTTTCCTTCCCTTGTGTAATTCTTCACATGGGGATGCATTTGTAGCCATAGCTCTCTCTTCTTGTCCCAATTTTTTACAGTACTCCCTACACTGTAACTGAAATCTGAATCTGCATAAAAATTATGGGGACTTCTTTCCCATATGTCCTTGTCAATCAACTGATCTCCATCCTCATCTCTGTACTGGAATTCATCCTTTTTTCCAATACCATTTTCGCTTTCCATGCCTGTGCTCCTTGCTTGATTTTGTAGAATCCCAATGCCACTTGGGTCCTTCAAAATCCATGGCTGAGAAGATGTATTGGGCCTAGCTATAAGGGGCACGGAAATGAAACCATTAGAACAAACTCTCCATAAACTCCAACACAGGAACAGAGCAGCCATGCCACCTCCACAAAAAACCATTCCATCAAAGAATTTCTTCGTCTTTGAGAGCACGAGAGACATGTTGATCTTCATTGCAGCCCTTCTGAACTTTGAGGAGTTCATCTTGAAGGCCATCAATGCTTTCCCCCCAAATGATCTCTGTATACCACCTATATACATTGAATTAGTAAAATTCAAATTGAATCCTTTGTTAGAAACTAACAAAAATTAAAATATAAATTGAATTTGGTGAAAGGAGATTTTCACCGACTTTAGAAATAATTGAGATGTTTTACCAAACTTAGCAAGGCAGTAGAATCGAGTGCCATGTAGCATCTGTTAGATGCGTAGGAAATATGTGGAGAATCAAGATTGTTTATAGCGACTGCAGATCTGATGGTTTTGGTAAAAGAGGACATCGGGAATCAGTTTTTGTTGGGGAATCCTTGTGCCTTGTTTGCTCTTCTTGTTTTACGAAACATACGTGGGGTGGTGAGATGCAGAATATTATATCTTAGAATTTAGAAACATTCATATACACTCTTGTGACAATCACTCCTTAACAACAGCTAAGTGAACAGTAAGTTCCCATTTCAGAGTCACCATTAAACGTGATGGATTTTATATAAGCATCAATGTCAAATATCTAATCAACCACATTGAATGTTTTTATAAGAAAATGATTTGAAAGTTAATTATCTTTTAAATTGATAAGATTTGATAAAACACATGTGCAAGCAAACACTTCTTAACATCCTGAGAGTTCTAACCTCAACCCCCAAAAGAATCCACCTTTTTTAAAAGGTAGTGGGGTTGGTATCCACTCGTGGAATGGCAATGATACACAAAGTTAATTGGGCTTTAAGGTTTCTTAGAGGGCACACAAATAGTCTTTTAAGGTCATCCGTCACATACAATGAAGATTCCTAACGTGTTATAATCCCAATGCAAATATCAGTTCCATTTACTTGCCTTAGTTGGGCGCCTATCACAATGGTTGAAATGTTTATGAATTTTCGATAATTGAAAGAATTATCTCCATACTAGGTATTTTGATGATGGTTTTTTTTAGGGTTTTCTTGGTTTGAAAGGAGTTTTGAAGGTTGTAAAAATTTTGGGAATATTTTATTAAGTTAGGTTTTTTTTATTATGTTGATGGGTATTTTTTTATAACAAAAATGTTTTAGTATATTTTATAGTAATAATAGACAATCAACGAATAAGAAATTTTTATGATCATTTAAATAACAAAAATGTTTTAGTATATTAAAAGTATTGATTGAACATAGTTGTTCATCTATAACGAAGTAGACTTTGAACAAATAATGGAAAGTGATAGCACAATACACTTCACAAATTGATTACTGTTTTTTTTTTGTTCTTTTGAGAACGTCTCTTTCCATCACTTATTAGCAAACAAACAAGTCCAAATATCAGCGTAAAAAATGTTGTGGCCTTTTGTTTATGGTGTTGTACTCAAGTTTAGGGGAAAAATTAAAGAACCCATCCAAAAAGTTATAGATTGGGTGGTGAATCTGACTAGACCTAATTTAGCTAATCTAACAAATCCTACTAAAATATCTTTCATGTTTATGGTAAAAAAATTAAAATTTGTAGAATTTTCTATAAATGAAAAGGTGAATTTGCATTAATATTAATAATTTATGGAAAAAAAGGTAATTTTAGCATTTACAATAAATTAAAGTTGTAGTAAGGGAAATCGCAGTTATAAAATGATCAATATTTATAAGAGCTTCAATTTTTTTATTTGATAGGGTAAAGGTCACGGGTTTTGAAGGTCCCAACACTTTTTACAAACGAGAGAAAGATGTGACATTCACGTTCAAATGGGATACCTCTACTAGCAGTAAAAGAGCAGGCATAACAAACACTATAACAACATGTCAAAAAACAAAAAATCAAGTAAAACAGGACAATGTTTATAACCTACCGTAACCAATCAAGTTGCAACTGGGAATGCTTCTGCAAAACATCCACCAACCTTCCACTCAACCTTTGAGTAACATACCAACATGACTCTTTACATTGTTAAAAATAGGGAATTTTTTTACAAATTTTCAACAGGGTTCTACTCAATCAACCCGGAGTCCCCCTAAGCGGAGGGACATATAGGAGGGTTGAACCATTGCTTTTGTACCTTTTTTTCATTTTTTAAACCTTCATCCACCCTTTCTTGTCTTTTGAAACAATCATTTGGAATGTTAAGTAGTTTTCCATTTAAACGTAGGGCTGGGATTTATCTTCCACTGCTAAGTCACTGATAGGTTTTGCCCTTGATAAGTCCATTTTTAAGGTCTTCTCAAAGGAGGTAGATGAAGCAGAAGGGATAACCAAGTTCATAGCCTTCCTTATAGAGATTAAATCCTTCGGCAATACATATTTAAAATGAGGGGAACTTTTAAGTTCCTCATTTGGAATAGGGGATTCAAGATCATCCAAAGGTGTCATAGAATCATTGCTATCAGAACTAGCTAAATCTTCTACAGTGAACACTTATAGGTGGTTGGGGAGGGAGTCTTTCCACTAGGAAGAATCTTTATTCTTTTTTAGGGAATTACAATTTTTGGTCAAATGGTCTATATTAAAGCAATTTCGGCAATGAAACAACAAACCTTCATAGTTAAGGGGTTGGGACCAATAATGGTCCCCAACTTACAAGGTGATATTTTTAGGAAGATTCTTGGAAGTGTCTATATTCACCAATATCTTGGCAAAAGTAGTGGGGTAGAAATGATTGATATCTAGGTGCATTTGCAGATACTCCCCTAGTGTTTTACCAATAGCCTTCAATCTAGATTTGGTCCAATATTAAAAAGGGAGATGAGGCAGGTGAACCTAAATGGATTTTACATTAAGTGGTTCAGTGAGGGGATTGAAAGCAGGAGACCATTATTTGATGACTAGAGGGTGATGATTCAAGCACTAGAATTGGTTTTAAATCTTTTCATTGTCCTCAGTATTATGAAAGACAATAATAAAGAAACTTTTTGCACAAGAGTAAATATCAAGACTACCTATTAGGAGGGGTTGTCAATGCTTCAAGATCCAAGCATAAAGTTCTTAAAGTTTTGGCTAGTGATCCATGAATCTATAGATGACACCTAGGGCTAAGAAGAATTCTTTCAAACTGATCACTTGTCTGGACTCCTCATCAAAGATTGTAACAGGGTCAGAAGATGCAGGTTTGAGAGGTTTGGGTTATGATCTTCAAAGTTTCTTATGAGATATTGGCTCCATGAAGGATTTGGATCCAAGCTTAAGGGTTTTTGAGTCTATCACAACTCCTAACTCCATGATGTTTAAAGCTATGTTAATATTAGGGGAGTTATTTATAGCTCTAGATATATTTGATACTTCCTTCTACGTCTGATTCTTGTTGCATATCTATGTTAAGTTCATGAGTCCTATGTCTACATCATCAGTCTTTTACATGACATTCAACTTCTACATAGCAATAGTTTTTTGCATTACATCAATTTTGAGAGGGCTTCACCTAACTATATGTAACAGTGATCAATTATTAAGGGATTAAAGAACACCTTTTATAAACATCAAATTTTTGGGAACTAGGTTCCTCACATTATGTGAGATCAATGTAAATATTGAGGGATAAGATCAAGATAATAACTTCCATATTTAGTACCCTTGTGTGAGTTGATTGCATTAGGAATGATATAATTAAAACTATGTCATGCCACATTTATTTCTATTTCTTCACAAAAGTTAAACAAACTTTGTAAAAACTAAATGAGCCTTGCTAGTCTATACTTAGCCCCAGTACCTTGCTCTCAAATTACTTAAAATTCATGAGAAATGTTTTGAGGTAAAGCATTTTAAACAGTTCCAATATTCATTTATTAAATGATTAAAATTTGTGGGAACTAAGATCCATCCATTATTATCCTCATGTGATTCAATTGTTAAGGGGATGATGGCTTCAAGATAGCATATTTGGTTGTATTTGGGAATGATTGATTAGAATTATATCATGTCACCTTTATTTCCGTATCTTTTAAATTTGGGTGTTGGGAATGTTATAAATTCACTTCCTAATTTTTCATGGCATTGTCAATATTATTTCTTATATATACTACTCTCTAGTATTTTTATATTTGAGCTATGATTAATGAGTTGATTGCATTTTCTCTACTTTTTTTAATCTATAATGAATGAAGAGAGATCACCTTTCATTCTCCTATCTCTAAAATTCAACTAAAAAAATCTTCTTCACTCAATTAAGGGATGTTTTGATGGAAATATAATATATTCTTGGCATTGATTATGTTAAGATGGACATGAGAAGCAAATTTAACTTAGAAGTTGCATTGTACTCTTTCAATAACCTCATGGGATTCATGAAATATGAAGGAGAAATTAATAAATTGGTTACTATGTTTTTTTGGGATAGGTTTAGAGGTGGGTGGATAAGGCTTTGGATATGACTAATTCTATGATTTGTAGAATGTTGTTTATATCTAACATGGAGTTTCCATGCTTGGTTTTTATGGCTACCTTCAAGGAATTAGAAGAAAGGTTCTTCTCCTTGGTTTATCTTGTGGATTAAATGTAGAGTTACCTTGTGGAGGGCATTGACTTATGAGGAGAAAAATTACTATTCTTGAATATGATCCCTCTCTGATTTTCCTCCCAATCCTTGTCACCCTTTCAAAAGTGCCACAGAGTCGACATGGTTGCCAATGCAATTCAATATATATTAAAGGTAGTTGGGTTTGACTATTATTACATGGGTAATTATAGTCATCAAATAATTGTAATGGATGTTGGTTTGGGCATGCCATGTAATTAATTTTTGATATTTATTCAATTTGGGGTCTTTGGCAATTTGTGAAGGTTGTTTGAATTTTGGCAAGATTGGGGAGTTTTTGTTGTATATAGTCTATATAGTTGTTTTTATCTATTTCTTATATTTTTGTGTAGGTTCTTCCAAGTTAAAAAATTTATGGTTAGGTCTTAGTTCCTTCAAGTTTAAAAATTTCTAAATATAATTAAGTATCTATAGTGCCAGAAACTTTTGAAAGTCCCGGTTAGGTCATAACTTTTACATTTGGACTTCATTTTGGCTCCATTCAAAACATTGGAAAGTTATTTCAAATATATGACATGAAGTATTTGATCCTAGAAGACATTTTCAAATGGTATAAATTCTCGGCCACAGTCAAAATTCCCTCTTGTGGAACCTAGTTTCAAACATATAGGTGGTGGGCCCAAGTTAAATATAAAAAGACTTTTTAAATGTAAATTTAATTAATTCATTATGAATTAATTATCTTTTTACAAATATAAATTAATATATAATATAAAAAAGGCCTAGAAATTATTGTAAGAAGGCTTAGATTTTTTTCTCCTAGCTCATAGAGAGGGTTGCTGCAACTTTGTGTATAATCATTTATTTTATAGCAATTGGTGGATGGAATCGATTATATTGTGTGAGGTAAATATATTGCTTTAGGGATATTTGATATTTTCCTTAAATGAGATGTGCTTTGTTGTTCATGAATTAAGATATACGTTAAATGATTTTATTTTATTGATTGTGTGTAAAGCCTTGGCTTTTACAAACTTTGCATTGGAAACCCTTGAGGACAAACTTTGTTGCATATACACATAATCCAATTTCAATAAATACTATGAGATTTCAATTAAATCTTTACTCTAATCACATTTTTTCTTCTATATTTCCATTTACATGTTGAAAAGAAGACTCCAAGCTAGGATTGTTTGATGTTAAAATAAACCTTGTTTGAAAAGGGGAAAATGAGACTGTGTTTACTTCCAGTCAAAAATACAGAGGTGTTTCATAGTAATTTGTGCCTTGATACCCCTTTGGTGATGTGTTTTATTCTCCTGATTGAAGTATGTTTTTATCACCTAGTTAAGAATATAGGTTTTTATTGTCTAACTATATGACCCATTCCATTCAAAATCTAGTTATCCAAGTGGTTTTTTGCATCTACTTCACCATAGGTTTCCCATTCTCCCTTCCATTTTCTCCCATTATTTCTTCATTTCCATTTTTTTTCCTAATTTAAGCTCACATTTTCATACTTTTTGGTTAAAATTAGGGAAAAACAAAGAAAATGTCCTATCATTTGAGGGAGTTTTCCCTCTCAAATGCAAAATAAAATCACCAATTAATTAGTGATTTCTCCAATGCTTATAGCTTTATGTGGCTTCTAATTGGGTGAGTCGGTGAAATAATTTAAGAGATTGTATCAACATAAAATCTTTCCAACATTTTTTGGAAACTTCGTTGGGGACAGAAGTGCCTTGTGCTTTCAATTTTCATATATTTCATGAAATCTCCTTGAGAATGGAGGTTGGATGCTCTATTAAAATTAGGTACCTCATGCCTTTATCTTTGTGATCCAATAAATGGCATTGGTTCAACCCAACCCTGTTATTCTCTCCATCCAATGGGTAAAATGTTTTAGGCCTTTGGCTTTGGCCCAATACAATGTTCTTCCTTCAAGTTCAAGGAATAATTTCTTAAATTATGTGGAGATGACTCTCAATATGTGGATAATCACATTCAAGATTTCATTGTGGCATGTGGTATTTTGGGAATTACTAAAGAGTGTGTCTATATGAGATTTTTTGCTCAAACTCTCATTGGACTTGATTCTTATTGGTTCTATAACTTGAAATATGGATGTTTTTTGGATTAAAACACCATGAAAAATAAATTTCTAGAAATATTTGAACCAGCCATGAATGTAAATAAATTATTTTCCAAGTTCTTTAAAATCTAGAAGAATAAGAATAGAGCATGAGAGAATTTCTAGTATGTTTTAACAAATTAATAATGTTAATTCTTCATGCCAATCAACCAAGCTCCAAAAATCAACTTTATCTATTTAGTGGTACCCGTCATCCAAAAAATCATTTCATCTTGATGAGAAACAAAGTATGTGATGTGGAAGACATGCAACAACAAGCAGTTGAGACTGAAGATGATCTAATTTTGTCTGGTAAATTGAATAAACATGTTTTAAAATATCTTTCAAATACTACAGACAATGAATGCACAATGGGAACTATCATGAAGAACAATAAAAATGTTTCAAAGAATTCACATTATCCACATAAGATAATTTGAGATAAAATTATCAATTATGCACAACAGTTTTCAAAAAGAGATGACTCTAAAATGTTGCCAACATCTCTTGATTGTTTTAATTATATAGTTTTTAGTGAAGAAGATTTATCTTTGGAATCAGTAATTGAGTTACATAATGAAAAAAATAAATGTATATCATTTGATTTGTGACGATAGTGATGATGAGTTCGAGATATTTCTATATGATGCAAGGAATAACACTCTTCCAATTCCCTATGAAAATAATTCTCATTGTTGTACCCAATTATATAATTTAATGACATGCTCTAATCCTCAAATATCAACATTTAAATGATCTTCCAACAACATCTCCTATGAGGAAGGAAAAAAATTATTTTTTCTCCAATATTTTATTCTTTGTTGGAAATACAACACTTTGTTGAAGGGTTTCAGAATAATATTCACACATTTGACTCTTATTTCTTGTGCTCCCTCCCAAAGATGGAAATATTCACTTCGGAGCTTAATCAAGAACACGCAAAAATTGAGGAGTCAATAATGATCAAAGGTGAAGGCTACATGCATGAATAAAACTTGGTAAATAATATAGTGGAAAGAAAAACATAGGATTGATTTGAAGATGTGTTTCAAGTTTTATGAATCTATCCTTGGCTAAATGAAGATTATGGAGATGAACTAGAAGAAATTACTTTCTCAAGATATATGCAACCTAAATATGAGACATTAAATTTTCTCAAAGAAGGTGAAGAAGAAGTATCTCTACAAGAAAAGGTTATAAATGATTCTATTTTTCAAACTTTTTTGTTTTGAAAATATCTTTGTGCCATTTCTTATAGATTCACTTCAATATTCAAATTCAATCTCATTCCCCATTCCAAAATGAAAATGGTCTACTAAATTTTTCTCCATTCACCTTCACATCATGATTATATTAGTTATCATTTTCCTACTAGTGAAATCTATGCCATATTGACCCCATCCTAAATCCAAAATGTGGGAAAAAATGTGTCTCATCCTGAGTTGTATCAAAATCATCATCTTGTTTGCTTATGTGAAGTTATTTCTTTTAGGCTCATGTTTCTCTAAGCCTATTAATGGGTTTATGTAGTCTTGTTTCCTCCTTAGCCCCTTGATAATACTTATGGTTTTCTCAAATTTTACTTGTTTTCCTTTCACATTTTCTATTTGGTGTGTGTGTGTTTAAATAATGAAACATGTAAATCATTCCCCCTATGTTTCTCTTTTAGACATGTTGTCATAAAAAAAATTGAACTTCCCAAAAATTTCATTATTTCTATTCTAGTGTGGATATTAAGCCCAAGAGATGAATTTTCATTACAAACACTTTGTCTAAAAAAATCATTTTTATTCTAAAATTTTGATTAGGATATTTTGTAGTACCCAAAACACATGAAAGTCTCGCCCAAATTTTGAATTTGTCAAATTCCAAAAAAAATGCACCAATGTGGAGACTGTTGATGCAGGTTTTTCAAACCTACTCTAATGGTTGATAGGATAAATCCTCTCATTATAGGATCAATGCTTTCCCACTCATAGGCATGAGTTATAGGATGTGACTCTCCTACGTAGTCATGGTGGACTAATAGTTTGAGCAAGGTAGATACATGTCACCTAAATACTCACAAAAGGTCACTTGATTTACAACAAACTAATTATTTATAACTTTGAAATGGACTTATTCACATATTAACCAAAACTAAAGTGATTTATATTTGATCAAAAAATGAAAAGAGAAAGTAAGGTAGATCAGAAAAGAATATTTTTGTATGGAAGCAAGAATGATAAACCCCCATTTAAGCAACCCTATCAGTTAAATTAAGCATGCAATTATACCAATGTCTATTTTGACCTAGTTGTCACTCAAAGTAAAATAAACACAACAAAAGAGTATATGGAAACTATTTGTAAGCAATTCATGTAGTGCATATCCAAATAGATAATGATTTGTAGTAAATTGCTAACATGCACATCCACCACAAAATCATAAATGAATCGCAAGTTATGCATACAAAATAGTTATAACAACGATGAACTCAAAATAATTTTTAAAACTTTAATACATATATTAATATCCTAAATCAAATTAGATCAATTGAAATTCATTCATACACATAGAACTTGAGAAAGAGAACAAAAACATAAGCTCATTAGATTTTCCTAAAAAAATTGAAGTTTGTGTTGATATTGACAAAATATTCCTCCCTATGAGAGGCAAATTACAAAGTATAAATAGGTTTATATGGCCCCACCATATCAATAATAGATTACATGCAATAAACAAAAATTCATGTGGCTAAAATCAAACTATCACTTTTAGCTGAACACTGGACTAAGTTATTATAAAGACAGAACTATAGAAAACTACATTTGACTTTGTGATTGACTAGAGAAGTTGTTGAAGTGTTTGGATTTTTAGTTATTTTTTGTCTTATAATTACAGGTGAGCATGCATAATGACTTTGAAAAAATGAGGCTATATCTATAAACTTCTTGGCAACTCAAGCAAAGTCCACTATAGGAGTTCTAAAGAGCATTTTAGCCTTTCTTAATAATATTTCATGATTTATAAGAGGGTCATGGAAGACATGTTTTAATAAAACTACTCTTTTCACCTTTTATTTTATGTATATGACTAGTTCCATTACTCCACTTTTACTTCCTTGGTTTTTCAGTGATATCTTTTCCTCAAAATTTATGATAAATGGCAACAATTGGACAATAAAGTGAATATGAGGGACTAAGTGTCCATTTGGTAGGAAAACTATAGTATATGAGCCTATTTGAATAACTTCAAAAAAAATTATATATATTATTCAATAGTATAAATAACTCCATGCACCTCTTTATCCCATTTTTGAAAAGAGGTCTCCATGCCTACCATCCAAGTCTGGACCAAATTGATGTTTGCTAGGGGCATCACCTCTATATGATGACACCAGTTCTATTTCACAGCTTTGGAGAGAGTATCCATTCTCTTCTCTATTTGGATAAATTTATCCTCATATTGCTTGACTTTAATCCTTAAAGGAATGTTCTTTCCTTTCTCCTCAATAAGCTTAACCAATAGACTATATAATGATTATAAGGCCTTTTCAACATCAATAGTAACATTGGTAAGGACTGTAGACTTTTTTTGTGTTTGAAATATTTATAATTTATATTTTAGTCCTTGGGCTACTCTTATATTCATCTCCCATGTTGCCTCAATAACTAATTCAGGGTCTTCTATAAAATCATCTTTGTCACCTGGCCTTGTTTTTCTCTTCTTGGTTAAAGTGAAGAGTTGTTTTTTAATATCAAAGATCAATTTTTTTTGGTTAACTCTCTTCATAGACCTTGTAGCTTGTTCAAATATCATTATAATTTCAAGACTATCTACAATCACTAGGTCATGCCTTTATAGCTTGTCCATTTTCATTTGTTGTATATAGTCTTTACCTCCTATATTTAGGGCAAGGAAAGTATCAGTAGGAGGAGGTAGGATTTTTGGATATGTTAGAACTTGTGTGGGAGTGAAAGGGTTAGAAAAGAAAAAGGTTGTGCTTGAGGATGATGAAGTGGCTCAAGGGGTAGGAGAAGGCCTAGGTGATGTGAATAAAGAGGCTTGTATAAATATAAAGGTGGAATGGAATTGCTTGATGATAATAGTGAAGAAGAATGGGTAATACCACATTATTCATCAAATGCTTCTCTTGCTTCTAAGATAACCTCTAGTTGAGTTGGGTCCATTTTGGCTTACAAATCATGTCTTTGGATTTTGAGATGGTTCTGCCAATAATACCTGAAAGCCTTGACATAAATGTTGCTTTGGAAGTGAGTGGATGTTAAGAGGGTCCACAATTGGTAATTTGCCAAATCAAGGGACTTGTCCATTCAATGATTCTATTCTTGTGAGTATGGAATAAGTAGTGGAAGCACCAGAAGGCATTTGAAGTGGTTGTAATTGTGAAACATGGGAACTATGAGACACTGATGTGAATTGTGATGATATAAGTTGTATTCACAGATGAGGTATAGCCATTCTAATGCTAGGAAATGGATGTAGTGGGTTGAATTAGTGCAGTAGATGTAGTGGTAAATTTAGAACTAGGAGTTACTTTCAAACAAATCAACTAAAAGATTTTGTAACTAGTGTCTACTACTTGGGAGACAAAGCTTCAATAGTAGGTTATTGGATTGGGTTATGACAAAGAGAATAAATGGGTGAATTGTCTATCTTTGGCATGGATGAAGAAGGGGAACCAACATCATGACTAGAAGGACTTGTGAGCTAATAATTTGACTCAAGAGAGGATGGTTAGTATCATGTTAGTTACAAAATGAAAGAAACACACTAACTAGCATTACATCTCTAGGACTAGACATTAAGGAGAGCTTAGTTAACAATCATGAATAAAACACACAACTTAAATGAAAAAGAAACCTTCTTTTACCTTCCTTGGATGCTCCAAAATGCTTGTTGTAGTGGCTTACTCAGTTTGTGCTCATGAAATCTTCATCAAAGGAGGCTTGGTTATCTCCTCTTCTCCTTCGCGCCTTGTGGCTTTGGCTTAGAGTCAATTTGGCATGGTAACACTAATTGAAATAGATTTAAAAATCATTTGTGCATTATAAATTTGCAATATCAAGACTTAGAAATAATGTTCATGGCCGCTCTATTTATAGATTTTTGCAAATGGCTAGAATCAACCTGAACCATCCATCTCAAAATTGAGATGTGTGGCTAAGGATTAATCTAATTATGCAATTAAAAGTGATAAATAAGCTCATCAATATTTGGGATAAAGTATCAATTAAGAGGCATGGAGGGCATTGATGAGGCATGGGATGCATGAATCTTGATATTTGTGGCATTTATGGCCTAGGGATGTCTTCCCAAGAAATGAGGTCACTTAATGATGTAGATATTCAATATTCATTTCTAAAAACAAGTTTCCATAGAATTATTAATTAGTCTCTAATTTAGTTTAATTAGCTCTTAAGCATGATTAAGCACTTTGTGCACAAATTACTCAAATTGATCAGAATGCCTTGTTATTGGCTCAAAATTTGACTAGATTAGAAATCGAAGTCGATGTCAGATGTGTTGGATCCATTATCCCATCTAGGATGTTATCAACACCAAATAACAAAAGCACATGTCTTGTGTAAGAGATTTGACAGAAAAGAGCAATTAAGAGTACCTAGGTGCAAAATTGGCATTTTGACTCAAAATGAACTGATCAAAGCTCATTGACCCATAAATTGCATTGCCCCATTTAGTGATACCCTAGCCAAAATTACCATTTGAAAATGTCAATTTCAACTCATTTAATGTGCTTTAGTGTTATTAGGCCAAATTGTGTATTTTGGGTAGAAATTAGTCAAAACCCTGGTTGGAGGCCATTGGTGGCAAGATTTAGGTGTCTACAGTTTGCCCCTATTTGGGAAGGCATTGCAAGTTATAAGCATAGTAACATCTTCTCAAAGAATGAAAAGGTCATGTATACCTACAACTGCAATGATGATAAACTAACTGTATGATTCCCCCTCGAGGGAATGGTTAGCATAAGTAGGTCAACAAATGGTCCCTCAAAAATAAAGAAATGAAATGAGGGGACCAAAGAAAGATAAGAAGCTGGGGTGACAACACAATGATTTTGAAAAAGTAGTTAAAATCACTGATAATGCAAGTGAGACAATGTACAATGGTTTTCCCAAAGGTAATTATAAGCATTGTACCCTGATAGTGGCAACGTGGTATGATAACACAATGATTTGCATAAATGTGGTTATAATCATTGAGAAGATGGAATTTCTCTAGTTAGAATAGGCAAACAAGATAACAACATGCCCCTGTATGGGCCAAAAAATTAAAGTGGTGACAACACAATGATTTGCCCAAAGATGGTTATAATCATTGAGAAATGTAGGTGGGAGGGTGTATAATGATTTTCCCATAGGTGGTTATAATCATTAGACCCTGATTATGAAAAACATGATTAATTGGATAACTAATGATGGTGTTGGGGATCAACCAACAATGTTGATTACACTTATGAAAGCAATTAAATGCGAAATTAACCAGAATGATAAGTAACTAGAATGATAAATAGCAAAGAACAAGAGATACAAGAAACCACCTTGAAAACTTGTATTAAACTCTTTACAGAAGGAATACAATTGAAGAAACTTTTTTTCTTCCACACCTCTCTCAGATGTACAGATCTCTCTCTAGATCTCTTTCCCTCAAGAGCTCTCTCTCTCAATTACAATCAACTCCAACAACCTGGAATGATTCACATATACAATTATGTACTGTTCAACATTACAATCTACAATAAGCTAAGAAGATCTATCCTATTATATAATAATTAGGAAACATGAGCATACAACTACAGCCATCAAATGCACCTCCTAATCAAGGGCTCTAAATAGTCTTACTAATAATAGAGACGCAGACTTAAGACTATCACTTAATCCTATCATGCAAACACTCAGTTCTGTCCACGAAAATAGCTTTCTAGACGCACATGTAACCGACGTCAGTTCCTGCCTATTTGCCTATGACCAACGTCAGCTGATTCTTGCTGACACTGGCATCTCCTGGTCTGCTCCTGACTGACGTCGATCACTCCTGACCAATGCCGGTGACTATGTAAACCTGCAACTTTGCAAAACGCTCCTTTGGTGAAGCTTTTAGCTCCACACCTTAACAATATCCCACTTGGAGATAAACAACTGCACCAGTACCTGTACAGCAACATCTTCTAGCTCCTCCATCTTCAACTCAATCATGAAGACCAACAGAATTTGAATGAAGATTCAACTTCTCCTTTGTAACCAACTTGGTTAACATATCCGCAGGGTTCTTATCTGTATGGATCTTCTCCAGCTTCAACTCACCATCCTCCAATACCTGTCTTATGAAGTGGTACCTAAGCTGTATATGCTTTGTTCTTGAATGAAAGGCTAAATTCTTAGCCAAATAAATTGCACTCTGACTATCACTATATAATCTGCAACTCTCTTGCTCCTTTCCAAGCTCTTCCATGAACCGTGTCATCCATATCATCTCTTTGCTAGCCTCTGTGACTGCAATATATTTTGCTTCTGTAGTTGACAAGGCAACAACCTTTTGCAACTTTGATATCCAGCTAACCGCCGTTCCACCAACAGTGAAAACATATCTTGTAGTGCTTCTCCTACCATCCAAATCACCTGCCATATCTGAATCTACATAACCATGTAGAGAAGTATCTAAACCTTCATAGCACAAATGCCTACTACTGGTTCCTCTCAGATATCTAAGGATCCACTGAACTACTTTCCAGTGTTCCTTCCCTGGATTGGCCATATACTTACTTACAGCTCCCACTGCTTGGGCAATATCCAGTCTAGTACACACCATTGCATACATTAAACTCTCTACTGCGGAAGAATATGGAACTCTACTCATGTACTCTACCTCATCATGTGAATTAGGACATTGCTCTTTACTCAATTTAAAATGTCCAGCCAAAGGTGTGCTTACCAGTTTTGCATCCTGCATATTGAACCGTTTCAACACCTTGTTCACATAATCCTCTTGAGACAAAATCAACCTGTGATTTTTTGTCTCTCCTAATGCTCATGCCAAGGATTTTCTTTGCTGCTCCCAAATCCTTCATGGCAAATGTTTGAGCTAATTTCACCTTAAGCTCAAAGATATCCTGCATGTGTGATCCTGAAACCAGCATATCATCCACATACAACAACAAAATAATATATCTACCATTATCCAATCTCTTAAAATACACACAATGGTCAGATTGACACCTACTATAACCATGCTTAGTCATAAACCTGTCAAATCTCAAATACCACTGTCTAGGAGCTTGCTTGAGGCCATACAAGCTTTTCTTCAATCTGCACACTAACTTTTGCTTACCTTTGACCTCAAATCCTTCTGGTTGATTCATATATATTTCTTCATCCAAATCTCCATGAAGAAATGTTGTCTTAACATCAAGCTGCTCAAGATGCAAATCCTCAATAGCAACTAAAGACAATACAGTCCGTATAGAAGTCATTTTAACAACAGGAAAAAAAATCTCACCAAAATTAATACCTAGTTTTTGTGCAAATCCTTTCACTACCAACTTGGCCTTATATCTCATCTTTCCATTCTCACCTTCCTTCAATCTGTAGTTCCATCTGTTCTTCAGTGTCTTCTTACCAGCTGGCAACTCAACCAAATCCCATGTTTGGTTCTCTTTCAAGGACTCCATTTCCTCAACCATGCCACGCTCCCACTGATTCTTGGATTTTACCTGTATTGATTCTTCAAAACTCTCTAGTTCTCCACCATCAGTAAGCAATAAATAGAATAATGAAGGGGAATATCAAATTAGAGGTTTACTTACCTTTTCTGACCTCCTGATGGGCATCTGAGACTCATTCACAACACGCTGTCCGCCCAAATTCTCTGACAGTGACCGACCTCGATCACTTTCAGGTCTGTAATTGGCTGACGTCAGTTCTTCCTGATCGACGTCAGTTCCTTCTTGGCCGACATCAGTCACTGTATGACCGACATCGGTTTTTGTCCTACCGACGTCGGTTCTTGCTTGTCCGACGTCGATCTCTGTGTTTTCTTGTTTGTGATTAATTTTTCCCGCGAGCTCATTTTGGACTGTCACCTCGTCCAATTCTCCATTGCTCTACCCAGATTGATTTAGCTTCCTCAGCTGATCACTATACATCACTTTTTCATTGAAAACAACATCACGGCTCTTAATTATCTTGTTAGTTCCTAGATTCCAAAACCTGAATTTGAAATCATCATAGCCATAGCCAATAAATGTGCACCTCATAGACTTAGCATCCAGCTTCTTTCTATTTTCCTTATCAATGTGCACAAAGGCTTCATAACCAAAAACTTTGAGAAATGAGAGATCTACCTTTTTACCTGTCCATGCCTCTTTTGGAATTCCACCATCCAGAGTTGTAGAGGGTCCTCTGTTAATCAGGTACACTGTAGTATCAACAGCTTCTGTCCAAAACTCTAAGGGCAAACCAGCATGCAATCTCATACACCTTGCACGCTCCATAATTGTTTTGTTCATCTTTTCAGCAACTCCATTCTGCTGAGGTGTCCTTGGAACCATCCTTTGCCTATGAATTCCATGCATATAACAATACCAGTTGAACTTATAGCTACAAAACTCACCACCATTGTCAGATCTCAGGCACTTCAATCTTTTGCCTATTTCATTCTCAACCATAGCTTTCCAAATCTTAAAAGTCTCAAATACATCAGATTTCTTCTTAATACAATAGACCCATACCTTTCTTGTAGCATCATCTATGAACGAAACATAGTACTGTGATCCTCCAATAGAAGCAACCTGAGCTGGTCCCCACACGTCTGTGTGAACAAGCTGCAACTTATGCTTCTTCTTTGTTGACCCAGTCTTGAGAAAACTCACTCTCTTCTGTTTCCCAAAAACACAGTGCTCACAAAAATCTAGATCTATGCTTTTCAAATCTGAAAGCTTACCTCTTGACTTAAGAATGGACATTCCCTTCTCACTCATGTGGCCAAGCCTAGAGTGCCACAATTTTGCATCCACATCTGAAGTAGATAATACAGAAGGAGAATTGTTAGTAACACAATTACATAAATAGAGAGTACCTACTCTCTTACCTCTGGCCAATACAAGTGCTCCCTTGATCACCTTCCAAGATTCAGCTGTGAGAGTTACTGTACAACCCTCATCCCCTAACTTTCTTGCAGAAATCAAATTCCTCTTCAAGCTGGGAACATGCATGACGTCTCTCAACATCCATTGTTTTGCCATTCTGCATTTTCAGCTGCACTTTTCCTTTGCCAATAATTTTACAAGGCTCATCATCCCCTAAATACACTATTCCAAAATCTCCATGGATATAGTCACTAAAATATTCTCTATTAGGGGTAGCATGAAAAGATGCACCAGAATCTAACACCCAAGATTCTATATTATTATGCAAAGAGAATATAAGAGCATCTTGTGCAATACCTGCAACCTTTGCTTCTTCCTTTCCTTTGTGTTGATTGTCCTCCTTAGGTTTTGACCAGCAATCTCTGCTTATGTGCCCCATCTTTCCACAATTCCAGCATTGTGGCTTCTTGCCATTTCTAAATTTGGATCTACCTCTCACCTTTGACTTAGACCTTGATCTCCCTTTCTTGCTCTTCTCTTTCTGCCTTCCCCTGCTCTCAAAACTTAAAGCATTCTCTGATGTTTCCTCTGTGCTTTTCCTGCGAATTTCTTCATTCAAGATCACACTAACAACATCCTCTACTTTTAAAATATTTGAAGTAGATGCAGTATTACTAACTGCGATTACTAAGCTATTCCAGCTTTTAGGCAAAGAACATAATATTAAAATAGCTTTAATTTCATCATCAAACACTATTTTGACTGAACTTAATTGATTTACAATTCCATGGAAATCATTTAGATGATTAGATACAGATCCACTTTCCTGCATACGCAAATTAAATAACTACTTCATAAGATATACCTTATTAGAAGCTGAGGGTTTTTCATACAAATTTGCTAAAGTAGTCATTAACTCTACCGTAGACTTTGCCTGTGATAAATTAGATATCACAGTAGATGCCAGACTCAGTCTTATAGACCCCAGAGCCTTTCTATCAAGAACTTCCCATTCTTCATCATCCATGTCTATGGACTTCTTTGCAATCCCACCTAACGGTAAGTATAGATCTTTTTGATACAGATAATCCTCTATCTGCATTCTCCAATGTTGATAATTTTTGCCATTAAACTTCTCCATTCTCAGTTTACTTTCTTCTGCCATTGCTTCTCCCACTCAAACAGAAATCTCTGTAGAAACCCCTATGAGTACCCTGTAATCAATACACACTACACAGATCTGAACCACCTGTTAGTGAACCTGAGCTCTAATACCACTTGTTGGGGATCACCAACAATGTTGATTACACTTATGAAAGCAATTAAATGTGGAATTAACGAGAATGATAAGTAACTAGAATGATAAATAGCAAAGAACAAGAGATACAAGAAACCACCCTGAAAACTTGTATTAAACTCTTTACAGAAGGAATACAATTGAAGAAACTTCTTTTCTTCCACACACCTCTCAGATGTACAAATCTCTCTCTAGATCTCTTTCCCTCAAGAGCTCTCTCTCTCAATTACAATCAACTCCAACAACCTGGAATGATTCACATATACAATTCTATACTGTTCAACATTACAATCTACAATAAGCTAAGAAGATCTATCCTAATATATAATAATTAGGAAACATGAGCATACAACTACAGCCATCAGATGCACCTCCTAATCAAGGGCTCTAAACAGTCTTACTAATAATAGAGATACAGACTTAAGACTATCACTTAATCCTATCATGTAAACACTCAGTTCTGTCCACAGAAATAGCTTTTTGGATGCACAGGTAACTGACGTCAGTTCTTAACTATTTGCTTGTGACCGATGTCAGCCGATTCCTATCGATGCTGGCATCTCTTGGTCTGCTCTTGACCGACGTCGGTCGCTCCTGACCGATGCCGGTGACTGTGTAAACCTGCAACTTTGCAAAATGCTCCTTTGGTGAAGCTTTTAGCTCCACACCTTAACAGATGGTAACTTAACACAGAGGGTAATGATGAATTGGAACAACCTACTAGTAGGGAGATGCTTGTCTGAACTAATAAAGGTTGAAAATATTTCATGCTTAATTACTCTATTTGGGATATGATTGGGATTGAATCAGGATGTCAGTGCTAAAGAGATGTTGATATTGCCATTGTTGAATAGACTTCTTGAAGCTAAGGTTTATTGTATCATGTGTTGGTAGGCATCATGGTATAACATCATGAGGACTTGGTTGAAATGTGCATAAGAACTGACTCCCAAAATATAATGATCAAATAGAAAACAATGCACCAATGATAGAAACCATTATGACAATGTAAACATATGAATATGGATGCATTCAAGTATAAGTGTGGACAATGAATCACCTAATGAACACATATAAATTGAATCAAGGCAACAGTGTTGAAAGCAAACAAATAGGCACACAAACAAAACAACAAAGAAGCACTCAATAGAATTCATATGAACATTGCCACTAGAAAATAGGTGACAACTTAACAAATAAACAAAATGAGGGAATAAAAGAAAAGGAAGGGGGTGGCCAAGTTGTCTCTATATGCACTAGGCAAGTGGGCATTGCCTACATAGTTCCATAGATGTAATATCCAATAAAAAACTTTAGGCCAAATGTAGTTCTCCCATGGAATGGAAAGAATGTGATAACTGATGAAAATAAATAGAATGGATGTGATAGAAGAATAGGAATGGTTTTGAAAAATGGCAATTGTGTGAGAGAAAAAGGCCAAAAAGGATGGGGAAACAAAGAAATAAGTGATTTTTCTTGAAACTTAGTAAGGGTTCTCATAATCTTTAAGGCAAAGAAGTGGTCAGTGTTTTTGGTTTTTCTAATGATTTTATAAATATTTTCAGAATTTTTGAAGTATCTCAACTTGATCAAGAATGACGAGACACTAAATGGTTTAAGATTGCAAAATGGTAAGAGCATTTAAACTTAGGTTGTTCATAAAATAGAGAGAGTGTTCAAACTTAGGTTGCTCACAAAATGGTGACAGCATGGCTTAGGTTGCTTACAAAATGGCAAGAGTGTAGCTTAAGTTGCTCATAAAATGGTGAGAATGTGGCTTAGGTTGCTCATAAAATAGTGAGAACATGGCTTAGAGTGACTAAGCTGACATCAACAAGTATCGAGCATTGCCTACATAGTCCCAGAGTAGGACTCAAGTCACTATAATTCTACCCTTATAGCAAAAGAATTTGAATAGTGTAGCAATCAATTCAAATAAAATAGGTATAGTTGGTAAAACGGTATAGTATGACATAGGAAGTGGCAAGTTGGCATATCAAGGATCAATAAACAAATGTTTCCCCTAGTTTACCCATAGGTGGTTATAACTAAGACACAACAACATAGATCAGTGGTACTAATTTTTCCAAACATGGTTATAATTAGTAGCAAGATCGGTGATAATAAAGGAATAACAAATGAAGGATGTAACTACCAAAATTTCTGTCATACTACTCCAAAATATGATCTTTGTCTAAAGTACATGAAACAACTAATGAAATTGATCAGATTCCTTGGTGCTAAAAATGTGTAATGAATGGCAAAAACCAAGGTCAAATGGGCTAGGCTTTACAACACATGTGGTCAATAGATCGAAAATGTAAAGAGGATACAGCTAAGAGGATGGAGAAGAAGGTTATTTATATAAATAAGAATAGTGATAAAATGGCACGACATGAAATGGTCCTTACAAACAATACACCCTAGCACTCAAGCATAGTACCACTTGAGGTGAATAATTTTCATCATCTTAGGAAGTTCATCTTTGTTTGGTGTGGCAAGCTTGTATGCTCCTAATCCATAATCTGTAGTTATGATGAAAGGCCCTATCCAGTTTAGATTGAATTTAAATTTATGTTTCTTCTTATCCATGGTATTATTTTTGGTTTTCTTTAAGAACAAGATCACCAAGTTTAAAATGTTCTATACTTGACACACTGATTGTAGTGGCCTTTGAGTCAATTTTGATATGCCTAAAGATTGTTGAGTGTAGCTATGCATTTTTCATCAAGTAGGTCTAACTCTTGCAGGAGAGCTACTCAATAGTCATGATCATCTAGGACATGCTTGAAAGATATGCATAGTGAAGGCAACTTGACCTTAATGGGAAGGATGGCTTCTGTCCCATAAATAAGTGAATATGGAGTGGTTCTTATGGGGGTACGGTGATTAGTAAGGTATGCCCAAAGGGAAGGGAATATTTACAGGTGTCAATCATGATCAACATCATTGACATTGTTTTTTAGAATATTAACAATGGTTTTGTTTGATGCTTCAGCCTAGCCATTATCTTGAGGGTAATATGCAGTAGAAAAATGTTATGTGATGCTATATTTGGTACATAGTTGGTCTAGATCCTTGTCCTTGAATGATCCTCTATTATCAGATATAATTTTAGAGGGGATACCATAGAAGCAAATGAGATGGTTGAAGATGAATTTGGAAATTTGATTTCCAGTCACATAAGTGAGGGGTATAGCTTTAACCCACTTAGTGAAATAATTAGTGGTGATTAGGATATGTTTATGGCCATCAGATGAAGTTGGGTTGACTTTCCCAATGAGATCAAGTCCCCATGTAGTAAATAGCCATGGTGTCAACATTGATTTCAAAGTTTGTGTTAGGGCATGAATCAAATTCACATGTCTTTGACATTTGTCACACTTCTTTACATATGCAACTGCATCTACATCTATCATGGGCCAAAATAACCAGTATGTAAGAGCTTTTTGGATAGGACTACCCTACTAGAATGAGCACCACATACCCCTTCATGAACTTTTCTTAATGCTAGTGTAGACTCTATCAAAGTTAAACAATGAAGCAGTGTTCCATCAAAACTATGGTAGTAAAGGGTGGACCCAAGTAGAATATAACGAGTGGAGTGATGGATAACGGCTTTGGTTTGTTTTTGAGATAGGTTAGGTGGTATAACTTGGTCATGAAGGTAGAATTAAATGTCTGAGTACTGTTGACGCAGGAAAGTGTACCCAGTGGCAGGAAAACAAGTTCCTGCCCTCTCCTCACAACATGGAAACTCCTCTCTCGCCGGTGGGACAGCGAAGCTCGAGAGGAGAGTCTCTAGATAAGGGCTAGCTCCCTTTGATGCATCGTGTTTGTTCTAGCAAGTGCTAACATACATATATATAGATATAAAATTGAGGGGGGGGTGAAAAGGGAGAAAGAGATCAGGAAAGCAAACTACTCTAAAGAGGTGATGCACCAAAATAAGTCAACCTTCACACCTCCACACTTGAAACTAGACAAATGCATACATACACTACGCACTTGGCAGAAGGCCCAGGCTGCTAAAACTGGCAGGGAGGCTTTCATGAGAACACAGGGAACAAAAAATCACTGAGGCACTATGAAATGCACACTGTAAGTAACTCCTATCTGTTTTGGTCTTTTCAAATGTCAGCTCTTCTCCTTTCAGCTGCAATAATGGCACCTTGTAGACAGCAGGTTTGCTTGTGTTGAACCGTGAAAGCATCAAAAGACAATGACTGGACACAAGCAAACATTCAATGCATACACAGAAATGTCTATCCAAATGGAGGTAAAAAATTGCATTTTGTATTGATCCAGGTGAAATTTTGCAGAGCTATGCCCTTTACAAAATGTGGAAGATCCTTCCAAAATGACTAGGTCGCAAACTTATATGGAAAAGCCAAGAGAAGACTCATTGGCGCTTTCCTTGAAAGTGGTTGCTTGAGTCTTCATTGGGAAGAAGAAAAACACTGTTGCTGACGTCAAAAATTCTATTGGGACCATGCTGGCTGCCTTGTCTTTACTTTATTTTGTCTCATCTGCCCTGTTTGGCCCCTAGAGCGGGCCTTCAACTAGTTGCTTCAATTTTTGGCTCTTTCTGGTTAGCATCTCTTTATTTTTTAAAACAAACGACTATCTTATTTATGAAACTTTGATGGCCACGCGGCCATTGTCAGTCTTTACTGGCTTCTCTGTGGCCTTCATTTCCTTTGTTATTTCGACGATTCCTTTAGAAAAGTCCTCGGACGGTCCCATTGAATGTTTCGAACACCCCTTTGTTTTCTACAGACTTGCTCAAGTCTTAGCAGCTTTCAGGCACTCCCCCGCTTTGTATACACTTCAACGGGCACCTTGGCTGCTCCATGGACTGTTGTCGGGCCTCTAAATGTTTTGCATCGGGCTTTAAAAGTCTCACGGACTTTGCATGCTCCACAGACTTTTGTCCACGAATGTTTTCCTGCAAACAAAAAGTCTACGAAATTTCTTTCGCGTTCTACCTTTGTATTAAGCCATGCCGCCCACCCCCTTGGCATTCGTAAATGCCTTCCTTATGTCTTTGCTTTGAGCGTACCTGAATTCCTTCAGACTTTTTGTTCGAAGGAATTCCTTTGGGCAAAAAGTCTGAAGGAATTTGGGGCTATAACATTTGAACTTTTTTTTTTAAAAAAATAAGCCTTGAATCGAAAATTGTCCGAGTCCTTTATTTGATGCGCCTACCCTCCGAAAAGGGATTTTGACTGAAGACTGCCCTTCAGTTCAAAGGCATACCTTTTGAACCAAAACACTAAACTTTTTGTTGAACCCTTGCCTTTGAACCATTCGGTTCAAACTTTCCATTGAACCGAAGCATTGAACTTTTGGTGATGGATGAACCAAGTGTTGGGGAACCGTGCCCTTTGAAATTGAACTCACTAAACTTGCCAATTGATGAATTAGGCCAAGCCAATACTTGAAACAAAACTGTCGAACCCTGAAGATGGACCTTGCAACCTGAAATCAACTGGCCTTACAAAGCAAGTGAAGAAGGTGACTAAGATTTTGCCTATGGGTAAAATTGGTCAACAAATTGGTGACTCACAGGGGAAACGTGCCTACTATGCTTAGGACCCAGTTACCTTTGAATATCCATTGGGTGCGGAGTTGGATGGTAACTTTGAAGAGAGTTCACAACAGCCCTTGAGATCCCAGAATCACACCTAAAGCTTTTACCCCCACACGCAAAGGGAAAACACATGCAAGACTAAAAACACTACTTGTGCAAACTACACTTAGGGAAAGCAAGAGAAGAAACTGAAATAAACTATTATGTATAGCTAACCAAGCATTTTTTATTCCCTCCTAGATCAAAAGGAAAACTTCTTAAGTCCCCTCCCTAGTAAGAAGACTTATGGCGCCAGGCAAGTAGCTGAATGGAAAAGAGAACTGGTGACTTACTCTTTTTACCTGTCACCTAAGTTGGCTTGTCCCTGAGTGGAGATTCAAACATGCTTCCAACGTATACGTACTCTAATTGTTCTTGGAAGCCTGTTGAATGCTGGTCCTTCAAGTTGGTGCATCCCATCAAGAAGTCAATTACAGCTGGCTCATCACCAAAAGCCTCCTGATATGCATCATTGACTGGCTCATTCTCCTTTGCCTCACACTCGGGTTCCACTATATGACCATCCTTGATGATTTCAGAGAAAGTGTCCTCAGATTTACTAACCTCTTGAAGGGATAAATCTAAAGAACTGCCACCACCTTGCATGCTTGTTTGAAACCCAATGTTGCCTTCTTCAGTTTTAACCAGCTCATAACCTACCTAGAGAGTAGCACAGCCTGCCTTAACGCCTTCAAATGAATTATTCGAAACATGAACAAGAGATTGGTCATGCTCCTCCATGTCACTTTCCCTAATTTCCTCCTCAGTTACAACCATGAAGTCTCCCTGGTTAGTCATAAACTGAGCATAATCCATATCAGGCAAGGCATGATAGCTTTCTTGGAGGTGTATGGATGGAATGCATTCAGACACAAAAACTGTTGTTTGATCTAAAACATCCATCACACGTTCACTGAGGAAACTTGCTCTAGACTCCAATTCTGTAATTCACCTATCCAAATCTTCCTAGAAAAGCCTTTCTTGGAAGTCATAATCATTATCAGGGGTGGAGCAACCTCTCTTTCTTCAAGAGTTAGACTAAAATCTTCTTCCTCCTCCTTGTTGGTCCAAGATTCAACTGTTTGCTTCCAGCTCATGGTCCTAGGATTGGACTCTTGCTTTTGTGAGCAAGCAGCAGCTTTGTCATTTTCAAGTTCCTGGGCTGGTTCATGATGCTCCTCCTTCTAGCTTGGAATTTGGAGATCATGTTGAAAGACTTGAGGAAGCTGGGGAATAATTGGGAGGGTCTACTCATGCATAGGGAAATCTATCTGAAGAGAGGCGTGCTGGAAAGCTAGGTGCATAGGATTGAGGGCAAGACTGGTTGATGCATTGGATGAGCCAGAATGAGCAAGTGTCATCTGGTAGAAAGGATTTAGCATATAAGAGGAAGTTTTCTCTAGAATAGGAGGGGGCAGACCTTGGGCCAAAACTTCTTGATTTTTGTCCCTCCACTTTACCAGCACTTCATCAATATTGAAATTAGCTTGTGGATTAGTGAAAGGGATACCTTTTGGCATTGGCTAGTCTGCAACATCTGAAAGCTCCATCCCTTTTTCACCCAGCAGTCTCATCTTCTTTTCTAGTTCCTCAATCCGCTTGGCCAAGTCATCCTCATTTTGAATTTCTTCATTTTGGACGACGTCTTTCTCCTCTTTGTTGTTCTATGACTCGACCACTTTGTTCCAGCTTAAGCAATTTGGGCTGGGCATTTCCTTTGGGGCTGATGGGGCCTCAATGTGAGAAGACAGCGAAGGTTTAGATTCCACTTCCCCTACTGCCAGAAAGGACTGTTGCATCTGAAGGTTTGCCAATTCGATCTGTCTATCAAGATTAGCCTTAAACACAAGATCCGTTGTTTTAGAATTCTCCTCAACATGATTGGGGAATGAACTTTGACAGGCTCAACTTGGCTCAAGAGCAGGGGTTGTATATGACTAATATGATGCTTTAGGTAGTGATTATGCAGGTTGATAGACTTGGTAAGGCTACCTCTCATGCACACTCAGCTTTTCCTCCACAGATGCAATTAAACTGCTCACATCCAGCATCTCATTTGAAAGCATGTGCCAATTCACTCTTTCAATAGGAGCCCATTCTTTCTTAACCTGATCTAGCGCATTCTTCACTTGATGGACGATATGATCAAGAATTTCTTGGTTGTACCCCTTTTTGGTGTTAAGATCAATTACATATTTGTTGTATCCCAGTAGTGCTCGCTTGAAGGTAGAAATTGGTTGATTGGCAAAAAGATTGGGTTGAGTGGGAGAAGTGACATATTGAGAAGACTGAGCACAAGGGTGATATAGCTCGTAGCAGGGTTGAGACTAGCCATATTGGGTGTGATAAGGATCGCCATAAGGTTGGTAAGGATTATAGCCATGCTGGCTAAAAAAATAGAGTCTATAGCTTAAAATGATGGAATTTACACATACCATAAAAATGTGTCCTGATGGTACTAGGCTGCTTAACCAATGGATATAACTCAGAGTCGCCAAATGCTAAAAAAATTAATTTGATGTAACAGGACCAACATCAATCCTAAAATTCTAATGCATTATCAAACTTGATGTCCCACTGGGCGTGCCAAAACTGTTGACGCAGGAAACTGCACCCAATGGCAGGAAAGCAAGTTCTTGCCCTCTCCTCACAACATGGAAATTCCTCTCTCGCTTGTGGGATAGTGAAGCTGGAGAGGAGAGTCTCTAGATAAGGGCTAGCTCCCTTTGATGCATCGTGTTTGTTCCAGCAAGTGCTAACATACATATATATAGATATAAAATTGGGGGGGTGAAAAGGGAGAAAGAGATGCAAGAAAGCAACCTACTCTAAAGAGGTGATGCACCAAAATAAGTCAACCTTCACACCTCCACACTTGAAACCAGACAAATGCATACATACACTACGCACTTGGCAGAAGGCCCATGCTACTAAAACTGGCAGGGAGGCTTTCATGAGAACATAGGGAACAGAAAATCATTGAGGTGCTGTGAAATGCACACTGTAAGTAACTCCCGTATGTTCTGGTCTTTTCAAATTTCAGCTCTTCTCCTTTCAGCTGCAACAATGGTGCCTTGTAGACAACAGGTCTGCTTGTCTTGAACCGTGAAAGCATCAAAAGACAATGACTGGACACAAGCAAACATTCAACGCAAACACAAAAATCTCTATCCAAATGGAGTTAAAAAACTGCATTTTGTATTGATCCAGGTGAAATTTTGTAGAGCTACGCCCTTTACAAAATGTGGAAGATCCTTCTAAAATGACCAGGTTGCGAACTTATATGGAAAAGAAAAGAGAAGACTCATTGGTGCTTTCCTTGTAAGTGGTTGCTCGAGTCTTCATTGGGAAGACGAAAAACACTGTTGCTGACGTTAGAAATTCTGTTGGGACCATGTTGGCTACCTTGTCTTTACTTTATTTTGTCTCATCTGCCTTGTTCGGCCCCTGGGGCGGGCCTCCAACTGGTCGCTTCATTTTCTGGCTCTTTCTGGTCAACGTCATTTTATTCTTTAAAACAAATGGCTATCTTATTTTTGAAACTTTGACAGCCACATGGCTGTCATCAGTCGTTATTGGCTTCTCTACGGCCTTCCTTTCCTTTGTTATTTCGACGGATCCTTTGGAAAAGTCCTCGGATGGTCCCATTGAATGTTTCGAATGCCCCTTTATTTTCTGCAGACTTGCTCAAGTCTTAGCAGCTTCTGGGCACTCCCTCACCTTTTATACACTTCGGCGGGCACCTTGGCTGCTTCGTGGACTATTGTCGGGCCTCTAAATGTTTTGCGTCAGGATTTAAAAGTCCTGCGGACTTTGCATGCTCCACGGACTTTTGTCTATGGATGTTTTCCCATGGACAAAAAGTCTACGGAATTTCTTCCACGTTCTACCTTTGTATTAATCCATGTCGCCTACCCCCTTGGCATTTGTAAACGCCTTCCTTATGTCTTTGCTTCGAGTGCGCCCAAATTCCTTCAGACTTTTTGTCTGAAAGAATTCCTTCAGGCAAAAAGTCTGAAGGAATTCGGGGCTTTAACATTTGAACTTTTTTTTTTAAAAACAAGCCTTGAACCAAAAATTGCCCGAGTCCTTTGTTTGATGCGCTTGCCCTCTGAAAGGGGCTTTTGACTGAAGACTGCCCTTTGGTTCAAAGGCATACCTTTGAACCAAAACGCTGAACTTTCTGTTGAACCCTTGCCTTTGAACTGTTTGGTTCAAACTTTTCATTGAACCAAAGCATTAAACTTTTGGTGATGGATGAACCAAGTGTTGGGGAACCGTGCCCTTTGAAATTGAACTCACTAAACTTGCCAACTGATGAATTAGGCCGAGCCAATGCTTGAAATGAAACTGTCAAACCCTAAAGATGGATCTTGTAACCTGAAATCAACTGGCCTTACAAAGCAAGTGAAGAAGGTGACTAAGATTTTGCTTGTGGGTGAAATTGGTCAGCAAGTACCAGATAGAATTAGCACCTACAATATCACAAATCATTACAACAATTGAAGGTTCATGAGCTAGTACGAACAAATTCTCAACAAAGAACTAATATTTGCTAGCTTTGTCTATTTGTCAAATCAGAAAGTTGATGGTAGCCATGGCATCTATAGTTCTATTACTAGCCCTTAGTATATGCTCAAATTGGATATTTGCAATTTGCTACTTTAGGGCATCAACCATTGCCTTATATGGAACCAACTTATCATCTTTGGTCTGAAAATGGTTTGTGACCTAATTGATGATTAATTAAGAATCACCATAAACTTGGAGATGGATATATTCCATTTTACTACATGTCAAAGTCATACGATAAGTGCTTCATACTCAATGATGTTGTTTATACAAGAAAAAATGATTTTGAATGATTTAGGGATTAGATCCCCCTATAGTGTAATAAATAAGAGGCCTACCCCGGATCTATGTGCAGTAAATGAACTATCAAAATATATCTTCGAATGTTGTTTCTCAAGAGGTGTGTCAATGATATTCATTATGGATTCATCAAGAAAATGAAATGTGAGTGGCTTTGTGTCTTTAGGATGTGCTTCAGCAAGTTGATCTCCAAGAACCTGTCCCTCGATTACCTTCTAATTGACATACTCTATGTCAAAATCACTAAGAAGCATGATCCATTTGGCCATTCTACCTTGTAAATCTATTTTATATAGTAGATACTTGAGTGGATCTACTTTTGAAATGACCATGGTCTTATTGTTCAACATGTAATGATGTAGTTTTTGAGCTGCGAAGACCATGGCTAGACAAGATTTTTCAATAGGTGCATATTTGTGTTCATATGTGACCAAGGTACGGCTTAAGTAGTATACTTTAGTTCTTTTCTATTATTATCATGTTGAGCCAAAAGTGGCCCCAAGGCATTATCGATAGCTGATAGATATAACAAGAATGGCCTTCCAGGCATAGGAGGTAATAAAACAGGTGGATTAACTAGATAGTCCTTGAGTTGCTGAAAAGATATTTGGAAATGATCATCCCAGTGAAATACAATTCCCTTCTTCAAAAGATGTGTAAATAGATGACACTTTTCTGCTAATTGAGAGATAAAGTGTTGGATTGACTAGATCTTACCCTGTAAAATATGAAGTTGCTTCAAATTGGTTGGTGGTAGCATCTTAATTATAGCATAGACTTTGGCTGAATCGACTTCAATGCCCCTAAAAGATGCAATGAATCCAAGTAACTTTCCTGAGGTTACTCCAAACACTCATTTCTTTGGATTGAGTCTAACTTTGTACTCTCATAGTCTTTCAAATATCCTATGTAGCACTGTTAGATGGTCAGCTCTAGTCTTGGATTTTCATAATATGTCATCAACATAGTTTTCAATAATATCATGCATCATATCATGGAATATGAAAGTCATGGCCCTTTGATATGTAACTCAAACATTATTAAGACTGAATGGCATTACCTGATAAAAAAATGTTCCCCATGGAGTGGTGAATATTGTTTTATGTTGGTCTTCTAGTGTTATTCTGATCTGGTTGTATCCTAAAAATCCATCAATGAGTGAAATCATTTCATAACACATTGTGAAATCAAAGATCATGTCAATATTAGGCAATGAAAAGTCATCCTTAGGATAAGCTTTGTTTATGTCTCATAAATCAATATAGATTTGGATTCCTTCAAGGTTTTTGCTAACAGGCCCAACATTAGATATCCATTCTGAGTAGTCAATGGACCGGATACATCCTACTTCTAAGAGTTATTCTAACTCTTTCTTGACCAAGACAGTAATACGAGGATGCATCTTATGTAGCTTTAGTCTCACTGGTTTGGCATCAGGATTGACCATAAGGTAGTGCAGAACCAAGGTAGGGTCTAAACCTGGCATGTTAGAATAAGCCCATGCAAAGATATCTAAAAATTCTCTCAATAGAGTTGTAAAGAATTCACATTCCTCCTTAGTGTGGGACATGCCTAATTTTATACATTTTAGGTCCAATGAAGTCCTGATGTTTACCTATATTATATCTTTGACTAGAAGGGTTAAACCATCTTCTAGGATAATAGGAAAAGACTTGAACTATTGGACTATATCAGGGTCATTTGGTAGGACTTGATCTTCAACGTCTCCTAGGCATGATGAATTTGAGTCCCCCAATGGGAGATCTAGCCATGTGACAAAACTATTCAAAAATTCTTTAAGAATTAGATCAAATACTTGTTGCACAAAACTGAACCCGAATGCATAAGCAAGTTCATCATTGGTGATTTCCTGGTCTAAACTCGAAGAAGAATGAACACCCCCATCTAATGGTGCTTAAAATAGGTTTTCACCACTAGACTGACCTTTATCTTTACTTTTTCCTAGGTTAAAAAGTGTCTTAAAGGGTTTTCACTTTGGGACCTCAATGTTTTATTTATTTATTTTTGGCTAAGGGTGTTCACCCGCTCTCCAAAATAGGCTTCAAGATCCAATGTAATTGAGAGTCCTAATTTATGATCTCCCAATAGAACATTGTCTCTAAGGCCTAAAAAGTCATAGAATGCCTCATCGTTCTAAAACTCATCAATCAACAAATTAGATTCTTGTTGGTCCCAATCTATCAGTTGGGGATATTATAATGGCAATGGGTTGTGATGAATGACTGGGGTAAGGGTACAAATAGTATTGTTATTGAATAGGTTAGTCTCAGCTTGGTCATCAAAGGTGAGGTTATGATCATACTCTACTTCATTGTTAACATCATCATCACTAGCCACCAATGATGGAAATCAAATAAGATATGTGGGGTCACCCCCAGGAAATTTAAATCCAAGTCTATAGAGTCTTTTGTATTTAGTCATGGAGATTGGCTCAATGGTTCCTTATTGATTCAGCCTGAGGCCTCTTCCTTCATAATCTTGATGCTCTGTGATCCGATTGGGAATAGGATACTTTGTACTTTTATAAAAATCAGCTTGGTTGTCATTGTATAACCATGATTCATCCCCTTCAAGAGGGTTTCGTTCTAGGCTAGATGCTGGTACAAACATGACAAGTCCCTTATCTTTGTTCTTTTGTTACTAATGCATGTGTGGGGTATTTTTAGGTCATCTAAAAGTCTTTAGATTTTGAGTAATATTGGTAATATGGAAGGTATCATGGGTCACATATTCCCTTGCAACATTATCTAAAATGTTGAAAGGATTAGAAGCTTCAGGAGGTGGCATGTGGGAAAGGGAATCCAAGGTATTAGGATCTATGCAATTATCATGTGGAGGATCAATAAGGATGGCCTTTATTTTATCCTACTTGGAACTTGGATTCATGTCATATTGGTAATTTTAGCTTTAAAACTTAGCCTCAAGATTTTTGCAGTGTTCATATGGGTGTAAATCTCTTAGAATATCCACTTCCATCCCTGAGTGGGAGAACTTGATACATTGGTGCAGTGTTGATGGGACTGCACGAATCTCATGTAACCAAGGCTTACCTAGAAGCATATTATATGATAACTTAAGATCAAGTACATGACAAAGTGTATCATGGTTCAAAGGCCCGATGATAACTGATAAGCTAATGGTGCCTTGTAATTCTCTTTCTTGATTATCATAGGCTTTGATAGTTATCATTTTTGGCTAGAGATCTACCATTATGTACCCAAGAATCTTGATAAGATTTAGAGACACTATGTTGAGGCATGATCTATTGTCTATAAGGACACATTTCACTTTATGCTACTTTATATAAACTTATATGTACAATAGATTATTATGGAGCAGGCAAGGGAAAACATAACACCTTGGTTGAATGTGACTTGTTGGGCTAGAGTTAGGTGTCAAGCTAAATCTTGAAATTTATGTGGGGATATGTCACTAGCAACAATGGATTGATATAAAAACTCATTCAAAATGTTCTTATGGATTGTTGACATTCGTAGCAAATCTAAAATAAAAATTTGTGCTAGTGTCTTCTGCAATTATTCCACAATATCAAACTTCTTATCTTGGTCAATAGTGAATGGTTTATTCTAAGGTTGAATAGTTGGTTGGATAACATGCAAAGTGGTAGATGGTTGTGTGCTTGGGATAGTAATCTTTGACCTTTCAGTTGTGATTTCACAATCGAGATTAGATGCTGGACCATGATTGCTAACAAATACTATGAATAGTGTGGGAACAGATAGGATAAGTCTCAATTATTAGTACACTAGTATGTGGTCACATGATAAGGGTGAGTTATCAGTATATCGTCTAAAAGTGGGAGTCTGAATTTAATGGTTTGCCTGTGTGTAGTCCTAGGTCAAAGAAGGATTATCCATGTAATTTGGTTGAGTGGTGTTGTTTAGCAATGGTCTAGATTGATTAGTGATTGATCTGGTATTAATGGAGATGGTAATAATGCTACCCCTTGTAATATGACCTATAACCTTATTGTATTCATGTGCAACTGCATGGTAGGTTTGTTGGTTGTTATCATTTTGACCTTAGTTTTGTCTATTGTTATGACATTATGGGTTCTGTTGTTGAATCCGTTAATTCTATTAGTTTGGCTTTTGATTTTGATACTTGTTGGGTGAATATTTTGTCACCAACTGACTGACAGCAAAATAGGTGCATCAACCATAGCATAAGGAGATTTATACAGTGAAATGTGTAGGTATACCACATCATAAGGAGATAAATCTCTCCTCTCATCAAGGGGAGGTTCCCTATAAACTACTATTTACTAATATAAACTGAAAATACACTCAGGGGTGAAAACATACCATCCATCTCTCTTTTTTCATAGATGATATTCATATAATAGAGGAGAATTCTGATACAATTACTGAAAAAGGTGCTTCTCTTCTTTCAGAAGTGATATTCAACAAACAACAGGAATCTCCCAGGGTAGAAACAATAACCACAAGAAACAAAATAAAACACAAAGTTTTAGTTATTTCTCATGTTGATTGGGACAAAGGAACACAATAGGATTAAATGCAGCTCAAATTCTACACCTAAAACTGCAATATAGTAAAGGATTACGAAGGATAGAGAGAGCACAAAGTCTCCCTAGTATCCTTTACACAAAAACACAGGTTGAAATCAATTATGGCAGCACAAAGTCTCCCACAATCATTTTTAGGACATCTTCCAGCTTATTTCCACTAATTCTACTTATTTGATTAAATGAACAAGACTGTATTTAGGAAACAAACATAAAAATAATTTCCTAAAAGACACAAGCTTCTTCCAACACAAAGTCTAGAAAATCACTTGCTTTCTCATTCATTTAACAAAATATGATTAATAGTCTGAGCTCAAATTCTCAGGAATGCCTTTCAATTTGGGCATAGCTTCACCTCTGATAATAGAGAGATATCCCTTATACAAAATAGGAGTTTACAATATATATCATTACAAGGAAGACTTAGACGCTTGTTTTCATGAAATCGGCCCATGCTGAATTGAATGCCTTTAATTATCTGTCAAAGAGCCATGTTAGAACAGGGTATCAACCTTGACTTTGGCATTCTAAATTATCTCAAATGTCCCTTCCTCAACATGGGTTGTCTGGTCTTCTTAATGCTACTTACACGGCTGTCCATTCGCCTTTACTTCATGTAAAAAAATAGGCCGCACCTTTAAATATTTGTGTTCCCTAATGTCTACTTGGTGGACTATTCCACCTACTAAAAATAACTCTCCTATAGATATTTTTGGTTTTCCTATAGTCATTCTCTTTTTCCTTACCACATTTTTTCTTTTCTTAGCAATCTAAGCTCTTAGGGCTATCTTCTTGCTTCCTTCATTCGCTTATTTGACTCCTTCCTTGGTTGGTCGCTGAGCTTGTTCTCAAGGCTTTTGAAAATCAATGATCATTTCATCACCTTAAAATTGACGTCCGTGGGGATGTCACTTTTCCCTTTGAACCTCTTTGAACCTCTTTGAACCTTGAACCTTGAACTCTTTTAGTTCAAAGGATCAATGGTTCAAAGGTTCAACAGTTTTGTGAAGGGCCGCATTCGCTCTCCTTTTCTTCTTCAGTTAAACCATCCCTTTGAACTTCTTTCTGGAATATTCTACTTTCTTCATTCGCTCAAAGCTTCTTTTCAAAATTATGACCTCTTTGAACCCATTGAACCTTTGAACCTTTGATTTATTTTGGTTCAAGGTTCAACAATTCATTCTCTTTCTTTTAAAACCTTTTATTCTCTTAAGTCCACCGAAGTCATCAAATTAGTTGAACCTTTGAATCATTTTGGTTTAAAGTTCAATGGTTCAATGAATCAATCTTAATTCTTTGATTTCTTTTGAAGCGTCAAACTCTCTAGATTTTTCTAAGTCTGTCTAAGTCATTGAACCTTTGAACTCTTTTTGGTTCAAGGTTCAACGGTTCAATAGTTCAATCTTCATTCTTTGAAGCCTTATTTTCTTTAAGTCTTTTAGACTTATTGAACTCATTGAACCTTGAACCTTTGAACTCTTTTTAAGTTTGAGGTTCAATGGTTCAAATTTCAATCCTAACTCTTCAAAGCCTTCCTTTCTTTAAGTCCATCAAAGTCGTTGAACCTTTGAACTCGTTGAACCTTTGAACCTTGTGAAGGTGGGGTTCAATGGTTCAACGGTTCAAAGTGGTTCATTCTATTTTTTTTAAGCTCATCGTTAAGTCTTTTGAATGAACCTTTGCATTGAACCATTCCCAAAACACTAAGAAAAAGTCTTAAGTGTTTTGAACTTCCTTTGAAGAAGGCCTACCTGTTGAATCTGCGGCTTCCTTATCTGAAAAGGCTAGAATATTTGAAAAAATTTAACTGCTCAAAACATTTTGAAAGAAAGAAAGAGAGCATTTTGGCCTACATGACCAAAATGGTTAGTTTGTTGTCCTCAAAAGCAAGTGACAGATTTGAGAATAATAGCTGGCTCTAGTTGGGGAACTTCCATTGATTGAAAATTGAAACAATCAAAGGGAGTAGAATCTAGAATCTCAGTGCCTTCATCTATGTCATTGGGCTACAGATTCATGCTTACCCAAAAATAAAAGTTCCAAAAACCAAATGGTGCCAAAAACAAATGAAAAATATAAGATAAAAAAAGACTATACAAATGTACATATATACGAATGGACTTATCTGATGATTCAAGGATTGAAGTGCTTCAGATGTTGCCCACTGTGAGGCAGAGCAAATGGCGCTCCATCTTGGTATTCTAGCAAGAAACTATTTTCACCATTTAAATGATGAATGGTAAATGGGCCTCTCCACAAGGAATCAAATTTTCCATGTATTCCTTTTGGTTCTCTCCTCTTGTCCTACAATAAGACCCGATTTCTAATCTAAAAATCATGGATCTTTGCCTTTTGGTCAAAGAATCTCTTCACCAGACTTTGATGCATAGTAATTTGGTCCACCACCATAGTTCTTTGCTCATTAAGTTCAGTCAAGCACATGATCCTTTTGTCAATGAAACTTTCAAAAGTTGAATCTTCCACTGTCTTTGCTAACTTTAACACTAGTAATTCTAGGGTGATTGGTATCTCTACATTCAGACCGTAAAGAAGTTAGAAAGGGGACATACCAATTGCTCTCTTGGGCATAATCCTATCTACCCATAAAGTGTCAAATAATATTTTATGCCAAGTTCTTTGATTTTCATCTACCAACTTCTTAATAATGGTCAACAGGTTCTTGTTGCTTGACTCTGCTTAACCATTTCCTTATGGATAATAGTCAGAAGAATGGGAGAGAAAAATCCCATAAAAGTAATAGAACTGAGTAATCTCATGAGAAGAGAAATAGGTTGCATTATCTGTTACAATCTTGGTTGGGACTCCAAACCTGGAAATGATGTTTTACTAGAAGAAATTACACACTACTTTTGAAGTAGCATGCTTGACTAGAATGGCTTCCACCCATTTGGTGAAGTATTTTGTGGTTGTAAGGACATAATCATGTCCAACACTTGAGGAAGGATTTGCAATGCTAATGAAATCAATTCCCCATTGCTGAAATAGCTCTTGTATCACCACAGGGTTGAGAGGTAACGCAGCCAACTTCGCTTTGCCAACGAATTATTGAAACAGCTCACATCTACGTATCCAAGCGTCTGAATCTCAAAACAAAGTAGGCCAATAATACCTAGCTTGTAGAATCTTGTGGGCAATCACAGTGGCAAAAAAAAATCCTCCACAAGCCAAATTGTGGAAGGACTCCAAAAGTTTGTTCTGTTGCGTTTTATCCATGCAATGAAGAAATGCCCCATCAAGGTTCCTTTTATACAGATTATTGTCTCACAGGATAAAATTGGCAACTTTTAACTTAACAGTCCTCTTTTCTTTACGAGACAGGTGAGCAAGACACTCACCATAGATAAAGAAATGAGCAATATTCGAATACCACTCATTCATAGTGGTGATAAAAAAAATTGTTGGTGTGTCTTCAACTTCTACTTGTTCATGCCTTGCCTCTTTTGGTGTGTTATCAGCAATTAATTGGTATAGACCCTTTCCCCGCATGAGCTTGGTAGGTTTGATATCCAAATCAAACTCTTGAATCTTAGCAATCCAATTTCCCCTTTTAGTGCCAAACTCTTGCTAAGTTAAGATAGGTTTCACTGTTGTATTAGGCACCAGAATGACAGTATATAAATTCAAGATGTAAAAATAGAAATAATTTACTGCTTTGACAATGGCATAAGCATGATTCTCCATGTTTGAATACTTCAGCTCATGACCTTTAAAAGGACAGCTCACGAAGGAGATGGGAGATTCCACACCTTTATTATGTTGAACCAAGATGGCTAAAAGCATATGCTCAAAAGCATAACTATACATTATAAAATCTTTGGTGTAATCAAGATAAACTAGAATTAGGGCATGGGTGATAGCTTCCTTGATGTCTTTAAAGGTTGATTTTTCTTCTTAAGTCTAGCTAAAATTGGCTTTTCCCTTCATCATATTGATAATGTGGCGAGTATTCTCTACAAATTTAGGGATGAACCTTCGTAGAAAATTCACCTTTCCAAAGAAAGAGTGAACTATATTCTTACTAGTAGGAAGAGAAAGCTCTTGAATGGATTTGACCCTTTTTGGGTCGATCTTTATGCCTTCTTAGGATACAGTGTGACTGAGAAGTTTACCTTCTGTAATGCTGAAAATTGATTTCTTGGGATAAAGAGAAATACCATTCTACATACATCACTCCAGCACTTGTTGTAGATGATGCATATGATCAATATGATGCTTAGAAAAGACTGTCAAATCATCAAGGTAAACCACAATGAACTTAAACATTTCATTTCTGAAAGCAAGATCTATTGCTCTTTGGAAAGTGGCACCAGCAGATCAAGCCAAATGGCATTCTTCGATATGCAAAAGTGCCCCAAAGTGTCATGAAAGCAGTTTTATGCTGGTCTACTTCACTAACTTCTACTTGATTATATCTCAAAAAACCATCTAGCATTGATAACATCTCAACGTCAGTCACTCTCTGCAGCAGCTAATCCATGATGGGCAGGGGATAGTTGTCCTTTAAAGATGACTGATTCAGATTTTTGAAATCAACACATAGGCATATTTCTTCATTTTTCTTTCTTACAGGGACTATATTTGCAATCCAGGTGGAATGATGGATTGGAAAAATAATCCTTGCATTCAATATTTTCTGTATTTCAGACAAAACCATGCCTGATATCCTGGGGTTGTACTGCCTTTGCTTTTGCTTGTGAGGCAATGACCCAATCTTGAGAGGAATTTTGTGCTTGATTTTTTCAGGTCTGAGAGGTTTCAAATCATCATATGAATATACCAAAACATCAATATAATGCCAAAGCAGAGTGACGAATTTGAGTATCTCATCAGGGGTACAACAATTCTCGATGTTGACCATTTTTGGATTGTAACTTGAACTCAAGTTTATTTGATCAAAAATTTTGAAGGATTTTAAACCCATTTGTTGTTCTTTGACAAACTTATCATGCTTATCAAAAAGTTTCTCAAGAGAAACTAATCTTTTGGAAATTTTATTCCCTTTGAGTTGAAGGTACTCATTATCAACTTTTGAATTTGTTTCCGAAGTTGATTCATGATGGGCAGAGGATTCATTGCCTTCAAAATAAAGCTTTTCAAAGCTGTCTCTTTGTTCCAAAAAATCAATGATTTGGATATCACCATTGAACACCTGCCAATGGTCTACATTACCAAGTACACTTGGTCAAAAAACCAACTCAATAGTGTACCTATCTTCTTTGAAGTCCTTGTGAGAAACTAAGAGAGTTACAGAGACGGCCAATGCATCTACACGACTGTTGAATTCTCTGGGCATGATAGAAATATTGAAAGCATCAAAGCTTTCAATGCAGTCCCACACTAGATTTTGGTAATGCCACAATATCTTATTTTTAGTTTGATACAAGTTCCTCACCTGACATACTAGCAGCTCAGCGTCTCCTTTGGCATGAAGGATTTCAACACCTTTATTCTGAGTAGTAGCAATTCATACTCAGCAGTATTATTGGTGTTTTTGAACTGTAACTTATATGTATATAAAAAAATATTTCCTTGAGGAGATATTAAAACAACTCTAGCTCTAGAACCAGTTGAAGCATTGCTTCCATCGAATTTCAGGATCTGGACATCATCAGATTTTGATCCTCTCTCAGATTTTTCTCTGTCAGGAAGGAAAAATCCCTTATCATGTGTACTGCACCCTACCAATTCTTCTAATGTTTTATCTTATTTTTTTAGATTGTCAATTAGTAAGCTTTTATCTACTAAAACAAGAACGTCTTCAGTAGTTAAGAAGTAATTAGCCATGCCTAAAGACTCAAATAGAATTTGAGCTTCAAAGGTTGAAGTTTGAGTGACAATGTACTTCAGTTCCTTCTTAGGAAGTAGCTTTTGCATGACGCCCTTAACAGGGATTCTCACCTCAGACAGGTCCATGCTTAATTCACCACCAATGTCCTTGAAAAAAATTTGTCTAAGAAGAATGTCATAGGAGGCTGGGACATCGGCCACCAGGACTGTCATTTTAATTCTCTTATCTGGGAAGGCCACAAATACAAATTGAGAATCTTTGATTTATCCCAGCAGAGGCACCTATTTATTTTCCATGGAGAGACATCTCCCAAAGGTCTTAGTCAACATGAGACCAAGAGATTTTACCACCTTGGCGGGCATGACATCGTCAGATGTGCCAAAATCAATTATGCAATTATTTAACTGATGACCGTTTATCAGTAGAGAGACATAAAAAGGTTCTATCTTTCTAGTTTCAACTGGAGGAGTAATCACAAGATTATTTTGGGCAGACATTTTCTTTGGGGGAACAAAAATTATTTCAAAAATTTCTTGTTCTGCATGAACTATTTTATTTTCTACACAATGAACTAACCTATCTAGTTACTCGGGGTTGGATTGCAAGAATTCAAACTCAGACATTTGAATTTTGGTCTTCTTAACATGGTCAATTATATCAAATGACTGAAATGACTTTGAGACAGAGGAAGGTAGTCCATCGATTTAGGTTTTACTAGGTGTAGGACTGGTCTGTGAATTTGAAGCAGAAGATGAAGGAATATTTGAGATACTTTTTTGTTGCTCACTAGATCCTTTGATTGGAAAGGTAGCGAAGTGCCTCATTTAGTAATTGAAATTGTTGGGCACGGTTCTTCCCCTATTTTTTTATTAGCTTGTTGAGCTGACTAGTTTTGGGACTAGGTAAATACTACGTATGATCCATCAAATGCTTCACCTTTGGCTTTGGGTTCATCCTGGGAATTCAAGAATCCAATGTTGGAGTCACCAACTGATTCTTCTTAGCCTTCTGCAAAGCGATTAGCATCATCTTCTTGGTTCAATTTAGGTTGGAACAAAAAATTAGATTCAGTTTCAAGATAACCAACTAATGAGTTAGTTGGTACTGCTTCAATGGCAAGCTTCCCTGGTGGGGGAGGAAGGTGACTTGGTTGCCCTTGATTTCTAATAGCATTGCCCTAATATTATTAATTGGGAAATTTCCTCCTTGGTATATCTCGATACAAAGGGGGATCAGACATCCCTTGTGCCATCTGTTTTTTGAGAGCTAGTGATTCATTTGCTAGTTTTTGCATCATAGAATCAATGGTGCCTGTAGATGAATATTCAGAAGATAAAGAAGATTTACCATTGTTAGGATCTCTTCTTATCTTTCCTACCAAGATAAGGTCATCTTCAATCTTAGTTGCCAAAATTTGAGCTGCAACAGGGTCTATATGGCCAGCTCATCTCAACAAGAAGCTTATTTCAGGAAGTTGAGAACTGATGAAGAAGCATTTGAGATTTTTAGGAGTTGGCTGAGTAATTGTGAGAATCTTGTTCCTCAATTTATCAAATTTGGCAATGAATTCTCTCATGGGTTCATGAAGTTCCTTCTTCATTTGTGTAAGCTGAGCTAACAGGGCATGTGCATCTTTTATAGGTTTGAACCTAATCTCAAATTTGACTTTGAAAGTGTTCCAGTCAATCATTATTTGTGCTTCTAAATGATATAACTAGTCTGCAACAGTGCCTTGTAATATTTATATAAACAGTCTGACTGCAATGTCTTCATATTCAATGCCTATTACACCACAGGCTATGTAAAATGCTGCAACATGTTCATCAGGATGAACCTTCCCATCACCATAGAACTTGGGGAAATATTTTCTTGAACTACGGGGTAGCTCATGTAGAGGTGGGGTCAGATTTAGGGGACCAAAAGTATTACCCCAGGGGCCTTGGACTGCCATGATATGGTTGTTGAAAGGAGGAATAATAAATCTCTGTGGGATATGTATGGACAAAGCTCTGCTAGTAGAGGAAAGAACAGTTTTGTTTGGTATAGGGGACATGATGTTTGTAGGAGGAAAACTCCTAGTTTGCTGAAGGTGAGTTTGTGGAGGAGAAAGATCAAAATTATTTTGCTGCACAAGCTCAAATACAGGATCAATAATACCTTGAGCTCTCTAGTTTCATGTGTATGGTGGGTCTGCCAGAGTGCTAAAATAGATATGGAAAAGAACTAAAATTGCTTCAATTTGAAGCTTGAGGCTTCAAAACACATGTTTTAATCCCTAGCAAAGTCACCAAAACTTGTTGGATGAATATTTTATCACCAACTGACTGATGGTAAAATAGGTGCATCAACCACAACATAAGGAGATTTATACAGCAAAATGTGTAGGTCTACCACATCATAAGGAGATAAATCTCTCCTCTCATCAAGGGGAGGTTCCCTATAAACTACTATATACTAATATAAATTGAAAATACACTCAGGGGTGAAAACATACCATCCATCTCTCTTTTTTTAGATATGATGTTCACATAACAGAGGAGAATTCTGATGCAGTTACTGAAAAGGGCGCTTCTCTTCTTTCAAAAGTGATATTCAGCAAATAATAGGGCTCTCCCAAGGTAGAAATAGCAACCACAAGAAACAAACTAAAACACAAAGTTTTAGTTATTTCTCATGCTAATTGGGACAAAGGAACATAGTAGGATTAAACACAGCTCAAAGTCTACAACTAAAACTACAATATAGTAAAGGATTACGAAGGATAAAGAGAGCACAAAGTCTCCCTAGTATCCTTTACACAAAAACACAAGCTAAAAGCAATTATGGTAGCACAAAGTCTCCCACAGTCAGTTTCAAGACATCTTCCAGCTTATTTCCACTAATTTTGCTTATTTGATAAAATGGACAAGACTGTAATTAGGAAACATATATAAGAACAATTTCCTTAAAGACACAAGCTTATCCCAACACAAAGTCTGGAAAATCACTTGCTTTCTCATTCATTTAACAAAATATGATTAATAGTCTGAGCTCAAAGTCTCAGGAATGTCTTTCAATTTAGGCAGAGCTTCGCTTCTGATAACAGAGAGATCTCCCTTATACAAAATAGGAGTTTACAATATATAGCATTATAAGGAAGACTTGGGCACTTATTTTCATGAAATCAGCCCATGTTGAATTGAATGCCTTTAATTATCTATCAAAGAGCCATGCTGGAACAAGGCATCAGCCTTGACTTTGGCATTCTAAATTATCTAAAATGTCCCTTCCTCAGCATGGGTTGTCTGGTCTTCTTAATGCTACTTACACGGCTGTTCATTCACCTTTACTTCATGTAAAAAAAACAAGCCATGCCTTTAAATATTTATGTTCCCTGATGTCCACCTGGTGGACTATTCTACCTACTAGAAATAACTCTCCTATAGATATTTCTAGTTTTTCTGTAGTCATTCTGTCTTTCCTTGCCATTTTTTGTCTTTTCTTAGCAATTTGAGCTCTTGGGGCTATCTTCTTGCTTCCTCCATTCGCTTATTCGGCTCCTTCATTGGTTGGTCTTTGAGCTTGTTCTCAGGGATTTTGAAAATCAACAATCATTCCATCACCTTAAAATTGACGTCTATGGGGACGTCACTGGTCCCTTTGAACCTATTTGAACCTTAACCATTGAACTCTTTTGGTTCAAAGTTTCAATGGTTCAAACGTTCAATAGTTTTTTGAAGGGCCGCATTCGCTCTCCTTTTCTTCTTCGGTTAAACCACCCCTTTGAACTTCTTTCTAGAATCTTCTACTTTCTTCATTTGCTCTAAGCTTCCTTTCAAAATTATGAACCCATTGAACCTTTGAACCTTTGAATTATTTTGGTTTAAGGTTTAATGGTTCAACGATTCATTCTCTTTCTTTTAAAACCTTTTATTCTCTTAAGTCCACCGAAGTCATTGAATTCATTGAACCTTTGAACCATTTTGGTTCAAAGTTCAATGGTTCAACGAATCAATCTTAATTCTTTGATTTCTTTTGAAGCATCGAATTCTATGGATTTTCCAAGTTTGTCTAAGTCATTGAACCTTTGAACTCTTTTTGGTTCAAGGTTCAACGGTTCAATAGTTCAATCTTCATTCTTTGAAGCCTTATTTTCTTTAAGTCTTTCAGACTTATTGAACTCATTGAACCTTGAACCTTTGAACTATTTTTAAGTTTGAGGTTTAATGGTTCAAAGTTCAATCCTAACTCTTCAAAGCCTTTCTTTCTTTAAGTCCACCGAAGTCATTGAACCTTTGAACCTTGTGAAGGTGTGATTCAATGGTTCAATGATTCAATGTGGTTCATTCTATTTCTTTGAAGCCCACTGTTAAGTCCTTTAAATGAACCTTTGCATTGAACCATTCCCAAAACACTAAGGAAAAGCCTTAAGTGTTTTGAACTTCCTTTGAAGAAGGCCTGCCTGTTGAACCTGCGGCTCTCTTAGCTGAAAAGGCTAGATTATTTAAAAAAACTTAACTGCTCAGAACATTTTGAAAGAAAGAAAGAGAGCATTTTAACCTATAGGACCAAAATGGTCGGTATGTTGTCCTCAAAAGTAAGTGATGGATTTTGGGAACAACAATACTATTTATTTTGTTATTGCATCAGCCAGTGTTGTTGTTGTTGTTTATTGGGGGTTTTGATAAATCTTAAGAATTTGATTAGAGGTGGAAGCACCATTGTCCAATGTTATCTTCCCATTCTCCAACATATTCACAATCAAATGCTTGATTTATACACATCTTCATAGATTATACCCATTGACCTGATGATATTTACAAAATTCATTTTTATGGTACCAATTACGATAAAGAATTCCTTATGGATAATACTTTGCTATAGACCAACTAATCAAATTAGCAGTGACAAGTTTGTGAAATACAAACTCAATAGGCTCTCCTAGGTCATTAAAGACACAATGAGCAGGCACAGTTCTCTTTGGAGGAGGGGTTTACAATGGTAAAGGTTGTATTTTTTGCACAGGTCTCAGTTGTTGTGTTTGTGGCATTAGTTGGAGAGGTTTTTGGGTAGGAGTAAGTTAAAAAGGTGGTGCAGATGAGGTTTGCACTATTTGGACATGACATGACTCGATTATTCCATTACCCACAACATTTTTATTACAATTGAATTGCTTTGGTCTATCTTGGTTATTGTCATTTGTTGGTTGTAATGCTTGCGCCTGGATTGGATGTTGGTTTTGGCCACTTCCTTGATTGGTACCTTGATTTTGATTAATTGATATAAACCTGATGATCCCTTTATTAATAATGTATTACTCAATCAAAAAGCCTTTGTCGATGATCTCCTTGAAAGTATGTGCACATTGTAGTTCCAGATGATAAGCTATCTCACTATGCAAATTTTTAGTTAACACATTGGCTAATTGTTTATCTAGTAAACTATGGGTGAATCAGCTTGCAAGGGCTCTCCATCGTTGTAGATAAATTGCAAAACTCTCATCAGCCTTTTATTTTGTTTATGTTAAGTCAACCAATGAAATCTCATGTTCGATATTATAAGAAAAGTGTTGCACAAAATTATCGAAAAGATCATCAAAATATGTTACTAAATTCTTGGGTAACTTTAAAAACAACTCCAAGGCTTGTCCAACCAAGCTCCATAGAAACAACAAAAGGTATATATCGTTATATGCCACTGGTTGACATGTGACAAAGAATTTGGTTAAATGGGCCTTAAGGTTACCTTTCCTTTTATATTTGTCAAATTTTGGTGGTTTGTATCTTGGAAGAAATGGTATCTGTAATTACTCCATGTTGAATGGATAAGAACACACATCATCCAACTTAAACTTTTTAGTTTGTTTCCCAGCCTGAATGGCAATAATTGCATCCTTCATCTGTTGTAATTATTGGGATAGGAAATTGGAAGGAACATTGGTTTGAAGGAGAATATTAGTTTAGGTAAATGGTTGGGAGGTCACAAGAGGGAAACTTTGACCAGGGTATGATGGAGATATATGTTGGGGTATATTGGTTTAGTTGAGAAATGGACCAAGAAAATGCATATGTGGATTAGGATGTACTTGAAATTGCACATTTGGTTGTACAATATTCTAGTTTGGGTTGGCTATGAAGGTTTGACTTGGAGGATTTTATGGTTGGGATGGAGGGATATAACTATATTGTACATGTTATGGTTAAAAAGAGACATGTTGTTGACTAATCGAACCTTGTTGTTGAGTGGGAACTTGTGGACCAAGACCCTGTCCTTGAACTTGTGGCACATTTTGAACCGATTGTTGTCTAGTAGGTACTTGAGAAATATGAGAGCCTCCTTATTACATGAATCCTTGTTGGGAATTGAAAGCATGTTGAAGATTTAGCATCTGTCGTTGACCAATATTTACATGTTGTTGGCTAGTCATTATTTGGTTTTGGATTGATACACTGGTTTGTGGCTAAGAATGTATATTTTCCACTACATGATGAGGTGGAACATTAGTTGCCCCTTGTTGAGGCGGAAATACATTCAACCTCTATTGTGTTAGTACACTAGATTATGCCTGTTATTGTGGAATACTACTCGTCACTTGTTGAGGAGTAGGATTCATCACATTCTATTATTGAGGTGTGACATTGGTTGATGGTTGACTACCTAATCCTATTAGTTGCATAATTTATGAAGCAACTAGTTGAGGTTGGAATGTAGAAACTCCTACTCCCTGATTTAGAGAACCACTTGCATTGTTAACTAAAGGCACATTTTATTGACTAGTTGTTTGTATGTTAGTACCACTTTGATTTGGATTGAATGGTGCTTGCACATTGTCCACTATATTTTGCTCATTATTCTAAATAGAAGTAGAAGACACTTCTTCAATAATGGGTATATGCATCAAGTTATCTATTGAAGTGTGTTGCATGAATGGGTCTGAACTCTGATTGTCTTGACTAGTTAACTCTATCCAAAAATTTATTGAAGGAACTAAGTTAATAAGAGGTTTGCTCACCATGGTCATCTGTTTGAAATTGCATGCTAGATTGAGTTAGGTTTGATATGCCATCTGTATTTAGTTAAAGTGGTCTTCCATGAGGTTTTTGCCTCTATTAGGCATATTAGGGTCCTAATATGTTTTTTGGACAAGAACCAAAGGATCGCTAGAAGAAGCTTGTTGATCGTAAATTATGTTGTGGGGTATTCTTACTAGGCTTGGTAAATTCTCATGAGGGAAGTTTGCTGGAAACTTGGCCCCTACCTCTATGCCTCTAACCAAAATCTCATCTTTGTTCGCCAACAAATGACACTCAAATAAAAATGGAACATAAGTGGAAGGTGTTTTAGTAGAGAATGATTTTTGAAGAACTAGTTCATGAGTTATGGGTATTGTAGCTAAGTATTGTGCAGTTTGTTCTTGGTCTTATTCTGAATAAGGTGGTGTAGTAACCAAATCGTTATCCAATAGATCTTGGCTTTGTGTCCCTAATCGAGTATTATAAGAGGAATATGGATCCGTCTCATCAACGATATTATTCACGTAGTGGTTTTGCACCATTTCTTCTTACGCAACCACATTACTAATCCTTAGATTATACGTGAGTCCACTACAAGTGTAGGAATACATGTTGCGATCCATAGTAAATGTTTTTTAGAATAAAAGGTCAAAGAGTTCTACAAACTCTAAAAAGACATTGTTTAAAAGCTGATGTTCAAACTTGGTCTAGATTCGTCAAAAGGATCAAAAGGTTTATGTAAAGATTTATGATAACACAAGCTAACATTAAGTGTTCAACGTTACACGTCTTACACAAAAATATTAAGTAAATGAACTAAAAATCAAAATACTAAACTCTAAGGTTGAAGTGTTTCAAATCAGTCTAATCTAGGAAATTAAAAGTTGCTAGGTCTTTTGGCCAAAATGCAACGTCAAAAGGTAGGCTCAAACAAGGCATGTGCTAGGACTCTTGGCCAAAAGGCATCAAACACTAGACTTTAAAATAGATGAAAGTTGTAATCTAACGGATTTGAAACACTTCTAACAAACACTAGGAATTTGATTATTGGACATTGACTCGATCAAATAAGTATAAGGTATGAAACAAAAGACACTTTAGAGATAGTTTATTTTTTCACAAATAAAGGTATAAAACTTGGTTCTTTTGACAAATAAGCTAGACGAAAAGTGAACAATATAACCATGCTAGACAAAGGTTCACAAAGGCATATTCAGATTGGTTTGAAAATGTAGGAACAAATTTGAATTCTATACAATGGGGCCTATGAAGCAATATCTGAAATGTTTTGGGTGGCATAATAGTGCTAGACTATGCAAAAGATGTGACAAAATGCTTGTTTCAAAAACTCTCTAAGGCAAAGATAATTTTTCACAAATTTGATAGCATAACACTACCTTTCTTGACTCAAAATGTTGTGGTGCATAGACTCAAAGTGCAAGTGTTTAGAAAAAAATGACGTAAGTCTATCAAGTGGTGATAACAATCATGAGTCTTAAACAGCCTTCAACCCAAATTGGAAATTAAACCTAAGTTCCCTCAAGTTTAGTGCAAATGGTGAACCCACTTAACACATCAACCCTATGAACTTATAAAGGTGAAATTTTGAATTTAGATTATAAATAAAGGACTTAAATAACTTTGGCAAAGGTCTATACTCAAATGGGCAACATAACTACGCTAAAGTGGATGATATGACTCCAAGTTTTGATGAACTTTGAACAAGGAAAATTGATAATCTTACGTGGGCAGCATAACACCTCTTTATTCAAAGGAAAATGGGGACCATGTGTTTGGTTTGCATCATTTGTTTACACCAAGTTTTGAATCCAAAAAAGACTTTAATCTAGGACAAAACCAACTAATTAATTGCTCTTAGACCCTAAATTGACAAGGTTACTTGGTATTGTTGGAATCCATCAACATACGTCATTTGAGAGGATTTTAAGTATTCATCCAAAAGTAAATGCACATTATATGATAGGGTTTTTACACCCCCCCTTCTCTTAAATAACAGTACTGCAACATGGACCTTGAGGTGCACCTTGCACCAACAATACTTCCATGGCAAGTGGGGATTTATCTAAGATCTACAAGTTTATGAATGTTCTAGGGGAATGAATTACATAATGACTTTCACATCAAATAATGCAAAAGAAAATCATGGATTTTGGATCCGTATCACTTGGCTTGTTGTAAAAAGGTCTAGTCTTTTTTATAACCACTACAACCTGTTGTTTGCTTAGTGTAATATGATGTCCAAAGTGCCACTACATCCCATATGCAACTCTAATATGGAGCCAAATGAAGTCAATGTTGAGAGATGAAACCTCGAGTCAAAGCTTTCCTAAAGAACTCATGGGAGGTAATGACATCCCCCTCGCAATCCAAGTTTGCATGAAAATAAAAGACTAATAGAAAGACTTTAGGGTCATTTTCAAGGTCACCCAAACTTTGACAAGTTTTTGGGGAGTGCTTTAGATGACATTCTTTCTAAGCCTTGGACTAGGATTTTTGCAATAGGAATGGTGCTTTTGATTCCAAGGGTTCCCTAAAGAGGACAAATGGAAGAGCATACATGCAACACCCCTCTCTTTGCTAAACAAAATTAGATCAAACAATTATTGAAGACAAAAATGACAAGTGTGTTCAATTTTAAGCCCAAATGAAAGATTTTGTGGTGTTCATTTGACCCCTTGATCTTAATTTATAACTTTGAAAGCTAACTACAAGATTTAAGCAATAGCACCCTAAATGATTTCCCTTTAAGCACCAAAATGAAAAGTTTGATTCATTTTAAAACACCCTAAAAGACATTTAAAAGGATCTATTTCAGCATGATTTGATGATTTTTCAAGTAAAACTTGTAAAAAAAATGTTAGCAAGATGTTTAGCTTAGAAGCACTTTTGAAGATGAAACAACCAACTTAAAAAAATGAGTTCTTAGGTTTGTGTTAAAAAAAATGCAGTGACCATCGTCAGTTATGCTAACCGGTGATGGTGACTTTTATGCAGATCGATGATGGTTTTACTAACTGGCGATGGTTATGCAGACTAAAATCAGTTTTACTAATGTTAACCGATGATGGTTATACAGACTGATGATGGTTTACTCAACTAGTGACGATTACTTTGTAAACCCGTGATAAAGAAAAATGACAAAACAAAGTTATAAAATCAAATTGTGAAAGTTTTAATGATCCAAATGAAGATTTTAAAATTGTATAATGATCTTCATGTGTGGGATGTGTTTGGTCCCATCGGGCATGCCATTATGTGAGCTAAGAATTTGACTCAAGAGAAGATGGTTAGTATCGTGTTAGTTTCAAAATGAAAACAAAATGAAAGAAACACACTAATTAGCATAAAATCTCTAGGCTTAGACACTAGGAAGAGCTTAGTTAACAATCATGAATAAAACACACAATTAAACTGCAAAAGATACCTCCTTTTACCTTCTTTGGATGCTCTAAAATGATTGGTGTAGTGGCTTGCTTGGCTTGTGCTCATGAAGTCTTCATCAAAGGAGGCTTGGATATCTCCTCTTCTCCTTGGCACCTTGTGGCTTTGGCTTGGCTTGGCTTGAAATCAATTTGGCATGGTAACACTAATTGCAATAGCTTTTGGAATCATTTGTGCATTATAACTTTGCATTATCAAGACTTAGAAATGATGTTCATGGCCTCTCTATTTATAGATTTTTGCAAATGGCTAGAATCAACCTAAACCGTCCATCTCAGGATTGAGATGTGTGGCTAAGGATTGATCCAATTATGCAATTAAAATTGATAAATAAGCTCATCAATATTTGGGATAAAGGAGCAATTAAAAGGCATGTAGGGCATTGATGAGGCATGGGAGGCATGAATCTTGATATTTGTGGTATTTATGGCCTAGGGATGTCTTCCCAAGAAATGAGGTCACCTGATGATGCAGATATTCAATATTCATTTCTAAAAATAAGTTTTCAACAAGTTTCCATGGAATTCTTAATTAGGCTCTAATTAGGTTTAATTAGCTCTTAAGAATGATTAAGCACTTTGTGTACAAATTGATCAGAATGTCTTGTTATTAGTTCAAAATTTGACTGAATTATAATTAGAAGTCGATGTCAAATGCGTTGGATCCATTATCTCATTTAGGATGTTTTCAACACTAAATAACAAAGGCACATGTCTTGTGTAAGAGATTTGACAGAAAAGAGCAATCTAGAGCACCTAGGTGCAATATTGGCATTTTAATTAGAAATGAACTGATCAAAGCTAGTTGGCCCATAAATTGCATTGCCCCATTTAGTGATACCCTAGACAAAATTGGCACTTGAATATGTCAATTTCAACTCATTTAATGTACTTTAGTGTTTTTAGGCCAAATTGTGCATTTTGGGTGGAAATTGGTCAAAAGCTTGGTTGGAGGTCATTGGTGGCCAAATTTAGGTGTCTTCAGAACTGAAGGGATCATATTGGCCAACTTGAACTTGCTCATGTGAAACACCCTCTAAATTTTTTCTTTACGACATAGCCATGGTAACTTGAATTGGAGGAACAACAAGAGGTGGTAGAGTTACCTGGGGAGGAGGATTTGTTCTTTGTGAAACTGGTGTAGGTAGAAGTCCCTATAGTATTCTCCACCTTAAATGTTCATCTATGGAAGGGACATCTTTTTTAGGGTCAGGATATTTCTTCCTTTGCTCTACTCCTCCATACTAAACCCTCCTGGTTGTTTATATTGTAACCCTAATAGCTTGCATTCATATTACAACTTTCTCTTCATTTTGAGGATTGATGAATATCTTATCCAAATTTTGAGGCTCATGGTGATAAACAACTTGAACCTTTCCTCTCAATGGCTTCAAATGAGTTTCCACTTTTCCATTAGGATCTCGATGTCTAAGTTCATTGGTAGGTAATGCAAATGAAGACCTATTGGTTATTGCATTAGTTAATGATGGCCATACTTTGAATTGGTTCTCCCTGCTTGGAGAGGCAGGGGATGCACTATGGCTTGTTTGGCTCTTTTGGAAGTGTCATCTACCCAGTTGTCATTTGAGGAGCAATATTTTTCTCTACTAATTTTTTTAGAACATATTTGTGTACTGTCAATGGCACTCCATTATTTTGTCTACTCTAATTATATTGTAATATGGATAATTTAGTAGGCCCCAATCTTGACAACCATTCTCCTTATCTCATCAAATAGCCTTAGCATAGGCTTCTCATTGATGGAAGCATAGACAGGTGGGTAGAATAAGTTTACTATCATTTTGATGTTTTGTTTGTATCTATGAATATGTAGCCTCAAAAAGGTTGTATGCAGCATGACCCCAGAATCAAAGCTCCATGCAAGAATTCCTAGAAGGTTTAATGTTGCACAAATTGCATCTAAAAATTAAGATATCATATCTAATTCCCACTTTATTAACTTTTTGGACCTATTGAGTCAAATTGTAACAAATTAATTTCCCCTAAAGCCATGATTTTTCATTCATCTATGATTGTGGCTAGGAGAGGTATCAATTTTCCATCCACTATGGTTATATCCACAACTCCAAACACTTTAATCATTAATGCCATTCCCACTCTGACCCCCTATTTGAATTTTCTAATGGGGATTGAGATAATAGTTTTTTATAGATGAATTTCTCAGAATCCTTAGCGTAGTCCTTGAGCACTCCTCTAACATCACTATTTTCAACCATTCCAAGGCAACCTTTTTATTATAGACCATGTCTAGTTTGAGAAATCTATAATAGTTTTCATATGCAACACCAATTATGTAGGCTATTGGATTAATTTTCCTTAATATTTCTAATTTTTAATTATTATAAGCAATTACACATAAAACATTATAAACCAAGTCTATGCAAGTGGATACCTCTAGCATAGCTGCTACTCAATGTAACCTTATCACTCTGATAGTCACAATGTCCGAAAAGTATTTTCTTATGTTTACAGGAATCCTTTCATCAGTGTTTACATCTTTGTGGTGTTCAATTTTTTCAAACATGGCACTATAGTACCTCATACCTATGCCCAATGATTTGAAGCCAAATATTTTATCTGTGAAGATATGATCGGTTCTAAACAAGCACAGGTACTCCATAGTGGCCTGAATTTTGAAGTCAAATTGATTCATAAATTAATAACCTTGATTTCACTTGCCCAATACCTTAAAGTCAAATACTCAATGTAAATATACTTGGAAGTTGCTGGCATTTTTTAAAAATTAGAATCAAGAGCTTTATGATTTTGCTTAGTCACTTTGAATGTTTTAGCTATGCAATCACGTCTCAACGGCATTAATCACTTTGACGATCAACTTAGTTTGTGTGCCTTAATTTCATTAAAATATCTCTCTTACCAGCTCATATCATTTGACTTGTTCTTTTAAATTCTCTTTCTTTCATGAGGAAAATTTAAACCAAACACGTCTTCAATTCACATCATAATGAGAATTGAACTGCCTAGTCAGCCTTTGGTGATGAATATAAAACTTTGTATTAATCATTATTTTGAGTTAAGTCATATCTTTGGGTGTTTGTGGTTTTGATATTTGGATGCCTTCATGTCATTTCCTTTATAATTTATACTGTGTGGCATCATTCCACAGCCTCCTTATGAATGTTTAAACATAAAATATTTTATTCGTGTGAGTAAATAAGCTTACAACAAGTGCCATGCTCTGATTGAATCGTAAACCTACAAAGTAGTAAATAGTGATTTGATTGTGTTCCCCTTTTGACAGTATTGTGTTACTATATCGCAGATTTAAGACACATGGCTTGATGCAAAATGGTAGAACTCTTTTAACTCAGGCTGTTTGATGTGAAGTTATGTGATTATGACACAGCATCCTTTGATTCGGTTGCAATACCACAAACCATAATACTTTTTTGAATATGATTTTTTAAATACATTATGAGTATGTAAATGAATAAGATGTTGAATCGTGGTGGGTTTTGACTGAATCGTAGACCCGTGGAGATGTAAATAGTTGAATTATTTTGATCATGAAGTTGTGAGGAAATGTGAAGTTAACATTTGCCATGACTTATATGACTAGGGCCTTTGAGATAAATAATTAAGAGCATAAAATCTCTACTGATGATGGGTTTGTATGATACAATTAAAAAAATATCAACATGTGGACCTGCTTGCATGTGAAGATCAAAATAATAATGTGTGTAGAGTGTGAAGGCTATGAAGACTTTGAAAGAATGCAAAATTGATAAAATGTGACGTATGACTTGAACCATATTTTTAAATTTGAAAGAACATTATGTGAAGTGTGATTCTGAGATAATATGAAATGTGGCTTGAACCAATGTCATATTAATCAAAACTAAATATGGTTTGCATATGAATGCACGTGACCAAGTACGAACACGTGTGATATTGTACATCAAAAGATAAGACCTAAATCGAACATGTCAAAGTCAAATAGTAAATAAATTTGTGTTAATTCAAATTTTACATGAAGTCGTAGTATCTCTAAATTTGAAAATGTCAAATAGCTTGTTGTGTGAAGATGTGTCCTATATCAAACCACTCAAACACCAAATTAGAAATTAAACAACAATAAACATTTAATAAATAAGTTCACTTCAAATTAAAAGTTCAATGAATTTACAAATCGGTTCAAAATTATGCACTTATCAAAATAAATCCACTCAAACTCAAGGGGTCTCTATTCCAAAGGACAGGGTATGTTGGTGACAACATAGACCAAGTGCAATACATAAATTTTCACTATAAAAACTTAGTGAAATTTTAATTCCCAAGACCTAAATGGAAGTTCAAACTTTTGGATCATTTTATGAACTTTCGTTGGTTCCCTAAGTCTGCAAACCCCTAAAACTTTTGAATATATTTGTGGTGTTGGCAGGGTGCAAAAGTCTTAAAATGGTTTGAGGTGCTTGTGGTGTTTAAAAGTTATGATTTGATATTGTTTCTCCATGACTTAAAAAGTTTGAAATACATTAGGGTTCCCAGTGTACCTAAATGACCTAATAGGTTTGAAATACTCTTGATGTGGCGATCAATGGTGGACTAAATTAGGGTTCTCAAGGTACCTAAATGACCCAATAGGTTTGGAATACTCATGATGATTTGAAGGACTTCCATGGAATGGAATATCATTGTAATATTTTGTGTGTTCTTAACTTATGGTTATATTGGAATAGTTGCATACATCTCACCAAAGTTAGAAAGATATTTATCTATTGACCGTGTGGTGGTACTTTCACATAGTAATCATAATGGGGATTCGATCGCGTGACCTTTTGAAATGTTTTATCACAATGTAATGAAATGAAAGTCATCTTGAGGCCCAAGGAGTGTCACTTAAAGCATCTAGAATGTTTATTGTAAGAGCTAAAAAATCATAAAAATACTTTCTCAAGATACAAAGGAGCCTAAAAATGATAACCAAACAAGATCCAAAATTGGGTTTGCCCTATAAAATCTTATATACATCCTCAAAGGTTTTAGTCCCATGTCTCTAGAAACGGAGGCTTCATTCAGTTGTCAAGAGACTGATGGCACTGTGAAAACATATAACAATCCCCAACCTCCTTGTTCAAGAGCTAACTGTCATATTATAAAGGCAAAAATAGAGCATTATCCTAATTTTGAAGCATAAGACAATGGTAAAGGTCATTACATGAAAAATGAATACGTTCGCCACATGTCTTGGATGTATTAAAAAGCATTGTGATGAATCAATTTTCACCATGAAAATTATCTTGATATGTGGTTGTGATGCAATTAGTTCATTTTTTGTTTTAATGTCCATAGGAGGCTTAAAATAGTCAAGATGATTATTGAACATAAGTACTTTTCAAAAATGAGCATACAAGTGAATTTTCAAAAAGGAAAACATAAAACATAAAACCCAAGAGCCCAATTCCTTTGGGTTTTTATTTCAATCCATGACCACTTAGATAAAGGGTATGTTGATGCCCTTGAAATTGAAGATGATAAGAAATGAGTTTAAACTATAAAATAAAGTATGATGTAATGTTGTTTTTGGATAGAATTAGAACAATTTGAGTTTTCTAACAAACCCTACTAAGAAACGTAATTTTTTTATTTTTCTTTTCAAACCTTAAGCAATTGAAAATTGTGAATTCTGAATATGCCAATTTAGGGCACAAAGGCAATATTTTATTCACTAAATAATTGCCCAAAATTTAGAAATATGACAACCAATAATAGTACATTCAAATCCAATTGTAAGTATCAATTCAATAGCTGAAAATATTATAAAAATTACCAATAGTGTATGTATGCCTTCAACAAAAATTTAGCCATGAATAAGCCTTGAAAAATGTACTTTCAACTCCAAAAGGGGGTGTCGACACCCTCCCAAACTTGTTTGTTATCCTTGGTGACCTGTTTGCTACCTTCCTAGGGCTTTCAAACCTGCTCGTTGCCCTCAAAATGTAGTCAATGTCCTATTAGAGCTCCCAAACCTAGGTGTTGCCTCAAAACTTTTGTGCTACACCCTTTTGATGTTCTAAATTACTATGTTTTATTCCAAAATGGTGTTTAGACACCTCAAACAAACCAATTCTACCCTCTGTAACCCTTGAGATGAGGTTGACCAGCTAGAGGTAAGGGTTTTCATCCTTAATTCAAGCTTCAAATGAAGGGTTTCATCTTCAATGGTTTAAGTCAAGCAAATTGTGCTCAAACTTATGATTTCGATTGATAAAAATAATATGCCCTTTAATGAGTCTCATTCTTCTCTTTTTATATCCTTTCCCTCAAAAGACTTTTAAAAAAGGTGAGTATTCTACTTGGAGGGAAAGCTAAATATTCAAAAAATAACTTTCTTATAGCTTACTTAAGGGCTAACTTGCCCATGTCCAAAAAGGGTCCCCTCTTTAATTCAAAACAAATTAGAATCAAGTTGTCGACATAAGTCACTTTATGGCAACTAAGACATATTATTATTTTACTTTAAGTATTTAAAAATACTTTTTATTTTAATAATAATATTATTCTAATCTCAAAAAATGGGACATTACAGTCTGCCCTTTCCAAATTTGTTTGGCCTCAAGCAAATACAAGCACTATTCTTCACTCCTTATACCCTTTCGTAAATACTAGGATTCCAAATCAACCTAAGAGAATCTTAAAAGTGTGGAAAAACTTTAACAACCTCTTCCACCTTTTCTATGATAACATACTCTTCATCCTTTGCTTGGGCTGAAAATAAACTCAATTGCTTCCACTCATGCTTGTCATGTATCATGATCATTGTACTCTCCTTAGACATGTGCAAACTATACACTCTTTGACTCATAAAAGTCTCTTTATCAACACCCATATAGGTTTTTCCTACATTTGAAAGGTGATTCCAAGATGCTAAAGTGGCCGCCATGATGCTTTGCTTTAGTTGAACCCTTTCCCCAACTTCTTCCTTTCTAAACTATCCCCAAACTTGTAACAACTTACAGTTGCCTAACTGATAACAACTATTCTAACACTCTAAAAATGTCATAATAGCAGTATATTTGATCTCCTTTTTCCCCAATCAAGGGTATGAACCATGTAAGAGCTAAAAGAGATATTGGAAGTAAATACATCAATGAAATAACAGTATCATAGGGGCTAAAAATGTTTGTGACAGCAGTGTGGAAGAGAGGAATTTGTGGCATGGTTGTCCCAATTTACAACCCTACACATAAATGAAATCAAGAGCTCCCCATACCACTCCTTCAACTACTTCATCGTGCCTCATAGGCATGTTTTTAAACTCTCCTATAATGCTTGCATCTTCTTCATAATTTCCATTCATGTGATGGACTTCCAAAGGTCCAGCATTTATGAAGCTATAATGAAAGCCAAATCCATAATTTCCTTGAACTTTGTTCACCTTTATGAAAGATAATTTGATCTCATATGGGCTGAAAACAAAAAGATGTGCATATCTCACCATACCACAAATACAAGATTCCCATCTTGGAACCACAATATGAGCACACATTTCAGATATTCTTTCTTGACTTGAAATATAATGATGTCCTCTTCCCAAGGTCTAAAAATTTCCATGCAATCTTCAAGTTCATTTCTCTTACTTGACAGGTGAAACCATTTGGACCAACAAGTGTAACTCTTAACCACATTAAAAAGGATGCCTCTTGATAGCTCAAAAAATAATTTGATCATCAAGTGTGCATAATCCATCCACAACACATACCTTCTCAAGATGATCTTCATTAATGATATTGTAAGTTGTTCCTTCCTAAAAAATACATAAATGAGCTTGTATTCACACTTAAAACAAATTATGAAAGTCATGAATTATCTAGTTTTCCACCCAAATCGGAGCTATGTTGGCTAAAGGATTCATTCTCTTCAGCAAAGTTAGCAACTTGAAAATGGAACAACAACTATAAAATTGAAACCTCCTTTCAAGAATAGGAAATGTGAGCATTATAATGACTAAAAACACTTATTTCAAGGCTAGAAATTATTTCCCAATAGTCACCAATTGGCAATACTCCATCTCATGACTAAAAATACTTGCCAACACACTTGTATAGATGCAAATGAAATCATGTGGTGGTTGATTTGTATGATGATAACAACAATAATTCTGTAATTTTTGCCTAGATCCCACCTCAATATTTAGAATTTGTAATTCTCAATGCTTGAGCCTTCTGGTGAGATTGATGGCTTATGTCGCACCCCTCTATTATTATCACCAACTATAAAATTTGAACCACAAAATATCTCAGCATCCATCTCAAAAAAGGGATTACCAAAAGTTGATTTTGTATCCATTTCAAAAAGTGGATTATCAAAATATTGAAATTAATTTATATCCAATCTTCCTGTTGATCCGACTCTATACTTATAACTTCTGATTTTTCTAGAAAATGTTCTAAATTAAAATCTTCTTTAAGTCTATTAAGCTCATTAATTACCTACCTGATTTCCTTTTCCCTTGCTTGATTCTCTTGCTTCCTCATCTATTATGCAACATGAAGCTAACTTTATGCCTCTAGAAGTGCCTTTTGGGTATTTTCTAAAGAGTTCTTAGTTGATTTAAGATCAAAGGTGAGCTCATCAACCTTAATCTTCATTGGCTTAGATTTAGGTAAGGCCTTATCTACAAATTCAACAGCCATATCCTTATCTTTTATCATATGTAGATATTTTGAATTCATTGTCTCCATTGCATTCTTAAATGTATGTAAATATGTAATGGTGACAATTTTCTCAAACTGTTATCTCTTCACATTTTGCATTAATTCTTAAAGAAACTTGTTTGTGTTATCCAACCTTGTTAGGACTTGCTTCTCATATGTCACGAACAATTGTTTCTTCCAATCTCCCTCATGAAATTTAGAGTTATTCAATGGTAATGAACTATTTTTATAATCAGTGCAAAAATCAACATTCTCTTCTAAAACATACCTTTCCATAGAGTCATTCTAAAATATTTCTACTTCATAGGAATGTCCTAAGTGTTCTTCTTTCTCAATTTTAGGTTCCTTAATAGCTCCATAAATTTTTGATGTTGCCCTCTCTTCTTATTCATGCTCTGCCATCAAATAAGGCCTCAATTTTCCATGTATTTTGACTAGAGGGTAATCATATCCAATCATCAACACATAAACAATCATAGCTTGGACATCAAATTTGAAATCATCAACATTATTTTGAATTTGTTAGCCCCAATTTTGAGTTATCTCATTGTTTTTCACTTTTAGAGAACCTTTGGATGTGAGGTGACATATCTTTGGACCTTGCATTTATCCTTGAAGCTGTAACCACCAAATTTTTATGATCTGGATAATGTTCATCACATATTTCTTATGTTCCTCGAAGGTGAGATGTGATATTCTTTTAATCCCAGAACATGTAATAGTTCCATTATCAGCAATATTGATACTAAAATAAAAAATTCTAACCTTAGTGGGTCTCTGGATAACACTAATATCCCACACTATTGTGCACAAATAATTTCTAATTTGATCAAAAAGATCTATGTGCTCTATATTACAAGTTATCTTCTTTACCTTATCATCCTTTTAGCATGTTGTTCATGATGAAAAAAATATTTCAGCAACATACGAGGGAGAAATAAATATGAAATATGATCAAGGTTATCATACCTTGGGCTACCAACAAAAAACTTATCCTCCTTTGGTGAAGTGGGGTTTGTGGATATACCTCTAACCCTTTTATCCTCGTGATTCCCAATATTTTCTTCAAACACATCTCTCCACAATGTTGTTATGAAAATAATTCCATGGCTTAGGAAGTTTGAAGGATGGTGCATGTTTCTCCACTTTGAGGTCTTGGTATTCAACAATTGAATCCCTATCCACCTTTGTTTCATTCATATTTTTTTGACACATGAATGGAGCATTTTCCTAGTTCTTGTCAAGGTCATGAACACCATCAATTAGCTTCTTATTTATTGTTGTTTTTGAAATTCTAATGAGCTAAATATCAACATTAACATCTAATAATTAGGTTTTAACCACAAAATTCTCTCCCTAATCTTGCAATTATGACTTTCCTTCTTCCTTGGTCTCGTATTTATAATTCTCATCACCTTTGGCTAAAGTAGGAGCCTTTGATATATTCTCCTCCACACTATTAATGTTATCAAGTACCTTCCCAAAGCTATCCTGAACATCCATCTCATATGGCAATGGCTCAAACATTGGAATGCTTGGAAAATGGTTAGGGTATTCTTGGAAAAGATCCTCTTTCCATTTGGCACCCTTCATCTTATCCTCATTATTAGAATGATTCTCATGATGATCAAAATATTATAAGGACATATTATGATGGTGATGCAATAAATCCTTGCTATGAATATAATCAAATTGCCTACCTTTCTCTTTAAATTCCTCTAGGTGTTTTCTTACTTGAATGGCTGTCAATTTTGCCTCTTTTGCTCTTCTTAGCCAATCATCACACCTCTTTTGGATCATTATCACATCTTGTATGCTTGATTTCAAGGTAATTGGTTTCATTTCAACCCTAAGATCCACTTTTTTTGTTGATGGTGGACATTAAATTTTGCCTCATATATGTAATTTATGACCTTTTTCTAAACTCTTAGGGCAATCAACAAATGGCATTTCCTTTTTTCAATATTTCTTCCTTGGATTCCTCATTCCTTTACTCCTTTGTAGGGTTTTAGGATTCAAACCTTGACTTTTCTATTTTCTTTTATTCTAAGATAGACTCTTGAGGTCTAGGGTTTAACCCTACAAACCTCATCCATGCCTTGGGACCCATTAGCCTTAGTTCCTTATGAGATTCTTGCATTGCTTGCAATGTCTCTTCCATGCTTTTTTGAGTTGAATTCATCTTTCTATCACTACCCTATAATATGAAGATTCTACAAACAATTCACTACCGATATCTGGGTAGAAAATGGATATGACACCATTATAATGTCCTTTTTTGGACAGAATTAGAATAATTTGGGTTCTCAAACAAACCCTAAGAAGAAATGTGATTTTTTTATTTTTCCTTTCAAACCCTTAACAATTCAAAATTTAGAATTCTTAATATGCTAATTTAGGGCACAAATACAATATTTTACTCACCAAATAATTTCCCAAATTTTATAAATATTACAACTAATAATAGTACATTTAAATCCAATTTTAATTATCAATTCAATAGTTAAAAATATTATAAAAATTACCATCAATGTATGTATTCCTTCTACAAAATTTTAGGTGTGAATAAGCCTTACAAAATGTACTTTCAACCCTAAAATGTGGGGTCACCACCCTCCCAAACCTATTTTTTGTCCTTGGTGACCTGTTTGCTACACTCCTAGGGATTTCATATCTATTCACTATCCTCCAAATGCAGTTGCTTCCCTACTAGAGCTCCTAAACCTAGGTGTTGCCTCAAATTTTTTGCATTGTACCCTTTTAATGCTCTATATAATTGTGTTTCATTCTGAAATGGTGTTTAGACACCTTAAACAAACTAATTCTACCCTCTGTAACCCCTGAGATGAGGTTGCTTAGGTGAAGGTAAGGATTTTCATCCTTACTTTAGTGTTCTAATGAAGGGTTTCATCTTCACTAGATGTAATTCAAGTAAATCATGTCGAAACTTATGATTTCAATTGATAAAAATAGCATGCCCCTTAATGGGTCTCCTTCTTCGCTTTGTATATCCTTTCCTTCAAAAGACTTTTTGAAAAAGTGAGCGTTCCACTTGGAGGGAAAGCTAAATATTCAAAAAGTAACTTTCTTATAACTTAATTAAGGGCTAACTTGTCCATGACCAAAAAATATCCCCTCTTTAAGTCAAAACAAATTAGAATCAATTTTCCAACACAAGTCACTTTTTGGCAACTAAAACATATTATTATTTTACTTTAAGTATTTAAAAATAATTTTTATTTTAATAATAATATTATTCTAATTTTGAAAAAGGGGACATTACATATGATGCCACATGTTATTGAGAAAGTCACCTCTCAAATGAATTAAGCTACATATTTTTTATCCTCATAATGAATAATATCTCAAGATAGCAAAAAACTTCCACATTCTCATGATATGTTGGGCACCTAGATATAAAATGCTTTGATTTCAAGTAGTGACGGGGAACACATATATGCAACATGTGTTTTTAAATGTGATATGATTTTTTTAAATACCTTCACCGACAAAATTTTTCCTAAATTTTGATAATGCTTTTGTCCACTATTCCCACTAATTGTGAATGCACATAATCCCTTTGCATGCTTCAAAATACTTCTAATCCAACCCATTATCTTAAAATGTGTATTAATCTCATTCACATTTGTCTTTACTTCCAAAGTGTTCAATGAGTCAGGTGTTGTGTTTATCATGCTTTCAATGTTGAAACCCCATGATTTCAAAAGCATAACAAGTCAAAATTCCTACTAGGCTAGAAACTTATATCATTCAAAACTTATGACAATATATTAAACCACTTCTAGATGTCTCATCTAAATCTTGCACATACTTGTTTTTAAATTTTTCTTATAGCCCACTAACTCTAGTTGGGTACGGTGAGAGTAACTTCCCTAAGAGATACACTCCTCTTAGGTGCACCACAAATCACATGGATAAAAGAGGCTTCCTATGGTATAGACAAGGGACACTAGGCATATATCATATATGGTGATGCATGTGGAAACACAATTGTGTGTTTAATGTTGTACTATGGATATGAGTATTAGGGTAAACCCCTCACTCCATGATGTTTGTAAATAGAACGCTATGTAGCCCTTCATGATAGTCACTAAGTAATTTAAAAATTCTCATAACATAGTTTATAAAACAAGCAAAATCAAATTGAAAATAAAGTGAAAAATAAAATCAAAAGATTTTTGTGTATAGGGATCAAGAAATTTTCAATTTGAGGCCAAAAAAATGAGCTTTAGTCTCTTATTTATCCAAGATGATAAGACAAACTTCTTCAATGTTGGATAAAATCTAAGGTCAAAGAAGTTAAATTGTTTTGTGTTAGATTTACATCCAAAATTGAAGGTTGTTTTGTTTCAGTGTCAAGAATTTGTAGAAATTTGATGAAATCCTAGGACAAAAACAAACAAGAAGTAAGTAATGTTAAAAATAAAATGTGGGTTCACCAGAATGTTTAACCCTTTTTTATTTAAGTAGACTTAAATTAATAGGTATTAAACTATTGAATTAGAAATGTTGATATGTCTTGATTTAATAATAAAATATAATCGATATGCAATATGCTACGAATGTATAGAAATTAGAAACTTGTTAAAAAGACAAAAGGCCTGATGATGTGCAAACCTTCCTAAAAAATAAATAGATATGATTATGTAAGCCAACTATAACTGAAAACTATGTAAAATTAACTAATAGAGTCATACCAAAAATAGTAATTCATAGTTTGTTAGGATAAGTCTGTGGGAGGCAGACAAGGGCACAGTACATCCTTATTTGTGTTTAACCCTAAAATGATCTAGGTTATATTATTGTTAGCCCTAGATTTTATTATTTATAAATGAAATGGAATAAGAGTGATAATTAGATCTATAGCAGGACAATTAGGTGTTAAACTCAAATATAAACATACACTAAATTTCTTAAGTTAAGAATAGTTTAAATATGGAAAGTACAACTAAGTTATGCATGAATATGAAAAGGAAGTATATACTTAATTGGTTTTGATGTTGATACTATGTTGGATCTAGAAGAGATAGGAAAAAGGTTGGCAGATAGTTCTAGAACAATCATTAGATTTTGGATTTGATGCTTCTGGAGCTTTATACACTAACATCAGCCTAGGACGGTTGCATCGATACCACTATCTGGGTTTGATACAAATGTCCTATATGAAATACCTACTGGAAAAGGATGTGACTACCTAGATGTTTATGAGTTTATCTTCACCTTCACTCTAGTATATTAAGATCTTGTTCATGGACTTTTGCTCCTTTGTGAAATGGCAAAACCCTAGGTCTCCATCTTCATAGTGACCTTTGGGTAAAATGAGTTAGTGTGCACATAATGTCAAGCTAACCCCAAAGAACCTATTGTCATTGGATGCTACCTATATAGTCAATACTCCAGAAGAGGACCTCAAACCATGTAGTTATCCCCTATGTGTTGGTTTATGTGTGACTCATGCAATATGTGGAAAGCAAGTATAACAGTAACCTAGCTTGTAACTTAGCAAATTGAGCTCTTGGTCTACTCCTTTAGTACTTTAGACATTTAGATGTGTTGTACCTATGAATAATATGGAAATAGGGAATCATTATTTAATTGAATGCTCTTTGAATTTTCTTTGGTAAGAATACTTGGTATTGTTCTTATGTTGCTAGGTCTTGTAACTTAGGAATGAATGAGGGTTGATCTTGTATTTATACCAATCGCTTCGGAGTAATAACTTGCATTAAATCACTTAGGCTAACCATTAGAATATGTTTCATTTACAAATTGGATGAATTTAGGGCACTTGACACTTGCATCGGGTCAAGACACTAACATCAATACTAGTGTTTATCCTAGATGTTAGTGTGCAGGGAGAAATAAAGTAGGTACACATTCATAACTTGTAGATATGGGAGATAAGTAAATTTTAAGTATTTTGGGTAAGATATAAGGCTTGTATCATCAACATAAGACTGGTCAAATTAAAGGATAGGCCAAAGGGCACAAGATAGAGCAGGTGTGAGACTTTCAAAAGTGGGAAAGGTCTAGAACTACGAGAAATATCCAAGGTTTGAGTTTTTCCAAGTGTACAAGATTGAGGTGCTATATAATCATAAAAAGTTTCTACATTTCCCCCCTTTAATCTAGTAATGAAAGTACTATTTTAAAGGAAAGGAATGTGTACGTAGGTGTGTATGTACACCTTGTATTTGTGTGTGCCTAACTTGAGTGCTTTATTGGTGACTAGCCTAAAACTAAGAGCATGTTACAGCATATAATCAATGAATATAGTTTGGGATTTAAAGTACTTGAAATAGATTAAAATTTAAATAATAAGGTTTAATAGTACACCTATGTGTTGATGTAACTGCCTTGCCTACTGGCAAGTTGTTTTGAAAAATATGTATCATCATAAGGTTCTAAAACTAAGATCAGGACAAATATAGATAAATTTTTAAATTACATATATTCAAAGAGAGAGAGAGAGAGAGAGAGAGAGAGAGAGAGAGAGAGAGAAAGAGAGAGAGAGAGAGAGAGAGAGAGAGAGAGAGAGAGAGAGAGAGAGAGAGAATTGCCACCCCCTAATCTTGGAGTAAAAGTGAATTGCCACCTGGCAGTTTAGATTAACTCAACCATGCAACCCAATGATACTTATAAACTAGTGAGGCTAGATGATATAATAAAATCCATCCTGAAAACTTGGTAATATTGAGTGATTTTAATCATTTCAACCATACAAAAAATTGAACCAACTACTGTAGTAGATTACCTCAATAAAGTTCATAAAAGTTCATAGGGTATCAGTACGAAGAAAACTATGATTTGGTAATAATTCATAAAATAGTTTTGGAATTTGAAATTAATTTGTATTTTGTAATATTAGGCATAAATTTCATAGCATATGTGCCTTAGATATGTCTCAAGTTAAAATTTTGTATAAGAATAGTAACAATGTATATAATTTTACCACAACTATGAATCTGAATCATATAACCATGTGCTTTGACCAATTTAGAAAATTGTGTAAGTGTGGAGAACATTATTCCAAAATCATGCCCCCACTATATATGGATAAATCTTAAAATTGATATAAGTACCAATCCAAAGAACATGTTTCCAAAACATGCCCCACTATAATCTAGAAATGTTGAATACTAAATAGGTATGGAGAATATGCTTCCAAAGTATACCCTCACTGAATCTAATAATTATGAATGTGTGGAAGCCAGGCCCAAATGACATGCCCCCACTAAATTTTAAAATTGATATAAGTACCATATATTGAATGTGTTTCAATAACATATTTCCAAATCATGCCCGCACTAAATCTAAAAATGGTGCCAAGTGTGGAGAACATGCCTCTATGACATGCTCCCACTAATATGCTCGCCTTTGAGGTGAAACAAAGATAGGAACTAGTAGTTACATCACCTAAAAAGGATAAGACAATTATATAATCTATGAATGTAACCATGTAGCATATAGAAGGAATATGTATAGGTAGATATAGCATTAAAAAGCATAAAACCAATGTGATCACATGTAGGCCTAAGATGCATGACAAGGATCATGGAAATGTCTAGATAGTAACAGTATAAGCTTAACAACTAAGCAAGCACACACACAAGAGCACTCAAAAGCAAGTCAAAAGGAAATGGTCCAAGGAGATTAAAAATAAGGGGCATGTTCAAATGACACACAATCAAAGGGACATGACTAAGTTAAATGTCCATAAAAGTAATAATGACATATTTAAATGTCTATACAACAAATAATGACATATGCAAATGTCAATGAAAGCATAAATAGACATGAGGGCCACAAAAAAAGGATCATATTCAAATGCTCGAATAAGGAATACAATAGCAAGGCAATACACTCAAGGAAATTCATAAAGGAAAGCATAAACAACCAACTTAAACATGTCATAGTAGCCTAGGGATCTAATGTGTTAGAAAAAAAATGTCAAGTGTATAGCATGTCAAGTATCCTATGTAATATATAATCATGGATAAATGCATGTGTAAGTACATATGTAAGCTCAAACGTGATAATAAAATGTTATCATCAAACCATATAACCTATGTGTATCAAGGTCAAAGAAGTAGATGCCCCTAATGTTTGCATGACATGAGTAGAGGGAAGGCCCATCATTTGAAATATGAAGAGATCATGTATCTATGTATGCCTGTATCACACTCAAGTAGAAGTGTGACACACCTGTATGTAGGAGTAACTATATGCAATCCATCAACATGGAACTAACACATAGATGCTATGGAATAGCCAGTAGAACATGTAGGTACTCAAAATGTTTTTGGATTTTTGAACCTTTTTTTTTAGAATTTTTGTAGAGGAAAGATCATCCTATGATTCCATCAAATGGATGGTCATATATGTATCCCCACTATTAACTTTGTGTAATAGTTCATTTACATTATTGGGGAGCATGTAAAGGTGCAATATTTATCACTATGGTATCAATGGTGCTCTACATATGTGAAATGGGACTCTGTGATCGAGAAGAAATAGTAGGAGTAACAAGAGTAGGAGTTCTTATAATCCATCATTGAGTGTTTTTTTTTTTGGGGTATAGCAATAATATGTACATTTGGAGCTATTTTAGATATTTGAAAATGATGTATATTAGAACATGGGAATTTTGTGGAATCCACTGTATGTATTTGATGTAATGGTTCTCAAGTATTGGCTACCTACTAAAGGAGATTGCTTGTTGCTTACCCTTTTACAGTGAGTTAATCTTAGTAGGATTGATAGCTAGTTGTCTTGGTATAAGCTTTTCTTATTGAAGAGGATGCTCATATGAAAATATAGAAACTATAATTACCTGATTGGCATGAATGTATTTAACACACCCATGCATTGTGAAAGGTACTGCTCAAAGTGTATGGATCCAAGGTCCTCCCAATAACATCTCAAATATTCTCATGGAAGGTATGAATAAAAAGGTAGTAACCACATATGCAGGACTGACCTATAAATCTAGGTCAATCTACCTAAGAGCCTTCTGAGAGGTCCATTTGAAAGTTCTAACTGATGTGGTAGAGGGGTAGATATCATGATGAGTATAACCCAAGTTCATAAGTAATGTATGTTGTAAACATTTTCTCTTGCACCATTATCAAACATAATTCTATGTATGGGGTGTTTATCAAGATATGCTCAAATGAATAGAGAATGAAGATCATAGTCATCATCATTGATTTCACTATCATCAAAGGAAATAGAAATTATCTAAACCATATGAGGTATATATCATGTGTAAGTACCAATAATGACATCGAGTGGGTATTCATAAAGTGAGGGAGGAGGATGTGATTTATATGCCATTTGGACTTTTGATTCCTTCTTAGAATGGTCTTGTAAAGGATTATCAAATATTTTATGTTTATGGTGATCACCAGGTTGTGAACCTGATTCCTTTAGAGGATCCTCAAATATAAGTTTTTGGTCATCGATAAGATCTTAGATATTATGCTAGAATTCCCTGGTCCCTGATGATAGCCATAATACACATTCACATCATATCCTTTAGATAGAGGTTAGCTTGTATCAACCTCTATAGGATGAGGGAGATATATAAGCCGACACTACTAACTATGGGAGTAAAGAAGCTGGTGACTCAGGTATACAGGATAATTATCTCTTTGGTACATTGGATAAGACAAGTTGATAAGGTTATTGTGAAACTGTGTTAATCGTAGTGGTTTTTTCCTTTTTAGGCTCAAGAGGTTTTACCTTATAACTTGGTTTGATTATAAATTTGGTACTAGATGTAGATATAATTCATGTATTTGCTACATACTTGAGCTTATTCAATTAAATAGGCTTCATTTCATGGTCCCATACAACATGGCACAAGTCATTGAAAGATTTGAATTTCTTATAAAAAATGGACTAATATAAAAGAGCAAGTAAACTTTGCTTGACTATGTCTTATAACTCCTTATCTACCATAATATTGGTCATTTTAGCTACCATTGTCTTATATCTCAAGACATATTCATTGATGGGTTCATTGGTTCTTTGTTTGATTTTGGCAATTTGGGCTTAGGAAACTTTTTGAAAATATTGATGGAAAAGTGTGCTAAGTGTTAAAAGCTGGTCTGTAAAAGGTTTGAATATTGTTATGGATTGGAGAGGTAAATCATATAACCACCTCAAAGCATAGTCCTTGAGGCTTCTTGAAAATAATTTGGTCAAAAGTTTATCATTAGAGGCATAGTCAGGACATGCCGCATGAAAGGATCAAATATACTGCTTAGGATCACCCTTGCCATCATAAAATGGAAATTTAGGTTCACTAAATCCAATTGGTAAAGGGTGTAAAGAGATCTCAAGTGAAAGAGGGTTATACAACACATCTTGAGAATCTATATCATGAGGGGATTTTAAATCATTTAGTTCAATGTTTGTAACCTTGTTCTCTAAGATCTTTACAAATTTAAAAAATGTTTGAATGGTAGACCCATTGGGATTTATCTTAACAATTTGAGTAGTCACTAAAGGGGATGAAAACATCTTTTGAGTAGTAATAAGCATTAAAAATGGTACTTATGTTGAAACAATGGGTAATTTCATGATAGATGTAGCAATACTAATTTTAGGAAACAAAGGTTTAAACATACAACATGTGCCCCCAATAGATGTATTAGGTTGTAATGTGTTCAAGGGGAGGTATGTTTCCTCTATTATTTTAAAAAATTATGCTTTGGGTATAGTTTTTAGGATCTCATCAAGATCTTTAGGGTTTTATTGAATACTCTTATGAAATAATGCAATTAATTGCACTTGACAATGGTCTATTTGCTCATTTTCATTTGATTCATGGTTTTCATTATCAAAATATTCTTCTATGATAACCCTATCAGTATGTTTCATTACCAACATGGGTATCATCATGATCTACAGTATGAGATCCCTCATTGGTTTGAGACATCTTAGATGGTGGGAGGGGAAACTCAATGTATTCAATAGGCACACCTCCCAATCTAAGTCTATGCCTAGGTTTCATGCAAAATAATGTAAATAGGAAGTGATAAAGTACAATAATTTGAAACCCTAGTTGACTAAAAATTCTAGGAATTAGAAAAGTTTACATTCATATGAATTATGGATTAGCAATAGAAAAATCAGATAACCCTAAGTGACCTAGGGTTTAGTTTTCAAATATTGGGTTCACCAAATGTTTAAGCCTAGAATGATCTAGGTGGTCTTATTTTTAGCCCTGGATTTGATAAAAGGGGTATATATAAATGAAATGACACAAGAGTGATAATCAGATCTATAGCAGGGCAATTAGGTGTTAAACTTAGATATAAACATGCATTGAATTTCTAGTGTTGAGAAAAGTCTAAATATGGAAAGTATAGCTAAGTTATGTATTGAAATGACAAGGAATCAATATACTTAGTTGATTTTTATGCTAACACAGTGTTATATCTGGAATAGATAGGAAGAAGGCTGGTAGATAGTTTTTGGATAGTTGTCAGATCTTGGATCTGACGCTTATGGAACTCTGGACACTAACATCATCCTAGGATGGTTTCATGGGTTTGATGTAAGTGTCATATATGGAATACCTACTATAAAATGATGTGAGCACATGGATACTTTTGGGTTTGTCTTCACCTTCACTCTAGTGCATTCAGATATGGGTCATGGACTACCACTCTTTTGTGAAATGGGAAAAACCTTTTTTTCCATCTTCATAATGACCTTGGGGGAAATGCGTTAGTGGGTACATGGTGTCAATCTAACCCCAAAGACTCCACTATTAGTGGGAACTACCTACATAGCCAATACTCTAGAAGATTGCATCAAACTCATGTATTTTTCCTCTATGTATTGGCTTGTGTGTGAATCATGCAATATGTGGATAGCAAGTACAAAAGTGATAGAGCTTGTAACTTGGAAAATCATGATCTTGGGATGCTCCTTTAATAATTCATATCTATATATGTGTTGTACCTATGACTAGTAGGAAAATAGGGAAGCTCTATTCAATTGAATGCTCTTTGGTAAGAATACTTTGTATTGTTCTCGTGTTGTTAGGTCTTGTAGGTTAAGAATGAATGAGAGTTGATATTGTATTTATACTAACACATTTGGAGTAATAAGTTGCATTAAATTAATTAGGCCAACCATTAAGATATGTTTCATTTAAAAATTTAATGACTTTATGGAACTGGATACTTGCATCAGGTCATGACACTAATGTTGATGCTAGTGTATGTCCCTGACATTAGTGTCCTGAGAGCAAGAAAGTAGGTACAGGTTCAGAACCTGTAAAGATGAAAGATAAGTACATTTTAAGCATTTTTGGAAAGATATAAGGCTTGTTTCATCAACATAATACTTCTTGGACTAAAAGATAGGCCAAGGGGCACAATATAGAGTAGATGAAATACTTGTAGAAGTGAGAAATGTCTAGAACTAAGAGAAACAACCAAGGTCTAAGTTTTTCCAAGTATAAAAGACTAAGGTGTTATATAGTCATAAAATAATGTCTACATTTTGGATACTACAGTTGCATATTGGTTGAATATATTCCAAATTTTTGGATCTGAGTGTGTGCAATCACCTACAACTATTGAAAACTATGTTCTGTGTTGTCGTACGAAAGGCATACAAAATAGAAAACTCCATATCCTACACATACACTAAATATCAATTAGATAACAAAATGGGGAGTAAAAATGGTTTAGTAGGGATGGTTGAACTGGCCTTAAAAATCCATTGTCACTTAGCACTACCTACTTAGTTTGAATGGCCCTCAAGCCGATGTAGTTCTCCCTCCTAGAGTGATTGTGTGATCTGTGATGATGCAACTAGAATTACTATATCTAGAATATTGATTAAAATGTTTGAAAATGGATGTCATTGACCTAAAATAAATAATATTTAGACTTTGCTTATGACTATTGTAAAGATACAGAGTTGAAATAGGAATAATTAGTGCTCTTTTACTTAGTGTGTAGTGTAATTTCTAGAGAGATCCAATGGGTTTGTAGTGAATGGCCTTGATGTGATTTTATAGGAGAATATTTGAAATGATTTCACTAACTAACTTTACCAAATGTACATGAGATTTGTTGTGCAACTTATTGATTCTAAAAAGAGACCATTGGAGCATGGGAGACAAGGTCATATTAAGGGACAAGGCCATAGTATGGCCCCATATGACTATTGTGGACTTATCCTAGAATACCATAGATAGTTAGGACATGTTTGACAATATTTTATAGGCTAAATAAGGATTAATACAACTAAAATAGGGATGTCTACATGATATTTTTATTGCTTACAATATAATGAAGGCTCTCATATAGATTATGGGTTAACAAAATGGTGAATAAACCAATTAAGGGTAAGGATGTCAAGAATAAACATTGTTAAGAACTTATTGATTAATTTTATGTGTCTACACATACAATTACAACTTTTACATTTGTTACACAAGGCATGAAAAAAAATCACGCACACTATACAATTTTCCAAATTCATGGCGCATGATACTAATTCATGCACACTTTTTTCTAAGTTTACAGTGATAATAAGGGCAAGGATACCCTTCCTTCTTATATGAGCTTTTATAACTACAACCTTATATTATAAGTATCATATGAAATAAGGAACAAAGTGAAAATATAATCTATATGCCATATGAAGTGATTTATTCAATTAAGTACATAATGTATATTGGAGATTTAACATGCTCCAACATTATAGTCTACGAATTCATCATGGACCCATTTCCATCTTGGGATTATAAATACCAACATCACAAATTTAGGTTATGCATCTCTCATTGGGTTTTATTTTCTATATATGTTTACTTCAAATTAGGGATTCATCACCCTTAATTCACTACGGTTCAACAAAGGAACCAATCCCTCCAAGTGCTTTGTGGGAAGCACCAATTCTTCACTGCTCCAAGGAAGAATCATCTTCAAGCAAAGTTACAAAATTAACATTGATTTCACACATATAGGTGTACTCATTACTTGTTCATTAAGATATTTTAAAATTCAAATTACATTTCAATTTCCCATATGGACATTAACTACTTCTACATCATTCCAAGATTTATTATGGAATACCTTGCATGATTGGAGCTTCCTCCCAAAGGCACAGTGTGTTGTACACATGAAGGTATGTATTTATTTTTAATCTATTCATTCCATTTATAGATTAAAATGGGGAACAAATTTAACTCAAATTGGGTCACGAATACTTGATAATGTCAATTTTGGCCCACATTTACCTTACTTTACTTGAGCCTTGAAATTGGTCCTGTTGAGGTCAACATACCCCCATTTCTAAAAAATAGTGACCCTTGTGATTATTTTGAACCTTAGCACGTAAATCTTGATATTTTGCTCTTTATTATGATTTGAAGATCATTCATCCCTGATGAAATTGACCCATTTGTTCATGGTTTTGTTTTAACCTTACCTAATGTTGATAACAGTTGACTTTCAGGTCTTAAGTTGTAGGTTTCATGGAACTCCATTCAATGGATCATGCTTGGAATCTATAGATTAATCATAGTTTGAATTTTACTAGACCTAAATTTATGGTGGCTCATAGTTGGATTCATGTGATAAAACCCTCCTTCAGTAAACCCTAACTTGAACTCATGGTTCAAATTCATATATTGGTGGGAGCACATTTGGTGGGAACATTTCAAATTTACTTTGGAATTCAGCCCAATTTTCATGTTAGGGCTTGGTCGTGTTTATTAACATGACCAAATATTAACCTAAAAATCCTACTTGATCCCTTTTATTTTCCCCCTTTATTCCTTATATTTCTAACGTGGTCTAAAGTTTATGTTTGTAGGGTCTTTTATCTAAATATGGTCCCCTTTATCATAACCTTAGCCTAAAGTTTTAACCCTAAGGCCCCTTTTGTATTTATCAACACAAACATGACCTTAGTCTTAAAATTTTAGCCTAAGTTCTTATTAACCCATGTCCTAATTTAAACCCTTGGCTTCTTTAAAGATCTAACGGTCCACACTTCATCATGGAGATTAATCTGATAGAGCATAGGAAACCTGACCAAATCAAAGCTTTGATCTATCAGACCAATCCCATAAGATCACTAGGATCATAATTGGTGGTCTGTGCTTTAGTGGGACCAACAATCAAATTATATAAGATCATCCTCAATTTAAATAGATCCCCTTTTACTATACATGCTTGACCTAATTAAATGCAAGCATCCATATCTTAATAGATGGCCTACAACTACTTATACAGGATGATCTGATGGAGTGAATGTGATGCTCAAAATTCAAAATCTCAAGGAACCCTACAAAGCTACCATATGGCACTCCCACATTCAAACTTGATAAATAATAGATCTCACACATTAATTGAACTAATGGCATGCATCCACCTGAATCTTGATCAACGATATGCACTTCATTGTAGATATTGATCTAACAGAGTGTATCAAATCTAAGGTATATGGGCCAAAAGGGTTTCATGAGCTTAATATTAACATTCACATGACCATCATTTGTTGTTCGTGAGGCTGTCAACTTTAAGCCTATCAAACCTGATGATCCACTAAATTAAAATTGATGTTTTCTTGACCATCATTTAATGTCTGTGAGGTTGTCATTGACATCTATGAGACTGTCAAATTTAAGCTAATCAATTATTTTACTTGGACATAAAGGCAAATTTCAAAATGTTGTTAAAAGCTTATGGCTTGCATTATAGGTCAATGGAACCCCTCAGAAGATGTTCAAACAATCAAGATATTTGAACTTCAAAGGATAAAATGATCTTATGGCCTAAATATTTACAAACATAGTCTTAGTCTAAGTCTATTTCCTAAGGTCCCAATTGTGTTTATTTAAATGCAATAAAACTTAGGCTAGAGACTTAGATTAAGTCTTATTTTAAAAGTTCGTTGTGACATAAAACTTAGCATAAATGCTTTTATCCTAAGGTCTTAGCATGTCCATTAATGCAATAAAGCCCTAAATTAAAAAACTAGCATTTGGTCCTTATATTGTTTGGCCCCTTTGGACATATTCTAAGATCTTAACATAAATATTTTAGCCTAAAGTATATGTTGTGTTTATTAACACAACATAAACCTTAGCCTAAAATATTTAACTTGGGTCCCCTTTCTATAGATTTCAAAAACTTAGGCTAAAATACTTTAGCCTAAATTTTATAAAATATTTATTAAACACAAAATAAACCTTAGCCTAAAGTATTTAAGCCTAAGTCCCTTCTTATGCTGCAATGCTAATTAAAGTTCTCACCCTTTTTTAGGATCAACATCCTGCACTTTAAAGCAAAGATTGATCGGACAGAGTGAAAGCCCTAATGATTATAAGGCATTTTATCCATCAGACCAATCACATGCATCCATTCAGATTAAGATCGATGGTCCTTGCTTGTTCATGAGAGGATGATCAGATAGAGTGTAGCTACCAAAGAATTTTCAACAAACCCCAAAGGCCTATTAGATCGACATATGGAAAACACAGATTTATTGCACAGAATGTAAAGCTTAGGAGGCCTGCAAAGGTGCTAAGTGGTACAACTGTGAAGCCTGACATAAAGCAACCAATGATTCTCAAGTACTGTGATCATGATCAATGGTCCACATTGATCTATGATCAAAGATCCAATGGTGCAAAGGAAAAGTTGGATTTTCAAAAGATAACGACTAGTCCCTCAAGGCATTTATAAAAAAATTCATGAAATTTATTAAAAATATGCCACATGGGTGCCACATAAGCACAAAATAAAAAAATTGAAGATTTTGTGTGCTCAAAAAGGCAAAGGTATAAACACCTAGGTCTCAATCAAATCTGAGACATTAATGAATCATAGTTTGAATTGACATTACCATTAAAGCTTTAGACCAATCCTAAGCATCCATAAAATCCCTAATTCGAGCTTGGATCAATCCCAATCAAACCAAGAAGAGCTCAATTGCAATCTAAGCAAGAACAAGTCAATTCAGAGATTACTTGCAATTCATTTAGTAAGCAGTTACAACTTCCACAGCCATGGCAGCTTGCACGCAATAATTCAGGGATGAGATAAAATTATATTTGACCTCAGACAATGAGGGGAGGGTTTTCAAAGACACAGACCTAGACACTATAGCTTTGAATAATGGGAACATGAATTGGTCTAAACTCTTTTGGACCATCGAGGAGATGCAAGCTTTGATGAGGGACAAATAGAACAATGCAACCATTCTATGGAGATACAATGACTTGGTTTCCATCTAGATGGCTAGCCTACACTACGTTGATGCCAAGCTTGAGGTATTACACTACGTTAATGTCCTTGCTCCTCTTTTATAAGACTATAAAATTGAGAATGATTGGATTGTGCACGAATGTAGCTTTGATAAAACAGCGTACATTTCCCCCCTAGCCTTTGGTAACTATTATAAACTATGTAAACCCCAAATAGACCTGCCAACCATTAAAAAATGGACTGGGGAGCATAATCTATACACAATCCTTGCCCCATGGCTTTCACTAGAAACCAGGTAATATAGGACCCCACAAACAAGATACCAATTATCTAATTCAAAGAGGATATTAGGATAATAATGACCTTATTGAATAGGTTATGTGGAGCTCCCTCCACCACTCATATTGACAAAATTTGGGTATCATGTGTTTACTTTATGGTGGAGAAAAGACTCACTCCCCCACTCGATGAGATGATTAACATCTGCTTGAAGTCACAATTTACAGCTATCAAAAAGAAAACAAGTAAACACTTTTACATGATGTTTTGTTTACTTGATACCCTTTTAGCCTCCACCCAGATCCCAAACATTAAAAATTGGTCACCTGATGGAAGACCCACTGTTTCCCATCATTACTCCAAGCTTCATATTTTCAAATATAGACACAACATGCAGTTCATCTATGATTGTGTTTATCAAGCCCTAGTGGAAGCCATCATAGGAATCCTCATGACCAGGGTCAGCCCATTGAGTAATAAATATGTGAAATTAATAAGGGACATATGGTTCTATCCTAATTACATAGTGATAAGGATTGAAGGGACTTTGACATAGCCCTTTAGGTTACCCATCTATGTGCCAACCAAGCTTATAGAGCAAGAAGTGGCTTACTAACTTCTTCATAATATAGATGGATTTTTTAAAGAGAAGAGGAAAGACCTCCCCCATCCCTTTCCTTTGACAATCAACAGAACTATATTGCAAAATTGGGACCATGTAAATGTTATTTCCAAACATAGGGACTCCTTCACCTTGTAGAAAGATGATTTGAGGTAATGGGACCCTAATGGGGTGATCTCCAAACATCTAAATTCCAAGACCATAAACAAGGTATATGAGCACCAACCTGTAGTCCATGACCCATTCTACATCAGGGCCTCTGGTTTCCCAAAGGTATTAGCCAGATTGAAAAGGCATAACATCAAGCTTGAGCCTAGGTTGGATAGGGGAAATGGCAAGCCACCAAGTGAGATGTAGCAAATGGGGCCCTTGAAGTATCACTTATTACCTAGACCCTCTTCTAGGCCCCCTTGATAGCAACCACTGTAACAACCCTAGGCACAAATAATACAAGGACTTGGTAAAGAAAAGTTGGAAGAGAGACCTAGGGAAGGATCATCTTTAGCCCCTCCTGAAAAACTAGAGTCTCTATTAGAATACCTAGACATGATTGCCTTGGAACCAAATGAAATAGAAGAGGATGCACTTAAGGTGCTTATAGAAGCTTATGGGTCAGAAGATGAAGAGGAACAAAATGAAGAACCCCAAGCCTAGGTAGAAGAGGTTGAACAAAATAGAAGAAAAGAAGTTACTTTGGACCTGGTTCTAATATCACCCCCACAAAAGAGGAAAGTAGAATTAGCATTAGTCCTAGTTGGGAGAAAGAAGCCCAAGTTGACCTTCACCTACCACATGAGTGAAGTCAACTTGTTTAGTGAGGAGTACCCCATTCATGGACCCATTATCCTTGAATGGTTTATTTATGGGAAAATGCAAAATATTCCCACTTTATCCCATTCTTGGGCCCTAAACCAAACAATTAATACTAATGTCCATGAGGAAATCAAGCCATGGATATTGGCCTTGATGAAGGAGGAATAAGAAAGAAGAATATTTGCCATAGCAGGATCAAGTGGCACACAAATGGACACTCTAGATTCCTTAAGCAGCATGAGGATGGAGGTCCCAAAACCTCCTAAGGTAACAAAGTCATCAACAATCATATAGTTCAATCCAGAAAAAATTCGATTGGAGAGGGTTACCACCAAGAAAACCATGGTTAGAGGTGAAGAATTCACCTTTCAAAGAGTTGAGCCATTTGTAGGCTTAACTCCAATTAGAGGTCAGATGCCTAGTGAACATCCCATCCATGAAAAAGACATTGAAGGCCTAGTTGAGGCTCATTCAACGCATATCAAAGCAGGCATTAGAGGTATGAAGTAGAAGATATATAACTTGGAGAGAGAAAATGAGGAACTAGAGACCCAGGCTATCCTATCAATTCATGATGCAATAATAAAGATGTTTGAAGTATCCTTCTTTGACATGTTTGACTCCTTGAAGTCAATGAAGCTAAGGCATGATGCACTAACCCAATAGAGTGAGATAGCTAAAGGATTGATGTCCCAGTGGTAGGATTCTGAGAATAAAATAAGAGATATTATCAACATACTGATTAAGGGTAGGATCTCTAGATTTAAAACCATCAGCCTAACACACTTAAATGAAATATTAAGGATAGTGGTTGATAAGATCTAGAGTTTAAGTGCTTAGATAAAAGGCTTAGATAGACTCTGAAGGGATGATGAGGATCAGATTTAAGCAACTCCTTGGCACCATGTTGGTTAATCTTATAAATTCTAGTGCCTTGGGCATCATTAACGAGGAAGAGTACAAGCATAAAGTCACTTTGGTGATGCAGGAAGTTAGAAGCAAAAGCCAAGGCCAATCTGGAAGTGATAACATCCAAATCATGGGCATGATCTTCACTACTAAAGAGAAGATTGTAGAAGCAAGGAGCATCAATGAGGCCATGGCAAGGAATGATAGAGACCTTAGTGACTTTATTGATGAAGAATATGTCTGCCTCTTGAAGCCAGCTATTGATTTGGAGCTTGTCAAAGAGCAACATCAAAGAGCTATGGAGATTCTCCAAGAGCAACAAGGGATCCCTTCAGCCATGGCCCCATTAATTAGTTAATATTGCATTTTGTGTAAAGTATTGTAATATTTGAACTTGGAATATTATTTTGTAAAGGCATATGCTAGTTTGTTAGCATATTTTCCTCTATGTCAATCCACTTTAGAAAAGCAAATGTATTCTAGAACCTTGTCAAAAGGATAGTTATCCTTATCTTTTGTACATTTGTATCTTGTAACTGATTGGTATACTACCTTGTCCTTCTATAAAAGGTAGTATTACCATTTTGTAAAGCGAGGGGGACTTTTGAGAAAAACTTGTATACTTTGGAGAAATTAATATAAAAAAGGAATTTTGAAAAGTTTGTCCAAGTTTGTTTGTGTCAATTATTTCATGACTACTCTCTCAATTTCTTGTTCCAAGTCTTGAATTTGAATGGTTTCCATGAATTCTAAATTTGCATCTTTGATACAGGATTGTTGATTTGTGCTTACGCTAGATTAGTTGAATGATCTTGAATTTGCTTCATTTCATTTATTTTGCATTAGGATGTGCAAATGCTATTTAAATGCAGTAACAAATCTTTAAAGTAAATACAATTCTTACTTGTACTTCTTCATATTATCCTTAGAGTTTGCCTAGTGTATAGTGAGATATGAGCTTATGTTATTTTACATTATATACTAGTTAAATGCATGTTTAGTTGTAATTGAAACTTTGTCATGATGTTTAAGTCAAGGATCAACAATCACATATTCTCTTTCTACCCTACCCTTATCTTTTGCTTTTTTTTTAACCAAATTACCTTAGTTTAAATCTCACTATAAATATTCATCTAGATTAGCCTTTAGTGTAGAGCTTTGATCACAATTCACTAGGATCAGCACAGGTACTTCAAAATTCACAAGGACCACGGTGGCTCCCAACCACCAATCAATATAAATTTGTGGAATAGTTTAAATTAATTTTTGCCTCTATTTCACTATAGGTAACTAGATTAACAAAACCTAATACTCATGTTATGAATTCTCAAAATTCTAAAATGAGAAGTGTTCTTTAAACACTAATATCATTTGTGATACAGATAGAGGCATCAATAGGTCTTATTTTGCTACTACACTCTATCTTGAGTACTTGTACAGGGACATACATTTTAAGTTGTTTTACACCTATGTAAATATTATTAATTGATAAAAAACCCTCTAATAATTTTTATAAACATTTCAAATTCTTAAGATCAAATGTTACCCTTTATAGGTCAAAATTGACACGTATGGGTTGGGATCACTAGTCAATCCTAACCTTTATGGGTCGATCTTTCCCTTTACCCAAAAGTGACTCTTTTCCAAATTTAAATGCTTTTTTATAGTTTGGTCCACATTTTTAGGATAGGTATCATGAGGTTTCACCCATTTGGATTGTTATAAATACATATTTAAGCCACTTATTATACAACATGGCAATTTCACTATTTGTGTGCACTTATACTATTGCACACTATGCAAAATTTCCCTATTCTTTCCAAATATGATTCTATTCACTTGAAGTAGCATTTAGCCAGGTTATGATCCTATTTTATCTGAATCAAACAAAGCATTATCAAGTATTCAATCCATATCTAGATGCATATGTAGCAAAATGAGTACTATCACACTAAGAACTCTAGGTGGGAGAATTACATGAGGATTGATTCTATCTTCAGAGTTCTCAAAATATGTAAGCAAGATTAAATCATCATGAGGGTTATTTGGGTCAACTCAAGCCATTACACTCCCCCTTTTTATTCATGGGGGAGTAATCAACTAAGTCTTATTTTCCTCTTTATGCTTTCCATATTAACATCATTCATTCATTTGAGTTTTGTCTATTTCAGTACTTTAATTTCATTCTGCTAGTTACAATTCATTTACAACATTTTCTACCATTCAATTCATTTTAACGTAATTAGAGTTAATACACCAATTAATTCAAATTTCTAATAAAATAGGAGTGCATCCACTTCTGAGCTTCCAAAACTCTCCCAAAAATATGAAAGTTGTGTTTGAGATACTTTATGTGGCTAAAAAAATTACACTTGGGAGAGGGAATCCCTATCTAAATTAATTTATTATCCATCAATAAGCCTTGAAAGAGAACACCAATCAAAAAATGATTTTTTAGTCTAAACTATTATTGACTAGGTAATTTAGAATCTTTTATTCCAACAAAAACATGAACTATCAATATTCCACCATTTTTTGACCATCTCCTAAGGAATAATATTAGGATATAACCAATGATAACCAAGTCAAGGATTTTACCAAAGTAAAAGAGTAGAACCATTCAATTTCCATCCTTCCACCACTAAATAGGGGCTTTGATTCCAATGTTTTGCAAGGCATAGTCATGGAATGATATATGATCTCAATAATGGATTCAAAATTTTAGTTGTTGATAATGTACTTAGTTTTGAGAGTAGGACAAGGTGCCCAAGCCCTAGCTCTTTTGTTAAAAATATCACAATAGTATAAATTTATTTATGAAATAACCAAAGAGCTTTAATCCTAGGAGCTTTAGTAAGATGGATAGCATTGTGAGGGGTGATGGTTTGAGACTACCATAAACAGTGTGAGTTAGAAGATAACCCATAATTAAATTTATCCCTTTTATAAACCAGCAAGGGTTTGGTAATTTACGATGCCTTCCATGTGCTCTTAGCCAAAAATATGCAAATAATTTTGACAATAACATGAGAAATCAAGAGTTTATAGAACATTGATCCCCTATAGACCCTACCTAAGAATAATTTTCCAAGCTTATTGGTCTTCAATGGATCTAGGAATCCATTTGGCATAAATGGAAATCTCTTGATTATAAACATCAACAATCCCTAAACCACTAACATCTCTAGGCTTGCAATAAATATCCCAAATAAATCTATGAAAGACATTTTTTCCTTTAGATTTGGGCTAAAGGAAATTTATGAGAAAATTCTCTAGCTTTATATAGCGTACTTTAGAGGGAACCCAACATGAAGAGTAGTGCATGTGGGTTATTGCTAAAACTTTTGAACAAAAATGGAACTTTATAGCAAGGGAAAGGGGTTTAATTATCTAGCAGGATAGATTCTTATCCTTAAACAACATTATTCCCTAATTTTACTTGAGATTCTTAGAAATAAAAGGAGTTTTTAATAAAATTAAACATTTCACCATGATATATCCTCTTTTATTGATAAGTGTCACTAAAACATGGGTTAGAGACATGGGATTATCTATAAAATTGAGTTTTAGCTCATTGAATACTAGAACCCTGAGTACGGAAAAAAAAATGTATGCAGTCAATAGTGTTCTTGATCACACCCTCTTCTTCAGGGATGGTGAGAAAAGATTCATTAGAAAAATGTCCATTGAGGATTTGGTCTTGATAGGAATGAGTAAGGAGATCCCCTTCACCAAGCCTATGGCTGGATAATCCCCCAATAGGTTGTTAGGATAAATTAAAACCTAGATCTATCCCCAAATTGCATACAAGAGAAACTATGAAATGAATTAATTAAACATTCAGAAAATTAACATAAACATGCACATAATAGGAGACACCAGATTTAATGTGGTTCACCCCAGATGGGCTACATCCACCAAACTTATCCAGTATATTATTTCCAGCAATACAAGGGAGGAAAAAAATCATGTAACAAACCCTGTTACACCTCTCTACCTTTTCCACCTCCTCTTTGTGTACAATAATCCATTGTATTTTACATCTCAACCATATATCAATACATTTTAGGGTAAAAACACCTAAACATAACCTCTATCATCAGATCTGGAAACTTTTAATTAATGGCCCAAATTGACTACAAAATTATAATTTAACAAAGCAATTTTAATAAAAAATTTATGGGGTGCGTGACCCCCAGACACCACAAGGAGGGTTCCCCCCTTGAAACCCCTATGCCATCAGGGATATAAAGAATGGGATCCAAACCCAGCGGAAATAACATCAAAATTTTAACCTCTAATCCTAGAGACAATCAGGCTCCACACCTAACATAGTTTCCCAAAACCTTTAGTAACTAAAACATAAATAGAAAGGGCCAAGGGACAACCTTGTTTGATAGATCTAAATAATCCAAAATTATCAGATTGATGGCCATTATGGTAAGGTGGACAAAAGCATCTCTAAAGAGGATCTGCACATTTTGTGTAAATACAAGTGCAAATATAATAGCTTGAAACATAAAAATGATGAATGGCCATTTAATCGTATCATAAGCTTTCTCAAAATCAATTTTAATTAAAAAAAATCTATTGGGAAGTACAAGCACATTCCATCCCCTCTCAAACAATAACAATATTGTCAAGAATGTAGTTTCTTGGATGAAACGTGTTTGTTCAGGCCTGACAATTAAATGTAAGAGGTACATGATCCTTAGGGTAATATCCTTGGCAATAATCATGTAAGAGACATTAACAAGGGTGATATATCTCTAATTGGTGATGATCTTAAGATCTCCAGCTTTGGGAATGAACTTTATATTGACTTTATTGATTAACTTGCCAAGGAAACCAATGGCCATGGCTTCTAGGTAATTTTTTTATAAATTTGGGCTAATAGTGTCTTATAGGGTTTGATAAAATGTATAAGAAAATCCATCAATTCTCAAGGATTTATCATTGGCCATGTAGTTAACAACATCATGTAATTAACAAATCGAAAGTGGTCTATCACAAGCCATTATTTATCCTGGATTAAGTCTTTAGGGAACTACATTTATACACTTCTATAGAGCAACTTATTTTTCATTACTAGAGGCTTGGGTTTGAAAAACCTTCTTGTATTATTGGAAAAAGGCTTGTATAATGTTTTGAAGACTAGTAACATGGTCCTGAGCTTCCTTGAGAAAATTAATCTATAGAAAAAATTTGTTTGGATCTCATTTTTTTGAATAATTCTACACACCCTATCTCAAATTTTGATCCAATGGATTCTATACTGGGATTTGAGCATCACAAAATTGATTAATCTCAACTAGTTTATTTTTTTGTGTCAACTCAGTTATCTAAATTTATAGAGACTCATTAAGCAGTGAAAGTTTTAACTCTTGAATCTAAACTATCTTATATAAGTAGAGTTAACCCATGTTATGAACATGGCTTGTTGTTTGCCAAACACTCTTTAAAAAGTGGCAGTGTACACAATAACCACTCGCCACCAATCAATCCAACCTGTAACACTAACAAGGTGAGGAACGATGGTCTAAACCTACTTGATATGCATAAGAATTCTTTCATGGTAGAGGGGAAATGTGTTTAGATAGAATTAGTTATTTAAATTCTTAGTTGGTGGGGTAGGCCACTCAATTTGAAGTTTCATGGGATGGTGATTTCATAGAAGAACATTTGCAATCATCCTAACCAGTCTATTGAAGCATTAGGTAAATGTAAAGATATTTTATTTAGTTAGAACTTCCCTATCAAGTCTCTTTATATCTATATCAGTTCCTTGGAAAAGAATAGTACAAGTGAACCAAGGAGTAGTAGGAGAGGATTTGCAGTGATGGTGGGATCAAATAACCCTAACTTAATTCACATATAAAACCAAGTTTTTCACTAATTAGCACACCATCTCATGGGAAACATCCCATCTTTAGTTTATTTTTTACCCTTATAATTAATTAGTGCGAAAATTAACTCTAAAGTATTATAATCTTAAAATCTGATCTAAGAAGGTAAATAAGACAACCTACTATAAAAACATAGTAATATACATAATTTATAGAATTGTAAATTACTAAAAATAACAACTCATATTAAGGTTAGAGAGATGTCCTTAAAAATTGAATTTTTATTTTTTGTATTATGATTTTACTGACTGTGACTATATAAAACTACTGACAGAGACCTGCAAACACAATGTTAATTAAAAACTTTGCTTCATTGTATTTTGGGATAAGTATGCACTAGCGAAATAGGGTCACAATGTGTTGTTATCCTCTATTACGACTCTGTCTGTGTCAACTTGCATTAAATCTAAAAGTTTGAGATTATGCGGATATGTATGTAGATCAAATTATTATGTGCAGAGTTTGTTTAGACATGCGGGTCACCTACAAAAGCAAAACCCTATCCTACACAAATAAACAAACAAGATCAAATGTAAAAAGGAGAAAAAGTGGGATATATTCTAGTTATCCTTAGAAAAACTCTTGTTGATTGAGTGATACCTACATAGTCTGAATGAACCTTAGGCCGATGTTCATCTCCCTATGGGGAAGATCATAAATGAATATAACTAGCAATTTATATTAGAATGCTTGACAAAATATGGCCTCAACCTATAATAAATCAATGTTAACTTGTCTAATGAATATATTACTACAATAGAATTATAATAGGGCTCTTTGTTTAATAGATAAGTGTTTTTTAAATTGACTTTACAAGAGAGTATTAGCTAATGTAACCAAGGGTTTGAAGTGAGACACTTGATGTGCTCTTATAGGAAAATATTTTAATTGTTTATAATAACTGACCTCTTGTTGTACATGGGATAAATGTTAGGAAACATGTTGTTTTAAAAAACTAGTTGTTGGAATACTATGGACAAGTATGTACTAGTGGGCAAGTGCACAATGCATCTCTGTCTTCTTAATGCACACTTGTCTAGATTGGACAAAGGCTTATGAAACTAGATTGTTAGTGGAGTGTTTTTTGATTAGGATGTTTGGGAACAAATTAGAGAAGCCTAGAAGATTTTCATAGTAATTATGAGACTTAGAAGGTAATTATAACAAGGCTATCATATGCATAACTGGTTATCAAAATGGCTAGTTGGCCAATGAAGGTAAAAAAAGTGAAGGACCAACAATGTCAAGCACTTAGTGATTAAATTTCAATGTCTACATGCTCACCCCCTTTATTTTATTGATGCATAAATTTCTAGAGTAAATAAAATGTGATATATGAGTGTGTTTACACACTTTATATTTGTCATAGAGATGTGCATGCCCCTTTGTTGAGGCATGTGGAGAAGTGTTGAATTGAGAGTGACCATGTCTCAATTTGAAGAATCAGTGTAGATGCTTGATTTTAAAAATATATGTGTTCCAACCTTCATAGAATACTTGAAAATGTGAAAAAATATGGGAACTAACAAAGTGGTTCTCTGAAGTGTAACCAAAAAATTAAGCATTGCTAATCTCTCATGTGGTCTACTTATTAAACTTTAAGGATAATAGGTGGGAACCAGTAGATGGCTCACTAAAATTCAACCAAGACATGGAGTGTCACTAAGCTCAAACATGGTCTGCTTAAAAATTATGAATCACACCGTTGTAGATGGATCTAGATTCAAACAGTAATTTTTTAAAATTACTTGATGCTTAATTTTTGAAAAAGAGAAAATATGATTTTACAAAGTAGTAGCTTGGTCATTAGTGTTTATCATGCCCCTTGTATTGTATAGAGTGCCAAATGTGATATTTTAAAAACTATTTTAAAGCCTTGTACTATCTTTGTACAAGTGTGTATGTGCTCAAGTAGTTGAATGAGAGGAGTGCATAAACAATCTGAATGCCCCCATAATAATTTTTTTTTGATATTTGTGCATATTGTAAGTTGCCAAAATTGAAAATGTATTGCTTTGAAAATTCCCTTTGTGATACCCCCATTTTGAGATGAGGGAGATTGCTTTAAAAACACTTATCTTAAAATAAAAAGTGAGTATTTGTGAAATATAGATAAGATGTAATAACATTTGCATATATTGAATTTGTATTGAAATTTTATAGATGTAACATTGAAGTGTTTAAAAAAAATGTGTATTTTATTTGCATCATGTAAATTTTATATAACATTTTAGTAATGAATGAAGCATGTAATATTTGAGATTTATTGTATATGGATTGTAAACATAGTATATTGAAATTTTGAAGCATTGAAGCACATAGATAGTATGTGCATGATATATATCATGGCACCATAGGTAGGTAAGTAGATACATAGTAGTGCATGATAAGAATCATGGCACCGTAGTAGCCAAATTGAAAGTATGTACGTAAAGTCACATGATTGTTATGCAAGAGAGCCTAAAGGCCTCATAGAAGGGACATGTAAAATATCAAAAAGAGTGTAATAAGTTTTCATATATGTCACACATTGATTGCAAAGGTTGAATACAAGGGACCTAAAAATGTCACTAAATCATAAAAGGCCATAAGTCATCCACACAATGCATGTTTGTGCCATACAAGCAAGATGTATGTTGAACATACACTAGGCCAAGGGTCGTATATAATAAACAAACAAGTTTTTTAACCATGTTACGAAATTGAAATAATCATATGACAATAATGTTATCAAATGAAGCTAATATAAATTATGCATATGTGTCTATGTTTTAGTTTAGCAAGTAGTGTATTCACTAAGACACATGTGAAGATAGAATTGAAATATTAAAGCATGCATTTTTGTTTATAACTCAACATGGAAAAGAATTTGTGGATAAATATAACTTGAAAGGTGTTCATTAATAATAGTGCAATGTCCTAAATGAAGCAAAGGTTTCACCAACATTGAAACCATATAGAAGTATACTTTAGATTTGAAACAATATTAATATCTGAGAGTTCTTTAAAGTCCATGTGACTATGTTGCAGTTTAAAATAGAGATCAAAGATCCACATGGATAGGTGCACAATAGGGGACATGTACGTAATACACCATTATCTACATGTTGTGACTTTGTCCAAATTGATTGTACATAAACATTTATGACTAGGGAAGATTTTGTTGTGTATGAAGACTAGTTTGCACTATGAATTATGTCTTGTTGCACACTCATATATTTTTTAAGAAGCATTGTATCTTGAAAATGTACTATGCACTGAAAGATAAATTTATATGACATAAACAAAAATATATTCAACAAAATACATAGATGCCTATAGGTCTTGATTTTTTATTTTTTTCAAATATTATGAAATTTTCAAAAAAATTAGCATATATGAATGTTTTTGTATTTTTGCATATTCGAAAAGATAAGCATGCATAATTGACAAATCTATAAAGTTAAAAAAAATTGTGGTTGAAAAATTAGAAGAAGAGAGGGAAAATTTGAACAACCCTCAACAAGGTACTAAAGCAAATCATGACAAGGAGAAATGCATGTGAGATGCCCCTAATGTAAATGTAGTGTTGCAAGGATAGCCATGTAAACACATGTAAAAGTAGGTAAATGCAAGCATGAAAGTATATATGAGAGTTTAGAGCATGTATAAATGTGAAAAAATATATATGTATTAAACATTTAGTAATATAGTTGTTATTTTGGTTTGTTCAAATGGGATTGAAGCAAACAAGGGAGCAAGTGCCCAAAAATGAAAAGATTGAAGCAAATAAGGGAGCAAGTGCCCAAAAATGAAAAGATAAATCTAAGGGCTTAAATAAGTTGGATGGGTGTAAAAAAAATCAACAAGGTATGAGCAACAAATAAAATATGGATAAGTAGGTATTAGGCAATCAATTTAATCAAGGCTCTCAACCCCACTAGGCAATGAGAGGGAATGTTATAATGTGTGCAACCAATGATATCATTAATGGGATGCCCATACGTGTACCCAACCACTTGATAAGAAGGAGAAATCTTTTGTGCCATATAATTAGTGCCAACTACAAAAGTTTCAGAATCTGAAGAACCATATGTTGTCAAATACCCTTCTGAATCACTATTCATATATATGTGTAAATTTATACCCTCATGCATGAGAAGAGATGATGCAACAACTTGTACCTATGTAGAAGCCTTATGAATAACATGTACCTCTGTATAATCCTTCTAAATAACTTGTACCTATATAGGATTAGATATCTTGATTTTCTTTGCCAATTGATCATGTTCATATATAGTCATGTTATGCTCAACAATAGATGGAAGAACAAAAATATCTTCATGTTCATTAGTAAGTAAAGAAACTAAATTATCTTTATGTCCATGCTCATGAATAGATTGAAAAACTGATTTTGAAGTATGTTGTTGTGAATGTAAATCATTATTCTAAATAGTAATATAGACTAGCTCATAACCAATTTGCTCAAAAATTATTCCAACTAGTTTTTGTGGAATAGGAGTAAGTACCATAAGTTCCATTGGATATTCATAGGGAATGTCTGAAATTTTAACCACTCAATTATCAAGAATACACTTTAGACACTTGTGAACTGTAGAAGGAACTGCTCTAGTTTTTTGTAACCATGGTCATCCCAATAACATATCAAATACACATATACTTGGAAACACTAAGAAAGAAGTGGGCAATATGAGAGGTCCCACTTGCAAAGGCAAAATAGTGTGTCCAAGAGTGTCTTGTGTGCAGCCATAAAATACCTTCACAACTCGAGATGTATGTTGTATATACTTATAGATGAGGGAATGTAAAAGTGTTATGTACATTTTCACTTGATCCATTGTCTATCATAACACTATGAATAAATTACATTCCAATATATTTTCTAATGAATAAAACATTTCTATCAAAATCATCATCAACAATTTCATAATCATCAAATGTAATAAATGGGAGTGATACTAGCTTGCTTGTAATTATACCAATAATGTTATAAAGTGGATACCCATATGAAGTTGGATGACGATGAGCATTATATGCATAATGTAGTTAAAAAAATATATTATTATATTGTACCCAATGATTGGGAAAAGGGTCATGATAAATTTTTAGCATTGCATTATCATTTGTTTGTGGCTTAGCCTCCTCACTAAGTGTACCAATGTCAATAACGTTCTCATCAATGATATCTTTAATTTTATGCTTGAGTTCATAGATCTATTATTAGGATGTCCCACACATCTATGATAATCACATAATGCATTTCCATAAAAAAATCTAGGTAAAGGCCTAGATAAATCTATTTCAAATGGTGGAGAAAGTGTATAAACATGACAATCAAGAAGCTTTCGTAATAACACATGAGGAGGTGAAGGTAAGCTTGAAAACTGCCTCCTTAGTGGGTTTTGCAATTGGAGATTTTGTTGTGTTTGAGATATAGCATGGACTATAACTTTAAACTCAATTTTTCCCTTGCTAGTTTTGTTTTTGTAGTTAGGCTTACTTTAAAACTTGATAGTGGATGTAGAACGAACACGATAACTATACTTGAGCTTGTTTAGTGTAATCAATTTGACATCACATTCCTTAACCATATGACATAGCTCATCAAATTATTTAAACTTATCAAACATGATAGAATCTTGAAGAGGATTAAGAAAGCTTTGGGTATGTTGGTTGAATTTTTGTCGATTAGTGTAATGATAAACAAAATAGGTCTGATCAGCCAAAGTAGGAAGATTAGTCATCCAAATGTGTAGTTTTACCACATCAAAAAGACACTGATCTCTCCTCTCATCAAGGGGAGGTTCCCTATAGGTATGCTATATATATATATATATATATATATATATATATATAAACAAAAAATAATACTCATGGGTGGGACAAACCATCCATCTCTCTTTCTTCAGAGATGATGCACGCGGATTAAAGGAAAAACTCAGGAGAAATGACAGACAGTACTCCTCTTCTTTCAGAAGTACTATTCATCAAACCACAAGAATACTCCTGGTAGTAACAACAAAAAGTAGAAAAGGATGTAATAACCAGCAAATCAAGATGCAGCACAAAGTCTTCACCTAGATTGCTCAAGAGTAAGATACGAAGGACAATGAGGGCACAAAGTCGCCTCAAGGTCCTTTACACAGAAATGAAAAGAAAACACACTAAAGGCAATTATGGGGGCACGAAGTCTCTCCACAGTTGACTCTTTATGACACCTTCTTAACTGTTGTCAGTAATTCTGCTTTTTGAATTAAAGGAACAGAAGATATATTGAAGAAAAAGACATAAGAACAATTTCCTCAATAATAAAGATATTATAGCACAAAGTCTGAAAAACCACTTGCTTTCTTATTCTAGTAATAAAATATGATCGGCAATCTGAGCTCAAAGTCTCAATATGCCTTACAATTTGGGCAAAGTTTCATTCTCATTGTCAAAAAAGAGATCCTTATTACAATAGAAGAGAGTCCCTTATATAGCCTCTTCAGGAAGGACTCGGGAATAGTAATATATCATGTTGCATTGGAATCTGTTAAGAAGATAGGCTAGAACTTAAGGGCATTTTACCCATTTGATTTTATCAATGCAGGGAAACAAGTTGCGCTTATTGAAAGTTTGCAACTTTCAATGTCCACTTGGCAATCTGATCTTATCTTCATCGTTCCTCCTTTTCTGGTTAATTAAATTGGGTCCTAGATTCAGTTTGCTATTCTATTCCTTCCCCACTTTTTGCTGGTCTTGGCCTTGAAATTTGTGAATGTATTTTGGTCTGTATGTTTAAAGGATCAATAGTTATTTTGTTGTCTTTAATTTGACGTTCACGCGCCCGTCACTATGTTTCCAACGGCTAGTCAACTATGTTGAATTTGACATCTTTGGGCACGTCATCCCTTGGTCTTCTTTCAGCCTTTCGCTTGGCACTTTTCTAGATTGGGCTTGCCCTTTTGGGCCTTGAGAAATAACTTGTTTTGAGTCAGAATAGCCTCCCGCAAGGGTATCTATCTTTTGGGCAATCTTTAAATGGCCTTCAGGCTTCTTCGAGCGACCCTTCAGCTTCAGGAAGTGTCTTCAAATTGGCAGTCGAGAGTCCCCCGCAAGGGCACCTACCCTTCGGGGTCCTTCGGCGGCCCTTCGCAAATTCCCCCCAAGTATTCCCCGTGGACGTTTCCTGCAGACATTTTCCACGGGGAAAATTCCCGCAGACAAAAAGTCTGAGGAAAATTCTCGTGGACGAAAAGTCCGTAGAAATTTGTTCCACCAAGTCTTTGAACAAGTCTTCAGATTTTTTGCCTGCATTCACTTCTTTGATTTCTTTCAGACTTTTTGTCTGAAGGAATTCCTTCGAACAAAAATCTGAAAGAATTATGTCTTAGCCAATTTTAAATGCCTTAAACAAATCTGAAAGAATTACCTTTCGGTTTCCTTGAAAATGACCCTTCTGAAGGGTGCTTTTGTCGATTAAGTGTCCTCTGCAAGGGCACTTGTCCTTCAGGAAGCTTCCTTTTACATTGAATCACCCCTTTGAACTTTAGTGATGAACCATTCTATTGAACCAAGACGTTGAACCAATCGGTTGAATCAAAAATGGTTCAAGTCGATGGTTCAATTGAATGAACCAAGCCGATGAACTAAGTATTGAAGCAAACATTGAACTTTCCTTTGAACCATGTCTTTGAACCAAAATGTTGAACCTTTTCGTTAAACCACGACGTTGAACCAATCGGTTGAACCAAAAATGGTTCAATTGAATGAACCACTCGAGTGAAATAAAGCGTTGAACCGCTTGGTTGAACCAAGCCATTGAACCGTTCCTTTGGTTGAACCCACCGTTGAACCTTGAACCCATTGAACCTGCTGCTAGTGTTTGCCGATGGAGATTTCTATTTGAACCAAGGCACTGAAACAGTCTCAAAAAATGACTTAGTGTTGAAAAAATGATTCTTTTGACTGAAACCACCTGTAAAAGCCTTTGACCCTGTAAAAATGAACCTGCCTGCACAGTCCATAGATTTTTCTTCCTACTGAGTCTATAGATTCAAGCCTGCAGAGTCCGTAGATTCAAGCCTGCAGAGTTTGTAGATTTAAGAAAAGCTTGAAAACTGAAGAATTGGAATGCCCAAGACAAATTTTGAAAAGAGAAGAGATAATTTTGGTTTGTAAGACCAAAATAGTTTAAATGTCCCAAAAATGAGCTGATATTTTTGGGGGACAATAGCTGGCTCCAGTTGGGGAACTTCTGTCAATTTCAAAAGGAATTGAAAGGAGTAGAATCCAAAATCTCTAGTGTCTTCATGTGTACCATTAGGTTATGGAGTCATGCTACCCAGAAATGGAAGGCATCAAAAATGGAAATAGACAAAACAAAATAGAATTAAAAACTATACAAATATACATATATACATATGCAATGATCTGATACTTCAAGAATTGAAGTATTTCAGATGATGCTTCTTGAGAGATAGTGAAAATAGTGTGCCATCTTGGTAAACCAGCAAGAAGACTTTTTGTCCCCAAAAATGGTGACAAACGAATGGAGCTCTCCACTAGGAAACCAATTTTCTGTGTCTTCCTCTTGGTCTTTCCTTCTTTTTGCTCTGTGGTAGGATGTGGTCTTCAAACTGAAAACCATAACTCCTTGCTCTCCCTGCAAAGGGTTCCTTTGCCTGATTTTGATTTGCAGCAGCATGGTCCACCATCATAACTTGTTGTTCTGTTGGTCCAATCCAACACATGCTTTGATTATCAACATCAGACCCCTGACAAAAGTTCAACATCTCCTTTGATGAGGAGTTTGACCTCATCACCCTGAGCAGTGTTCAATATGAGCAACAGAGATCTGTATCTAGCTGTGGAAGAAATATTGCCATCAGATTCCAAGATCCAAGCATCATCAGAAGTTGATCTTCTATCAAATTTCTCTTCATTAGAGATGGAAGATCTTTCTTGATTTGTACTGCAGCCTACTAATTCTTTTGATGCCTTGTTTGAATCAAATCTTGGATTTCCAGCTACATGACTTTCATCAGCTGAGACAGGAGCATCACCCGTGGTCAAGAAGTAATTACCCCTACCTGAAGGCTTAAATAGAATTTGAGCTGCAGGAGCTGACGTTTGGGTGACCACAATTTTTGCCTCAGATAGGTCTATACTTGGTTCTCCATCAATGTCCAATTGCTCAAGATTGACTTGTAGGGATTCAAACATAGTCATTTGAATTTTGGATTCCTTGACATGATCAATCATGTCAAATGACTAGAATGGACTTGGAAGAGAGGATGGGAGTTCATCCTTTTGATTTTTGGGAGGGGAAGGACTGATCTGCGAAGTTGAAGTAGATGGTGTAGAGATGCTTGATGTACTTAGTTTTTTGGTAATCACTGGGTCTTTTGATTGAAAAGGAAGAGGGGTTCTCTACTCAATAATTGAAATTACTGGTTAGGGTTGGTCGTCTATCTTCTCTTTGTCAACTTACTATATTGACTAATTCTTAGACCTGGTGAATACGGTGTATGATCCTTTGACTGCTTCACCTTCACTTTTGGGTTCATCCTGGTAATTCAGGAAACCAATGTGGGAGTCACCAGCTGATTCTTCTAGATCCTCCCTGAAGAGATCAGTGCCATTTTCTTGCTCGAACTCAGGTTGGAAATAGGAAACATGCTCTGTTTCTAGATATCCAACTATTGAGTTTGTTAGAGGTGCTTCAAGGGTAGGATTCCTCTGTGGAGGAAGAAGATGATTTGGTTGCCCTTGAATTTTAGTAGCATTGCCTTAATATGGTTGATTAGGGAATGTCCTCCTTGGCATATCTTTATATGGAGGAGCAGAAGACATACTTTGTGCCATTTGCCTTTTCAAGGCTAGTAATTCATTTGCCAACTTTCGCACCATTGGATCGGTGGTGCTCTTAGATGAATATTCAGAAGATGATGAAGCTCTATTTCTATTCAGATCTCTCCTTATCTTTCCTGCCAGGATAAGGTTATCTTCTAGCTCAGTAGCCAAGTCTTGAGCAGCCTCAAGGTCTATGTGTCTAGCCCGTCTCAACATAAAACTCACTTCAGGTAGCTGTGAGTTGATGAAGAAACACATGAGATTCTGAGGTGTCGACTGGGTGACCATGGGAATCCTATGCCTCAGCTTGTTGAACCTCACAATGAAGTCCCTCATAGGTTCATGGGGCTCTTTCTTCATTTGAGTGAGTTGGGCTAGCAAGACATGTGCATCTTCTGCAGGCTTGAACCTGGCTTCAAACTTAGATTTGAGAGTATCCCAGTCAGTCACTGATCCAACTTGTAGATGGTAGAACCAATCTATAGCAGCACCTTGTAGGGTCTCCACAAAAATCCTGACTGCCATGTCTTCAAATTCCACCCCTATCACACCACATGCTATGGTGAAGGCTGCAATGTGTTCATCAGGGTAGACTCTTCCATTACTAAAAAATTTGGGGAAATTCTTCCTTGAACTGAGTGGTAGCTCATGCAGGGGTGGAGTTAGATTAAGTGGACCAAAAGAGTTACCCCAGGGGCCTCGAACTGCCATGATCAGATTATGAATAATAGGGATAACACATCTGAGTGGAGTTGCCAAATTATAGGACAAAAATGGAAAAGAAATCGGCCCTGCTTCAGCTTAAAGCTTGAAGCTTCAAACTGTGCTTTCTTTCCTAGCACCTCTGGTTTTGCAGACCAGATAATATAATGGAGATGGATGAAAATGGTAAGGCTATAAATGCATAATGGGTAAGACATGAAACAGAGTCACTAGAGTCTGTAATGGATAAGGTTATAATGATAATGGGTTATATAGGTGATGTTTCAATTTGAAACTTGAGGTTCCAAATTGCACAATATTATGTATATCCCCAGCGGAGTCGCCAAAAATTGTTGGTTGAATATTTTGTCGATCAGCGTATTGATAAATAAAATAGGTCTGATCAGCCAAAGTAGGAAGATTAGTCATCCAAATGTGTAGTTTTACCACATCAGAAAGACACTGATCTCTCCTCTCATCAAGGGGGGGTTCCCTGTAGGTATGATATATATATATATATATATATATATATATAAACAAAAAAAAATACTCATAGGTGGGACAAACCATCCATCTCTCTTTCTTCAGAGATGATGTGCATGGATTAAAGGAAAAACTCAGGGAAAATGACAGACGGTACTCCTCTTCTTTCAAAAGTACTATTCAGCAAACCACAAGAATACTCTTGGTAGTAACAACAAAATGTAGCAAAGGATGTAATAACCAACAAATCAAGATGCAGCACAAAGTCTTCACCTGGATTGATCAAGAGTAAGATACGAAGGACAATGAGGGCACAAAGTCACCTCAAGGTCCTTTACACAGAAATGAAAAGAAAACACACTAAAGGCAATTATGGGGGCACAAAGTCTCTCCACAGTTGACTCTTTAGGACACCTTCTTGACTGTTGTCACTAATTTTGCTAGTTGAATTAAAGGAACAAAAGATATATTGAAGAAAAAGACATAAGAACAATTTCCTCAATAACAAAGATATTATAGCACAAAGTCTGAAAAACCACTTGCTTTCTTATTTCAGTAACAAAATATGATCAGCAATTTGAGCTCAAAGTCTCAGTAATGCCTTACAATTTGGGTAGAGTTTCATTCTCATTGTCAAAAAAGAGATCCTTATTACAATAGAAGAGAGTCCCTTATATAGCCTCTTCAAGAAGGACTCGAGAATAGTAATACATCATGTTGCGTTGGAATCTGTTAAGAAGACAGGCTAGAACTTAGGGGCATTTTACCCATTTGATTTTATCAATGCAAGGAAACAAGTCGCGCTTATTGAAAGTTTGCAACTTTCAATGTCCACCTGGTGATCTAATCTTATCTTCATCATTCCTCCTTTTTTGGTTAATTAAATCGGGTCCTGGATTCAATTTGTTGTTCTGTTCCTTCCCCGCTTTCTACTGGTCTTGGCCTTGAAATCTATGAATGTATTCTAGTCTGTATGTTCAAAGGATCAACAGTTATTTTGTTGTCTTTAATTTGAAGTTCGCGCACCTGTCACTATGTTTCCAACGGCTAGTCAACTGTGTTGAATTTGATGTCTTTGGGCGCGTCACCCCTTGGTCTTCATTCAGCTTTCTGTTTGGCACTTTTCTAGATTGGGCTTGCCCTTTTGGGCCTTGAGAAATAACTCATTTTGAGTCAGAATAGTCTCCCGCAAGGGTATCTATCTTGTGGGCAGTCTTTAAATGGCCTTCGAGCTTCTTCGGGTGACCCTTCAGCTTCAGGAAGTGTCTTCAAATTGGCAGCCGAGAGTCCCCCACAAGGGCACCTGCCCTTTAGGGTCCTTCAGCGGCCCTTCACAAATTCCCCTTGGGCTATTCCCCGTGGACATTTCTCGCAGACATTTCCCCTGGGAAAATTCTCATGGACAAAAATTTTGGGGAAAATTCCTGCGGACGAAAAGTCCACAGAAATTCGTTCCACCAAGTCTTTGAACAAGTCTTCAAATTTTTTGTCTGCATTCACTTCTTTGATTTATTTCAAACTTTTTGTCCAAAGGAATTCCTTCAGACAAAAATTTGAAAGAATTATGTCTTAGCCAACTTTAAATGCCTTAAACAAATCTAAAAGAATTACCTTTCAGCTTCCTTGAAAATGACCATTCCGAAGGGTGCTTTTGTCGATTAAGTGTCCTCTGCAAGGGCACTTGTCCTTCAGGAAGCTTCCTTTTGCATTAAATCACCCCTTTGAACTTTGGTGATGAACCATTCTGTTGAACCAAGACGTTGAACCAATCGGTTGAACCAAAAATGGTTCAAGTCGATGGTCCAAGCCGATGGTTCAATTGAATGAACCAAGCCGATGAACTAAGTATTGAACCAAACATTGAACTTGCCTTTGAACCATGTCTTTGAACCAAAACGTTGAACCTTTTCGTTAAACCACGACGTTGAACCAATCGATTGAACCAAAAATGGTTCAAGCCGATGGTTCAATTGAATGAACCACCTGAGTGAAATAAAGCGTTGAACCGCTTGGTTAAACCGAGCCATTGACCCGTTCCTTTGGTTGAACCTGCCATTGAACCTTGAGCCCGTTGAACCTGCTGTTGGTGTTTGCTGATGGAGATTTCTATTTAAACCAAGGCACTGAAATAGTCCTGAAAAATGACTGTGTTGAAAAACTGATTCTTTTGACTAAAACCACCTGCAGAAGCCTTTGAACCTGTAAAAATGAACCTGCCTGCACAGTCCGTAGATTTTAATTCCTGCTGAGTCTGTAGATTTAAGCCTGTAGAGTCCATAGATTCAAGCCTGCAGAGTCCATAGATTCAAGCCTGCAGAGTCCATAGATTTAAGAAAAGCTTGAAAATTGAAAAATTTGAATGCCCAAGACAAATTTTGAAAAGAGAAGAGATAATTTTGGTCTATAAGGCCAAAATAGTTCAAATGTTGTCCCAAAAATGAGCTGATATTTTTGGGGGACAACAGGGTAAATATGTCTTGAAACTCATTATCTACCATGTGGTTTGACATTTTGGCAAGCATAGTACTGTATCTTAAAACATACTAAGTATCTCATTTGGACCTTGTTTGATCTTTGCAACTTGAGCATAGCATAACTTTTCACCAATATTAATATAAAAATGTGCAAATAAATTATTTGCTAAAGGATTGAAAGATTTAATTGATTTAAAAGGAATATCATAGAACCATCTAAGAGCATAATCATTGAGACTACATGAAAAACACTTAATTAACAATCTATCATTATCTACATAATCTAGACAAACTACATAGAAAACATGTAACTATTATTTAGGATCACCTTTTCTTTCATAAAGAGGAAGCTTGGGAGCCACAAAACCAACTGGGAGAAGGTATGATGCAATTTGAATTACTAATGGGTTATACAACAAGGTAGAAGAATCTGAGGAAGGGCTAACATGAGAAATGGTTTGATCAATTTTAACTAGATTGGCTAGCAATATAAAAAGGGCTTGCTCAAGGGAAGCATTGGCTATAGTATTAGGTGTGGTGTACATAGCATGAGTAGGCATAAGCATAGATAATTGAGGGAAACATGGGATATTCCTAGATTAGAATGGGTAGAAGTGATTAAAGGTAGAGAAATAGGAATAGGCTCAATGTGAGGAGTGACAACATCAAAATTAGGAGATTTTAGAATGCAAAAGTGCAAAATGTGGGAGGAGGAAGCTAAATTAGCTTAGTGCATAGTTAGAGATTCAAGAAGTATGCATATAATGTTATTCACCTCATGAGGGTAATTTTGGAGTCCTTGACGAAATGTAGACAATTCTTTCACTTACTCTTGATCTACTTTATTAATTTCATTTGTATTAATATGTGTTTCTTGCTCATTTTCACATTCCTCATCAGTACTATCATTATCAGTTTTAGTGTATACTTAATTTTCATCATGAATTACCATTGTGAAAGATACCAAAGGGAACTCCATATTTGAAAAAGGAGCATTTCTTAATCTATCACTATACCTTAGAGGCATTAAATATAATGCAAAGTAACAAAATAAAATAATCAAATCTATGATTTAAGAAGATAGTGCAAGCAAAAATTATGGATGAAAGGGTGATCTAGAAGGGTTTTAAAGAATTTTTATGCTCTTGGATATACCTGCTCATCTATTGTAAAGTGTTGGCCCAATATTTTAGAGCACTAATTATGGAGGTAGAACCATACCCATAGCCCACTAAACCTAGTTTTTAAGGTGAGTTGAGAGTAACTTTTTGGGCCTAACCGCTTATTAATGCACAACAAAATCAGAAGGATCGTATAGCTTCCTATTAATGTAAACAAGGGGAAACTATGCATTTCCAATATATCATGAGGTAAGTGGAAACTAAATTCCATGTTTAGATTTATACTATGGCTATGAGTATTAGGGTAATCCCCTCATACCATGATGTCTGTAAATAGAACACCATGTAGTCCTTCACAATAATAGCTAAGTAATTTGAAAACTACCATAACATAGTTTTTAAAACAAGCAAAGGCAAATGAATAATAAATTAAAAAAGAAAAAGGGAAAGATTTTTGTGTATAAGAGACAATAAAAATCAACTCATATTTGAAAGAAAGAGCTTCTATGTCAGTATTTATTTGAGGTGATGAGACAAACTTTTTCGGTGTTAGATTACTCAAAGGTTAGAAAAGTTGAGTCATTATGTTACGGATAATATCCAAGGTTGAGGACTATATTCTTTTAGTATCAGGAATTTATATAATTAATCTAAAATCGTAGGATAAAAATCAGCAAGAAGTACAAACAATGTTTTATTATAAAAGCGGGTTCACTAAAATGTTTACCCTTATATTAATTAGTGTGGAAATTAACTCTAAAGTATTGCAAACTTGAAATCTGATCTAGGAAGTTAAATAAGACATCCTACTATAAAAACATAGTGATATATAAAATTTATAAAAGTTGTAAGCTACTAAAAACAATAACTAGCATTAAGGTTAGACAGATGTCCTTGCAAACTAATTTATTCTTTTCTATATTATGCTTCTAATAATTGTGATTGTATAAAACTAATGATAGAAACCTGAAAAAATAGTTTTAATTAAAAACTTTACTTCTTTGTATTTTGGGACAAATACACAATATCCTGATAGGGTCGTAGTGTGTTGTCCTATAATTCGACTTTGTATATGTTGACTGTGTATTGAATCTGAAAGTTTGAGATTATGCGACTCTATCTATAGACCAACTTATTATGTGGGGATAGATGCGTGGATCAATTGCAAAAGTAAAATATGAGGCCTTCATAGGAATCAAAGAAGATGAAATGAAAACAAGGGAAAAAGTAGGGAAGTGGGATATGGTTGACCTATCCTTAGAAAACCCCTTGTTGATTGAGTGTTGCCTACATAGTCCGAATGGACCTCAAGTCGATGTAGTTATTCCTATGAGAAATATCATAGATGAATGTGACTAAAAATTTATATTAGAATGGTTAACAAAATATGGTCTCAATATACAAGAGAATATTGTTAAATTAGCCAATGATTGTATTGTTGCATCAAAATTGCAATAGGGCTCTTTAATAAATAGATAAGTTCTTTTTGAATTGCCTTTGCAAAAGAGTGTTAGTTGATGTAAATGAGGGTTTGAAGTGAGATAATTTATGTGATCTTATAGGAGAATATTTGAATTATTTATGTTAATTGACCTATTTTTGTAATCAAGAGCATTGTTAGGATGTGTGTCATTTTGAAAACTAGTCATTGGAACACTCTGGATAAGTCTGCACTAGTGGACAAGTGTGTAATGCATCAATGTCTACCTAGTGTGCACTTGTCTATATTGGACAGAGGATTTTGAAATTCTATTTTTGGTGGAGTGTCCACTGATTAGGGATGTTTAGGAATAAATAAGGGAAGTTTAGAAGATGTTTGTAGTCATTGTGAGACTTAGAAGGCTATCATATGGATAAATGGTTATCAGAATGGTGAGCTGGCCAAACAAGGTAAAAAATGTCAAGGACTAACAATGTCAAACATTTTTTGATTAAATTTCAGTGTATATATTTGCCCCCCTTTATTCTAGTGACGCATAAATTACTAGAGTAAATGAAATTCATACATGATTGTACTTACACACTTTATCTTTGTCATGGATATGTGCACGCCCCCTTGTTAAAGCATGTGGAGAAGTGTTGAATTGAGAGTGATCAAGTCTTGATTTGAAGAATCAGTGTAGATGCTTATGTTGGAAAGATATGTGCTCCAAATTTCATGAAGTACTCTGAAAATGTGTGAAAATATGGGAACTAATGAATTGGTTTGCTAAAGGGCAACCAAAACACTAAGCATCACTAAACTCTCATGCGGTCCACTTACTAAAATTGAAGGAAAAGATGTGGGAGTTAGTAGATGGATCACTAAAGTGCAACCAAGATGTGGAGTGTCACTAAGCTCAATTGCTGTCCACTTACAAAAGACAAGTCACACCACTGTAAACATATCTAGATTAGAACTATAATTAGGTAAAATTGCTTGATACTTGATTTTTGAAAAAGAGAAAATCTGATTTTACAAAGTAATAGCTTTGTCATGAATGCTTATCATGCTTCCTGTAATGTATAGAGTGTCAAATGTGATATTTTGAAAACTTTCTTGAAGCCTTGTACTATCTTTGCACAAGTGTGTTTGTGCTTGAGTAGTTGAATGAGTGGAGTGCATAAACAAGTTGAATTCCTCCATAATCTAATTTTTTTATATTTGTGCATATTGTAAGTTGCCAAAACTAAAAATATATTACTTTGAAAAGGCCAATTGTGATGCCCCCCTTTTTGAGGGAGACTGCCTGCAAAATCACTCATCTCAAAAGAAAAAGTGATAGCATTTGTGAAAGATAGAAAAACATGTAATAACATTTGCATATATTAAATTTATATTGGAATTTTGTAGATGTAACATTGAAGTATTTGAGAAAAAAATTGTATTTGCTTTGCATCATGTTAATTTTACATAGCATTTTAATAATGAATGAAGTATGTAAAATTTGTGAGTTGTTGCATATGTATTGTAAACATAGTATATTCAAAAGTTCAAGCATTGAAACACATAAATAATATGTGCATGATGTGCATCATGGCACCATAGGTAGGTAAGTAGATGAATAGTAGTGCATGATAAGAATCATGGCACCATAGTAGCCAAATAGAAAGAAAGTAAGCAAAGTCACATATTATTATGAAATAAAGCCTAGAGGTATCATACAAGGGACATGTAAGATGTCACAAAGAGTGTAATAAGTTTGCATATATTTCACACATTAATTCCAAAGGTTGAATACAAGGAACATGAAATTGTCACAAAAGCATAGAAGGCCATAGACCATATATACAAGGCATGTTTGTGCCATACAATCAACATGTATACACTAGGCCAAGGGCCACATATAATAAGCAAATAAGTTTTTGAACCATGTTATGGAACTAAAATAAGAATGTGACAACAACATATAACAAATGAAGCTAATAAAAATTAAGCATATGTGTCTATGTTTCAGTTTAGAAAGTAACATATTCACCAAGATATATGTGAAGATAAAATTAAAAGATTAAAGCATGTATTTCTATTTATATCTCAACACAGAAAAGTAGTTGTGGATAAATACAACCTATAAAGTGTTCATACATAATAGTGTGATGCCCCCAAAAAAGCATAATTGTTGGGTGAAAGGCTTGACCAATGTCAAAATCATGTAGAATTATGCTTTAGATTTGAAATGATATTAATACATAAGAGTTATTTGAAGTCCCTGTGACTGAATTAGAGTTAAAAATAGAGAGAAAAGATGCATAGGGATAGATGTGCAGTAGTGGATAGGTGCACAATGTGCCATTGTCTACACACTATGACTTTGTTCTAATTGCCTGTACAAATTTTTTTTTTATCATGTAAACTTTTATTGTGTATGAAGACTGGTTTGCACTATGAATTTTGTCTTATTGCACATTCATATTTTTTTTAAAAAGCATTGTGTCTTGAAAATATGTTATATATTGAAAGATAAAGCTAGATAACATAAGCAAAAACATATTCAACGTCATACATGACATGATTTTTTATTTTTTTCAAATATTCTTTTTTTTTTGGGATTTATTAGCATATATGAATGTTTTTGTATTTTTTCATATTTGAAAAGAGAAGCATACATAATTGACCAATCTATAAAGATAAAAATAACCATGGTTGTAAAATTAAAATAAAGCAGGGGGGGGAGGGGAAGATTTGAACAACCCTCAACAGGGTGCTAAAGCAAAGCATGACAAGGAAAAATACATGGGAGATACCCCCAATGACTATGTAGTGTTGCAAGGATGGAAATCGAGGCCATGTAAATGCATGTAAAAGTAGGTAGATGTAAGCATGAAAGTACATATGAGATCTTAGAGCATGTATAAATGTGCAAAAATATATGTATATTGAAATCTCAGTACTTGATTATTGTTGTTTTAGGTTGTTCAAATGTGATTTAAGTAAACAAGGGAGCAAGTTCCCCAAAATGAAAGGATAAGCCAATGGTCAGAAGAAGTGGATGGGTTTAGAAGAAAAAGAAACAAGATATGAGTAACAAAGATACTATGTATATGTAGGTACAAGGAAAAAAAGTTAAACAAGGATCTAAGTCCCAAAAGGGGGGTGAGAGGGAATGTTATAATGTGTCCAACAAATCATCTCATTAATGGGATGCTTATATGTGTGCCCAACCACTTGATAAGAAGGATCAATATTTTATTCCATAGAAGTAGTGTCGATTGTAGAATTTTCTAAATCTCGATAAGAACCATATGTTGAAGTACCTTCTGAATCACTACTCATATATCTATATAAATTTGTACTCTTATGCATGAGAGGAGATGATACAACTTGTACCTGTGTAGGAGCCCTCTAAATAATCTATTCCCATGTAGGAGTAGATATCTTGTTGTCCTTGCCAACTGATCATTCTCATATATACTCATGTTATGCTCCATAATAAATGGAAAAACAAAAATATATTCATGCTCATTAGTAAGTGAAGAAACTAAAATATATTTAAGCTTCTGCTCATGAATATATGGAAAATTTGATTTTTAAGTATGTTGTTGTGAATGTAAATCATTATTCTGAATAGTAGTATAAACTAGTTCATTACTAATTTTCTCAATAATTGTTCCAACCAACAATGGTGGAATAGGAGTAAGTACCATATGTTCCATTGGATATTCATACAGAATACCTAAAATTTTACCCACTTGATTATCATGAATATATTTTAGACACTTGTGAATTGTAGAAGGAATTGATCTAGTTTTTTGTATCCAAGGTCTTCCCAATAACATATCAAAGACACATGTGCTTGGTAACACTAAGAAAGAAGTGGGAAATATGATAGGTTCCACTTGAAAAGGAAAAATAGTGTGTCCAAGAGTGTCTTGTGTGTGGCCATCAAATGCCTTCACAACTCAAGATGTATGTTGTATATCCTTTTCAATATAGCCAAGGGAATGCCAAAGTGTTATAGTGTACACATTTTCACTTGATCCATTATCTATCATAACACTATTAATAGGTTGCATGACAATATATGCTCTAATGAATAATGCACGTCTATCAGAATCATCATCAATCATTTTAAAATCATTGAATGTAATAAATGGGTGTGATACCAGCTTGCTTGTAACTATACAAATAATGATATCAAGTGGATGCCCATATGAAGTTGGAAGAGGATAAGCATTATATGCATAATGTACTGCAGATTTTTTCCTATTATTTTGTGTTTCATGATTGTGAAAAGGATATTGATACATTTTTAGCTTATTATTATCATTTTCTTGTGGCTTAGCCTCCTCACTAGGTGTACTAATGTTAATAATGTTCTCATCAATGAGATCTTGAATTTTAGGCTTGAGCTTCATACATATAATAGTAAAATGTCCCATATATCTATGATAATCACAAAATGCATTCCCATAGAAATTTCTAGGTAGAGGCCTAGATGGATATATTTCAAATGGTGGAGGAAGTGTAATAACATGGCATTTAAGAAGTTTATGTAATAACACATGAGGAGGTGAAGATAACCTAGAAAAGTGCCTCCTTGGTGGGGATTATAATTGGAGCTTTTATCGTGGTTGAGATATAACATTAATTTTAACTTTAGCCTTAGTGTTTCCCTCCTTAGCTTTGCTCTTGTAGTTAGGCTTGATTTGAAAATTGACAGTAGATGTAGAAGGAACACTAGAACTATACTTGAGTTTGGTCAGTGTAATCAAATTGACCTCATGTTCCTTATCAAACATGATAGACTCTTGAAAAGGAGTAAGAAAGCTTTGGGTAAATATGTCTTGAATCTCATTATATACCATTCGGTTTGACATTTTGGCAAGCATAGTCTTGGATATTAAAGCATACTCACCATGTATCTCATTTTGACTTTGTTTAATCTTTGCATCTTGAGCATATGATACATTTTCACCAATATTAATAGAAAAATGTGCAAAAAATTGATTTGCCAAAGGATTGAAAGTTGTAATTGATTGAAGAGGAAGATCATAAAACCATCTAAGAGCATAATTTTTGAGACTGCATGGAAAGATCTTAGTTAACAATCTATCATTGTCTGCATAATCTAGACAAACTACATGGAAATCACATACATGTTATTCAGGATCACCTTTGCCTTCATAAAGAGAAAGCTTAGGAGCCATAAAGCTAGTTGGGAGAAGGTAGGATGCAATTTGTGGAGCCAAAGGGTTGTGCAACAAGGTAACAAAATCTAAGGAAGGACTAACATGAGAAATGGTTTGCTTAATATTAGCTAGCTTGGCTTGAAAGAGAAGAAGGGATTGCTTAAGGGAAACATTGGTTGTAGTAATAGGTGGGGTGTAGGTAGTACGAGTAGGCACAGGCATATATAATCGAATTAAAATATGTTTTAATCATAGATTAGAAGGGGTAGAAGTGACTAAGGGTAGAGAAATAAGAATAGGTTCAATGGGAGGAGTGAAAAGATTGGAAGCAGGGAATTTTAGAATGCGAAAGGGTAAAACTTGGGAAGAGGAAGACAAATTAGCTTGATGCTCATATTGGGATTCAAGAAGTATGTGGATAATGTTATTCACCTCATAAATGTACTTTTAGAGTCCTTGATGAAATGTAGACAATTCTTTCACTTGCTTTTGATTTACTTCATTGTGTTCACATGTAGTAAGATGTGTTTCTTACTCATTATCATATCCCTCATCAGTACTATCATTATCAGTTTTAATGTTTACTTCATTTTCATCATGTCTTGCCATTCTGAAAGAGACCAAAGGGAGATCCACATGTGAAAAAGGAGTACCGCTTAATCTAGCACTGCACCTTAGAGGCATATAATATAATGCAAAGTAATAAAATAAATCAGTCAAATATGATATTTAAGAAGACAATGCAAGAAAAAATTAAGGATGAAAGGGTGATCTAGAAGGGTTTTGATTATTTTGTAGGCTCTTAAATATTCTTGCTTGTCCATTGAAAAGTGTCAGCCCAATATTGTAGAGAACTAAGTATGGAGGTAAAACCATACCCATAGCTCACTAAACTTCATTTCGAGGGTAAGTTAAGAGTAATTTCCTGGGGCTAACCACTTACTAGTACATTAAAAAATCAGATAGATGGTATAACTTCCTATTGATGTAAACAAAGGGATTCTAGGCATTTCTGATATACCGTGATGTGAGTGAAAACTAAAATATGTATTTATATATGTACTATTGCTATGAGTATTAGGGTATACCCTCACACCACGATGTATGTAAATTGAACACTATGTAGCCCTTTACAATAGTAGCTAAGTAGTTTGAAAACTGTGGAAGCAAAGTTCCCATAACAAGCAAAGGCAAATGAAAAATAAAGTGAAAGATTTTTGTGTATATGAGATAACAAAAATCAATCTAAAGTTGAAAGAAAGAGCCTTTGTGTCGGTATTTATCCGAGGTGACAAGACAAACTTTTTCAGTGTTGGATTACTCAAAGGTTAAAAAATTTGAATCGTTATGTTACAAATAATATCCAAGGTTGAGGACATATTCTTTCTGTATCACGAATTTACAAAATTAAACTATCACCCTAAGACAAAAATCAATAATAAGTAAGGCATTGTTCTATTTTAAAAGCAAGTTCACCAAATTATTTATCCTTAGAATTAATTAGTGTGGAAATTAACTCTAAAGTATTGTAAACTTGGAATATGATTTAGGAAGGTAAATAAGACAACTTACTGTAAAAACACAATGATATACAAAATTTATAAAAGTTGTAAATTACTAAAAATAATAACTAAGGTTAGGGTTAGAGAGATGTCCTTGCAAACTAATTTATTCTTTTTCTATATTATGCTTCTGATAACTGTGACTATATAAAATCACTAATAGAGACTTGCAAACACATTATTAATTGAAAAAATTGCTTTGTTGTATTTTGAGACAAGTACACAGTAGCCAAATAGGGTCATAGTGCATGGTTTTCCTCTAATATGAATTTGTCTATGTCAACTGTGTGTTAAATCTAAAAGTTTGAGATTGTGCAACGTTGTCTATAAATCAACTTATTCTATGCATAGTCTATTTGGATGCACAAACCACCTATAAAAATAAAACCCTAACCTGTACAAAGAAGCAAACAAGATCAAATACAAAAGGGAGAAAAATTGGGGATGTGAGATATGGCCGAGCTGTCCTTGAAAAACCCTGTGTTGACTGAGTGCTACCAACATAGTCCAAATGGACCTCAGGTCGATGTAGTTGTCCTTATGGGGTAGATCATAGATGAATGCAACTAACAATTTATATTAGAATGCTTGACAAAGGATGGCATAAACACACAAGAAAATAGTGTTAACTTGGCCAATAATTGTATAACTATAACATAATTGTAATAAAACTCTTTGCTGAATAGATAAGTGATTTTTGAATTGCCTTTGCAAGATAGTGTGAGTTAATGTAACTGGGGGTTTGAAGTGAGACAATTGATGTGCTCTTATAGGATAATCTTTGAATTTATTTGATAACTTACCTATTCTTGTGTGCTAGAGAGCTGTTAGAAAGTGTGTCATTTTGAAAAATTAGTCATTGGAGTACTACGAATAAGTCCACATTAGTGGACATGTGTGTAGTGCATCCCTGTTTGCCTAGTGTGCACTTATGTAGATTGGACATAGGCTTATGAAATTAGACTGTTAGTGGAGTGTCTATTGATTAGGTATGTTTAAGAATAAATTAGGTAAGCCTAGAATATGTTCATAGTAATTACAAGACTTAGAAAGCTCTCATATGGATAAATGGTTTTCAGAATGGCGAGTTGGCCAAGAAAGGTAAAAGATGTCAAGGACCAACAATGTCAAGCTTTATTGATTAAAATTTAGTGCTTACATATATGAAGATTCCACCATATAAAAATCCTACAAACTATCCAATTTACCTTGGGAAGTTTGTTTGTAAGCCATTGCAAGAGCATTATCTTTCAATGACGTCCTTAGAGGTGTAGACTTTAACTTAGCCAGGGGACCTCTCGTCAAAATAAAAAAAAATGTTTGAAAGGCATGATTAGATGGGATGACCCACCAATATATTACAAACGAGGCAAAAATTACTGCTATCAAAGTGACTACTCCACCACGTCCTATGTCATGGCTAAAAATGTGATGGGTGCAAATCATTTTGTCTGACATTTGTAGGGGAAAACTAGTAATATTCACTTCTTACAAATATAAAATATGCACATTAAAAAAGTTTTGACAATTGGCCCTAACCATGTACTTTTGGGTTGAGTCAACTAATTTATGTCCATTGAATGAAAAAAATATCATGGGTAACTATCAAGGTGCATTATCTTGCAATTTTGGCCTTCCAGTGCCATGAAGTTGTTACTCATAAACTTTTGTTTTTAACTTCTAGCAAAACAGTCTACAAGTTACACTAGTCATCTCTCACCTTACACATGTTCAACCTCTTCTTTGCCTAGGGAAGGGATTTGTGAGCATCTCATTGCCTATTGATGAGGAGAAGGAGGGGTCTCCCTAGGCCATGAAGCCAATGTCGTGGGAAGGTTTTCCATGGCAAAGAATATTAGAGTCAAAGACTATTGTGAGTTGAAAAAAAATTAAGAGTCAAAGACTTGCAATTTCAACACTAGATTATTACTTGTGGAGTACTCACCAAAATTGACCTAAGGTTTGGTAGAGTAGCTTTAGGTCCTAAGTAATTCAGGGTTGAGCTACTGGCAACAAGTTTGTAAATGTAGCATGCACGATTGGCTTAGGGTTAGCCATGGGGGCTTTATTTTTGTGATTATTTTGGTTATTTTGTTGACCTATGGCTTTCCATCCATTGTTGGCCCCATCTTGGGTCTGCTTTATTCAACTATTATCTTAGTTGATAGATTGACAATGGTCATGAAAGGGTAATCTTTTATCTTGTAGTCCACTGATTAACAACAAAAATAGGTATTGGGCAAGTTGATGCACATCACTCATTGGGTGAACCCCTGCCCACGAATTTAAATATCAATGGGTTTTCAAAGGTCTTGTGTGAGGTCTATTGCAATACAAACTCACCATGTGGTTTAACAGCATAAACCTAGTTGGTTTTGAAACATATGAAACAACCTAAGGGTTTGACTAGTTGCTCTATGAATGACCACAATGGTATAAGCAGACCAAAGAATTCTACCCAAACAAGGACCTTGATTTGGATTTATTAGAGACAATAAAGTCTTAGTCTAAGGGGAAATGGATAATAAAATAGCTCCTAACATAAAAGGGACCATGCTTGAGAATGCGTGCACAATGGTCAGGGACTACAAACCTAGAAAAAAAAACCTCAGTCAGGTTTTATAACCCAGTGAGTTTAACACCACATGGTTGCCATTGTGATTGAATCCAACCTTTCAACATAGATTTAGAGGCTATACATGCCACAAAATAACCAATGAACATGTGAGTTTTAAGCCACTGACATGTTTTTTCGATCTCAAGAATTTCTAACAAAACATTAGAGGGATTATTTTGAGGAGGGGGTGCATTATCTCGTGAAATACTTTCACAACAAAATTATGAGCTTTCTTTGATGCCATTACTTCTACATCCAAAACGTGTTGCATCTAATGATGCAAACTCATGTGGGGAGCTCATTAAATAGAGACATCACCCAAAGGGCAAATTTCTAAATTATAAGCTAATAAAAACTAATCAAGGCCAAACTTGGGTGGAGATAATGGAAGATTGTAACCGATTCCTATTAAAAAAGATGAAGAGTTAATTAAGACCAAGAAAAAATCCTGTAGACAATGTGACAACAAAAGTAGCAAAACTATAAAGCACGATCGATGTTTTTTTTTTTGAATAACTAGAGATCGAAGTATAATCTAATGATCTGGAGCTTTTCTAGTGCTATAAGAGTGAGCTCCCCCTACCCAACCGACCATGTAAATGCAAGGGTAAATACTCCCCTAGACTCTGAGAAAAATTGAAACTGAACGAGGGTTGATAAATCACTTATGCTCCATCACTAAATCTCACTAACGGACCAAAGAGAATAGATGTTACTCCCAAAAACTTTCAAAAATATATTTTCAATAGTATTTCTAATGTGGTTTTACTTAGATGATGAAGTTGCCCTCCATTTTGATAACCATGAATTATCATATGGAGAATTAACACACTAGCAACGTTAGGACAGCGCATTTGATTTAATTATAATGTAAAGATTTCAGAAGCTCCTTCGAATTGAAACAAAATCTCAAATACAAATGTATGTGCAATGCTCAAAATGTCGTGTTCAACCTTGCGAGGATTAACAACGGGGGTGACCTTGAGAGTGGGACCAAGGACTCCACAGAGGCACTTCCACACTACAGTTTGCACGGCTGAACTTACCATGGCCGGCCGAATCAAAATAGCAGCTGCTCAGATGACCTCTATCAATGATGTCAATGCCAATTTCCAGACCTGTTCTCGACTGGTCCAGGTGGTTTTTTATTTATTTTCAATCCCTCCGTCCCTACTTCTTAAACCGTGCTTCGCTAATTAATAATTCAATTATACTAACCTGAATAATTTTTTGGGTCCTTGAATAAGTTTTCTTACGGTTTGAGATCCTTGCTCAGTCCAAATTTATGCTTTAAAGTTTAAACTAATTTTAAATTGCAACGTCGTCGTTGATAAAATGTCATTTAAATTGGAAGTGTAGCAATTTAAATTTTCTCGTGAAGGAAGTGCGGATAAATGATTACAAAGTGCTCGAAAATATGCAATGCCCATTTTTATGTCAATCCATTCAACCAATAAAATTGTAGATTGTCATGCTTTGAAGGTCTAGTGGCTCACGAGGAAGCCCTGACAATAAACCCATGATGATGGATTCACAGTTTATACCCAGCAAACATAAATTCAATCGTTTCTCTCTCTCTCTCTATGTATTCTTGTGGAGGGAGGGACAAGCAAGAAAAGACAACATTATATCTTAATGTTCAATTGGAACTACGAACATAATGAAAAAACATATATAGGGGCTGAAATCAGTTGGAGGGAAAAGATCTTCATTGCTCAATTAAGAATTGGCTCTCATAGACTCCGATGCAAGACGGGGAGATGGACAAAAAGAGCAGTGGGACGAGAGGGTTTGTGTTTGTTGCATGACAGGGGTGGTTGAAATGGAGAAGCACTTCATCCTTGAGTGTCCTCAGTACGCGAACATACGAGCCAAATATGCAGAAAATTTAAGAGTTGGTTGCATGGTAAATGTATTTGAAGAAAAAAGATTAAAAAAGTTGGGGGCGATGCTAACTCAGTTCAACAAAAGGCGAAGCAACGTTCTAAAAGATACCTCAGATCCTAGGAATCTTTGATTGGTTGGAGCATTCAGTGTAATTGGTGGTCCCATAGACTGTTCGGTCTCATGGACGTAATTACAACTATTTCATTTCATTTCATATATATATATATATATATATATATATATATAAAAGATTTTGAGCTGGCAAAGGTGCAGGGTCAAATACTAACCCACGTTTATTAGGGCACTTGAGTTCAAAGCTCCAATGCAGATAATTTCTCCAGTTTAAAGCCCAACTGCAGATAATTATTAGGCAGGGGATACACTCAGGTAGCTGGAGGCTAGGTGGCATGGAGATTATACCTAACAGTAGGAGGAATCACCCTGGCAGGGCAAATGTTAAGAGCCTCATAGTCTCATCTCTGTGTACCAGACAAAAGTGTTTGTCTTACCTGATTGTTGCAGGAGAAATCCCAGTCTTGTAGGCGATAAAAAATCCATTAGTCTCACATCATTGTACCAGAGAAGGTGGTTTTCCCCACCTAATTGTGTTCTGGTTCAAAGACATGTAATTGCAGGAGGAATCATGCCAGTCCTGCAGGTGTTGCCCTGCCCAGAATAGAAAGTACAAGAACAATTTCATGAGTTCAAATTTGATCCTCTTATTTTAATCCTTAGCATTTCAGATGTGAAATGAGATTATCTAACACGCACTGGAAACCAACTCGGTAACTATGTATGTCTATACAATTAGAGTTTCACTTAGGTATAATTCTTTTTGTTTTTTTTCGAAACTCTTCCATTGTGGCTTTTTGAACACTGTTAATCCCATATTTCTCTCTTTTTGTTTTTTATTTTCATTTCGCACCTCATTTCCTAATTCTTTACTTTCCTCGATCTTGATCTTGAGAACATTTATGATTATATTAATACCCATGTATTAGGGACATGCAGCTTATCCTCTCTATTACCTGCAGTAGAAGGATAGGAGGACTTTGGATGGGAAAAAAAGCTGATATTTATTAGATGCAACTGTCTGCAAGCATTGCAGACAATCCACATAGGTATATGGTTCCCTTTTCCCTTAGCTCAATGATCAAGAGATTTATTGATCAATATGATAGTGGCTTGTATTGTGGGTTACCTTTCCAAAACCCTTTGTGCTATCTTCCTTACAATTTTTAGAAGACATGCACCATTCTTTGAGATTGAAATTTTAGAAGATATGAACACTCTTTGAGACTCAATTTTTAGCATATGATGCCCACCTCTTTTTCTAACAGTTAGCCCATAACCATTTTTCTTTGTTACCTCACCTTCACGTATTTATAGTTCTTTCTTGAGTACAAGTGCATTAAACATGCAGCTTCTCAATTTGCATCCATTGTTCTTCTTTGTTCTTCCTGTAGGTTCTAAAATTGTTATGCCCAAATAATTCTCTCTTTTTCCATTCATAAAGCCTCTGTTTTCTTCTTCTAATGACGTATGATCTTCATATGTTCTATTTCCATTATTTGTTGGCCTCCAAGTGGATGTTTACATCCTTTATCTTTAGTTACACTTAAAATAAACAGCAGCATCCTCGCTATTTCTATATATTGATGTGTTTTTTTACAGCCTAATCATGGCATTGCTGACAAAGGTTTACGCTTTATATAGAAAACTATAATGTTAGCCTTATGTCGCTCTTTTATTTTCTTTACTCCTATCCACTATTTCTTCTACGTGCAGAGGTGCTTTTATTTTCATGTCTCTCAAATAGTAATCTACAAGTGACCTCTTGCGATGATTTTTAGGGAATATTGGGTATGATGTCTCAAGCAAGTTGGTCAAATAGGACGATTACCTTGTTATTCATATAGGAACCATTGTCATGATTTGTTTGTGGCATCTCTTTGTTTTCTTGGCATGATCGCATAACAATTGAGCAAATGACAATGTATAAATTAGTATCATCTAGGAGATTTGATCTTTGGATCAATAGGTGCTCAAGCAACCAAGTCATTTTGGCCCTAGCGTGCATCGACTCTTTTTGATAACAGAGTGCTGTAGGAAAGTTGATGAAGACGAGCAACTCAAAGGGATGCCTTCAGACGATCATTATGAAATGAAAGTTGTTAAGGTGTTTTTTGAATTTTACATGTGGCCTAACTCTAAACATGGAGTGGAGAGATGGTTGATGGAAATATAGGAACTCGATATTAATCCCTAGGAGAATCCACAAGAACAGAGGAATATAAAAGTGCAATAATTGTTGGTGTAGTTTGAAAGGGGATCTTGAAAGTGAAATTTAAAGCCATATGACATATGATGCAATTTTCGCCATTCATTTTGGAATTGCTTTTTACATTATTTGACTTTTTGCAAGCAAATGAATGAATAAATGCTTTTACATGAGCCAAGCATGCATGCCAAATTTCATTCTATATTTTTCTAAGTTGGTATTTTCGATGACTAAAAATTGTAGCTGAATTTGCTATTTTTGTGAATTCAGTAGAAAGAACCTGGACTTTGATAGATTTTGCTTCATTTCGGTCATGATAGTACTTATTAACTATGCAATGGCATCTATAGAACATGGGTTGTCATAATTTGACTTTATCATTTCATGAAACCATTTTGGTTAAACAACTTAAATGGGGTAATAAAAAACATCCTTTTTCTCTAGAACTCTTACCTACAATGGAGGACATGTTGCACTTTTTAGATCGAGTTGTTGTGGATGAGTAGTAGACATTGGGTTGCATATTGTGGACTATAGTGTTTGTAAGATTGGCTGGTTGTTTAGATTGTGCTGTTAACTGCTATAGAATTGAGCTTTGCATGTATCCATTGTTAGGGTAATTTTAGGAGAGTAGCCATTACGTGATCAGATGTCTTTTTTTTTTGTGGATAAATGAATTAGGCCATTATGCATTATTAGTCATCTCATTTTGTGTTGACTGCTTGAAATTCAATATAACAAGAAAGCAACAGATATAGTTGATAGAGGAGCAGTGTGTTTAATAGAAAATATTTCGGAGTGTCTTAGAATGGTCAAAAAATATGCTAAAACATTTTTTTCCCCCTATTTAAGGATTCCCAAATATCACCACATTTGTAGGTCTGAAGTGCACTAAGAAAACATGTTTGCCAGATGAAAGGTATGTAAAGATATGACACTATAGAAAAATATGCAGAGTATGTAAAGGGACAATATATCATATTGCCAATACGAAACAATCCTGATATTTAGCTTGTTTACTTCTGGCAAATGTGTCCAAAATGCCTTGGTAAGTTTCAAAAAATTAGTCACATATTTTGATTCTTGCCATTAATAGTAAGCCATTGATGAACTGTACTACTTTTGCAGATATGTATAGGCCCAACAAAAATAATCTAAAATTCTGGATGACATAATCGAATGGGATGAACTCAAATGGTAAAAGCATGAGACTTCTAAAGAGGAGGCCAGTTTCAAATCCTAAGGAGACATGGGACTTCTACAATCTCCAACACACAATCCACCTGCTTAAGGTGTTCCTCCCAATTTTTGTTGTAAATGACAATATCACAGACAAAACTAATACAAATTTCATAGGAAAAGGCTTTAAAATAGAATTCATGATTAACATGTATAAGGAGCATCTGTGATGCCAAATGACATCTCCAATAACTCATAATGGTCATCATGGCTTTTGAAGTCTTTTTTATGAACATCTTCCTTTATTACACGGATTTGATGGTAATCAGAATAGATATCCGATTTTATAAATAAAATCACACCATGCATCCGATTTGATAGATCATTAATGACACGAATTAGAAACTTATCTTTGAGTGTTTTTTTTTTGAGCTGTCTATAGTGGGGGCAGTTTCTCTAGGAATCATCCTTATTTTTTTGCCATGACCACCAGATAAAAATCACTTTTGCTGGGGTGAATGATGTTGATGTCCGACATATCCTTGTGATATAGGAGCACTCGGGTTCACAAGCAATCTTGCATTGATCGAAAAAGGGTTGGGTTTTGTGCACGGGCTTGTGTGTTTGTGCGAAGTTTCGGCCATGTCGACAACGTTGTGTGCGTCAAAGAAGATCAACGAGAATCCTGAGAACATCGTCAAGAGTTTAACATGTCAGAAGAAGAGATGGTTTCAGTCACCTCGACGAGGTCAAATGACCCCTTTCTAAGATGGTGATGAAACAACCACTTACCGCAAGCAGCAGTTTCAAAACCGCCATTCTACATTAATCGGCGGTAACGTAACTGCTAGTTTGCAGTAAGCGGTGGTTTCGCTTATGTCAGAGGCACATAGAAAGTAATTGCCCATAACAGAAAAACATGACGTCTTGACCATTTCCAAGGCAAAGGGAACTTGAAGAATCTTGTGGGGTGTCAGTGTCAGGTAAGCAAGATTCTAATCCGTTTGCAAGAGTTGGAGCTCAATTAGAAGGAGATCACGTTTGAAAAGGGAGAGAGTTCCAACTTAAAGACAGAGCAAAAGAAAGAAAGGTAGAAGCAAAGCTAGAGAGCCGACAAGTGTGTTGTGTGCTCCTTAAATCTAGTCCATGAGACTGAGATGTAATGTCTTCTTCATAGCTTAGTAGGGGATGGGTGTGAGTGTGAATCTTTGTAACATTGTAATGCTCATTCATTAAAGAGAGTGTGTTTGGTGTCCATTTTGAGTTCTTGTGTCTGTGTGTCTCCATTTGAGAGTGAGTGTAAATCTCGGCTGTGGAGTAAGGCAGCCATTAATTTAGCCCCCTCATCCCCATCTACATCAGTTGGTATCAGAGCTAGGTTATCCTTGCTGGGTTGACTATGTGAGTCTCTTGTTGAGTCAGTTGCTTGTTGTGAAAGAGAAGCATGTATTGTTGAGAAGATATGGCACACAGAGGAATACCTCTTAGAGGGGGAAGGGTGATTAAAGTTGCTGCCTTGGCAAAGATGTTGAGAGGAATCCAAGTGAGACTAGATGCAATGGAAATTGCACAAAGGAGAGGAACTACAATTGCAGATATAAGTGATGATGAAGGAGGAACTCCAGAAGTTCAAGTTGAAGAGTTGCTTGATGAACTAAAAGACGAATTTTTGAAAGCCATTACAAAGATGGGAAGCAAGCCAAAGTTGGACACCCCTAGCTATGGAGGAAGCTTATGCTTGAAGGATCTTATTGATTGGATTATAGAGCTAGAAAAGTAGTTTAACTATGAGTCAATGGAGGACCCCAAGAGAGTGAAGTTTGACTACACCAAGCTGAAAGCTATGTTGCTGCATTCGGCGAATTTTATTTAAAAAAAATCTAAATTTGCCAAATACCAGAGATGCCTAAAAACATTGTTGAAATTCGATGATCATCAAAATTCAATGAAAATTGCCAAAATACAATGAAATTTGTTGAAGTTTGTTAGATATTTTGTTGAGGTTCATTGAAATTTATTATTAAGTTTCAATATCTAATCTAATAAACAAGTATAATATTTATTTTAGCCAAATTTAATCCGGAATTTGATGGCGGATTTTTTAGCTACGAATCTTTTATGAATTTTGTCCTCCACGAATTCAAATGCGAAAACTTAGGTTGAAATGACATGCATCCTTGTGGTGGGATCGTGTGCAGCTAGGAAGGGGAGAAGAGGCAAATACCGAATTAAAACTTGGGACAAAATGGTCACAAAACTGAAAAACAAGTTTCTACCTTCAAATTATTAGTGGAGTGTATTCAAAACGTTACAAAATTTGGGACAAAGAGAAATGAGTGTAAAAGATTACACCAAAGAGCTTATAAGCTCACCATTGGAATTGGTCATGTGGAGGATGATCAAGAGAAGATATCAAGATATGTGAATGAACTTCGTATTTCTATTCAAGATGAGCTTGGAATGTTCAAGTTGAAGTTGGTGGAGGAAGCCTATCAATGTGCGTTGAAGGCATAATAGAAGTTGCCTAGGAGGCAACAAAATGCATCTAGAGGTAGAGGAAGGTTCTCAAGAGGAAGAGGACAACATATTCATGAAGCAGAAGCTAGCACTCTTCAAAATCAAAATTAGATACAAAGAGGAATAGGGTATTCTTCAAGAAGAAGAGGATACTTTGGTAGAGGAACATGTAGTTGATTGATGGGTAAGTGCTTTGAATGTAGAGATGTTGGGACATAGAGATTTTGAATGTCCTGACGTATTTCAGCAGTAGAATAAATGAAACAGGGAATTATATTGCTCATGTGGAAGAAGAAAAGGTTGCATCCCAAACTCACATGGAGGAACTAGAGTGTGGTGAAGTTCTTATGATGAAGAGAGTGATGTTGAAACTAGTGGAGGAGACTGGATTGGTGCAAAAAAGAATCTTTTCCAGGCTAAATGCAAAGTAGGAGGTAAATGTTGTAAAGTAATTGTTGACAGGGGTAGCATGGATAATTTGATTTCAAATCAAATGATTGAGAAGATTAGGCTAAAGAGAATTGTGCATCCCAATCCATATAAGGTTTCTTGGTTGCTTAAGGGTCATCAAGTGTTAGTAAATGAGTAGTGTATGGTTTATTTTCAGATTGGGATTTACAAAGATGAAGTTTTATGTGATGTAATGCCTATGGATGTATGTCATGTGCTGTTGGGAAGACCATGGCAGTTTGATAGAAACACTATGCATGATGGTAAGGTAAACACCTACACGTTTATGATGGATGATAAGAGGTTCCCATTGAGCTTTTCGAAGGAAAGAGAAGAGGTGGACAACAGTCCCAAGGTTTTATTGGTTTTCGGTAAATAATTTTTGAAGGAGGCAAAGGAGAATGCATGTTTTGCTTTCATCCCCAAACTGACGCAAGTTGTGATCACAAAAGAGGTGAGTAAAATTCCACTTGAACTACAAAATTTGTTGAATGAGTTTGCTGAAATTGTTTCTAAAGATTTTCTGGATAGATTGCCACCTAGAATGAGGAAGTGAAAAAACAAGTACAAGAGCAATTGGAGAAGGGTTTGAAAAGGGAAAGTTTAAGCCCATGTGTAGTTCCAACAATATTGGTACCTAAGAAGGGTGGATATTGGTGGATGTGTACGGATTTGAGAGTAATTAACAAGATCACTATCAAATGCACATTTCCATTGCCAAGGATGGACGATTTGATGGATTGTTTGAGTGGAGCAAGGTACTTCAAAAAGATAGATTTGAAGAGTGGATATTATGAAATTCAAATTAGAGAAGGTGACGAGTGGAAAACCACATTTAAGACAAATGATGGGTTGTATGAATGGCTTCTTATGTCATTCGGGTTGTCAAATGCACCTAACACATTCATCAGACTCATAAATGAAGTTTTGAAACCTTACTTGGGTAAGTTTGTCATTGTGTATTTAGATAGTATTTTGTTTTTCAATCATACAAAAGAAGAGCATTTGTTGCATTTGAGGTTGGTGTTGCAAAGGTTGAAGGAGGAGAAGTTGCTAGTCAACTTGAAGTAATGTAGCTTCATGAAGGAGGAGCTTAGTTATTTGGGATTTGTAATCTCATATGATGGGTTGAAATGGATCCAAAAAAGGTAAGAGCAATTGTTGAATGTCCATCATCGAGGAGTATATTTGAAGCTAAAAGCTTTCATGTGTTAGCAAGTCTCTATAAGAAATTTAGAAGAAATTTCAGCGGTATATGTGTACCCATTGTTGAAATAATGAAAGGTGATAGGAAGAAGTTTGAGTGGATTGTTGCAGCAGAGGAGTTTTCAGATTTTGAATAAGCGAGTGATAGAACAACCATTGTTAACATTGTTGAATTTTTACAAAGTCTTTCAGGTTGATTGTGATGCTAGTGGGACAGCCATAGGAGTGGTTTTGAGTCAAAAAGGTAAGCCCATTGCTTACTTTAGTGAGAAGTTGAATGAAGCAAAGCAAAAGTATTCTGTTTATAATCAAGAGTTTTATGCTAGGATACAAGCTCTTAAGAAGTGGAGGCATTATTTGTTACCCAAGGAGTTTGTGTTGTACACGAATCATCAAGCACTGCAGTTCATAAACAACCAAGCTAAGTTAAATAAAAAACACATGAAGTGGGTTTAGTTTCTTCAATTTTTTTTTGAAGCATAGAAGTGGCCAAAAGTTACACATGCTTTGAGTAGGAGAGTTTTTGTGATGAATAAGATGAGAGTGAAAGTCATTAGGGTTAACCCAACCAAGGAGTTGTAGAAGAAAGTTTGGATTTGTGAGATTCATGGGCAGTATGCAAGAATCGAACTAGCATGGATAAGATATAAACCATCTTGCAAGAAATAATTTTAGCCATGTAAGCGTTGAAGTTCAATTTGTAAGTAAATTCAAAATATAAATTGTATATATCCCCATTGTATTAATTTTTGAGTCAAAACTATACTTTTTCTTTTGGTTGTATTGATTTTTGAAACAAAGGTAAAAAATTGTGTATAAAATGGCCAATATTCAAAATTTGGTTCGGCTAAAAGTGCATAAATTCATTAGCCAAAATTATAATGTTTGGAGTCATAAGATTATAACAATTGTGGAATATCGTGAACGTGATAAAATCATCCTCGACACTGAAGCAAGACCTGCTATAAATTTTGCGGATTATGAGAAACTCTATAGGAGGCCTTGCTGTTGTTAAAGTTATATATGGCAGATGACATGATTCTTGAGGTTGGGAACACCATTGCGACAAGTGTGTTATGGACTAGTTTGAAAAATAAATAACAAACTTAGAGAAAAGCCAAGTCCTATCTTTGAAGAATATGCTATTTCCCACAAAGATGTCCGAGGATGAGTCCCTCTCGGAACATCTTCAGCAAAAAATATTTTGAGACTAGTTAGGAGCCATTAACAAAAAGGTGGATGACAAAGACATGGTGGCTCTTGTTCTAAACAACTTGACGCTCCCATATGAATCTTTCGTGGAGGCCTTTACATTTGAAGGCTGAAAGCTAGAGCCTGACATTTGATCATGTTAGTTCCTATTTGATGTAAAAATAATGCAAGGAGACACAAATCAGTGGGTCCAGTTCTAGACAAGCAAAGAGTGCATTTGTTGCTAAGTTGAAGGGAAATAGAAACCTATGAGACACAAATCAGTGGGTCCAGTTCTAGACAAGCAAAGAGTGTATTTGTTGCTAAGTTGAAGGGAAATAGAAACCTATCCCTGTTGATTCATCTTCTTTAAGCACCAAGTGAAGTGCTTTTATTGTCATAAGATTGGACATCTTGAAAAGGATTGCTGGAAGCGACAATATGCACTTTCCCAACAAAGCAATTAGGGAGAATATGTGGTAGCAGTTGAAGAACGGGATTTTGAGGAAGAGTGTGCCCTTGTGGCATTATACTCAAACATCAGTACTACCAATTGCTTGGTCATTGATTCCGGTGCATCTTGACATTTCACATATTGTAAGGACTAGCATGCAAAATTTACTGCAAGTACAAACTTTTATGATTTTGTTTCATTAGTTGATGGTCAATCAATGCAATAGAAGGGTTAGGTTTGCATACAGTTGAATAAAGCTAGACATGTCAAAGTAAGGAATGTTAGGTATGTTCCTAGCATGAATAAAAATCTCGTCTGTTAGTTAGTTAACGAAATTCTGAATGTTGTAAAATTCCCTAGGAAACAACGTATTGTGTCTGATGTAAAATAGGACAAAATAATTGCCCTAGGTATTGGGCAAGGTGGTTTGTATAGACTTGTTGACCCTACTACAATCAACATAAATGGACATGTGGAGGGAGACTACCATATAAGATGCGCTGGAGGATGAAATTCCTCATAGGCTTGTTGACCTTACTCTAGTCAATTTACATGCATTAGTTGTGAAGGGAATATCCATAGTCAAGGATGTGCAGGAGGATGCAATTCCTCAATCTTAGTCAAATGCATAGGTATTTGTGCAAGAGAATGATGTTTCAGTCACATGCATCGGCTTAGAGGACTAGAAACAAGGTTGTTACTTCAGTAGAATACGGTCATTTTGCTCTCACTTTTGACCATTGTATGGTACCTGAATAGCCGGTTAAACAACCCATTGGATGCAAATAGGTGAACAAAATTGATACTTTGGACAAGGACATGACTTATCTTGTTTCAAAAAGCTTTTCCCAACAGGAGGGAATAGATGAGGAGATGGTTTCTTCTCCCACCGCTATTGTAGAGCTGGATTTTACTCCCATTTCTACTGTTGAGGAGTTGGTTTTTATCACTACTGCGAAGATGGTCACATTTGGATTGATTCTCTTCATAGCAACTCAGTTTGGTTTCTTGAATGGAGGTTTGGATGAGGAGGTCTACATGGTGCAGCCTAAAGGTTTTCAGGTTGGTTGTGATCATTTAGTTTGTAGGATGATTAAGTCCTTGTACGAACTTAAGCAGACTTAACAAGATTGGTATATTTTATTTGATTAGCATCTCCACGATTTTGGTTTCAGAACTATGGAGGTCGAGCTAAAGTTATCAACCAATGATGATTCATCACCGGTCAAAGAATCACCCTACAGAGAATTGGTTGATACATCTTATGTCCACACGACTGGATCTTTGTTTTGTTGTCAACTATCCTTTTCAATTATTGTCTACACTGAAGCTCCTACATTGGACAACAACAAAATGTTAGAGAACTACAAATTTCATGTTGATATTCAAAGATTAGTTTGCAAATGTAAAGACGACTCTTTGGTCCCACTTTTTAAAAAACATTTTAGGATAAATTTGGAGTAATCTTCGGTTTAGTCATTAAGGGAGGGTATTAAAGTTATTTATTAGCTATCAGTAGTCATTAATTAATGGTTGGTTATCAACCTTCCCAACAGTTGTAACTTCCTTTTACTGAATAAAAGAAGGATGCACATGCGCTTCAATGTGTGCCTTCCAGTTTATCTTTGTTCTTTCAGCATTCATATTTGCTAACAAGAAAAATGATTTAAAAGCTCAAGGAAGGTTCATGAGCAGGAGCTCATGGACAAATTTCATTTACCTTGGGTGTATGATGTAGGAGTATTTGGGTTCACAAGCAATCTTGCATCAACCAAAAACATGGGTTGGGTTTTGTGCATGGGTTTGTGTGTGTGTGCAACTTGTCGGCCAAGTCGACAAAGTTGTGTGTGTAGAAGATCAATGACCATATCGAGAACATTGTCAAGAGTCTAGCATGTCATAAAAGGCAAGAAGAGACAGTTTTAGTCACCTCCTTGAGGTCAAATGATCCGTATTTGGGATAGAGACAAAACTGTAGCTTAATGTAGGTGGCGGTTTTGAAACTGCTGATTTGCAGTAATTGGTAGTTTCATGTCCATTGGAGGCAAAAGTAAAGTAATTGCTCAGAACATAAAAACATGACATGTGAACCTTTTTCGAATGTAGAGGGAACTTGAAGAGGCTTGTAGGGTGTCAATATCAGGGAATTCAAGATTCGGATCTATTTGCAAGAGTTGGAGGTTAGTTGGAAGGAGATCAGATTTGGCAAGGAAGAGAGTTCCAACTCCAAAACAAAGCAAAAGAAAGAGGGAGAAGTAGAGCTAGAGAGCCTATAAGTGTGATGTACCTTCCTTGAAGCTAGTCCATGAGATTGAGATTTAATGTCTTTTTCATAGCTTAGTAGGGGGAAGGGGCGTGTCTGTGAATCTATGTAACACTATAATGCTCATTCAATAGAGTGTGTTTGGTGTCCATTCGGAGTTCTTGTGTCTATGTGTGTGTCCATTTGAGAGTGAGTGTAAGTCCCAGATGAGGAGTAAGGCAGCCATTAATTTGACCACCTCATTCTCATCTGCATCACCTTGTTCATTTTCTCAATCTTCCTTGTTATCCTAATTTAGGCGGCTTTACATTCTTTGTTCATAGTGGGGGGACTAGTATCCTTGATTATGTTTTGGCAAATATTTATTTGATGCCTCACATCCATGTTTTACATGTTTCTGGTCCACTCCCAATAGCTGACCTTGCTTGCCTAACATTTGTTTCCTTTGGCCTTTCCATGAAATCACCTATTTGCAATCCCTATCCTCCATGATTTCGCACTATTCATTTTGACAATACATTTTTCATTCCCCACACCTCGTCTTTTCCAACTTCACCCATCGTCCTACCTTTAGTTGAGGCTAAAGATACTATCTTCAATCACATTCTTGGGGATGATGCACTAGAATTTTACCTCCAAATTATTCACTCTCCCAACCATAGTTCAGATACTTGAACTCGACTTGGATTTGGTAGGCCAAAAAAATTTCAACTTGGCAAATACTCGACAATACTCAATAATACTCGTCAATTAAAAAAATACTTAAATTTCTTTAAAAAACATAATTTTTATACAAATTACAATTACAAAATGTATCAAACCAGTTTGTAAAACATTGGGGAAGTGTTTTCTATTAGATTTGAATACAAATAGAGTACAAAATCGCATCATCATATGAATTTAACAAGTTGATAACTGCTATAACTTACACTTATGAATTTATGATGATTGTCATTGAAAATCATCATCATAAATTGCATGTCGATGCAAGTTACAAATTACCAAAATCTACAATTTCCTTTGCCCCGTTCTAGTGAAAAATAGGGGAGATTAAGAGGGTCTAGTCCTTGCACTCTGCTGCAACTCCTTACTTTGCCTAGAAGGTTGCGTTTGTGGCTCCACTTTGGTACTAGATGGCAATGCTCCTCCTTTGTCTCATGTTTGAGAACATCTACAAGGATGTCATCCAATCCAAGCTCTCTTGCTTCTGCTGTACCACTACCTACACCCTCCATAACTTGTCTATCGAAAACAATAATCTCATCCTTTGTGAACAAAGGGGTCGCCTCATCCTACGCAGTTCAATCACTATAGGGATTAATCTCATCCAAATCAATAGGCTCCTAATGCAGGAGCTTTCGGGTCTACCCGTAATTTTGCATCAATAAAAATTATGAAAAGGATAGTAATAAGTGAGGTTTCATATCTTTTATGTGTTTATAATATTTGCAGTAATTTTGAAGCACTTATGTGGATTTGTGGTAAGCCTTGTTTTTTCAGATTAGTGTAGCACCTGAAAATCGAATGTAAAGTTGTACATCACCGCATTTGAGCTACAGACCTTGTGGTAAGGTGAAATTTTGCAGAGACATTCTTATCGTCATTCTAAAGCCATATGTCAAAGTAGATCTTAGCACACTATCATGTTTTGGCCAGAAAATACAAAATACGCTACAGGGGGCGCGGTAACTCATAGTTCTACAAGAAGCAGGTTATTTGTCAAATTAGTTAATGGTGCAAGGTTAAAAATTGTTTTTGCAAAGGCTTTTTATTCAAAACTTGTGCATGGCTGATTTCCAACAAGGCGTAACCTATTCAAGTAATATTGTAATTAGTGATGAGTCTTGGTGACGTGTTATGGAACCTACTATGTGTTATGTACATTGGGAATGCATTGAGCATTTAATAATGGTGATACATAGTAATGTGTTACAATTATTTAATGATTGTGTATCTTGGTGATGTATCACTGGTATTTAATGATTGTAGGGACTTGCGTGCATTTACTAAATGTAGTGTTTCTTGATTTATCAAGAACATTTAATATTTGTGGGTTTAGTAGATTGCAAAGTGATTAATTTAAGTGGATGGATAGTGGATCTATATAAACACATCCTCTTCATTTGAAAAGGCATTCGATCTAAGTGGGGTTGCAAGGAGTACTACAATAGAGATTCGATTCCATATCAAAATTGATAAATAGTTCAAGAACGGATGAAAGGAGTACCGTGGTAGAGATTTGTGTGTAGATCTGTGAAGGGCTATTGGATTTGAGTCACTTGACTAACACTGTGGTGTTAATCTGTTGGTTGTAAGCCTACAGGCATTTGTGGAGTTGTTTTGGTTTTAAGGCTGTATCATTGGTGATTGGTCTGATGATGTGTAATCTCATTGAAACAATAAAATTCTATTATTGTTGTATTTATGCTGTGTAATTGTGGGTTGTGTGGTTGAAAGACATCTCTTATTGTTGTATTTCTACTGTGTAATTGGGACCTCAAACCGTGACTTCATTAGTGCTCATGATGTGTTCTCCACTTTTCTTGTGCGAAGCCGAAGGTTGTATTGCACAAAAACTAGGTCATTGAGGCATCGTTGAGTAACTTATTTCGCTTCTTTGTGTGAATGGCATCAAACAAACTCCAATTGCGCTCACATCTAGAAGTGCTATAAGGTTGAGATTAAATTCATAGGGCTAGATTTTGAAGATTTAGGGTATTTCCTCCCTAATTTTTGCACCACAAACTTAGAAACAAGATATTCAAAAGTTTGTAAGTGATTAATAATTATAAATTTGTAACTTGTAAGGTATAAGTAAAGATTCCAATTTTTATTACCTGGTGTTTGGGTGGATCTCCTTCAGATAACTAATGCCGAAGAAAAGAGCCTCCTTTAGGTTGGTTGTAGTTTTGCAACTCTAAAATAATGAGGTCCCTCACCTCAACCTCAAGTGTCATCCTCTCAATGCATGTTGAGAGGCACTCCATAACCTTCCCATTAACATCAGTGAAGCCATTGGAGTAGAAAAACTTGGGATTGAGGTAGTACCCTATTGCATGAATGGGTTGGTGGAGTTGATTGTTCCACCTCAGATCAATTATCTCCCAAATGAGATCAATTCTGCCTCTATCCCTCCTATAAAAGTTTTGGATGGTCTCTTTGGCCCTATCCATGGCCTCATAAATGTATCCCATTCGGTTTTGCTCTCCATCCACCAAGTACAAAACTCTCAACAAAGGCTCTAACACTTACAAAGTTACAAACAAATTAAAGTTACAAACTTACAATTAAAGTTAAAAACTTACAATTAAAATAAATACTTTATAAAATTGAAAATAAAGGAATTAACTTGAAATTTAAAATGAGATTTGAAGTTACCTTGATCTTTGTAGCTCTCTTCACAAATACATCATCAAAAACTGTCGTTGCAGTCCTTTCATGTTGAGTCCAACCTTGCCCGAATCACAAACATCTGCTTCAATGTTGTCAACAAACTACAAATATTTTGCAACGTTGGGAATTTAGCTGCAAACCTTGTGACACCCTCTCTCACAAGCGCTTTCCCTTTGGTGTGATCTTTCATCAAGCTGAGAACCCAAGAGTGATTATAAATGTATTTAGTGATGTTTTTGGTATATTCTAAAACCAGTCTCACCCAATCAATTTTGCCTATGTCCTTCAAAAGAAGGTCAAGGCAATGAGCCACACAAGGGTTCCAAAAGAGTGATGGATGCCTCTCCTTAAGCAGTCTCCCAGCCACCACATATGCTATTACATTATTAGTGACAACTTGCACAATATTCTTGATGCCCACCTTTACTGCAACCTCCTCGAGCATCATGTTCAAAATTTATGCATTTTTTTACCTTTTTAGAGGCATCAATTGACTTCAAAAAAACCATCTCTCCATTTGGAGCTACTAAAAAATTGATGAAGGTGTGGTTCTTTTAATTTGTCCACCCATCTGAAAGAATGGTGCATCTGAATTTTCACCATTGCTTCCTTTGTTCTCCCATAATTGACTTTGCATCTTCAACAACATTTTGAAGCAACCTCCCACTTAAATCTCTTAGAGAGGGTGCCTTGTACCCTTTCCTTGCAACTATCAATGCCATCACCAAATACTCTCAGTACAAGCTCTTTGCCACATTGAAGAAAATGTTGTAATACTAGAAATTCACACATGCCTTATCTCCATCTTCATACACCTCCTTGTTCCATCCTGTACCTTGCAACGAAGGTTGTGCCCTAGGTTTTTTTTAGGTACAAAAAAGCTATGTGATTGGCCTTTCCTTGAACTAGGTGTGTTGGATGTGCTTTGTATGTATGGACCATGACTAGAGCCCACAATCTCTGCCATATCTACCTTAGTTTCCGTTGCCAATTTTTGAGTAATGGCTCTGTTGCGGCTATTTGTACCCTTGCCCTCTCTAGTTTCTTCTCATCCAACAATGCAAACTTTGCGTTCATTTTTTATTTTTCTTCTTCCATGGTATAGGGACATTGTATGATGTTGCGGCAAGGAATGGATGCGATATGGTATTTGAGGTGTTTGATGCCTCTAGAAACCTTCTTCAAGTAAATTCTGCAAATCACACTCCTTTGGAACGGTCCAACTATGACATACTTCCAAGTGGTGATACCACTTCTAGCAAGATGACTTCCGCTCACTGATGCTGAACCTGATGTGGCACTATAGGCCATTATATGCTAACCTGTAGCATGTTTAAATACCATTTTAAAAAAAAAAAAACATTTACAAAAAACCTAAATTGTAAAGTTATAAATGTAAATCCTATGTTTCTTTGTTGCTGATGGTGCATTTACAATTGAGGGAGAGCTCTTTCCATAGGGATTCCATTGATGAACACCTTGCGGACTGAAGTTTTGTGCTGTTAGAGCGGTCTCACTACTGAGTTGACTCTTATTACCCTCCTCAAATTGTGGCACCCCCTTGCCAACTCTTCTCATCATCAATAATTTAGTATAAAACAACTGGTATGAAGTTGCACCTTTGTACGTGCACATAAACTAGATTCATCACAATACCTCTATAGCATGAAAAAATGTAAATAAAAGCATAATAACTTAAATTCTCATTCATCATAATTAAATTCACCCTTTCCGATATTCAATACACCACAAATATACATGAAACACGTGCATTAATGCAATGCACGAGTCCAAATCTAATATAATAACACAATAAGCGGGTCCAACCCAATTAGCACCTTAATGAAGTGTACTTTGCAAGGGTTAGGTTAGGAGGGGCACTACACTATGAAAGCTTTGTGTATGCAATCGACGACTAGTGCACAACCTTTCAGTATCACTAGATCAATAGGATTTGTATGATTCTCTAAGTCTTTTTATGCTGAATTTATTTTTGGCCTAATCATTCCTTATGTTGAGAGGTGTCACCCAACTATTCAGTTCTTGAAGATGGGAAGGCCAATACGCACTATTCACCCGAGCCATTTGATGGAAGGATCCGAGTTCCCCTCCGTACCTTATGTTGGAATTTGATGACAAGGAGGGTGACATGCCACACTAATGAATTCCAATTTTTAGAGGTCCAAACTTGCCTCCATACCTTGTGCTTTTGCTGATCTCCTGGATTGAGGCCTTGTTTGATTTCTTATTGGAGTTCTGTATTTCTTCTTGTGGGTAGACGAGACCATAGGATTTTAGGATTCTAGATCCAAAAGCATATGACCGGAAAATTTGGAGCCGAAAAAATAGAGCAGCAAAATTGGGGTCAAAAGTAGGGATGAAAAAGGAGTTGAAAAATTTGGAACAAATAATTCAGTGGGGGAATTGTTTTGGTAGAAAACTTATGCTCTGGGGAGCCATGTATCTTATATATGGACATTGTATTGTATTTTTCTATATTGTGTGTTAGGCTGCTAATTGCTGAAGACTCTATCCTTCTATCCTTGCTTTTGTGCTGCAGATTTTTTTCCCAGATTGTCACTCTAATACTACAATATTGATATTTCTATTTTTCAATAGTAAAATAACAAAAATCGAATGACAACAGTAATCAATCCACACAAAAGTAGTGAAATAGAGCAGAATAACACGGATACAAAATAATAGATGAAGTTAAAATGTTGAAATCTTGTGTAATGTCCCCTTTCTCAAATTAATGAAATCAGAGGACCCGTAGCCTAATTTTATTTCCCGTAGGCTAAAGGGGGGGTTTTAAAATAGAAATAATCTAATAATAATTTATTTTTTCAAAAAGGTACTTTAAGTTATAACTTGGAAAATGACAATTTATTATTATTGAATGGGGCCAAAATTAAATATTGGATACTTGGATAAAAAGTAATTAATATTCATAAGTTGGAAAAAGGTGAATATTTAATTAATAGAAATAATAAATATTAATTTATTTTAGGGTTGGAATGGAAAAGTGAATAATAAAATAATGGGATGAAAAATGAAATCATTATTCAAACACCCGAACAAAAACCAACACCCTTTTTCCAGAGGAAAAGCTTGCAGCTTCAGCGCTACATCCAAGGACGAGAACTCTCGAATTTGTAGGTAGGAAGACGAAACCCCTTATACCCAATTGAGGATTCCACCTAGGAAACACGTTTGTATTCCCAGTTTCAGGAAATATCGGTTTTAGAGCTCTATTATAACATGGGTGTCACATTTCAGGAAATAGGAAAAAAAGAAGTGCAGATCCATATGGATCAGTACCATGGCCGTTTTCTATCGAACTGGGCAGCATTGCAACACATCAGGCTGCCATATTGTTTCGAGATTTATTCGGTGAGGGTTTTAATAAAAAATTATGCCTTTATGTATTTTCAGGTTATGTTAGGTTAGGGTTTGATAAAATATTCAAAAATAATTAAGTATATGACTTTATTATGTTGCTGTACTTTTCCAGTATTCAATAAAGATTTAATTTGGTTTCCGGTTATCAGTTTGCTTTGTGTCATTATTTATTATTGGGTGCAATCCCAGATTTGACTTAGATAACAAAATAAGGGTTTCACGACAAATACAGAATTGTTCATATCTATCCATAAAAGGTTATTTCATCTTGAATTGTTAAAATAGAAAGGAGAGCTACTTTGGGGGGGGAATTTTCATATGCAATGGGCTAAGGAAATGAATTCTAAAAATGATAATTTTCGAATGGAGACCTATTCCTTATTTATAGGAAAATTAGTGTAGGGCAACCTTTAATTCCCTAATTAGGTGACTAATCAGAAATAGAAAACCTTAAATTTATAGGAAAATTAGTGTAGGGCAACCTTTAAGCCCCTAATTAGGTGACTAATCAGAAATAGAAAACCTTAAAAAACTACTAGAAGGCTACTCGAAGGTTATGTGCATCACATGTCGGCCAGTCTATAACTCAAACACATGATGACTTCTGGAGTATTCAGGATGTAACAAGATAGATTGAAGGTCGAAGCACAAGTTTTAGTATGATAGAGATGGGAAGCCCTACTTGTGTGAGATAAAAATAGGAGTCCCAAGTAATCCCATGATTAATGAGAAATATTTTTGTTAGGATAAACAAATATTGCAAATAATTATCTTGACTTGTTCGTTTGGAGAGAGGGCAATACTCCTATATATATTAAACATGCAACGTCAGTGCAGCAGGATCTCATGACAGTTCTCATACTTTGCTAGCACCCACTGAAAGTAAATTAACTTTAAACAACTTATAGTGAAAAAATTCTTTTTGAGATGATCATTCTTTAGATAGTTGCGTGCTTGCCAACCCATCAATTAACAATTAGTTGCTTAGAGCTTACTGTTAACATACCATACAACAGCTTTTCATGTCTTTCAAACATTGATGTGTCGATTGAGCCAACTTAACTACTAATATATAAGTCTGACTTAAATACTGACATATCCAATGGTGACCACATTTATGTTTTGCAATTGAAATCACTATTCATTCCAATTGCACTTGATTTTTTACAAGTGCATATCTTAAAAATTGCAATTTGACTGCAGCTTTCATTGCAATGTTTGTATGATTGTAGATGACACAAGTTGGCTGCACACCGGCAGAAATGTGCATTCTCTTGTATGTGGAATATGATCTACTGCAAGTGCATACATCTTCCCTAGGGGTATTTGTTTGAGAGGATTCTTTAATGTTTGACATCTTATGTTTATGCCACTCCTACCCCATACAAAACGGTTTTAAATACCTAAAAAGGTTGAAAGTTGTGGCTAAAGCTAGAGCCCGATGTTTTTGCTCTCCCCTCAACCTGTTAGCCTTAACATGGCACTATCATCGCCATTGGACTCGTGGCCTCAGGATTTCTCTTTGATCAGCTGAGTGTTTGTTCTCACAATTGTGAGTTGAGACAGATTACCACACTCCTCGGGGTGATAGGATCTATCTTGTTTGCTTCCTCTAGGAGTTTGAGATGGTGGAACTGTTATAGCTTGGAATTGCACCCTTGTGGGAGAGTTTTTCAGGCTCTCCCACTTCCAGCCACAAGCGTGGGAACAACCTCAGGATGTGGGTATCCTATGGTGAGATTGAGCCTCTAGGTCTTTTAAAGAGGCTAGTTCCTCTTGGTGGATCACCTAAAACTACTGCTAAACTAATGCTTCACGGGGAAAAGGGTTAGAAGGGAGATAAGGGATCCTAAGAATGCCAACCAGGCGATGAACCAAATTTAAATGACCACTCATCTATGCTTGAACCCACACTAGATCAGTTATGAGACAATTTGGACTTGCACTATCTCAAGATCAAGTAAACACACGCTGGAAGAGGTTCAGGCAGAACACTAATATAGAGCTGCAAAAGCTTGAAAATACTTCAAAGAGGCAAGCAGAAGGCTAATGGACTAGGAATACACTCATTCACAAATCCACCAAGCACAAGCATACTAAAGCACTAATTGAAGACAAGAAATAGGCAAAGAAATCGTTTTATTACATTCAATAGGTAGTTCTTACAATATCTCGACAGGGTTTACCCTGGTCGAAGGAGCATGTTTTTGCAAACATCTCAATGAGCAACCGTCTCCCAGCAAGATGACAAAATTCTAAAAAACTGGGGCCATTACAATGGCAAATCACAAGATATTTATAGAGAAAGGGGGAGAGAGAGAAAGGGCTGCGTGAGAAGATGGGAAAAGGGAAGAAGTCGTTGATGATTTCTACATTAAAATCGACATGGCGTCTTCATTTGCATGTGTCCTGCCTATAAAAGGATGCAGTCTTCATGTCTTTTTTAGCTAGCTCGAGCTATGCTACTTCTGCGTTGAACAACAGTTTGTCGGGAGCGAGCCCATGTCGAAGGACGGAAACCTTCATAAATTTCTAGCTACCAGCTTACGCCAGTCGCTTGGACCCCCCCTCCGTGCTCTAAGTGGTCGTCCTTGTGCCACTTGTCTTTTATTGATTGAATTTTTCTGCTCCAGCTTACGCCACATGGCAGCCTCTCATTTGTCTGATCACGACCTTGGGCTTCTCTGTCTCCAAGCCTTAAGACTTCGGCCTTTTCAAGCCTTAAGTCTTCAGGGTTTTCAAGGCCAGCTACTTCGAACTCTTTGCACCTTAAGTCTACGGGCTTTTGGAGTCTTAAGTCTTCGGACTTATTTCTTCTTGGCCCTTTTTTTGTGGGTTCCCCTTGTTCTTCGGCATTTCTTCTGCAAGCAATTTGCTTGGTTTATCTCGGACAATTTTCTCGAAGGAATTCCTTCGGAGGAGTTCTCGGGCTTTTTCCCTGTGCTTTTTCTCCTTCGGGAATTTGCTTTGGCTCTTTCTCGAAGGAATTCCTTCCGAACTTTTCCTTTCAGACTTCTGTTTTGTTCCTTCCCTTCAGAACTATTTCTGCGGGTTTTTTGGCAAGGACTTTCCCGAAGGGCAAGAGACCCTTCGGGCTTTTGCAAATGGTCCTTTTCCTTGTAAATTGCCCTTCGAAAATCCTGGAAACGGCCCCTCCGAAAGGAACATACCCTCCGGAACTTTGTTAAGTGTCCTGCTTTTGTCGAGAAAGTGCTCTTCGGCATTTTGAAAATGGTCCTTCCGAAGGGAAAGATACCCTTCGGAACTTTGTCGACGGTCCTCTCCGAAAGGAACATGCCCTTCGTAACTTTTGAACAGGTCCTTCAGACAAGTTTTCGGCTCCTCTGCGAAGAGAAGGTACCCTTCGGGCTTTCAAAAGTGCCCTTCGGAAGAAATTGTTTCGGACAAAAAGTCTGAAACAATTCCGACACTTCTTTTTGGAGAAACTTTGCCGAAAGAGAGACATTCCTTCCAAAAAATTGAGTGGACAATTTTTCTGAAGGAGAACCATGAGGCTTAAACCAAACCAAAGAAAACCTTGAGGGAAGAACTTTGCAATGATTAATGACTTAACCAAAAAAAGGAAAGCCGAAAAATAAAAGAACTTTGCAAAAGGCTTAGTCCTTTGGCCTGCGGGCTTGTTTTGAACATTGCTGTTGGCCCCCCTGAAGCAGATCCTTCTCTTTGCCCCTTCAATCCATTGCTTCATAAAAAATGCAAGAGCTTTTAAATGTGGGCGAAAAATTGGCCAACAGGAACACTTTATTTTCATGAATGCAATCTACTATGAGATTCATGGGAGATGCTATTGCTGTATGGAGTTTTAGCTGCATCACTCACTTACCTTTTTCTGTTTTACCAATTAGAGGTTTTTGGCTTTTTATATCCTCATCTAGGAAGTGGTCACCTTCAGATGCCAGGTTTTGCAGAGGACCCTGAGGACTGCCACATTGATTACTTTTGTCTTTGAGCCTATTTAGTGGATAGAGGTGTTCAGCATCCCTTGGACGGTACAGTGACCCACATAGATGGGGACAGGTCAGTGAGGCTGCATCCTCCTCTATGTGCAACCATTGGGTTACCTCCATCCTTTCCATTTTCTTGTTCTAGAAGGTAGATCTGCTGTTCCCTAGTCTAGAGGGTCAGATATCACTTATTGTCCGCATTCTGGAAGATTCGACCAGACATTTATCACCAACTTCCTTCCTATTAATAGAGGATCATCAACCTTGGATGCTGGGAAAGTTTATAGGAAGTGTTCTTTACATCCCCCCAGCAATGCCTAGCTAGACCCACTTAGTCCTGGCCATTCTCCCATGGATATCATCAGGTCTTATAGTGGCTCTTGCATAGTGATTGATGGTGGGGGAGTTCGTCGTTCAGATTAGGGGCAGCTGTTGTTGACATCCTATATTGCCTATCTTCCTTTCTTTTTTGGTCGGGGATGATCCTTTCGCAAGAATATTTGTAGTGCTTGTAATGCATGGATTTATAATCTTAACATTTAGGGTTTACCCACTTCGGGTTCACCCCCTTGTTAGCTAGAAATCTTTACTTGTGTGGGTTTAGTTTAATTTTAGATTGTAACTTCTTTTCACTCCATAGTGCTATTTCTGCGGGCTGTATTTCCTAGTCCCATTGACCTATCTTGGTTAATTATAGTCATTAATATAATTTCTTTCTTTCTTCCTAGAAATTTGAATCCTCTTTGTAGAGGAATTCCTTCAGTAATCGAGTAATGCTGCTTGCTTGCCATGTTTCTGTGTGATTTATTTAACCACATTGTGAAATTTTCTCTAAATTGTTTCAAAAACCTTTGCCATTTGATTCATTTTTCCTTTTACTTATGGTTCTTCTAATGTCACTCAATTGTTCTTGTGAAACTAATTGGTTTACTAGAACAATCTCCTGGTGCAATCTGCCAGATTTCTATGATTCTCAATCTAACTTGATTCTTTGAGCTCCCAGTTTCGTCAATTCTTCTTCATATGCTTTTAACAGTTTCCTCTTATACTTATTTTCTTCCAGATACACCAGGCATCTAATTATTCTTCCTGATTCTTCTATCGAACCTTTGGCTATTTTTAATTGATGCCTGTTTCCTTGTAGCTTCTAGAATATTACCAGCCATGGCCCCTGGTGGGTAACACAAATGGCTCACTGGCCTAATAGTGTGACCGAGTTTTGGATAACATTAGTGGTAAAGCGTGAAGACTTGTCAGGAGCATTATTATAAGAGCAGTATGGGTCTAGCTCCATTTTAATGATCTTGCTTCTGAAGTCAAATTCAGTTTTCTTTTGTGGATTTCCACAAATATCTTCCAACGACTTGTCTTTATCCTTTATGGCTGACAATTTATTCCTATTCGTAATGGGTCTCCTACAAACCTGGTCTAACCTGCACAAATGAGATACTTTCCAAATATCCTTTGTTTATTTGCCAGCATACATCTTTATTTTTGTTTTCGATGCTCCCACCCTGATCTAAGATTTTGTATGCTCAAGGTATGAAAAGCTGCATTGTTGCGTCCTTTTTCTATAACTCTTTAGTTGACAAACTGGCATCCAGAGTGTCATCATCCTATCTGTTGGTGCAATTCCTAACTCGTATGCAGTGGTGGCAACAATTCAGTTACATCCTGCAACTTGTTATTTCTATCTTCAATTTTCACTTCCAGTGTTATGGGTAGCCATGCTGCTGTATACATCTTCTGCAATTCTTTGGTTGACACATGCATCTGACTGTGTCATCTTCCCATCTGCTGTCTGCTATCTTTTATGCAGTGGTGGCAATAATTCAACCTCTGTTACACCTTGCACTGGTTATTTCTATCTTCATGTTTCTTAGAAAGGTTATAGGTTTTAGACACCTCAGCATCTACCGTCTCTCCATATTCTGTACTATGGTCTTCCTTAGACATACCCTAGATGCTAGCTAAGTTCTCAATAATTACATATTTTTTAAAATTTATTTTGTATGTGTTTTTTAATTTTAATGGGATTTTTCATCACATTAGTTGTATTTTCATACCCGAGTCATCACCATGATGACCATTTTCCATGATCAGTCATTACTCTTAACAACTTTTATCTAATGTTTGTTGTTAATAATCTCAAGACAAGGGGACCCACAAAATACACAAACACGTCTAAGCATTTGTTACTATGGGGGAGGAATGATGATTATAATCCACCACTTTGGGCTTTTCACTCTCCAGCCTCTTTCCCAACTGGCAAAATCTTTCGGTGAGTGAATGCTTTATAATCCTTCCTCGTCTCTCAATTATTTTCAATGTGGGATTGTCACTTGTGTTTTATCAATGAAGTGTGTTTTCAATTAAAAAACTTTGTGACACACACACACACCCAGCCAGCCAGCCACACACCCACACATGCACGTGCACATGCACACGCACGTGCGCACACAGATTTTCCAAAATGTTCTAAATTTGTTTTCTTTCTTCAGGAAAAAATTCACACATACAGATCAAGAATCTTACTGCATATCACATTTATAGAAGTTGAAGACCTATATTGTTGTCCTAATGATTGTCTAACAGGAGGGGTTTTTTATATAATTGAAAATCTTCAGATCCATTAACATTAAGGACAAAGGCTATTAATCTTTACCATGGGTCTCCATTCTAGATGTCAGAAGTGTTGGGCATCTAATATTATTTTGTTTAGAATGGAGTCCAGAAGTAGATACATTCCTTTATGATGTAATAAGGTTGGATTTGCTCTTAATTCATAGGTGGGCCATCATATGTTGAAGGTTTAAGCTCTACTTAATTAGCAAGGATATTAATGTCTCACCAGAAAATGGAGTCATTTTGTAAGCACTTGTGTTTTATCAATAAAGTATGTTTTCATTTAAAAAACTAATTTCATAACACACACGCCCACATGGATTTTCAAGAATGTTAGGCTGAGAATTCACTTACCGCTCTTAGTTTTGTTTGTTAATGAATGCAACTTGCATGGAACTGTACTTATAGGAGGCATCAGCAGCAGGAGTAAAGTTGCTCTGCCTGCCGGAGAACTTTTCGTTTGTGGGTTCTAAGGATGGGGAGAGTCTTAGCATAGCAGATGCCTTAGATGGGCCTATCATGCAACGTTACTGTTCTCTTGCAAGGTAAATGTTTGGACCAAAGTGCTTAAGCTTCCTCTTATTTTGACATGTCATATTATATTTGTCGAACAACATTCTAGAAGTGGCAGTTTTGTAAAAAAAGTATGTAGAAATGTTCCTGCCATGTGAACTAGAAGTTTAACTTGTCATTTACCTAAATGGATGTTTGTCTTGTCAAATAATGGTACATGTGAAGTACTAGCCACAGTTCCTTTTATTCACTGTTTTCTTCCCCATAAGAGCCAAATATTTTAATCTGACATTATGGTACACATGCTAAGGTGCAGTAGAAGATTGTGGTCTATGAAATATCAGCGTTTCAATGGGATTACTAGTGGAACCAAATCATGCCTTATGGTTGAAAGCAAAGTACATGCCCTGTCAACTAGGGTCATTTGTCATCATATTTGTCAAGTAGTTAAAGTTGCTAGCGGAATTAATCTAATGTAAGTCACTGAATTGTGTGGTTAAAAATATTAGATATATCCGAGTATTGATGAATGCAACAAGGCCAATCTCCTTTGCCCCTCACTATGGGTCTGCAGGTATGTTTATGTAAGAATAGCTATCCTTTCATGGTGCATGATGGTACACATGCTAAGGTGCATTAGAAGATTTTGGTCTATGAAATATCGGCATTTCAATGGGATTACTAGTAGAACCAAATCATGGCTTATGGTTTAAAGTGAAGTATATGCCCTGACAACTAAGGTCATTTGTTGTCATATCTGTCAAGTGGCTAAAGTTGCTAGTGGAATTTATCTAATTTAAGTCACTGAATTGTGTGGTTAAAAATATTAGACATATCTGAGTAATGATAAATGCAACCAGGCCAATCTCCTTTGCTCCTTACTATGGGTCTGCAGGTGTGTTTATGTAAGAATTACTATTCTTTCATGGCGCAACTCTAGATTCCCCCTTCTCTCCAATGTTTTTCGAAGAGGTCTGAAGTTATTTGTAATAGTTCATCATGTTCTCGTTCAATACCTTTGTAAATTGTTCAATACCTTCCTCCTAAACGCACCATTGAACATAGAGAATATTGACTGAATTGCTCTTGCTGACTTATTATCATCTATAGTTAATTTTTATGGATCTGATTTGGGTACTAGAGCCAAGACTTTTCAAGCATTCAATTATTTGATTGTTGAAGATCAGTTCTCCTCGACTAGAACAGATAGCTTACTTATAAGAATTGCGATAGCAACACAACACGCACACACATGTAACTGACTCAGATCTAGAAGGGGAACAGGTGTGTGAGGTCTCTACCAAATCCTCTAATAGTGCAGAGGCAACTAGACACTTAATAAAAAATACAGGGAATTAACAAGTATCCTTCGCATACACCTCATTGGGCCAATGCAACTAGGGAGCTTGTGGATGCACAGCATACATGTCAAATCCAATGCAGCTAGGGAGCTTTTGGATGAACAACATACATTTCAAATCCGAACCTATAAATATTCATTGCCCAGCAGTTCATGGTTGTAAATCTATCCTGTTCAATTATAGACTAGCAATGCTCAGATTGGAAAGTATACTAGAACCATTTTTTTGTGTACTTCCGGTTTTTCTAACAATCATGATTCTCCACAGATCTGATTTTAAGCATAAATATTAGAGAAAATAAATGATTTCTAACTAAAAAGTGTTAGATGATACCTAGAATCAACATCACATTGAGAAGAACTTCCAAGGGTAGGTCGTTGGAGATTGAAAAAAAAATGCAAAATATGGGCTGCACCACGGTTGTTACAGATCTGAATATAGTTCTCTAGTTTTCAGTAAGAATAGTGTCCATACATACCTCCAGATGATATTTTGAGTAAATCCTTTAACAAGGAGTTTGTTCCACATGATAATAAAAATAAGGCACAAAATATCAGAAATATACATATTATAAACCTGCATTCAACTTGCCAAAGTGCTGCAGAATTTGTGCTTAAATAGAAAGAATAGGTCCAAAATGATTTCTGATGTATGACTGCAACTATTGTGCTTGGTTGAAGAGAATAATTTTAAGGACTTTTATCACTTTATTGTTAAAGAGAAAATATTACTAATTTGGGATTCTTTCTTTTTCCTCAAATGCAACCTTGGAGTTTATATTTATAGTTCTTAGGTGTTTAACTAAGCCCACCTAAGTTAACCTAATATATATGCCTTTTTCATAATTGGCTTTCTTATTTTTTATAATGTCTGCCCTATTTATTGGTGTTCAAAATATCTTAATCATTGTTGTCTTTCCACGGTTTGACAAATATGGGTGTATTTTATATTTCCTAGAATCTTTCAGGATGTACTTTCCAAGGATATATAACTTATATTTCTGGGTTCTGTCTTGAATTTCATATTTTATCTTTCATAATGTAATGACCCCAAATAGGGTTTTAAACAATATTCAACAAGCTGTACCTTTAATTCTGCAAAATCCTGATTTGTAAATTAGCCCTAACTCCCCTAAGCCTGACGCCACAAGGAGCAATTACGAACCTTGCTCAAATACACTCAAATGGCTCAAAAAAAACTGATAAATAAGGTCTCAAATAACCTCCACACTTTGGCGATTCACCTAGAACAGCAACCCTAGGTCTGAAACCCTCCAAAAATGATGGTAACACTCTCCCAATAAATCGTTCCACTCAGCAAAAATTAAATAAATATTTTCTGATTATTCTGAGCAGATTCAATCATCAAACCTTTGTAGAAAATTGCTAATAATGCAGTAGAAAATTAATAGAAAATAGGAACCTGAATTCGAGACCATGAATTTATCTTTGCAAGCCTCCAAAAGGGTTCGCCACTCCTCCACAGGGGTTCGCTCCACTCTTGGGCAGTTCGCAGCTGTAATAAACCTCAAAATGCACAAAAACAGTGATCTATATTTGATAAATTATCTCCGAAAGATTAATAATTTTCCTTTCAATGGGTGGTGTTACAAAACACCGTTTAGATAGTTCTGCAGTGCTTGAAGGGTGACATTCTCCAAACAACCACAATGGTAACCAAGCTTGACATACTTGATTGATCCACACAATATCCAAAAAATGCATAATCCTCAAATGAGATCCACAACCTCTTTATATATCCACCTTTTTGTTATGAAGGGAGAGTTAGTGGATTATAAGGACAATTTGCTTTTAAATTCACTTAAGAGCTTAAATAAGCTCATGACCCTTAAAAGGTCCCAACTTAAGTGAAAAGCAAATTAGATTTTTTATTACTTTATTTTAAGTATTTAGAAATATTTTTTATTTTAGTAATGATATTATTCTAATGTCCAAAAAAGGGACATTACAGTCCTCCCTCCCCAAATTTTTTTGACCCCAAGCAAATGTAACCTCCTATAATCTAGCTCCCGTACCCGTCAAATGAAGGAGTTTTTGCAAGAACAAATTCATACATCTGCTGCACATGAATATAACTGGCTGTTTGTGCACCTTAGAAACCAAAAAACAGCAGTTGGTAGTCTTCTTCTTCCTCCTCTCTAGAGGCCCAAACAAAAGATGTATCAATGAAGAGAAGAGGCAAGAGACTTCTATTGAAACCAAGGCATCATGATGGCTGGAAAAAAAATACTTCAACAAAGCAATCTTCAACTCCTTGTGCTGGGAAAGCTCCCACTTCTTTACCTTTGAAAGCACTTTAAGGATGCCCAAGCTGATCACATCTTCCCATGTTTCTATACAACCCAAATTTTTTCCTACAGCAGGGGCTGGAAACTCCCTCATCATGCCAAGATTCTGTCCTTTGCCCCATAACCACCAACATACATCCGTATACTTCAAAAGGAGTGTAAAATCAGTCACCTTCCTGTTGGTTAATTGGCTGTACTTACATTTTCCAGACCTCCCATGACCCCTTACACAAATCTTGGTCATTCCCAACTCATCCTTGTGGGGTGCCAAAATGAAACCATCAACCACTAAATACTTGGGGTCTCTCAAATTCTTCAAAAGAGGGCTGGACTTGTCCTCGACAGTATGGTAGAAAGACTTACTAAGGCTGTCCCTTACACTTATCCTATTGCCCTTGTGCACCTCATGACCTTGTGCAAAAGACCAAGTTCCTCTTGTGCAATTCACAACCCCGTCAAACCTTGCATGAATCTGATTTACCATATGCACAGAATTCTGATTTGTCAAGACAACTTCAGAACTATCTATGCATACCTCAGATCTCCATGCATCATTCTGCTTTTCCACAAATTTTGCTGATTTTTCTGAGTTTAGTTTAGGTCTTTCCCCCCTCCAAGATTCAGACCTACCTCCCTTCCTTTCAAACTACAAATCATCCACTTTGAAACCTTGAGTGATATTTTCATTTTCAGATTTTATCCAACTTAGAAAATAGGGAACTAAACATTCTTTTGCATACCTTAGATGTTGTTCCTTGGTCACGTGTTTGACCCCTTTTAAAAGTTCACTTTCCCTCACCTTTGCTTTACTTGCCTTATCAAGTATGTGACCAACTTCCTTCATAATTCAAGCTTCCTTGTTGCCCCTACTGGAATCTGTTCATGGAAAACACCTTCCATGACTTTAAAGAGAAAGACTTCACCAAGAAACTTGTACTTGCTGATCTGGGGACTGTATTTACACTTTACAGCCTTACAATTGCTCCCAAACGGTGATCTATTCATTACCAAGTTGTATGTAGAAGGGCTCTTCACATCTCCAGTGGGTATCAACATGCATTCAAAAGCTGTGTCCGGAAAATAAGTGCCCCACTTCCCACGCCTTTCTAGAGCTTGACATGGGCTTTAGTATGCCCAAACATCCCAATTTCTTGTCCCTAGTAAGCAGCTGAATCGACCACATAAATTCAGAATTCATTGAAAAACAAAAATCAGACATGTGTTCTCAACATTGATTGTGGGCTGTATTTTACCTTCTTTATCTGAATTTTCAGACTTTGGGGTGCCTTTATCTAGCTGGTTTAGCACCTGGTAAATAGCATTTTCAGAATATATATTCAGCTGAGTTGTTATGGAAAACTTAGAATTTTCTGAGTTCATTTGCAAACCCTTTCCATGGCAATTTCCAGAATTTCTCCTCTTCAATGTATGCGGAAATTCAACCCTTGTAAACATTTGTTTTGAGTACATATTTTCAGGATTGGTGAATCTTGGGGAAGAAGTAATAAAGTGATTGTACTCATACCTTGGTGGCTGCCTTAACTCCGTTCTTGCCACTTCCTTGTCTTCCTTGGGGGCGTGGCACTCACCAATATTGGATCTTTTGCCTCCACCGTATGTATGACCCCTTTCCATCCATGGAGGTGACTGTCCTAAATCGTAAAAAATGAAATGAGGGTGGCTGTTCCAACTCATAAGTTATCAACTTATTTGCTTCCCTTGTTGCCTCTATCACAACTATGACTCCAATGGACATCATTATGCCCTCACAAGGTGTGTTAGATGTCCTACAGCTACCAAAACAATCATGATTGAAAGTTGAAATATTGTTGTCCCCTATGACCATCTTTATTTGCACCTTAGTCATTGAGTGTAAATTATCTTGGCAAGCACCCTTCAACTTCTTATAACCTCTCATGTGCCATGACAATCCTTTTCCAATTTGCATAAAGTGATCAACATTAAACCATATCAAAAACATACCTTGGGAAGAAATATCATATGGATGCAATCTCCCTAAGGCTTCTGGATCCCACATCCATGTTGGAGGCTTGTCCACCCTTGTTAAGACTTGTATTTCCTTGTCAAGTAAGGGAGAATTAAAATCAGACTTTGTGTCATGCGTAAATAATTCTGCTGCCCATACAACCTGCCCCTTATTAAAAGTTTACTCCATCCTTTTTGAGGTTACCATTATGATTGTTCTTTTGTTCAATCCCTGTAACACGGTTTCCTTATTGGCTGTCATAAACTTCAGTTTAGTTTCCTGTAAATTACATATGTATTCACCAATGGTTTGGAACCATGGAGCCCCAAACACAACCTCAAAATCTCCATAGTCTATTATATGAAATTCTCCCTCAAAAGTTTATTCTCCCATGGTGATCTTTAAGCCCATAGTGCTGGAATTTGTTAAAGAAAAACCGTCTCTCACTGTCACTTTGAATCCATCATTGTCCTTTGGCATCTATGAAGTTATGTATTGCCCCTTGATCTAAAGACACAATTATCCTCTTACCTTTGGTGGTTCCTCTAACACGGAAAGCATGATGTTTAGATATATTGGATAATGTAGCAACCCTTTTTTCTGTCATAGTTCGTTGACTGTCCTCTTTCTGCCTCTGCAATTCATCCATAATTTGCATAGGATTAACCTTCATTACCTCCTCTCTTGGTTTGCCATTTTTCACATCTTCCTCCTTTCTTGATTGGTTTCCAATTTCAGCTACTTGTAACTAATTTTTTTCTGATTTTTTTCCTGAACTTTCCCTTTGCTGTCTCCTCATCAACCCTTCCGTGCCACTTGCCCCAAACTGGTCTGAATTTTTGGGGTGAATTTCCAATCGTTTCTTCATCGCTGTAAGCGCATCAAGGCCTGATTTTTTTCTGACCAACCAGCTGAAGGTGTGGCTGTTCCTGGGACGAATTGAATTGGTCATTTCTTCCTTGTTTCCTTGGTTGATCTTCCTCTTGCGGTGAACCCTCGAGGGACCCCTTAAGTGATTTGATATCAAGTGGTTCCTTTCCCTTCACCAAACTCCTCAATGATGTTTTTGAAGAAATTTTCAAGGCTTCCCATATTATCGTGCCCTAGCGATTCTTTTTTCTTCGGCCACCAATTCCAAGCGGTTCCATCCAAGTGTCTAATGACAAAAGTGAGGGCCTCTTCCTTATCTCTTGACCTTACATTCAGATACTTGCTTATTTTGTCCACCCATTCTCTTATCGGAACACATGGATCACCATCAAAGGTGGAAAGGACTATCTCCCCAGAACTGTCATTTGTAGCTATGTGCCCTTTACCATACCTCGATCTCAACCAATCTTTAAAACTCCTTTTCCTCTTGTATTGTGGTGCAAGTGTCAAATACTCATCATAGTCATCTTTCACATCCCATCGAATCAAAGGTAATTTCCTCCTTGTAAAAGACTGAGCAACCCTTCTTTGATTCATATTACTGTTATCTGAAAACCTTGAATCCCACATATGGCCAATATATGGCTCTGATACCACTGTAATGACCCCAAATAGGGTTTTAAACAATATTCAACAAGCTGTACCTTTAATTCTGCAAAATCCTGATTTGTAAATTAGCCCTAACTCCCCTATGCCTGACGCCACAAGGAGCAATTACAAACCTTGCTCAAATACACTCAAACGTCTCAAAAAAACTGATAAATAAGGTCTTAAATAACCTCCACACTTTGGCGATTCACCTAGAACAACAAGCCTAGGTCTGAAACCCTCCAAAAATGATGATAACACTCCCAATAAATTGTTCCACTCAGCAAAAATTAAATAAATATTTTTTGATTATTCTAAGCAGATTCAATCATCAAACCCTTGTAGAAAATCGCTAATAATGCAATAGAAAATTAATAGAAAGTAGGAACCTGAATTCCAGACCATGAATTTATCTTTGCAAGCCTCCAAAAGGGTTTGCCACTCCTCCACAGGGGTTCGCTCCACTCTTGGGCAGTTCGCAGCTGTAATAAACCTCAAAATGTACAAAAACAGTGATCTATATTTGATAAATTATCTCTGAAAGATTAATAATTTTCCTTTCAATGGTGGTGTTACAAAACACCGTTTAGATAGTTCCGTAGTACTCGAAGGGTGACATTCTCCAAGCAACCACAATGGTAACCAAGCTTGACATACTTGATTGATCCACACAATATCCAAAAAATGCATAATCCTCAAATGAGATCCACAACCTCCTTATATATTCACCTTTTTGTTATGAAGGGAGAGTTAGTGGATTATAAGAACAAATTGCTTTTAAAATCACTTAAGAGCTTAAATAAGCTCATGACCCTTAACAGGGCCCAACTTAAGTGAAAAACAAATTAGATTTATTATTACTTTATTTTAAGTATTTAGAAATACTTTTTATTTTAGTAATAATATTATTCTAATGTCCAAAAAAGGGACATTACACATAAAGTCCTTTAATTTCATTTTGGGGTCAAATGGTAGCTTGATGGGTTTCACAAGTATTCTCTTTCAAAATGGTTAGTTTTGTTTTGTTGGAAAATTCTTGTGAGATCCAATACTATAGTATGTAGATTTTCTCTTCTCCTTTGGGGAGGCTTGTTGACCCTAACAAAAATTACCTTTAAATTTTGTAATCTGCAGGTACCAAGCGATGTGCTTGGACTCCCTACACACTAGAGTGAGCTGCATGTGTGTAGGCTATGATGCCAAGATGTATCTTGATATTTCTATTCGGGAGGAATGTTTGTGGAATACCTTGACTGTCTGATGTGGTGAAACCTAACTGTAGAGACCCTTCTCCTCAGCGTTTTTCCATTTTAGGAGATGTACGTATAGACATGTAATGGGTAAGTGAAGAGTCTTGTAAGAGAAGAAGAAATGACTCATAAGAGGAGAATTGACTTGTCTCAAGAATCCAAAGAGCCATTGAACAAGTGCCTCATGTGAAGGTTACAAGTAATTTTTATGATGTGGGAGATAATTATAAAGAAAGAAGAACGAAAGAACTTATATTAATGTCCATGAGTGACCAAAATAGGCCAATTAGACTTGAGAGTACAAAAAATTACAATAGAGAAGTACTAGGTATGGACCCCGGGATCAGAATTAACTAAAAACCAAGATCTAAAGCAATGAAAATAAACAAGAGGGGGTAAACCTAAAATGGTGACACCCCAAAACATATGATCAAATACAAGTATAAAATAGCAGTATGAGGAAAGGACCCTCCAATGAAGTACAAGGTCTATGAGTGGGCAAAAAAAGATTGAAAATGCGTCATATATCTGTAACAAAGCTTGGGCCATAAGAATATTTAGTGCCATCATCTACCAAATTTGTAATAAGGCTCGAATTGGAAGATCCCTCAACACCATCATCTGTCACTGTGAAAGGGCCAATGCAGGATCTGATAATGCTCATTGGGGAGTGTTGAAGGTTGATGGGATCGGGCTAGGTGATCTGAGAAGGAAGTTGCATACTCCCCCAAGAACCTCTCCTGGCATCTAAGATAGAGGAAGATCTGGTGGTAGAGAAAAAATTGGTAGCGTGAGTCTGTCCTTGTGGCTCAAGAAGTGGGCAGGGGGACCAAGGGGCCCCCAACATCAATATAGAGCCGATTTACAGTGCCAAGAGAGTGTGTCGGGAACCCTAGCAGCTATAATGCGTAAAGGTGAGCGTTGTCTCACTTGCCTATCCCATTTTGTGTGCGAAGCAACAATATCCAAAGGGAGCTTGACACCTCCAAACTCTGCAATGGGCTGAAAGAAAGAGGTGATCAACTTGGGAACTCTAGGGGTCCCCTACAAGAACTTATATTGAAGGGTGATAACCTCTTAAAGAAAAATGGCCAATCATTGCTGGTCTGGGTATTGAAAGAAAGTGGAAAGAGTGCCACCTGCTCTATATGGACAATGTATCTCCCCCTGATCTTATAATAAATAGGGCATCTGAAAATGAAATGCTCCTTAGTATCCACTTCCTGTAGGGAGCAAAGGCAACAAATCTAGTCCCCATGCCAAATATGATGACCAGTCTCCACTTGCAGCTAATGGGAGCACAACCTCAACTGGGTGTGGAGAAACCTCAAGTTGTGTGACCAATGCTGCTAGCGATAGACAGGGCAAATAATGACATGATCCACCATATGTAAGAAATGCTCAACATAACAAGTGAGCTTAGGGATGAGGTCCAAGTGGCTTGAATGTGCTTCTTGTAGATATCCTCTCTGACAACTTTATTGATGAATTCCTTCAAGGGAAGATGCTGAGGAGGGGCATCCAAAGCAGACTTGAAAGGAGGTAGACTATCAATAGAGATACCGATAGATTGAAGGAGCAAATTAGTCTTAAGAGTATCGACAACATTGGCTTCGCCAAGAAGGTACTATGTAAAACATATGTAGTACAACCTTCAGATGGATCAACTCTCAAAAATTCCAAAATAAAGTTTTTTACAAACTAGCCAATTCTATTTTTTGTCAAAAACTAGTACCTACAGTTACGTTTGACACCACATATTTTTCATTTAGTATGATTTTGTTGAGAAATTAACCTTATGGAAACTAGACTCAGTTGGGATTCCAACGAGTACAAATAACAAGGGGTACAGGTTGTTAGACTAGTAGATTTTAATCCTAAAAAATCAGGACAATTTGCAGAATTTGCACTGGTGAGTGGTCACTAGTGCCTGAAACTAGTGTGAAAGTTAAAAACAATATAACTTTTGTGTCCAGTGGTCATAATTGGCTTATGATCACTCACTTTTCATGGAACGGAGTTTTAGAATGCTTATGAACGAACATTTTTTGTGTTTGATGCTTGTAAAATCGTGTTTTTGCACTTACACATATTTTGAATGTGTGTAAAAAGCTGATTGATTAACGGAGCGGAAACAAAAGATTGTATTGTATTATTCTAGAGAAATAAGGCAGTAGCACTCATACATTGACTTGTTTGAATGTGATCCAAGTGCAAAGAACCATCAAACCAAGTATTTTATTTTGTTTTCCGAGCGTTTCGGTAGTACCCAACTCTTAAGTTGTCATTGTGCGCTGTTTTTTCTTGATTTTATTGATATTATCTCACTACATATACCATAAGCACAATATATTCAAATGGAATCTTATCCTTACAAATTAGAGTGAGCACAAATCAGGGGGCAAAGTTGATTAGAGTGTTGGAGGCAGTTTCAACCTATGTTCATGCATTTTTGTAATTAACACACGTGATTTAGAAAAGCGATGGATCATTTGCAAAATCAAATCAATTCTCAAGGAACACATCCTATTGTCCATCCTATTAGTGTTGTCAAGAATCATGTTGTAAAACCAGTTGTCAAGGCTGTGATCAAATCTGATGTACCATCTACTAGTGCTCAAATCATGTTGTGAACAATGTTGATGAATTTGTTGTTCCTAAGGCTATGGTTGTTCCAAAGTAGTTCAAACCCATTGTGGATGCAACACCTGTTCATACTCATATTGTGGAAACTGCACCTATTGTGTGAGTATGTGAGACAATGAAACCCAATAAATATCGTGTAAATCTAGGGTTGAAGGGCTTTGTGGGTTTTCATATGCCAGAGTATTCCAAATCCATCACATTTTGTATCGGGAGGTCTTGTGAATGATAAATGTTCAAGTGCATCTTCACTTGTAAATCAATCCTATGAAAGCAAAACCTCCAAGTTGTCAATGCAAGCAAAGTCAACTAGTTCCCATTGTGGACATCAAGTTCATACCTCTAGCAACTACTTTGACCTCATCCTTGTATATCATGTGGCGAGCATATCCATTCTATTAAACGCTATTATATTTGAGATCCGCCTATAGGATCTACGAGGCATGTTTATTTTGACTAGATTGATCATTCTAGATGGCAATTAGAGGCTCGTTTGTTACCGAAATCCTATAAGAGAGTTCATTCCAATAGTGATGATGATGACTTATCTAGTCATGATGATGCTGCTGATCATGTTGGTATCGACCTTGATTTCTTTGATGATGAACATAGTCATGTTGATCTTGTTGATCATGCTCATACTTGTCCAGTTTCCAGATATGATGTTGATGCTCTTGTCATTGAGATGTCTCTCGGTATATTTGATGAGTGACCTCTTGTTGAGGGGATAGCAACATTGGACTTGATTTCCATGGATAGTGTTTGTGCATCCACTTCTTGTTCGGATGGGATTTTGAGATCCCTGATTTGTTTTGCAATCAGTTGGAGCTTCATGATGATGCTGATCCAGTACTTATAGTTGTTCATTTTGATTGGAATGTTGACGATGTTGATATTCTTGACAATAGTTGTCATATGTTTGTCAAGCAGTTTGGATTTTTTTCCTGCTGAGGACGTTGGATATGCAGTCCATGATGATCGTGGTCCTACTGATGTTGGTTTCCTATATTATGATTGATCTTGATGTGAGGTAATTTTGTGTTTGAGGCTATGGAGATTAGAGGTTTGCCTCTTGTTGATTTGGTAGGGTGATTTGGGCCCACATTTGTGCCCTTGAGTTGTAATTTAAAATTTCGAAAGGGCGGCTTACACACTCTTCTCATTAAGTTGGAAACCCAAAAGGGTGGCTTAATGGAGACATGTGATGAAATCCTGAAGGGGCGTCATTGAGTTGTGCATATATATATACATGTACCTAAATAGATTAAGCTGCCCTTTTGGGTTCTATACAACGGTTTTCCACTCTCATTTGACGAGGGGAACATCAATAGTTAGATTTTGAGTTTTGTTGATTTGAGCATTAGAGGTTTGTTGATATTAAGTCCCTGATTTTATGGAAGAATGATGACGGATTTGACTTATAGTTTTGGATACTTTATTGAGTCATTAGACATTGATTTGTCTTCATGTGCACACTGATGGAGATTTTTCACGTGATTTGCAGTTACCAAAGTACCTGTTTATTGAGGATTAGAGCCCCTGTTTGTGTATCTTGTTGCTTGAGATTTGATGATTGTCAGTGAGACTGGGTGTTTGATGATTGGATACTTATGATCGACACATATGTCGACTTTGTGGAGTTTGCACACTACTTGTAGATATTTGTGGATGCATCACACAGTTCAATTTTGTATGAGTTGTAGATAGCCTAGATGATGTACTAAGATATATCTTGACATATTAAGTTTGTGTATCTTGTTGCTTGAGATTTGATGATTGTCAGTGAGACTAGATGTTTGAGGATTGGATACTTATGATCGACATGTATGTCGACTTTGTGGAGTTTGCATGCTACTTGCAGATATTTGTCGATGCATCTCACAGTTCAATTTTATAGGAGTTTTAGATATCCCAGATGATGCACTTGGATATATCTTGACATATTAAGTGTGAGCGATTATAGTTTTGCAAGATGTTGACCCAGATGTGTTACCTGGAAACTACCTATTTTGGTACGAGGATTGGTTGTTGCATATTGGGGATTATTGCAGATTTTAGGATATTGCAGCTTATTATAGTTTAGGACAAAGTTAAATTCTGATTTTTGCAGCATTAAGGATGGGACATATGATAGGTTCTAGGATTTTTGATATCCAGTTTTTTGAGTGAGGGATGTTCAGATCAGTAGTTGATACATCAAACTTCAGATATTTTAGATTGCAGAGTTTGGCATTGCAAATATAAAAGATTTGATTATGGGGGTTTTAATGACTATGCATGGAGTTAGTTTATTATATTATGAGTTTCGGTACAATTTATCTACCAGAGGGGTAGTTTTTTGTGTTGATCTGTGCCTATATTTTTGAGTTCAAGAGCTTTGTGGACAAAGATTGGTTTACATTTTCAGCTTGACAGAGATTGAGGTAGTCAAGCATTATAGTGCAGCCACAACACATTATTGGGGTTTATGGATCACTCATGAGATGAGTTAGTTTGAGTTATCCAGTTTTTTACTCTCTTTGGCACATTGTTCATTGGCACACACTATGAGTGGGTGTCATTACTTACAGGGTTGGAGATGGATCACACACAATGATTTCATCATGATTTGTGGTTTTCAGAGTTTTTGAGCATATCATCTGCATAAGAATAGTTGTAGAGACTGACAACTCAATGGACTTAGGGTTAAAGGGGATTTGTTAGAAATATATTTTATAATCCTAAGTCTATGTTTTTGACCACTTATTTACTATTAACATGTGATTGGTTTGTTGGTGGTTACTCCCGTTACGGGAGTTGTACATTGATAGTGTACTATTTATATCTTTATTGAGTAATGAAATTCAACACATTACATTGCCGCATATTGAGCCTACATTATATTTTGTCTATTTTGTGTGTGGGGTAATATGTGGACAAGTGATACTTATTCATCTGATAGTAATAGTAAAAACAAATCATCTCACAAAACCAAAAAAAGGGTGCGATGTTACAAATGTGGTCATTTAGGACACCATGCTAATGAGTGACCTTCTAGGAAGAAGTCATCCAAAGTTCAAACATAAAAAGAAGTTAGAAGCGCATTATGTTGCTACATCCAGTGGAGATTCTTCTGAGCTAGACATGTCATGTTATGATCAAGAAGCATCGTGTTTTGTTGAAGCGTTTGGTCCAAAGGACCGTGACACTGTCTTTTTAGAGCCTTGAAAAGACCCTTCCTGAGTAAGATACTAGCTCAAAGATAGGATTGATGGTTTAGTGGCAGTTTTGGTTTTGTTCCTGTTCTGTTAGATGACAACACTTTTGTTTGAGATGTGGAGTAGGTTGATGATATTTAGTTGCATAAACTTCTCATATCTTGTCTGATAGGGAAGGTGTTGAGACCAGTTTTTGAGATGGTGGTACTGATAATCCTTCAGGCGGTGGGATTAATTAGGTGTTTTTTGTCTAGGGTTGATAGTGGCAAGGATAGTTGAAGCTGATCTTAGATGCTTCATACTTGATGTACAATTTCAGAGGAGGAAGTATTGATTGTTGTGGTTGGAGCATTCCATAGATGTTCCATACTATGGGTACAACTACTAGGGATTAAAGGACGATGGTGTGTGTTGCACACTCATTATGATGTTTGTGTTAGGTAGTGTCATGAGGCTGCAAGATTGCAGTAGTCACATGGCACATGAGATTAGGCTGTAGTTGCATTAGATGTGGACACAAATTGATTAGAGTACAAGGTACAGTTGGTAGGATGTAGTGACGTCATAATAAGCAACAATGTTCGCTCCAAATTACATCTTTTGTCCCCTTTGGATCAAGGGGGGTTTGTTAAGTTTGATCCAAATGTCAATAGTTTGTATGGAGCATGCTTCTCCTTATGTGACACCCCCTTATAGTTAATTCATTATATTAAATGTTTTAATTTAGTTTCATTCGGTTTAATAAGTTAGGAAGATTAATATTTATGTTAACGAGTTAGTTGGTCAGGAGGGTGGTTAGTTTGTTGGGTCCCAGATTGTGTTATTTAACACTCGGGATATGGTTGTGTAAAATTGTGTGTAGAGTGAGAGGAAGATGACATCATCAACAAAAATAAGTATGGTTATCATCACATCTTGTAAATGGAACCATCATCAACATGGGTATGTTGTCAAAGAAAATCCTTGAGCTCATCAATGTAAATGTCAAAGAGGGTTAGTGAGAGAGGGCACACCCGCTTGACCCCAATGGTACTCTTCACAAAGCTAGAAAGACTGTGGGAAGTTTAAAACTGATCAACAACTGTCTCGTAGAGCCTCATGGCAACAATAATGAGAGAATGTCTCCGAACTGAGTCAAAGGCATTCCTGAAATATACAAAGCAAAAAAATCCTTTGGAGGACTGATGATGAGCCTCCTCAATAATAGCCTGAAGTGTTAAAATGTGGTCGGTGGTTTGGAACCCTCTCTTGAAGCTTGCTTGCCCCCTTGCTTTTTGCTGCCTATCATCTAGGTCCTCAAAAAGCTTCATGTCCAAAACAGTGGCATATAATTTGGCAAATGTATGTCCAATCATAATAGTCATGTATTTTTTTGGGTTAGAAACCTCCCCTGATTTGTGAATGGGGTGGATAATGTGCTGTGACAAAGAAGGGGGAAGCTTAAACAAACAACCTCATTGAAGAACTCTACAATAGGAAAAACTAGTGAATCCATGCCAAACTCGAGAAATTCAACCTGAATCCCCTTACACTCTGCAAATTTGCTGGTATGATGTTTCTAGATTTCCCTCTTGATGTCACCAACAAAAATAAGTGGCGAGAGGAAGGAGGAGATGAGACGCTAATAATGTGCTGATCTGGATTGTCATAAAGAAAGCGGGCATAAGAATTTCAAACCTGAGGGTCAATGTCAGAAGTGTGTGTTTTCCTTGGGAGGAGGGTATGCCAAAAGGTCTTGGGGGAATGAAAGAGGGCATTAAGGAGACCATGCCTCCTTGACTCAAGAAACTCATGTTTCTTCCGTCGAAGGAGGTGTCGATAGTCTCTATGGGTATTGGGAATGGATGGATGGTCATGAACAAGGATAAAATGGAGCATCCGATGCATGGATTTACAATTGTTGTCATACCAATGATTCATGGGGTGAGAACCATGATGACACACATTCCCAATGTATATAGCACCCCGTGGGGGCTATGCAGCCCCTGAACTCCATTGTGCCCAATGCAAGTGTAAGAGAGGATTTATCTGGGGCCAACACATGTGGAAAAGGCTTCTGTGCTGAAATGCCACCTGGATCACCTCAAAGGGGCCACACTACCAAACACATGGCATATCCTTCTTAAACTGCTATCCATGAAAATCCAAGACATCAAGGTGCCATCCTAGAAACCACCTAAGCTAGCTTAGCAAATATAATTTTGACGGGCAGCAAAGTCAGCCCCAAAAAATTTAGGTGCAGTTGGAGTAATTTGAGATCACAATGGTGTATTATATTTTACATTAACTGTCACATATTATATTAATGTTGTATGAATATGCTTGATAATTTCAGTTGTCCTTTGAGCACACCCCTTTTGTATTTCTTATATTGATTGTATTGCTTCCATCAACAAATAGTAGAATAGTTCATTAATGCCATCTGGTTAGAGTTCGGATCAAGTCATGATCAGATTGATTTGCTTTTATCTTTTGAAGCATTTTTCATTTTTGGCATGATCAGAACACACTTTGTTTTGTATAATAGCACCATAAATATCATGACCCATCAATCTCCTTTGCCAAACTTTACCATTTATCAGCTTCGCATACTATTTCCTTGTGTATAATATTTCTTTCCTTTGTTTCCTACAAATTTTATGCTGTATTTTTTCGACAAATATACAGAAAGTCGATCATACAGTAGGCAAATTCAGAGGCTGGCAAAACCCCTTTTTGGCTACTCTTGTTGGAAGAAAATGTCCAGCGTCCAAGAGGAAGGATGTTATTTTCCTCTCAACACTTCCTAAATTCTACCCGATTGAGGTGTCTATTCTACACGGTTCAAGGTGCAATTGAATCAGATTGGGAGGTATTCTTTATCCAATGAAATGTGTATTTCACCTTGGTTAAGGTGTATTGTTTAACCTTTACCCGGTTCAAGATGTATTTGAATTGTTTCAAGATGTATTATTTACTTGATACAATGTGAGTTTGATCAGATCAAAGTATATTGTCCGACTGATTCGAGGTTTGCTTGGCCCAGATTGGGTTGTATTCTCTTAACCAAATCGAGGTGTATTATCTTATGTTGATCAAGGTGTACTTTAACTCAGTTCGAGGCGTCTTTCTTTAAGGACATTTATTCAACAATTTCTATGCTACCTTCAAATAAAGTAATGCTTTATCGTGGATTACATGTATAAATTTATTCTTATTATGAAACTTTCTTTGTAATTTTCTGAATGAAGAAAATGCACGACTTAGCTTTTGACTCAAAATTGTTTTGTTATATGTAAATTAGTAGTTTAGTAGTTTGTTAATAGTCTGAACCCTGAAGGTTCTTGGATATTATGTATTTACTCTACCTCTTTAAATGCTCACTTTATATTGCCTTTGTCTTGGTTGGATAGAGAATCAGGGATTTGGCTATCACTTGGAGGTTTCCAGGAGAAAGGTCAAGATGATAAGCATCTATTTAACACTCATGTCTTACTAGATGACTTGGGTAATATTCAGAGTTGCTATCGCAAAATTCACTTGTAAGTGCATATGAAAATGAGAGTAATTTGTTTTGATAGGCTCACAAAACTTTTATTTTTTCCATACTATTTGAGAAATTGGATGCTTTGCCCTTGTTTTTAAAGAATTTATAGATGCGTTAAGGATGATAATTGTAACATGTTATTGTGGGTTCAATTTTATTATTTAGTTTTTATCAAAAGCAGGGACTTTAAGCTTTTGAACACACAAAGTTTACCAAGGCTTGTCACACATTTGAGATCCAAAGTTCTCTTCTATGTATGTAATATGATCCAATAAAACTAATTTGCAGAACTCCTAAATGGTTTTTATTATAACATAAATCCTAGTTGATATAGATAGATATTTTTGCATAATAACTAGAGTTTTGTAATAAGGGGGTTTACCATAAGACCCCAGTTAGTATAGATAGATTGGGCATTTAATATCTATCAACATTAAATGTTTTTATACAACTAATGTATTTGCACTGTTACTCTTTAGCTTATCGAGTTCCTCTTGAGTGCGAGTTCCAAGACTATACCTATAAGCATCAAATAATCATAATAACATGTATTAAATGGGAAAATACCCTTTAATCAGTGATCATTCTGCTACCTTGTACAATTATGTTTGCCTAGTTAATGCACATTTCAATGTTTATTTTGATGCCTATCAAGTAATTTGTCATGGAATGGCAATATTGTTTTTGAATTTTCCTGTGAAAAATTACATATTTTTCAATTTTTGTTTCTCTTTGTTTCTAAATTTTTGTCTAGTAAGAGTTGTACTCTTACACTTACGCTTCGTCAAATCATTGCTGAGTATGACTAATGTGACTTTGCCAGGTCACCACTATGGTTTACCATGCAGATGCCATGGTGGCAACTTCCCGTGCAGGTGTTTTTAAAAATAACTGTTGACAATTCTTCCACAAGACAGATTGTCTCTTGCCATTCGGAAAATTCACATCTCCATCCAAGGAAAGAAAGAATTCATTGGAAAGAATACATTGTTTTTCTTTTGTGAAGGCCTTTGCTACAACAGGAATTCCTTCGAACGACTTTTGTCCGAATGAATGGTTCATCAAATAAGGCTTTTGCTAAGGATTAATTCCTTCGGGCTAAGGACATAAGTCCACAGGAAATAACAAAGGAAAGAAACCTCTGACAAAGGAAGTAATTCCTTCGGATTTTTTGTCTGAAGGAATACTTTGGAGAATCCAAGAGAAAGGTCCCCGCCAAAAGCAAGAAATCCAAGCAATAATTCCTTCGGACAAAAGTCCGAAGAAAAGCAAGAGAGAATTCAAACCCCGCAGAAATTCAAGGGAATTGGGTGCCCTACAAAAAGCCCGAGTGCCCTACAATTTTTTCGAAAAGGGCACAGACGAAGGACAGAAGCCCTTGCGGAGGGCACTTGGTCGGCGACAGGACCATTGCAATTTTTCTGAAGGGCATAGAGGGAGAGCCACGAGCCCTTGCGGAGGGCACTTGGTCGGTGCTTGGACCTTTGTACCAGTCTGATCGGAGTTCAAAAAGAGAGGGATTAATTCCTTCGGGCTTTTTGTCTGAAGGAATTCCTTCGGACAAAAAAGTCCGAAGAAATTCGGAGAGGCCCATGCCAAAAAATCTAACAGCAAAGTCCGAAACAACAAAGAGCAAAGGCAAAGGACAAAGGGTTCATTCCTTCGGGCTTTTTGTTCGAAGGAATTCCTTCGGACAAAAAGTCCGAATAAATTCAGAAAGATTACAAGGAAGACAAATCCTTGGGAAAATGCCCTAAACAAGTGAAGACAAAGACAAAAACCCGACAGAATAAAAGCCAACATAAAAGGGAACAGAACAAAGGAAACCTTTGGACAAAAGTTTGAAGGAATTCCTTCGGACATTTTGTTCGAAGGATTAATTCGGAAAATAAGCCCAAGGTAGAGAAGAAGAAAATTCCGAAGGAAAGGTAATAAGCCAAAGTCCACAGGAACAAATTCGGCAAAATTGGCAAGCATAAAGCCGAAGGAAATCAAAGGTAAAGTCAACAAGAATTCCGAAGGAAATAAGAAGACCAAGGGACCTGATAGGAAATAAGCTCGAGAAAAGGGTGACATCCCACAAGACGTCAAATTTTGACCGCTGGAAGTAACCGTTGAAACAAAGGTAAACCCAGAATTCCAAAAGAATTAAACCACGGGAAGTTGACCTCAGATTAAGTGATGGGAAGTTGAAAAAAGGCCAAACGGGGGAAATATAGACTAATACATCTAAATATAGAATCCCGCCAGAAATAAACATGAACAGGCAGACCAAAATAGGATAAAATACATGCAAGCAAGGGCTATTTTCGATCAACCGGTCAAAGCTTCAGTTGACTGGTTGTTGAAGTCCTGCTCATCTCCGGATCAACTCATGCATCCAAAGGTCCAACTCAGATTCAACTGGAGTTCCAAATTCAAACGTTGAGTTGACTGTTCTAGATTTAGAGTTGACTAATTGTTAAACGCCACATTTATTAGGTGTTTCTCATGCAAAGGAGAATGATCTCTTCGTCCAACTCAGCTTATCAGACGACCAACTCAGCCTTTCAAACGTTCCAACTCAGCATCAAGCAGCTCACGTAGAGTTCTAAAATTGACATTGGCGTGGATCTCCATGCAAAAAGAGGTGGGCGGTTCAGAACAAAGACAAGTTCACTTTCTCAAGCGCAAGAAGCTTCATGCAAAGACAAAGAGAAAACATATTTTATTGAAAGGCCAAGTCAGCCTTGAGTTACTCTGAGTTAATCCTTCTCTTCAAATTTTCAACGCCAATCTTTGGCTCTTGTAATTCTCTATAAAATGGCTTTCAGCCTTGATTAAAAAAAGGATCCCTCTCTTGTTTAGATCAGACTCTGTCATTGGTGAGTTGTGTAACCTCTTCAATTAATAGAAGGATTGTACTTTCAGATTTCAAGTGTTGGCATAGTGTGTATTCATTCAAAAATTTGCATAAGTGGTAGATTTCTCTTCCTTCCCAAATTCTAATTCGTACCTGATTGCTAGCTTATCGTATTAATATAAGTCATGTTCAATGTTCTTTATGTCTTTTGCTGAAGCTGTAAGTGGATGTTAGATGGCTGCAAAGTGTCTTGTATCAGACCTCTCTCCATCGCTTTCCCTCATGTTTTGGTCATTGGATCGAACCTCTTCGTGAAATATTTATGCATAAGTGATTGATTGAAATCAAAGGTCTTCCCTTTCCCTTGTTTGTTCAGTGTTCAAGGTTCCAAGTTGAGTGGATCAATCTTCTGGAGTATCACCTTTATTAGGTAGGATTTCCCTTTAAAGTTTCCTTCTCCCTTTTCCATGGTAGTTCGCAGCATAGAGTAGAGATCCTCATTGATACATCTTATAGGAACTAGCGTTATCTGGAGGTTCTTCTCACCGTTGAGGCACCCACCCTCGTGAGAAGATCCCATTGTTTCAGCGGGATAGAGGACTGGGCATTTTATGCACGTCTTCGATTCATGGTGCAGCTCCAGGTTGACAACAATTTTTGGCACGCCCGGTGGGACCACAAAAAGAATTCTTTACATAAAGTCTTCGCAGTAGCGGAAGATATTCATTTACAGTGAGTTGAAGAGTTCATAGCATCATTCAGGGAATCCGTTCATGCCAAAGGTTACCACAAGATCAGCAAGCAAAGGTATTCCTTTTGAATTTGTAACTTATAAAAGAGCAAGGTCTAGAAGGGCAAATCCATATCTTCAAAGGGAATATTTACCTCCCCCTCATCCTATTGTTCTAGACACTGCAATCCCCACCATTCAGATGGCCATAAAAAATCAAGTATTTGCTCCATTCAATAGGGGAAGTCCACTAAATCTAGCACAGTTAGATGATATACCTGTAACTGCCCTCAAAAGTATTCCATTCTTCTCAGGGAAAAATCAAACCACCCCTATTGAGCATATCCAAGATGTAGCTAATATTTGTTCAGTTCATAATGTAGTTGAGGATAATGTTGCTATCAGATTACTAGTTGCTTCTTTTAAAGGAAAAACATTACAGTGGTATAGAACCCTCCCACTTAGATCCGTTTCCACCTGGGATGAATTGGGTGCTGCCTTGGTCAAACAGTTTGAGGACAAATCTGATCACTTATCTTTAGTTGAGCAATTAACTGCCATACAAAGAGCTCCTCATGAGTTCATGTCTGATTTTAATTTCAGATTCCATAAGACATGGCACAGGATACCGGTTCTGATTAGGCCATCACCTGAATATGCATTTCTATATTTTTTGAAAGCTCTCAATGCTGACATTAGTGTGATGATACAATCAATGGGTGGTATTACTTTGCCAGATGCTTATGAAGTTGCAATAAGGGCAGAACATAGTTTGATTCAAGTAGGTAAACTTTTTCCAAGACCTCCAATGCCCATATTTCTAGAGATAAGTTATGTACCAACGCTTCAAGTTCCTCAAATTCCATCCTTGGCTCCAATTCCAGCACCTCAACGTCCTATTGCAGCCTCTACTAGTCAATCTAGTGAGATAGGAGTGTTGAAAAGTTTGTTACAATTTTTTGAAAATGAAATAGTACAGCTCAAAAGGCAGCAATTTCAGTCAAATAGGCCTTATCAATAGCAAAATCAAAACAACTATCAGCGCTTCAAAGATCAAAGATCTCCTTATCAGGGTTTCAGAGAAAATAGACCACCCTATCAAGCACAAGGGGCCATAACTCTAGCGAAGCCATATGCTGCTCTTGATCTAAATGCTCCTTCCACTTCAAAAGCTATTGTTCCAACCCCATCTCAGAACAATTTGGTGCAGGATTCAGGGTGGCAGCCCTCGAATCTCAATGATATTCAAAACCAAAACTTGGTATCACCAAACAACACCATGCCACAGATGACACAAGAGGAGTTCTCTTTTCAAGAGGGTCAATATCAAGATACAGGTTTGGCATCACAAGGAACGACCCAAGGGCAACCTGATGCTATTAATGTAAATTGGCAGGCAGATGATCATGTTGCTTTTACTCAAGATGTTAAAACTAATGTTTTAAATGATCAAGTTGCAGCTATAACCTATCAGAGAAATAAAAGAAGAGCTGTTGAGGAAGCCCAAGCAGTAGCAAATACTTCAAATACTCCTAGTATTATTGCTCAAGGTACGAGAGAATAGCTTGCTGCCCTCACAGCTCAAAAAAATCAGAATGTAGAGTTTGGTAAAGTGCAACAAATACCTCTAATTCGTGAGCAACAAGTATCACAAAAGGTGCAATCAAAGGTTAGTCCATCTCAGTTTAGTATTGTAGATCAGATGAAGAAGTCTAACATCAGCGTTAGCATTTGGGATACCCTTTCAATTCTAGGCCAAAAGGATAAACTCATTCAAGAACTTTCAACTCTTGAATTGTCTCCAAAATCAGTTGATAAAAGTGCTGTCTTGACAAATTCGGATCAGCGAACTAAGCAACAGGTACAGCAAGGAGATAAGATATTTAAGGTGGACAAAACTGAGGTCAAAATAAAGAAAACTCCCCTTTTTTATTTTTCTTTGATAGTGGGTGATACTTTAGTCCATAATTGTATGGTGGATAGTGGAGCCAACAATACAGTGATGCTCAAACAGATTGTAGACAAGCTCGGCCTCGTTTATGAGCCAAATACTAAAGGGGTATTGCAGTTGGATGGTTCACCCGCAAAAATGGTATGGATTATCAAAGATTTGAAATTAACATTACATGCCTGTCCTAACGTGACTATTTAGTAGGACGTGGTGGTGGACCGGCCTCCTTATTTCGCTGTCTTTCAAGAGATTTCACCTCAAAGATTGGGGGATATTTATCAGCTGATTAGACCTACTTGCTGTTTAGGACCAGATATGCCACAAAAGTAACGATTCATTCAGAACCTATTGCACGTTTTCACATGGAGCCTTATACGCCAAGTGTGGTCAATACAAATTGTATCATCTCAGATGAAATGATACAAACTAGTGATGTAGAAAAGGACTCACTTTTGGATGGAGTTCCAGATTTGTTTCTTGATGAGTGGGCTTCCACCTTGCATGAGCATGATCCCTACAAGTTGATTGAAGAAGGTCTTGGTGTGTATTGTCTTCATGAGAATGATGCACCAATTCCAGCCATGGTCAAAGAGGACGAATCTAATGAAGGCTTGTGGCAATTATATTTTGATGGATCAAGAAATAAGCATGGGACCGGAGCTGGAATGATGTTAATTTCTCTTACAAAACAAATGTATTTCTCCTCTATTAAATTTCAGTTTGGCTTTTCAAACAACGTTGCTGAATATGAAGCACTAGTTCACGGTTTGCAATGGGCTAGGAAGATGAAAGTAAATTGTTTACAAGTGTTCTTGTAGTTCACCAAGTAAGAGGTTTGAATATATGCAAGAATATGTTGCTTAAATCTTATAGACACATTGTATGGGATCTACTTGAAGATTTTAAGTGTTTTAATATTTAGGCAATACCAAGAGATAGGAATAAACATGCTGATAGGTTGGCTGCCGTTGGGGCACAATTTGATATCTCAGCTGATGTAAAAAGTGACATTTCTTAGTCACATATAAAGATAGTTGTAAGGCCTTCTGTCCCAGATAACCAAGAAAATTGGCAGGTGTTTGAAAGTGACAATCATATTGTGAGATTTTTGCAGGAAGAGGTTGAGTTTTCTTCAAAAAGTCAGTCAAAATGCTTACAACAGTATGGTGATCAGATTGTACAACTGAAAACTAATAAGCTACCCAAGGGATTGGTCACTTTTGAAAATATTTTTAGTGAAGATGATGAACTAATAAAAGAGAAACTAGCCTTGTCAACAAAGGAAGAGCACTATGCCAATGTAGAAATTGTAGCTGGTAAGATTTTGAAATTGGGCAAGGTATGCACTCCACAAAAGAAAACTTTCATTGAATTATGCACAAATTTTGCTGATATATTCACATGGCAATATAGTGATCTCAAAGGTTTTGATCCAAGTTTGGCTCAACACACTATTGAGTTAGAAGACGAAACTAAACCAGTACGACAAAGACAAAGGCCAATCAATCCAAAGCTTGAGCCTTTGATGAACGTTGAGCTTCACAAGCTCATAGAATCCGCTATCATATTTCCAATCAAGCACTCAACTTGGGTGGCGAACCTTGTTCTAGTACGGAAAAAGAATGGTGAGATTCGTTTGTGTGTTGATTTCCGTGATTTAAACAGGGCTTCGCTTAAATACCACTATCCATTGCCATCAATGGAACAAATTTTACAACTTGTTTCAGGTTCAGAGAGGTTTTCCTTGTTGGATGGGTATAGTGGCTACAATCAGATTTTGGTCAAAGAAGAGGACCAATTAAAGACAACTTTCACAACTAAGTGGCGAACATTTGCATACAGAAAGATGTCATTCGGTTTGTCCAATGTTGGAGCAACCTTTCAGAGAGCCATGGATATGGCCTTCCAAGGCTGCCTTAACAAATTTGTGCTTGTCTATTTGGATGATATAACAGTATTTTCAAAAGATGCAGAAGATCACATGGTTCACCTCCAACATGTTTTTGAAAGGTGTAGGCAATTTGGGATATCTCTAAATCCCAAAAAGTGTGTATTTTCAGTTCATGAAGGTAAGCTTCTTGGACATGTCGTTTCAAAGCATGGTTTAAACATGGATTCTGAAATGATTCAATCCATTCTTGCACTCTCCTTGCCTAAGAGCAAAAAGGCTTTGCAAAGTTTCTTTGGAAAGATCAATTTTATAAGGAGATACATTTTAGATTTTGCTACTGTAGCTAAACCACATACAACGATGTTAAAGAAAAATCAGAACTTTCGCTGGTCCAAGGAGGAAATAACAGGGTTTGAAGATGTTAAGAAAGCCATAGCAAGTGCTCCTACGCTTTTAAATCCAGATTTTACGAAAGACTTCATTCTGTATACGTATGCTAATGTGGACACCATTTCAGGCATTTTTATGCAGCAGAATCATAAAGATTTGGAGCAGCCAATAGCTTTCTACAGCCAAGGCTTGCAGGAGTATGAGACAAGGTACTCTTTTGTTGAAAAACACGTCCTTTCAATTATAAGATCTCTGAAGAAATTTAGGCAGCTGTTGTCTAATAATAAAATACGTCTAATGGTTGCTCATCTAAGCATCAAAGAATTTCTTCTAAACAAAGACATAAATGAGAAAAGGGCTGGTTGGATAACCAAAGTGATGGAATATGACATAGAAATTAAAATCACAAAGCTGGTTAGAGGCAAAGAACTTTGTGAGCATCTAGCTCAGGACTTACAAGAAACTGACGAAGCTGTTTTAGTGTCAAATGATGAAGAAATTGCTGCTGTTCACACCTCACCTTCCAGTTGGTTTCGTGATCTGGTAAGCTATTTGCAAGAAGGTTGTTACCTTTCTCATCTAAGTGCTTCAAAAAGGAGGTATTTCAGATTGCAATCAATTCCATTCTTGCTTGTTGACGGTGTTTTGTTCAAAAATGATATCAATGGAATGTTACTAAGTTGTGTGGAGCCAAGCCAAACTCAAAGATTACTTGAAGAATTCCATGATGGACTTGGTGGAGGGCACTTTTCTACAAGAACTACAGCACTTAAAATCATGAGAGGTGGGTACTATTGGCTTACTATATTTGGTGATTGCTATACATGGGTTAGGAAGTGCAAACAATGCGCTATGTTTGTAGGAAAAGTTAAACTTGCAGCCCTGCCCCTTCAGCGAATTATAGTGGATCAGCCATTTGTCCAGTGGAGATTAGACTTTATTGGTCTCATTAACCCTCCTTTCAGTTTAGGGCATAAGTGGATTCTAACAGCTACGGACTACTTCACACGTTGGACAGAAGCAATTGCATTGAAGGAAGCAAACGAAACTAGCGTCCTTGATTTCTATGAAGGTTTGATCACTAGGTTTGGAGTTTCTTCAACCATTATTTCTGACAATGCAATGGCTTTTGTGGGATCTAGGATCAGCCAATGGGCTGTCCAACATGGAGTTTATCTCGACACTTCATCGAATTATTATCCACAAGGAAACGGCCTTGCTGAGTCTACAAACAAGAACCTCTTAAGGATCATACGAAAGACTATTGAAGACAATCAGAGATCATGGCATCTCAAGTTGAAGTCAGCACTATGGGCTGATAGAATCACCTACAAGAGGTCAATAGCCAACTCTCCCTACAAGCTAGTCTATGGTAAGGAAACAAGGTTACCTATTTCTCTCGAGTTTTCAGCTTTAGAACTAATGTATCAACTTGAGTTGTTAGAGAATTAGCCTATGGAGATCAGGGCTGCAGAGCTTATGGAGTTGGAGGAGACAAGAAATCAAGCCATGCTAGCCATGGAAAGTCATCAGGCACAGGTGAAAAGAACATTCGACAAAGGAGCTTCCTCACAAAATTTCAATGAAGAAGATTTGGTCCTCAAGTGGGATGAGGATTGGGCCAAACCAGGAAGGAACACAAAGTTTGATTCCCTTTGGAGTGGCCCCTATACGATCTCTAGCTACAAATCCCACAACGCCTTCCAGCTTGCTAAGATGGACGGCCAAGAGCTTCCAATCCCAGTCAATGGAATACATTTGAAACATTGCTATTAAAGAGCAAAACTCTATGTACATATTTAGTTGTTTTGGCTTTCCTCCAAGTGTTGTTCAAGCACAGTGTTTTGCTTCAGTTTTGTTCCAATAAGTGCTTGTTTGCACATTTGCTTCTTAGTTTTCTGTTTTCGTGTGTTTCCCTTCTTATTTTGAAGGAGGTTACTTCAGCGATGATTAGAGGAGATTTTCAGTCAAAAAATCAGTTTCACCATTTGGGAATTCAAATAGCGTCTATATATGCTATGAGTTCTCAAGCATGGTAGGCATGCTGAGCCAGCTGAGTCGCCAGAAATGTTGACAATTCTTCCACAGGACAGATTGTCTCTTGCCATTCGGAAAATTCACATCTCCATCCAAGGAAAGAAAGAATTCATTGGGAAGAATACATTGTTTTTCTTTTGTGAAGGCCTTTGCTACAACAGGAATTTCTTCGGACGACTTTTGTCTGAAGGAATGGTTCATCAAATAAGGCTTCTGCTAAGAATTAATTCCTTCGGGCTAAGGACATAAGTCCACAGGAAATAACAAAGGAAAAAATCTAAGTCAAAGGAAGTAATTCCTTAGGACTTTTTGTCCGAAGGATTACTTCGGAGAATCCAAGAGAAAGGTCCCCGCCAAAAGCAAGAAATCCAAGGAATAATTCCTTCGGACTTTTTGTCCGAAGGAATTCCTTTGGACAAAAGTCTGAAGAAAAGCAAGAGAGAATTCAAACCCCGCAGAAATTCAAGGGAATCGGGTGCCCTACAAAAAGCTCGGGTGCCCTACAATTTTTTCGAAAAGGGCACAGACAAAGGACAAAAGTCCTTGCGGAGGGCACTTGGTCGGCAACAGGACCATTGCAATTTTTTCGAAGGGCACAGAGGGAGAGCCACGAGCCCTTGCGGAGGGCACTTGGTTGGTGCTTGGACCTTTGTACAAGTCCGAAGGGCATTTTCAGCGGAGTTCAAAAAGAGAAGGATTAATTCCTTCTGGCTTTTTGTTCGAAACAACAAAGAGCAAAGGCAAAGGACAAAGGGTTAATTCCTTCGGGCTTTTTGTCAGAAGGAATTCCTTCGGACAAAAAGTCCGAAGAAATTCGAAAAGATTACAAGGAAGACAAATCCGTGGGAAAAAGCCCGAAACAAGTGAAGACAAAGACAAAAACCCAACATAATAAAGCCAACATAAAAGGGAGCAGAACAAAGGAAACCTTCGGACAAAAGTTTGAAGGATTTCCTTCGGACTTTTTGTCTGAAGGATTAATTCGGAAAATAAGCCCGAGGCAGAGAAGAAGAAAATTCCGAAGGAAAGGTAATAAGCCAAAGTCCGCAGGAACAAATTCGGCAAATTGGCAAGCATAAAGCCGAAGGAAATCAAAGGTAAAGTCAACAAGAATTCCGAAGGAAATAAGAAGACCAAGGGGCTTGACAGGAATAAGACCGAGAAAATGCCAAAGGGTGACGTCGCAAGACGTCAAATTTTGATCGCTGGAAGTAACTGTTGAAATAAAGGTAAAGCCAGAAATCCGAAGGAATTAAACCACGGGAAGTTGACCTCAGATTAAGCGATGAGAAGTTGAAAAAAGGCCAAACGGAGGAAATATAGATTAATACATCCAAATATAGAATCCCGCCAAAAATAGACATGAACAGGCAAACCAAAATAGGATAAAATACATGCAAGGGCTATTTTCGATCAACTGGTCAAAGCTTCAGTTGACTGGTTGTTGAAGACCTGCTCATCTCCGGATCAACTCATGCATCCGAGTGTCCAACTCAGCTTCAATCGGAGTTCCAAATTCGAACATCGAGTTGACTGTTCTAGATTTAGAGTTGACTAATTGTTAAATGCCACATCTACCAGGGGTTTCCCATGCAAAGGAGAATGATCTCTTTGTCCAACTCAGCTTATCAGACGGCCAACTCAGCCTTTCAAACGTTCCAACTCAGCATCAAGCAACTCACGTAGAGTTCTAAAATTGACATTGGCGTGGATCTCCATGCAAAGAGAGGTGGGTGGTTCTAAACAAAGACAAGTTCACTTCCTCAAGCGCAAGAAGCTTCATGCAACGACAAAGAGAAAACATATTTTATTGAAAGGTCAAGTCAGCCTTGAGTTAATCTGAGTTAATCCTTCTCAACAAATTTTCAATGCCAATCTTTGGCTTTTGTAATTCTTTATAAAATGGCTTTTAGCCTTGATTAAAAAAAGGATCCTTCTCTTGGCTAAACCAGACTCTGCCATTGGTGAGTTGTGTAACCTCTTCGATCAATAGAAGGACAGTACTTTTAGATTTCAAGTATTGGCATAGTGTATATTCATTCAACAGTTTGCATAAGTGGTAGATTTCTCTCCCTTCCCAAATTCTAATTCCTACCTGGTTGCTAGCTTATCGTATTATGTAGGTCATGTTCAATGTTCTTTATGTCTTTTGTTGAAGCTGTAAGTGGATGTTAGGTGGCTGCGAAGTGTCTTGTATCAGACCTTTCTCCATCGCTTTTCCTCATGTTTTGGTCATTGGATCGAACCTCTTCATGAAGTATTTATGCATAAGTGATTGATTGAAATCAAAGGTCTTCCTTTTCCCTTGTTTGTTCAGTGTTCAAGGTTCCAAGTTGAGTGGATCAATCTTCTGGTGTATCACCTTTATTAGGTAGGATTTATCCTTAAAGTTTCCTTCTCCCTTTTCCATGGTAATCCGCAGCATAGAGTAGAGATCCTCATTGATACATCTTACAGGAACCAACCTTCTCTGGAGATTCTTCTCACCGTTGAGGCACCCACCCTCATGAGAAGATCCCATTGTTTCAGCCGGATAGAGGACTGGCCATTTCATGCACGTCTTCGATTCAGGGCGCAGCTCTAGGTTGACAACAATAACTTCAAGGGCACTAGAAAGCAAAATATAGGTGGATCAGGGTATGGGTGAATCATTTGAGATCATAAAGGGGCAGTCATTGCCATAAAAACTGTAATATAAGCAGGTCAAGAAATTGTCAAGTGGTTGGTAGTGCTATTTTCAGCCTGAGGTTCTTGTTAGAGAAACACACCACTCATGATCCAATTGAAAGTGACTTTAAATTGGCAATCCACATGTTTTCGAATTGCAGCAAATCCAAAAGAGCATTGCAGAACCAACAAAACTTACTGCATCGATTAGGCTTTGATTACCCACATTTGCTTCTTCAAATTCTCGTATGCCCCAAAACGAATTAATGGCATTGCCGAAAAACTTGCTAGTCACAAAGTATAGTAGCAGGCCCAATCAAATGGGGCAAGCCACCATTTAATGCTTACCTAACTGACTCAAATCATTTAATGAGTCAATTAGTTAGCTGTAATGTTCCCTTTTCATATAATTTTAGTAATTAATTATATTGCCCAAATAGTGATTTTAATAATTCGAAAATATAAGACAATTTAATTAATTATTAAAATAGAATTATCTTGGATAATTATTCAAATTACCGGAAAAGTGGTTTAAACCATTAGAAAAATTAAGGTAATTTTAATGATTATTCCAAGGGGTTTTATAATTAATAAATTACTTGAAAAATGATTTTTATCGCTTCAATTATTAGAGCAATTTAATTAATTCTTGAAAGACCTTAATATAAAATAATTATTTAATTTGTCAAAAAGTAATTTTAATTAGTAATTTATTAATAAAAGTTATTTAATTAATTCAAAAAGGCCTAAAGTGAAATTAAAAGGAATGTTGACTTGGGAGCTAAAGTAAAGAAAGGAAAAGTTATCCTAAAAAGTTGGCAAGAGAGGCTTATGAAGTATTTTACCTCCCTAAGGTGGTTTGCCCCCATTTGAAAGGTACAAATACAAGGTGAAGATCACAATTGAAGACATGTTGAATTTGATATTATTTCTTCATGCTTGAAAAAGATATTGGGATGCATTCCCAATAGGTGTTTACAGATTTGGAGCTGATTATTCTACAAAAGGTGTTTTTTGACGCCACCTTTGTTAAAAGAAGTTTATTACTTTCCCTAGAGTGGGGTGATTTGTTTTGAGGGTTTGGTGGACTATTGGAGGTCCAACTTGGTCATAATATATCTGATTATTATTTGCATTAATTTTTCCAAGTGTGGGGACTTGTTTGGGATTCAGAGTTTGATGTTTAAAGAGGTAAATTTTGAAAACTAGGGTTTTCAGAATTTTGGAGCAAATTTGGTGACCTTCCCATGGAAGGAAATTTCTGAAATTATTTTAACTTGATAGTCATTATTTTTGTGATTAGTTTGAGCTCTTATTTGCATCATAATTCCAAATATTGAGGGAGTTATGAATTTTTGAGGTTTTTAACTGTTCGTAGGAAATAATATTTGTTGAGGGCAGATTTGCAAGGGTTTCATTTTGATTTAATTGTTGCAATAATTTTCTGAATATTGGCGATTGGATTGGACTAAGCTCGAGTAGGGATTAGAGTGGGAAAGGTCTTCAAATCAGCTAGTGTGGCACTAGGGTTTGGAAGATTGAAACATTCATTTCAGGTTCTTTCTTCATTGTGACAAGAGTCATTGGTGGCCAAATTCACAAGATGTTTATTTGTTATTTATTTCAAGGTGAATTGGAGTTAATTTTCAGTTTGGAGGTGCAATTATAGCAGCTAGGGTTTGCTGATTTTACTAAATTCAGAATTCAAAAATTGTGGATTTTAGGGGAAACCCCTTTTTGGTTGAATCATCCCATTTGGAAACATTACAGACATGTCTCCAAATTAGTCCTTGATGAAAAAACCTCCTATATTAGGAGAAATGCCCTGAATTCAGCACTTAGTAGATCCTACATCTAGCATAATCCATAAGACTCCCTCAATAGCATTAGATAATCGAAAGACTATGAAGAACTATGGGCAAAGTCGAGTTCAGACATGAGATCTAGAGCATTATACAAAATTTAGATCAACGATGATTCAAATCAAGAGAATATATTGATGCATTCAATTCATTACCCTGTCATCAAATGGTATGCAGGTAATTCACTGATGGTAGTTAGCATGTTTTATTGCCCTAGCAGAGAGAACCCTTTAATTATGCTGTCTTTTTGGGTTGTATTTAGATATTTGGAGTTGGTGGTCTGAAATGTGATGATTGTAGATATGGAAGACAAATTTAGGGGCAAAAACTATAGCCGTGTGACATCAGAATTATGTGAAATCACCATTAAGTACTTATGTGATGGCTCCCAATGATTATAGAAGAGCTTTCCTAGAATTGGTTCCAGAGATTTCCAGGGTCTTCAGCCCCTCACATTACTGACCTCCATTGGAACCTTCTGTTGTGACTGAACTGGATGCGTGAATTGACATTCAACATATACATAGCAATAAATGTGTGCTTAAATTTGGATATCAATTGTGTGGTGCCTCAGGCTAAGATTCTGAATGGAAACTGGAAATATTTGACAGAAATCTTAATTCTCTCGACATTCGCCTCAAAAATATTGAGCAATTGCTGGGCATAATAGACAGCCCTATACCAAACGAAATGAGAATGCTGATTGATGAACTCTTTGAAGAGACTCAAAGCTTGTAAGGCTGTCTGCATGTGCTTGACAATCTTGCTGCTAGGGAATTCTCGCTGAATCCATTCTACTGACATAAAGAATGAAGATCCTTAAGCTGCTTCTATTGTGGATGAGCTTTCTGCATCACCAATAGTAGAAATTCGCACCCACAATTGTCATATGGAGAAATGAATGGAATGCTTGGAATATCAAATGGACAACGTACAATGCCATATATACCAGTTTCTTCTGCTGTTATCAACCACGTTTTTAAAATTCATCTATCTTTATCAGTTGACATGCGGCCTGCTGAAGTTTATTTTAGTAGCCTCTGATATTAGTTTTCTACGATTACTCTGTTTAGTCCTGTCATTATATCTCAGTCCTAGTTACGATATCAAGTTGCTGGCATCAGAAGAATCTGATATCTTACCAGGACAATATTCTTTTCTGTTATATCTCGAAGAGCTTAAAAAGTATGAATCTGCTGTGTCTTTTTGAGATATAATATAGAGTGAAGGCCACTTAGATATGGCCTCTGGACCAATATTGATAACAAAGTCTTACATTTTTATTTTGATTTTGGGATTTTAGACCTTATTAATATGAATACCTGTTTTTCCATAGCAAAAGAATGGTCCATGTTTAATGTGAAAATTTTTGTAGACATGGTGACGCCACAACACAAATCTAAGATTGTCATGAAAACTCAAGGTAAAATATGAAATTAGAGGCATAGCCATCGTGTTGCCATGCCTCATCAAAGATTTGATTGACCACCAACATCAAACTTTGGGTTGGAGAGCTGCACTGTCTATGGAACAACCAATAGAACAGTCAAATTTTCATCGAGATCTCATCGACCCTTTGGTCTGTCTGTCTTATGCTTTCAACAATGAATGGGTACCTCAAAATGGTTGTGTGAAAAGCTCAACAACCATGCTTTTCATCACACATTGCTTGAAAAGTGGTGATTCAGCAACACCAGATTCTGGTTTGTCAATAGAACAACTTTGATCACATTGAAGCTGTGCTTTTCAGGGACAACAATCATCATCCCTTTGGCAAAAGACCCTTTGACACTCTCGAAATGGACCCAACCAAATTTTGTTCGTCTTCAACAGACCCACAATTCTTGTCAGCATTTAAGGAGACTGCCAACATTATAGACATCGACACCTATGCATTTGATTTGGTTTGTTGAGAATCCCCTCCATCAACAATTGAAATGGAAAAATCATTCAAGATACTGATATTTTGTATGGATGGTTCTAGGGTACCCTAGTCTTGGCGCTGTGGATATTAGTAGCTTTTATATTTTGTAATGTGATTGCAGCAAGATCTGCCATTAAGTCGATTTCCAAGCACGTTTTATGTATTTTGTCCATCAACAGTGTCGAGGAATTATTATACTTTTGTGTTCTGTCAAACTAGGAAATCATTCATAATATTGCAGTTTTTTTTATGCCTCTGATCTATGAACCTCTATTATCACATCAATATGGTTTGCTCAAGTATTGACTGAAGCCCTATCTATCTAAACAATGGGGGTGGCTCGAATACATATGGGAGAGGCCCTATTTCAGACTTCAGATCGTTTTGATAGCTATCCATCTATAATCTAGATCTATTGCCAGATAGATAGAAAAGGCATAGATAATAGAGATCTTATCACACCACACACACACACACATTTGGCATCTGGCACGAAGTATAACTAGTGGGAGATGTTTCGGCGGTCAGCTTCCTCCCGAGATGGATGGAGTGGAATGTATCGACTGGTGGATGACTCTATATGGATGGCTTGGCCTTCCGACAGAAAGGACTATAGATGGTTGGCGCGAGTCCCTCCTACCTCCATTTTGAATATAGTAAGGCAATATTGGGATGTCGTCGTTTGGTCCAACATGCCAGAAGTTGGATTGAGTTGGGGCCAACGTAACTTTTACTGCTGCTAGCATTTGTTTAGAGATGATCTTTTGCTATGGTCATCGTTGGCACATATGTGGCATCAAGGTTGATGTGGCTAGTGCAGAGGTGAACTTTGGCACATGAAATCGCATGAAGATTGACACAACTAATTGCATTTGGTGCAGATGAAGAGATTAGTGCAACTAAGGTCTTGGAATCTTGATCATCTCTTTCATGTAAAGGCATGAATTGCCAAGTCGATTGGAATTGAATAAATTGGATATAGTATTGTCACAATGTAATGTCCCACGTAGGATAGAATTTAGCAATTCTGGAAATCATTACAAACCCTTGAAATGAAATGCAAATTTTAATTTTTTAATCAAACCCTAACCAATTTTTTTTTAAGAATTTTAGAAACACTTATTTTAGATCAAAATTCAATATTTAATTGTCACAAACCCTTGCAAAAATTAAGAGAAGTACAACATACAAAATATCTCAAAATTTGATATATAATTGGAAAATATTATAAAAATAGCAGCTGAAGGAGTGTATGATCAAACACCAAAAATCAACCTCAAATTGCCTCAAAAACTGCAATCTCAAACCCTCAAAGGGTCGCTGCCCTAGGAGAGAGCTCCCAACTGAGTTGCTTCCTTGGCAAGGGCTGATTAAAGCTGCACACCACCTCAACAAGCTGCCCAATTGTTGTGCTCTGCTTGGAAAGATGCCTTAGACATGGAATTTGCCAGTTCTCGCTGAAATATGACCCCTTAATGAAGTCACCTGTTGAACATTGAAGGGTTTCGTCCTCAATATCCGAATAGCAAATAGGGTTTTCGTCCTCTAGGGCTGAAAGCATAAGCAAGCTGCTCAAACTTTGAATTTTAGTTGATCAAAAATGACACGAGACCAAAAATGAACCTCATTTCTTTTATATCTTTTCCCTCCAAAATCAATCCCAAAAAGGGGCGCTCCAGTTGGGGAAGGGATTTGAATAATCAAAAAGCCATTCCTTATAATTTTCTCTTAAGGGCTAACTTACTCATGACAAAAAGGTCCCCTTCGTAAGTCAAAACTAGAAAAAAGCTGCCAATATAAGTACTTTTTGGCAACTTAAAAAAAGAACTATGTTTCCCTTTGATCCTTCCTTCCCTTAGCCTATAGGAAACAACAAAAAAATAGGCTAAGGGTTTTCAATTGCTCTAATCTTGAGAAGGGGCAATTACAGTCCTTCCCTGTTGAAATTACTTGTCCTCAAGCAACTGTAAGTTCGGATTCTGTAGAATAGCTGCACCCTCCCAAGTAGCATCCTCAATGGGCAAATCCTTCCAATGAACCAAATATTCCACGATGCTTTCGTTTGTTAGCTTCCTTTCCCGAACCTCTATGATAGAATCTGGGACTAAAATCAGTTTGCCCCCATTATCTAATGAGGGAAAATCAGCTGAATGAGTGATGTGCTGCCCTAGTGCCTTTTTGAGGCATGAAACATGAAACACATTGTGGATCCAGCCATGCTCGGACAACTCTAGCTCATATGCAACTTCCCCAACCCTCCTTAGATCTTTGTAGGGACCATAAAAGTGGGGCTTGAGATTTTATGCCCCACTATGCTGGAGGGAAGATTGCCTATAGGGCTATAACCTCAAAAATACCGTGTCACCCACCTCAAATGTCCTCTCTAACTAATGCTAGTCCGCATACAATTTCTGCAGGTTTTGGGCATGTTGAAAGTTCTTTTTGAGTACCTCCAATGTTTCAAGACTCTGCTGTACTGAATCCATAGCTCTTAACACTCTACCATCTGTCAAAACCATGTCCACGAAAGAAAATGCATCATATCCATAAAAAGCCTTGAAAGGTGACATACCTATAGACATGTGGTATGATGTATTTTAGTAGTATTCAGGCATGTACAACCACTTAATCCATACTGTTTGTTGCCTTGAAACGTAGTTTCATAGGTATCCTTCGACCCTTTTATTCACTATTTTAGTTTGCCCATTGGTTTGGAGGTGATAGCTATTGCTAGGGGAGAATTCCATGCCCATCAAATGAAATATCCCTGATGGATCCCTTCTGGAGGTCTGCTGTAATTTGTATTTAGAAATTATGTTTTCCTGCTTCTGAATGTTTTCTTTTCGTAGTAGACGGAAATGTACAGAAGGGTTTGTTTTTTCTTTTGTATTTGTGTTTTGATGAATTTATAACATAGAAAAGTAATAGAAAACAACAAACATGAAACAAGACTGAAATAAATAAAGTATGCAGCGAAAATCAGAATTATTGCAATCCGTACCAGGCAGATTTGTCTGAATTATAGAGCCAAGCAATAAATCCAATATATTTGCCAAAGCGCCATACAAATTTGATGTCAAGCTGGAAGGTGAAGGTTCCCAAATCCAGCATACATTTGGAGATGAATACAAACAATAATCTATACACCACGTGGTGTATCTGCTGTAAATGGCGTCCCACAGGGTGCAATGAACCACGTCCAAGCTGGAAAGATATTCTGCCACGCTGAAACCCCGATGAGAATGGATGCCGTTGTCCTTAATCAACACGCCCAATGTCTAAATGCTGCGCCAAAGATTGCTGAGGGCTACGTCCCAGCCAATCACTAACCTGGGGTTTGCGTCCCAGACTAGAAATCGCCCCTTTCAGAGCAAATCCGAAATCAAGTTGTCAAGTGTGCAAAAGATGCCCAAACAATGAAGCTTCCATCTCCTTATAACCCCCTCTCAATTGCAAAGCGAACCCTAAGGGTCTCCAAGTGGCATTGTGAAGTGAAGGTGTTATAATTTCTTATTTTAAAGTGGTCATGTTACTAGAAAATGACCTTTTTCCACATAGACAGAAATCCGTTCACTAAATTGCCCTGAGACCAAAGAGAAAGATTTAGAGAATTTCGAGACCTTTCCAACGAGCTATCATACCATAGGGTGCGCATCCAGATGAGGCCAAAAACTCCGTATTATCACATAATGGCTATAAACTTAGCCTTATTTAATAAAAAGACGGAAACTTAGGAAATATTAAAAATATAACCCAAGTAGCCACAAAATGTCCAACTGACATCACGAACCAACAAATCATCTTGTCACCTGTCTGTGACTGAAGTCGGAAATCAAGGATCCACTGGCAGTCTCATCCCTAAAATCTAGGGATGCTCCTAAAAAGTAGGAGACGACCCCAATCGACCAAAATTGAGTCCCAATGACTCTCCCCTACTGTGTGCACCTCTGAGAGAACTATCACCGAACTGGTAGTTCTTCCAAAAAAATAAGAATGCCTCCTAAAAAATAGGAGATGCACTCTAAGTCTCCAAAACGTTCGCCGAGGTCTCCAAATGCCTCCTAGACCACTCCTAGTCAATCCCTACAAATTAGGAATCCCTCCTAAATTGTAGGAAACTGTTGTCTACTGCTCCAAACTACCTGGGAGGCTCATGCATGACTCTCAAAGCCCCTGGGTTGGTTCCCTCTACGCTCTGCTGGCCTATGGGAACCAAATAATAGACCAACCCTGCTAGAAATGTTGTCACTAAGGAAGGGCAGAAATTGGGGACATGACAGTCCTCCTTTCCCAAAGATTGCTTGTCCTCAAGCAATGTCAATCCAACTCCACAAACATCAGGAAAGTCCATACCATAACCAAGAATGATCCTAGGGTCCCAAGCCATCCTGGAAGGTTTGTAGTACCATCTTCTAGAAACATTGTCCTGCACTGCACCCAAACAAGTAACCTCCTGCAAACCCCCTGAAGGAAGAGCAATCAAATACTGTACCAACTCTGTCAACTCCTCAATGAACGGCTCTCCGAAAGAACCAAACTGGAAAACTAAAGGCGAAAACTCTAGTAAGCCAACATTGGCTTCCACATCCTCAACTATTGAACTACAAATCCAAGTGATTTCAGGATTCCAAATCAGCCTCAAAAGGGAACCACCATGCAGATACTGTATCCCTCTAAATAGACACGCAAACCCATACTGCCAATGCCTCTCAGCAAGATCCATAATTGCAATCCTAGAACTTGTTGCCATCTGGTGTGACTGAACAAATATCCTGCTCAACCATCGCATGTATGCCTCAACATCTCCCAACCAAACAACTAACTGTTCCATTCTGACAAATATGCCCAAACACTCCAAACCATGAAGCAACTCACTAGGATCTTGAAGCACCAATGTATCAATGAGACCAAGGCCCGGATCCCAAGCCAAAATACCAGATGTGCTGAATGAGATGGAGTATCTCAAATGCACTCCATGAAACATACATACAATGAAGCAGACCAGCAAGAAGGTGTGAAAGTGAACTCCCATAAACCAGTATTCCAACCCACATGACCACCTAGCAATGCTATTATAATTCTAACCAGCAACTCGAATGATATCATAGATGTCATCATACCAATGCCAAACAAAAAATGTCCAAAAGAAACACTCCTCAATGCCCTTATACTGAATCATGGATGTAGTCAATGCCAAGTCAAGTAGTAAATGATTCCAGCTTGGACAGCCACTAGTCCATAAGGAATCAAAGACTATGGAGTCACCAATCAACAAGGATACCACTGCCATATCAATGGATGTAGATGACAAACTCGAAGATGTAGTATGTATGCCATCATGAGAAAAACCAAAGCTTGTGTCATTTGTACCCAAAATTGTGGGATTATCAATTCCTGAATTCCATATCGATCTGAGAAATGTTGCTCCACCCAACCACTGCGCTACTCTGATATAAACATATGTATACCAAAAGTGAAGCAACCCAACATGAATCCACTGAAGAAATGCCCAACACATGTTGATACCAAGATCCCAAATCTTTGCACTAACACATCCCTCCAGCATGTTGATACTCATTATGTTGCTGTTGTGACCCTGTACCTCATCTAACCAACTAATAACTTCACTCCAAATGAAGCCACAATTACTACCAACAACCAATGCTGTTAGGAATTCACAAATGAGCCAATCATCGGCAAGGAAAGTTTGTTGAATACTTTTCCAAGTCCCCCAAACAACTGCTGCAACTTTACTTATATTTCCACAAATTAGTGTGCCTTCATTAAAGGTTGTTAAGTAAATGTTTTGTTTAACCATGCAACCAACGAAGCTCCTTATATTCTGATCTTGAAAGCCCAATGTAATATCTAAAAAGTCTGAATCTTCAATCAAAAGGTACATCGCTGCCCTATCATATGGAAGAGGTGATAAATCCATTGATGAATGTCTCAACAAAGACAGGCTCTTTGTGGCTGGTCCACTAGATATGCAACTTAATATATCATCAACTCTTGGAAGGGAAGGATCAACTTCACACTTGAACACCCCAACTTGAATGTAATCAACCCAAGGTTCAAAGTTTGACTCATGAGATGAAAGAGAATTGCTGTTCAAAGTCAGAAAATCAGAAGTATGTTCATACCTTTCCACAATGTTTTTGCGGTCTTCTCTTGCCTCTCCTTCCAAGGTAGGTGACTCCTCTAAAGGTGCTGGTCCATGGGGTGTGTTCAAACGAATATAACATGTCCCATTAACTGCCTTAGCTGCCAAAAATCTGATCCATACCTCTATCTCCATAACTGATATGTTTTCCATTACTAACAAACTCCACGGTGTAGTATGCCAAACAAACCAAACATTATCAAAATGCAATATCTTCTTAGTAAGCAGCCTCTTAGTCTCCCTAATCATCTCTTTAAGACAAGATGCTTCATATGATCTTAACAATTGTCCTTCCATTGTAGATGATGCATGACTAACCCAATCAGAATCAATAATGTTCCATTCCACACAAATGAAAATAACACTTGTGGCTGGTCCATCAAGTGTGAAACTAATATCATCATTGTTTGGAGCCTTTAAGGGGCTCTTTAAAAGAGGAATGTCATAAACTTCATGATGCAAACTAGACCAAACTGAATTTTCTAAATCATAACTCTTTTCCTCTTCACACATCTCAACATGCTCTTCTTGTGGACTTTCCTCAAGAAGCTCTTCCCTTGTATGCTCAACATCCTCACTTTCTTCCCTTGGAAGAAATAAGGATCTAATGTATGACTCTCTTTGTCTTCTTGCATTATCAAGCTGATTGCATCTTTCCTTGACCTCTTGTAAGTGTTGTCTTGCTTGGGCAGCAAACATCTTGGCCTTCTTAGCTCTATGTGACCATCCATTGCACGTCTCTTGAGCCTTTTTCACATCTCCCAAGGTGGGGTAAACAAAATCAGAACCTTTGTGGTTTGAATCTACAATATAAATCTCATGTGCAACACACTTAACCTGAGTACCATCATAGGAAGACTCAACAACCTCATTACCTTCATGTGAAATGGATGATACCACATGACTAGAGCTACTGTTGCAAAAATTAGAATAGGCATCAGACCTTGGAGACATGCTTTCAACATCCCTAATGGACTGGTCCATGATTGTAATCTCATCCATTTTGTGATCAACTTGATGAATCAATGGTGTGCTATGTGTCTCCTCCTGATCTAGAGTTATTTCTTCTTTAGGATTTCCACATGATGACTGATTTTTGTTTTTCATAGGCTGCAACTCAAATGATAACACATCTCCATGTCCCACAGAAGATGCTGGGACTTGTGCCTGACTTATAGAAATACCTAAAGATGAATCATCCATTGACAAACCTACATTTCCAAATGAACAAATATGCTGGTTCGACTGAGCAATCTGTGTAGGCATACCCTGCAGTATCATAGGCTGAGTAACGGCCAAATCTGTAAATTGTCCATGCCTAGGGCACTGAAGGGGGCTCCTGTCTGATGCGTGTGACTGGTGACTACGCTGACTTCCCACCACAGATACTGATTTGCTCCGTCTGCCTCTACCTAATTCCAACTGGTCCAAGGCATCCTGTATCCTGTCTAAGGTCTGAGCAATCCTAGGCTGAGTGTTGATGAGGGTTCTCATCATTTCTCTCTCTTCATTAGGTTTGGGCCACTTTGATTTCTCTTTTGGAGGAATGTTGGGTGGTGTAAACCCAAACATTTTGTAGAGTCTTCCCATTTTGAAACAATCTGCTAACAAAATAATTTCACAAGGAATCCCACAACACAAAACCACACAGGCTGACAGGATGCACAACGCTGATACCACTGAAATATCCCTAATGGATCCCTTCTGGAGGTCTGCTATAATTTGTATTCTGAAATTATGTTTTCCTGCTTCTGAATGTTTTCTTTCCGTAGTAGACGGAAATTTACAGAAGGGTTTGTTTGTTTTTTCTTTTGTTTTTGTGTTTTGATGAATTTATAACATAGAAAAGTAATAGAAAACAACAAACATGAAACAAGACTGAAATAAATAAAGTATGCAGCGAAAATCAGAATTATTGCAATCCGTACCAGGCAGATTTGTCTGAATTATAGAGCCAAGCAATAAATCCAATATATTTCCCAAAGCACCATACAAATTTGATGTCAAGCTGGAAGGTGAAGAAGGTTCCCAAATCCAGCATACATTTGGAGATGAATACAAACAATAATCTATACACCACGTTGTGTATCTGCTGTAAATGGCGTCCCACAGGGTGCAATGAACCACGTCCAAGCTGGAAAGATATTCTGCCACGCTGAAATCCCGATGAGAATGGATGCCGTTGTCTTTAATCAACACGCCCAATGTCTAAATGCTGCGCCAAAGATTGCTGAGGGCTACGTCCCAGCCAATCACTAACCTGGGGTTTGCGTCCCAGACTAGAAATCGCCCCTTTCAGAGCAAATCCGAAATCAAGTTGTCAAGTGTGCAAAAGATGCCCAAACAATGAAGCTTCCATCTCCTTATAACCCCCTCTCAATTGCAAAGCGAACCCTAAGGGTCTCCAAGTGGCATTGTGAAGTGAAGGTGTTATAATTTCTTATTTTAAAGTGGTCATGTTACTAGAAAATGACCTTTTTTCACAGACAGAAATCCGTTCACTGAATTGCCCTGAGACCAAAGAGAAAGATTTAGAGAATTTCGAGACCTTTCCAACGAGCTATCATACCATAGGGTGCGCATCCAGATGAGGCCAAAAACCCCTTATTACCACATAATGGCTATAAACTTAGCCTTATTTAATAAAAAGACGAAAACTTAGGAAATATTAAAAATATAACCCAAGTAGCCACAAAATGTCCAACTGACATCACGAACCCACAAATCATCTTGTCACCTGTCTGTGATTGAAGTCGAAAATCAAGGATCCACTGGCAGTCTCATCCCTAAAATCTAGGGATGCTCCTAAAAAGTAGGAGACGGCCCCAATCGACCAAAATTGAGTCCCAATGACTCTCCCCTACTGTGTGCACCTCTGAGAGAACTATCACCGAACTGGTAGTTCTTCCAAAAAAATAGGAATGCCTCCTAAAAAATAGGAGATGCACTCTAAGTCTCCAAAACGTTCGCCGAGGTCTCCAAATGCCGCCTAGACCACTCCTAGTCAATCCCTACAAATTAGGAATCCCTCCTAAATTGTAGGAAACTGTTGTCTACTGCTCCAAACTACCTGGGAGGCTCATGCATGACTCTCAAAGCCCCTGGGTTGGTTCCCTCTACGCTCTGCTGGCCTATGGGAACCAAATAATAGACCAACCCTGCTAGAAATGTTGTCACTAAGGAAGGGCAGAAATTGGGGACATGACATCAAACGGAAGAGTTCTTGCCAAAACAAACTCATAAACCTGCTATCCTTGTTACTTACAATGTTTCTAGGCAACGCAAGAAGTTTAAACTCTTCTCTGAAAAATATATCAGACACCAAAGGTGCATTGTACATGGCTGGAATTGCAAAAATGTGTGCATATTTAGTGAGCCTATCAATCACCACAAACATACAACTCTTACCTTGTATCATGGGGAGTCTCGTGATGAAGTCCATAGATATGCTTTCCTATTTTTAAGTGGGAATAGGTAGGGGTTGCAACAAACCAGCTGGAAAATCTTGCTCACTCTTATTTTGTTGGCAAGTGAGGCACTCCCGGATGTATTGAAGTACCTCTCCTTTGAGTCCCTTCCAAAATAACCTCTCCCTTGCTTGTATGTCTTAAAGTACCCCAAATGATTAGCCATAGGAGAATAATGTACAACCCTCAATATTTGGTGTTTCATCTTATTAGATTTAGGGGCTAAAAGACCCTATTCTTGTAGAAAATCAGTCTATCCACAACCTTGTATCTCTCATCATCAACCTTACCTTCTAGGACAGCTATAGTAAATTCATCTTTGGCATGCTCAGCTGTGATTACAGCCTTCCAATCCACTGTAATTTCAGTCACAACATAAAAAATGGGCTTCCTAGACAATGCATCAACAACTACATTGTTTTTTCCTTTCACATACTCAATATCAAAGTCATAAGATTGTAGTTTACTCACCCATTTCTGATGCCTATTGCTCAAACTAGTTTCGCTGAGAAAATATTCCAAACTATTGTGGTCCGTTTTCACCACAAATCTGCCACAAATTAAATATTGTTTGAATTTGGCCAAGCATGCATGATGGCCAACATTTCCTTGTCATAAATGGAGAACCTATGCTTACTTCTTTGAGTTTTCTGCTTTCAAAAGCGAGTGTTCTTTTTGCATTAGGACAGCCCTTATACCTTCCCCCGAAGCATCACATTACAAAACAAATGGAATGGAGAAATCTGGAACGAGTACTAGACAAGTACTCATCACTTCCTTGAGTTTTTCAAATGCTTCCATGGCTGTTTTTGACCAGTTGAAAGCTCTCTTTTTGGTTAGATTTGTCAATGGGGTAGCAAGCTGAGAGAATCTCTTCACAAACCACCTATAGTAGTTGCACAAACCAAAAACCCTCTCAAATGTGTCAGGGTAGTGGGTGGATGCCAATCTATGATTGCTTGGATCTTTTGTTGATCTTCATGAACCCTTCGGGCATTAATTACATGCTCCAAATACAGAATTTCAGACACTTCGAATTCACATTTAGACTTTTTGGCAAAAAGAGTTTTGCTGCTCCAAAACTCCCAACACTATGTCCAAGTGTCGAAGATGCTCTTCTCATGTTTTGCTATATACAAGGATGTCATCAAAGAAAACTAACATAAATTTCCGTAAGTGTTTTTTAAAAACATTGTTCATGCAAGATTGGAAAGTCGTTGGAGCATTGGTTGGTCCAAAGGGCATAACAAAAATTCATAGTGCCCATAATAACATCTAAAAGCAGTTTTTTGAACATCTTCTTCTCTTGCCTGAATTTGGTGATATCCAGTCCTCAAGTCAATCTTGGAAAAGTAGATAGCCCCATGAAAATTGTAAATCAATTCATCAATTTTAGGTATGGGATACCTATACTTAATGGTCTTTTTGTTCAAGAGGTGCTAATCTATGGACATTCTTATAGTTCCATCCTTCTTCTTCACTAGAACAACCGAAAAACCAATAGGATTAGAAATAGGTCTTATATGGCGCATCTCCAAACGTTCTTTGATGGCCTTCTCAATCTCTTCCTTGTAGATCCTAGGATGGCGATATGGAGTAGTGATTATCGCTTTGGTTTCGGGCTCCAATTCAAGAGTAGTGATTATCGCTGATCCGGTGGTAAATTATGTGGAATGCTACTGAAACCTTGGCATGCTTATCAAGGATTGGCTGAATATCCTTATGATGTTGCTATTGTTCCAAAATTAGATTTTTAGAGCTCACAAACCACTCGGCTGCCCAAGCATCCTGCCCTCTATGGAAAGCCCTTTCCATTCTTTTTGAGGGCACAACCATGGGTGCTCCATTGTTCATACCATGCAACACTACTTCCTTACTTGCTGATATAAATTTCAGCTTCATTGTTTGGTAGTTTTGGGTGAATTCCTTAAGAGAGTGTAGCCATTGCACCCCAAGAACCAAATCGGTCTCTCCAATTCCAACAACATAGAAATCATCCTCAATTTTGTGCCTTCCCAATGTGACATTCAACTTCTGAATCGTCTTTGTGCAAGGGATGGTGAAGCCATCCGCCACGGTCACATTAAAACCCTTAAAATCAGTAGTTTGCAGCCCACATCTAGACACTAAACACTCATCAATGAACTTGTGGGTGGCCCCACTATCAATAAGCACGGTGACCCTCTTACCTTGCAAAACTCCCTCACTCTAAATGGGTGATATCTAGGAGCACCGGACAAAATGGCAAGGGTTCCATCCATGTTGTCACCCTCTTCTTTTCCTCCTTGATTTGGGGCTGCCCCTTCTTCCTCTTCTTCTACCTCTCCATCCGATACTACCTCAATGTAGTGAACTTGCTCTTTTCCAAGGCAACAATATCTTGGTGTCCAAGGATCCTTGCATGTAAGCACAAATTCTTCCTTCTCAATTCATTCCTTGATTCCATCTCTTTGCTCGTCTTTGGCAGCTCTTTTTACTGCCCAAAACCCTGCTGATAAGGCCTCGTTTGCTGCTCATATGGAATTGTTTCTGGCTGTTCTGAAAGTACAGTCCTAGGTTGCCCAAAAGAGTCTGTTCTTTGTTGTCCAAAATGCTGAATTTTGCCCCTAGGTGCTGCTGTTTCAAGATCAAATGCCTACTTGATGCCCTCTTGGAGGGAGCAAGGGTTGAAAGCCTTGACCAAACCCTTGAGGGGGTCAACTAACCCTTCCATGAAAAAAACTATAAGCCTCCTTTCGGAAGCATTTGGTACCATCACCAAAACCCACTAGAAATCAACGACATAATCATCCACAGAAGTCTTTTGCTTCAGCTGTGCCAATTCTCTAAAACGAACTTCTGGATCAACTCTATCGAACCTCTCAATCAACCTCCTATTGAATTCATCATAAGAGTTGATGAGGTTGTGCCCTTGTTTGATTAGACCATGATACCACCACTCATGTGTGGTACCCTCAAGATGTAAGTGGCAAATTTGAAGGCCTCGTCCTCCATCATAGGCCAAAGGAATAGATAGGTATCTACCTTTTGGATCCAAGCTTGAGCGGTACTCTTGGTAGACACATCAAAAGTAGACAAAGTGAGCTTCCCCAACACATGTTGAAGATCCCTCTGATTATTTCGCAATCTAGGATCAGCCCTTTTGTTTCTGTTCAGCTGCATGAAGTCAGTGAGGGACATTTCCCCCTTGATTTCAGGCAGAAGAGTATTGTATTCTTCATAACCAGCACTAATATCATCCCTCATTGAAGGCTGAAACTCTACCTCCAGAATGACTTCCTCTCTATGGATGAAGTTAGGCTAGAAAGCCTAGTTGAAGCTCCAATGGTTGTCCTCTGTGTAGGAGGGTTATTGTTGGTTCTTGAAGCACTCCCTTCACCATTGAGAGGATGGTTTGCACTCATGCCCTGCATGGTGTGAATAAACTCAGCCATCATATCTGTCATACGCTCTTGATTTCGAGCAAATTTTTTAAAACGAACATGATTAGGATCATCCCCATCCTGGTGTCTTTCAAAACAAACACGATCAGGGTTATCCATATCCTAGGGCCCTTGTTGCTCACCCCCTTCTACTGGCTGTTATGAAACCTTTTTCTTTTCTCTTTCGTAGTACCTCACTTCTCTATAACCCCCTATCATGTATGAAACTTTGCAAACCACTCAAACCCATAGCTGGCAAGAAGAGTGGCTTTGATACCACTGTAATGTCCCACTCAGGACAAAATTTAGCAATTCTGGAAATCACTACAAACCCTTGAAATAAAATGCAAATTCTTATTTTTTTATCAAACCTAACCACAAAAAATTTTAGAATTCTGGAAACACTTATTTTAGATCAAAATTCAATATTTAATTGCCACAAACCCTTGCAAAAATTAAGAGAAGTACAGGCATACAAAATACCTCAAAATCTGAATTTTTGAACCAAATATATAGCTGAAAAATATTATAAAAATACTAGTTGAAGGAGTGCATGATCAAACACCAAAATCAACCTCAAATTGCTTCAAAAACTGCAATCCCAAACCCTCAAAGAGGGTCGCTGCCCTAGGAGAGAGCTCCCAACCGAGTCATTGCCCTTGCAAGGGCTGATTATAGCTGCACTCCACCTCAACAAGCTGCCCAACTGCTGCGCTCCACTTGGAAAGATGCCTTAGACCTGAAATCTGCCAATTCTCGCTCAAATATGACCTCTGAATGAAGTCCCCTGCTGAACATTGAAGGGTTTCATCCTCAATATCCGAATACCAAAGAGGGTTTTCATCCTCTAGGGCTGAAAGCATAAGCAAGTTGCTCAAACTTTGAATTTTAGTTGATCAAAAATGACATGAAACCAAAAATGAACCTCCTTTCCTTCTTTTATATATTTTCCCTCCAAAATCAATCCAAAAAAGGGGCGCTCTAGTTGGGGAAGGGATTTGAATATTCAAAAAGCCATTCCTTATAATTTTCACTTAAGGGCTAACTTGCTCGTGACAAAAAGGTCCCCTCCTTAAGTCAAAACTAGAAAAAGGTTGCCAATATAAGTACTTTTTGGCAACTTAAAAAAAGAACCATGTTTCCTTTTGATCCTTCCTTCCCTTAGCCTATGGGAAACAACAAGAAAATAGGCTAAGGGTCTTCAACTGCTCTAATCTTGAGAAGGGGACATTATACACAAGTAAAGACAACTTACTTGAAGTGAGGATAGCTTCCCTGGAATAGAATTGTCCCTGGTAGGAACACAAACCTTGAAAATGAAAAGTAATCTCTATTAAAATTTGTAGATGAATTAATTGCAACTTGAATTTCAATCCAAAATATTTATTACATCTTGGCACACCTTATTCGACAAACATATCTTGGTTTTGGAACTATTTGCCCTTTAGTCTCTTTGATTAAAATCTAGCGTATTATATGGATATTATTAGTATCATTATAGAATAAGAGAAATGCCAAATCCACTTCTGTTTACATTCTTAATTTATCACCAGGGATTTTGAAAGGCAATGGTATTTCATTATTTCTTTAGTAGTGATTCTTACTTCATTGCTTGAAAGGCAATGTATAGCGAAGACACATTTTTACATGGTGAGAGAACATCTTAAATTAAGTTCCATCAATTTTGTTTACAGACACATTTAAAATTTCATTCCTCACTTCAAGAGTTCTCTGATATTGAATCAACACAAATAATTAGTGGTAGTAGATGTGTTTGAAATGTGATTTTCCTATGTTGATATGAAATTTATTTTTGCTTGGTAATGTGTAACATGAAATTTCTTCTCTTTTAATCGACAGGTTTGATGTTGTTGTTCCTGGTGGTCCTATTTTTAAAGAAAGCAATTTTACAACTCCTGGTAAACATATGTACTGTAATGCCTACTCGTTAGCAAATTTATCGCCTAATCTCATACTTGTTCTAAATTATATTCCAAAACCTTTTTATTTTTCATTTGCTAGATTTATGGTCATTTGAGATTTGGGTGGGTTCAGTTTGAGTTTAGCCATGTCTTTTTTTTCCAGAACATGTAAAATATATTGGAATGTTTTCGGCAAAGGGACAGAAACAATATTCTTTTTACACGTCTTTTAGCAGATCACAATTGTAGACAAAGGGGCATGTGGTTGCCCCTAAAGGTTGGTGTTTTTTTAATTTTTCTATCATTTTCAGAACTTGCTTTTTTAAGGAGTAAGTGAATTTATGGGAGAAATAAGTAGGTGAAGAGACGAGAAACAAAATTAGATTCTGATCTATAGTCGTTCTTTCCACCGACTGGAGTAGGGTTTAGAGAACCAATGGATGACGTGATCTTGTTCCATTTTTTTGGAGTTATAATGTGATTTTCTGATGATTGGAACTTAGTTATGGGGACCAAGTTTCTTTGAATTTGTTTTTTTTGGAGAGGAGTTTATTATGCTAAATGGAATCTGGTCTAGGGGGCCCCTTTTTGTGACTGAAGGAGACAGAATGGGATCCTTTCAAAACTTGATAATTTATGATTTCCATAAGGTCATAGAGAAAAACTATCTTGCCCGGATATAAAAGATACAAACTATCTTCGTACTTGAGGATTTGTAGGATGTAGTATCACAGTGGAAATCACAGACCACATCAAATGAATGAATGCACATAAAACGATTATAATACACCAGTTATCCCCTTCTTTGCCATTTCAGAGAAATTGCTTCCACAAACTACAGGCATTGACTTTGTTTGTGGAGTTGGGGACAAATTGAAAACTATATATGAAACAAAGGACCAATTTTTTATTATCACACTGATAGAGCAGCGCTTCAGTATCAAGATGCCAGGTGCAAACAAATCCTTGATCATGTCAAGAACTTGGAGGATTTACAGAAGTTGTTGACGGTTATTAGAGATAGAATATTTGATGAGGATTTCATCACCATATCGCTCCGAGAGTTCAACAAATCATTATCATTTTTGTGACTACATTGTGTATCTTTGAAGACTGGCTATCTGTAATTGAGGTGGGGGTGGGGTTACACCCATAGGAAAAGCAATAGGTGATGTTAGGGGACAATCAAACTTCTAACAAAGCATTTCAATTTCATGATTTACACCATAGCAGAGAAAGAGGAAGAGGTTGTGGCAGAAGAAATTATCATGGAGGAGAAACTTCTAATCAAACACAAGGAACTTCTGATCAAACACAAGGTACATGTGCTTCCACTTCTATTTCCAAACATTTTAATTACCCTGGATAAAATAACCACAGAGGAAGAATGTAATAATAAACAGAGATTAACAGAATAGTCAAAATCTTAATAAAGGCAGAGGTAGAGGAACATTGAAATAATTTAATCACGAGAACACAATTAGTTTTTTAAATGCCCATTTAGATGCATGACATGAAGTGTTGTCCCTAGATTCTTGTGCCACAAAACATTTTATAGGGAGAATAAAATGGTTTCTCCGAACTTGAAAGAAACAATATGGAGTGTTTTTGCTCATGATGATGACTGAACACACAAAATATAAGGAAAAGTTATCATTCCTGAAGTTGGCAACCATAAAGTGGGGAAAATCAAGGATGTGTTATATGTACCATGTACCATGTATAACACTTATCCAGGGTATCCTCTTGTCTCTCAGTTGGATTGCACATGAAAATCCTCGTCTCTCAGTTGGATTGCGCATGAAAATTACAATATCATATTGATAAAAGGCAATATTTTATCAAAGTCTGTAACCCGAATTTGCATGAAACTTGGAAATGAGTACAATTTCCAAAACGAAAGCACCATCAGAAATTGGAGTCCCCAAACTATAGAAATGGAGAAATAACAAACTGTAGTAATGGGGAAGTGACATAGGAAGAGACTAAGTTAATAATAAATGAAACATACAGAATTTTCAAAATATATGCTAATACTTGCAACAAACAAACAACAAACAACTTTAAAACCCAATTGGCCTAATAAATTAGCGCACTGTTATCACTCAATGCAAGTATATATTGCAATAAATGGAGACAAACACAAAAAAATTATCATGTAGGATTAAAACACTGTACAAGCACATTACAAGTAATCGAATTAGCATTCACTCCCAAAATACTTATAATCTGCTTATATATGGCCATGACATCATCTTAAAACTAGTAAAATATGGCAAAAAAACTTGTTTTGCTAGTAAAGTGGGCTGTTGTAACTATTTTCTAGCAATTAAAATGATAAAGTATATTCAAATGTATTTCTAAGAGTTTTAGTTCACAAAATTGCATTACCTTTGGCACTGAAATGCACAACCTCTTTGGATGGTTTCAGCTAAGTAAATAGTACTTAAAACAGAGATGAGGGTGGGGTGGAGTTTTATGCAACTTTGCCTTAATTATAATGTAGTGGCATTGATATAACTTTGATCAGTTTTCAGCCTTACCATGATAAATCTGTAATTATGGGCATGATCTTTCAAAATAAATGACCCGTCTCATCTCTCCCAACGACTAGAAGGTCAAAATTTATATGAGTACCTATAATAACTCTCCTACGAAAATTAAAACATCCTTTAATCGTCCACCTACCATATGCATATTATAACTTAATTATTGGGCTATGGAAGATGTATGAAAGTGTTTTGTTGAACCATCCTTACACTTAGGTAAGCTGCAGCATCAAATACCTTTATTCTTAGAAACCAAGTCTAAGCAGATTCCATTCAGCAAAATTCACTTGAGACTTGCATCAGGGTTTTTATGTACAATGTTCATCCATAACTGCTCTATCATGGTGTGGACACCTAATTTTGGTCCGGGGATAGTTTTAGATGTTAGGTTGCAATGATTTAGGGTACTTGTGTGTGTCGATTATCAGTTCATACTAGGCTCTTATTGGTGTGTGTTTTTGTGTTCTAGGCCACGTTTGCCTCCCCTGCTGTTTGTTTTCTCTCTCCTTCCTGTTTTCCCTTGCTTCCTATTTGCTATCCCTGTGCCTTTAACCTATAAGGGGTTATCAGGGTCTTTTAAGAGCCCAACAACACTTGAGGAAAAGGTGCCAGCCATTCCACTTTCACTGCTCCTCCACAAGTGGTGGTTCCACAATTGCATAATTTCTGCCATCTTGTCTTTCCCCGGTAGTTAATTGATTGCACCAATAAACAATTGCTTGCGTAGCGTTGCACCAAAGGCGATAACCTACTTAGTAGGTCAACCTAGAGGAAAAATCTTCATTGGAGGATTCGGATTCCTAAATGGAAGAATCTCATGACGAACAAAAAATAAACCCTTGATGGTTTTTCGCAAGGAATCCAAAAATGTGATTAGTTTGGAAAAATTCCTCCTTTAACTAGGGGTTACATTAGAAATCTTAATTCTCATATATAAACAAATCTTTACACTAGAAGACCAAATTGAGGGATTTTCTCTTCAAACAAGCTCTCCACGCCTCCAAATCTCGCAAGATTCACATATCTACCACCAATGAAGTCCTTTCAATCACCAAATATGCTGAATCACAATTTCTTCTTTAGAAATCCAACCCTAATGAAATGCCAAACATCGTTAAATGCCTCCTATGTTGTCACCAATACCTCCGTGCACCATGTGGTTTCAATGCACCAAAAATTTGAGTCTTAAACCCTAGAATCGGGCACCATTTGAGACTTACATGCAATATTAGATGATCAACAAATGAAATATTCACAGACACTTGAGAGATCATACAAAAAAGACATTGTGGTGGATTCCCAAAATGCAATATACTCAATAAAAGAAGAATAGGATGTGTGATACAATGTGATAGATGTAGGTGGGAAAAACCTCTAATATATACACCTACTCTTAATAACATGTAGGGTGAACTAAACTCAAAAGATTCTACCACACAAACATACATCTCAATGTAGTCTATAACTTAAGGAAATACAAAGAGCCCAATAAGATAGATTCCTCTCCTTGAACATTGTACCCTCAATCAATAGGTCAAAATCATGGCCATCAAGAATCATGTAATGTCCCCTTCCGGTTGAAATACTGAATTATAGGATTTGTTAGCAAAACCTTTTTAAGAATAAATCTGAGATTCTAAATAAACCATGAATTCTAAAAATTAAGTATAAATCCCTTTTAACGTGGAATTTTATAGAAATAATTAAAGTGGCTGAACGCCCACGGAGAGTAGAATTTATATTGAAATCAGATTGCAATGCAAAGTACAAAACAAAATATATTGATGAAACCCTAGCCAAAATTATGCATGCAAAATTCAGAATTGTAACCTTTGATTTTTGTGCCCACTTGGCATTTACAAACAACAAACACTAAGGGTAGAACCTGTGCTTGTACGACTGACTAGATAGATGATTTGATTGGTTGGAAATAGCGTCCAAGTTTGTTGATGATGACGTCACAAGCTAAAAATGACTGAATGGGAGGCACGGCTAGTCGGAGATGATGTACGAATGGTTGAAGAATGATGTCCAATTGCCAACAATGTCTAGAAGTCTGAAACGTTAGGTCTAAAACCCTAGTATGGCTGTAGCATCAGTGTAACAATCTTGTTTAGAGTTGATATCGCTATAGAAAATTGATTTAAGGCTAAAAATGATGATGTCAACAATGGAGGGATGTATGGTTGTTGCCCTAGCTAGTACGGTTGGCTAGAAACCCTAGCCCGAACCTTGGAAGGAGCTGCAAATACGACAAATCTACTTGATGTTTCTCTCAATGCTGAATTCTAACGATACCCTGATTTGCAAGCACCATTGTAGTTCCTGAATAGAAGCACCTCACAAGATCGGAGGATTTTCATCCTCAAGTCTCCTTATCCACCAGAGGGTTTTCGTCCTTGGAGGCTGAAAGATGAAATAGATGCTCAAACTTGCAAAAATGTAATTGATAATAGGCAAAAGATGATCTCCCATGATCCCAACACCCCTCTTTATAGTTTTATTTTTACTTTTGCTAGAGAAAGCATCCAATAAGCTTTTAAAAAAGCAACTCTCCCTTTTTATTTTAATTTTGACTTAATTTTTTAATTATAATACAATTAAGTGTCCCTTTTGATTATGAATAGACTAGGACAACTTAATAAAAATATTATTATTAATTATTTCCATAATTAAAATATTTCGAAAAGAGGACATGACAAATCTCCAAGCAAATCATTGAGGACCAAGTGGTGTAGCCCAAATCAAACGAGGGGAACTTTACACTAAAATAAAGCCTCAATCTCATCCATGGCTACAGAAATCAGATCAAGCACATGATCTCGTTCGGCAAACAAGGGACCCAAAAGAAGGAAGGTGAAAACATCATCAAACAAGAGTAAGTTAATGTTCTAGGAAGAGGAACAAGTTCTCTAGAACATGAGAGCCTTTAAGAAGGCTCGCATAAACCACCTCCTCCTGCTCATTAACCTCTACTCATCCTCATGCTATATCCATCTCCAAACAATTGACCTCATCAAATAGGTTCGTCACATCCTCTAAGAATGGCTGAATTGTTTCACAGAATGTGATCAAAACATGTGAGGTGGGGAAAGGCATCCATCAATCCTCTACTATCTTATATCATATAGGTCCATGAAAAGCCGCACGCTGAATAAAGAAACCATACCCAACTTGCCAAATGAGCATACACATAATATCAACATGATAGATGCCCATTACATAAATCGAAATTAAATAAAAAAATCCAAATGCACATGCAAGATCAAATATAGATGGAAAATTGCATGCTTGAGAACATCCACAAATTAGCGAAATGATCATTAAGTGCGAGGGCCAAGAGGTTTCATTGTTGTTGATGATATGCACTTGCATGATCTCATGTATGAATGGAAAGAGCTCAAAAATCTTTCATCAACACATCCACGATCCATCATTGCAATAGGTGCTGAAATGGAAACTTTATCTCCCCAAATGCTGAGACCTAGATTGAGGCTTAGAATGCCACTTCTCTCCAAGATATGGTTTTGGGTTCCTCCAAAATGTGCCCTAGGGGAAGGCCTCAGATGACACCCTACTCCAAAATAAGGATGTTAATACCTATGTATCAAAACCCTCATGTAACCGCGAGAAATCAGGAAAAATTAAGCAAAAGTGTTTTTGGCCAACTTATCGTTGGCCGGGTCAAGGCTTGATAAGTGTAGTTTTCAGCGAGTAACTAACCTGGTTACTCATTGAAAATTACGGTAATCTGGGCTCGTCTCGGCCCTGACCTGACAAGTGTGCAAACATAGGTAAAAGTGGTGGAAAAAATGTCATTGTGCAATTTTTTACATCATGATTTCCTGCTTTGCAATTATTTGATGCCAAGGCTATTGCCTGAGGGTTTTGATACAAAATTGCATCGATAACATTGTGTTTACTTATCATGCTCCCCTTTTGATCATGGATCAAATAAAGACCCTTAGCCTTGTTTGGTTTCCCAAGGGCTAAGGGAAAAAGGAAAAAGGGAAACACTTGGGGTTTTTAAGAGCAATTGTAAAAGTACTTTATTATTCTAATTTTCACCTAAGCTGTGATCTTTTAAGGGTCATGGGCGTCCAAACCACTCAAGTGGATTATAAGGAGTGCTCTTTTTATATTTTGAAAAAGGTACCTTATGATTCCGATTTTCACTTAAGAAGGGGACATTTGATGGTCATGGGCACTTAAGTGATTAAGTGAAAGCTTAGTGATTAAGTAAAAGCTTATATGAAAAAGTCATTTTAATATTTTAATTGTTTTCTCTCCCTTTTGGATGCACCCTTTTGGGGAAAGGCTATAAAGGTAAAGGGGGAATCTTGTGGAGATGTTCATGCTATTTTTGATATTTGATTTCTTTGAAGTCCAAGCACAAAAAAGCTTGGCTTGCTCCTCGAGGACAGAAACCCTTCAAGGTGGTTGAAACAAGAACGAAAACTCTTGATTTCAGAGTTGGACAATTTCATAATGAGGTTGTATTGTGCATTATTGGCAAAAAAAGGGTGTTTTTAACACCATGGTGGCATTTGCACGTGCGCGAACAACATTGGAGATTGGGCGAGTGGGATTGAGGGCTGTTCTAGGGCAGTGAACCCCAACAAAAGGGCTGCATACTTCCTCTAAGGGCAGCGAACTCTCTCCTAGGGTTGGCGATTGAGTTTAGACTCCAGAGGCCTTTTAAGCCTTTTCAAGGGTGTGGATCAACCACATGAATATTCTGATTTTTTCCTAATATTTTCCAGCAATAAACATTATAAAAAATCAGGTTTTTGTTTGATTTCTTTGGCTATAATTTTGGAATAATTTTTGCTATTTTTGGGATCATTGAATAATATTTTTTGTGCCATTTTGGGGCACCTACTAGGGTTTGAATAAATTCTAAAGGCTGATGATTTCACTAGGATATGTTGAATAATTCCTTGTTTAGCTTTCAGCCCTAAAAAGGGATATTTAAGTGGTACCAGAGCCAAAATCTCGGCCATCTGTTGGGTTTGGAATTGTATACAATAGATCCTATTCGGGAGTTGTTGATGCGTGTGCAGAAAAAAGATATGAATAGAATGAAAAAACAAGACATTAAGTATCAACTTGTACAACAATCTACTATCAACAATGCAGCTCTAGCATCATTCAAAAAAAGACATATGAATGATCCTATGCAAAGGGCACGGTTGGAGGAACAAAAGAAAGAAGATGAGGACAAACTTATGGCATTTGATGAATATGAAAGGAAGGCTGATATGAAGGCAGTCTATAACACATTGGAAGGATTTTTAAAGGTGTCCACAAGAAATAAAAATAGAAAAGCAAAGAAGGAAGAGCCTTTAGTGGATTGCCCAAGGGATCCATCCATCACCAAAAGAGGGCACAAATTCAAAAGTGAAAGAGATTAGTGAGCAGCCAACTATTAAAAATTCTGAATTGCAAAAATCAGAGCATTTAGGGCAGCAAGATGAAGGTTTCTAGCAAATTCATGAGCAACAAAAAGGGCTGCAATTGGAAGATATCAATGTGGTAGAGCCAAGCGTTTTGGGGCAGCCAAGTGCTGTTTTTTCTGAGTACCAAAAATCAGATATTGTAGAGCAGCAAGGCAAGGTTTTACATCAAGTTCATGGACAATGAAAGGAGCTGCAAATGATAGATAATGAGAGGGAACACTTGAAATAAATTATCACTATTGTGGATTGACATATAATCAAGGATACGATGGAAGCAACAAAATCAAAATTTCTTCATGGGATTAAAGACAAGGATGTGGCCATCAAATTTGCAGATGAGGCCTTAGATGCAAATAAGACATTGAAACTTAAGGTTGTGAGATTACCCTTGAGCTTGAATCAACCAAGGACTTTTTAGAAAATGGTCAAAGAGCCCTTCTAGATGCAGAAAATTAGATTGATGCTGAAAGGAGGTTAAGGAATAAGAGAATGAAGCAAGGGCAAGAGAAATCGATCAAGTAATTGATGAGCTTGTTAGACTTCAAAAAGACTTTGATTTGGGATGTTTTCCAGAGAAATTAGAAGTTGCAAAGGTAGAGTTGGAACAAAGGGATAGAAATGACTTCCAATATTTTGACAATCCATTTCCAATATTTTCACAATCCACTTTTCGGGATGGATATTGAAATAGATCAAAGTGAAGATTTTATGTGGGATCTAGGTGAAACTTTCAGACCATGGGAAAAGGCTGCAATTTCTGAGTTTAGGCGGCCACCACCACCAAGAAGGATTCACCCAACTTCATGTGTGGTAAGTAAATTGAATTTTGTAAATTGTTGTTCCTTGAAAGAGGTCAACAAAATAGCCAAAGGACAGCCATTAGGGTATGTAAAGAATCAATTAATTCTTTGTTTCATGAGCTTAATGAATTCTGAAAATGAAGATGCCAAGCAAGTTTATGAAGGGATTAATTTTTAGCTTGTGAGCAAGGGAAGTAGGTCTGAAATTTACATGGAGAAGAGACCTAGGGGGTGCTTATAGAATTCTGAGTTTGTTTAGAAAAATCAGAATTATGCATGCTTGGTAACTTCTGGAAATAGTGGGGAAACTCAGCACATCACTTATATCACCAAGTTTGAAACTTCAAAAGGGGAACAACCCTTGTACCACATGAAGTCTCAGCCTATTAAAAACTTGGTAATTGCTTTTTGTTCTGCATTTTTTGGGTTGGGACAGCCACCTCTACTTGTAGAGCTACATCAGACTCTTGGTTCGGTAAAGGGGTCGAAGGTTGGAAAGTGCTGTGCATTTAAAGAGGTTGAAAGAATGACAAATTCTGAGTATGGGCAGTCACCAAGGCATTGTGAAAATCATCCAATCCCATGCTTCAAAACCATGACAAATTTTGAAGATGATGAATTAAGACCACTCCTTGAATGAGCAAAAACTCAGTTGGCGAATAACATATGGAAGTCTGAATTTTTCAAGAGGAATAGGGCCATAAAACACTCAGAAAATTCTGAGTTTTTCATGCCAACTCAGCTAGTTGTATGTGCAGAAAAATTGTTGAAAACTGTGCCAACCCAGCCGGGTACATGTACCATGAAGTCTGAAAGTGATAGGACAATCGGTGTGGGAGACGATGAAGGGACAAATAGGCAAACTCAGATGTTCATATACACAAGAAATTCTGAAAATTTTGGCATGTTACAGCCCCTTTGTAAAATCTGTAAATGCAAGGGAGTTTGGGTCTTTTTCTTGTGACAAAAAGTTGGTATGTGCAAAGAACGAATAGCTCTCCCAAGGTATGAAATTTCAACACTTTTAAAGCCTAATATATGTTTCAAAGATTGTTGACTATGTGTTTGGGCAGCAAGGTAGCCAATTGGACATTCAATTGAATTGGTGTGAGCTTGCAACAAGGGGGCAGCTCTATAAACACAAATTGATGAATAATAGGAAGATTGCTCAAGATCTCCAACTCATTGGGGGTGGAAGACAAAGGAGCAGCTCTTTGAGGGCGGGATCTCTATGCACTCATATGGAAGGTGGAAAGCTTGTTTGTTAAAAGGTGCAAAAGGAGAGGCAGGAGACACTTGTGGGGGCTTTATGGCAAGGTTGTTCACTTCTTCATGGTGTGCACACACAAGGTATGTCTTCAAGGTTGTTCAAAGTTATTGGTTTCATGCAAATTGTTGAGCAACACCTTTGGCATAAGGAAGAAGCTTTAAGGCATATTGAGAGCCCTAAGGAGCATTGGGATGCTTGCCAAGGAAGCATTCACTCCAAGGTGCACATGCAAGGCAAAATGATTATGATAGGAAGCCATAAGATAATCTCTAGTGATGCTGTTCATGACGGTTCCAGTCTCTCTAAGGAGAGTTGGGGGCTCATAAAGTGTTCTTTGAGGGTGAGATGCATGAGGGAACTCCCAAGGGATGAATTGGGAGTGAGTAACTTCAAGTTTTTTGACAAATACAAGGCTGTAATCTTCAATTACAGTCCTATAAACATAAGTACAAAATTATTTTTGGAATAGTCTTCTTCAAAATAAGAGAACATATGAGTATGAGGGTGGAGGAAGGGGTTGCCGCCGCGTTGAGGAAGCTTTCTGCCCATGGATGTATGGAGTTTTGAGCTTGGAAAGGGGTTTTGAGGGGACTAACAGCTGTTCTGTGTTCCATAATGAAAGCTACAGCGGGGGCAGCCACTTGTTTGAAAAAGGATTGAGCTTGGTGGCTATTTTGGAGAGTACTAACAGCTGGTCTATGCCTAGCAATGAAAGGTACAACCATGGCAACCTTTCACTTGGAGAAGGAAGGACTATGCTATGCAGTATTTTTGTTTCCGACACATACGGGCAGCCACCATTTGACAGGCACATCAGCAAAAAGGTGCAACATGAGGTTTCTTTTCCATGGGAAACAACTACAGGTGGACTTTGCATGAAGCAACTTATTGGGACAACTCCATGGATGTTGCTATTGCTTGGGGACAAACAATTTTGGGCGGGAAGGATTGTCATGTCCCCTTTGTTTGGTTTCCCAAGGGCTAAGGGAAGAAAAAGGAAAAAGGGAAACACTTGGAGTTTCTAAGAGCAACTGTAAAAGCAATTTATTATTCGTGGTCTTTTAAGGATCATGGGCACTGAAACCACTTAAGTGGATTATAATTAGTGCTCTTTTTATATTTTGAAAAAGGTACCTTATGTTTCTAATTTTCACTTAAGAAGGGGACATTTGAGAGGCATGGGCACTCAATTGATTAAGTGAAAGCTTATATGAAAATGTCATTTTAATATTTGAATTGTTTTCCCTCCCTTTTGGACGCACACCTTTGGGGAAATACGATAAAGGTAAAGGGGGGATCTTGTGGAGAGGGTCATGCTATTTTTAATATTTGATTTCTTTGAAGTCTAAGCAGAAAAAAGCTTGGCTTGCTCCTTGAGGATAGAAACTCTTCAAGGTGGTTGAAACAAAGGCTAAGACCCTTGATTTAAGACTTGGGCAACTTCGTAAGGAGGTTGTATTATGCATCAGTGGCGGAAGAAGGGTGTTTTCAACACCATAGTGGCATTTGCAGGTGGGCGAACAACATTGGTGGCTGGGCGAGTGGGATTGAGGGCTGTTCTAGGGCAGCTAACCCCAACGAAAGGGTTGTGTACTTCATCCAAGGGCAGCGAACCCCAACAAAAGGGCTATGTACTTCCTCCAAGGGAAGCGAAACCTCTCGTAGGGTTGGTGATTGAGTTTGGATGCCTTTTGAGCCTTTTCAAGGGTGTGGATTAGCCAAATGAATATTCTGAATTTTTCCTAATATTTTCCAGCAATAAACATTAAAAAAAATCAGGATTTTGATTGATTTCTTTGGTTATACTTTTGGGATAATTTCTGCTATTTTTGGGATCATTGAATAATATTTTTTGTGTCATTTTGGGGCATCGACAACAGTAAATAAATTATTTTCAGTTGCCTAGGTTTTGAATAAATTCTAAAGGTTGATCATTTCACTAGGGTTTGTTGAATAATTCTTTGCTTTCAACCCTAAAAAGGGATATTTCATTACCACTCCCATTTCGATCCTCCACAACTAAGAAACTTTGTCACCATTGTATGTATTTCAGTGCTCAGTATGCAAAGGTTTACTCAATCTAAGGACATCAACTCCAATTCATGAATTTGTAGCAATAGAGAGAAGGAAGCCGTCTAGCAATTGTTGTATCACGCAGTGTGCTCTCAACCTTGTGGCTGTGAATATGATTTTTATAGTTTTATTATTCTTCAAGATTCAATATATCTGTTGTAGGCTGTGCGGCTGTGCTGTTGTAGAATTACAACTTATAAACACTTTGGATGTGCCTTGTAAACTTGTATAGCTCTAGCCTCCACATTCTACTGTAGTTGACAAAGGAAAGCAACAACATACAAGAAAGACCCTCAAAATTTGAATGATTTGAACTTTGAAGTGCAAATTTGAGAGGTAAGTGCATTTAGGCTTTAATTTTTAAAACTTTTTCCCCCCATTTTCTTCCTACTTGGATTCTAGTTGCTAAATCCTAAGGGTTTAATTTATTTTTACATTTGTTTTATAGGGTTATAAGTTTTCAACTTCAAAATTGACATTCGGTTCCCGTAGGCCTAGGAAGTCTAATTACCCAACAAGGAAACATTGCTATGACGACCTAGAGATCAACTTTTGTTATATCCAATTATTGTGGGTTTAAGATGACTGCATGTGTCAATCACCTCAAATACCACGACACGGATTCCATATAATGATGTGCGGCTATGTGACAAAGCGCTACTTGAGGCTCAAAGAGAGATGGTTGTTGTCCTAGCTAATAAGAAAAAAAAGAAAAAAAAGGACTGCTGAAGCACTTGCAGTCGTGATGAATGGGTGGGGCAACAAGAGTTGATTTTGATATGTTAGGAGTCTTTGGCTCTTTTGTTGTCTAAAGGGTAGCTCGAGAATGGGGCTCACCTAGTGGAGACAGTTCAAGTTCACATTCACAGGGCTTTTTTGTTCCTCAAAAGTCCCTGGGGCACAACCTTCACTTGAAAGTACGATTGGGAACAAAGAATTGCAGAATGATGCAAGGGTCAATGTGGAAAACTTCTGGTACTACAACATCCCATTCAATATGGTGAAAAGCCCATACTAGAAGAATTTGGTAACTACTTTGACCGTTGCTGGGAAAGGGTCAAATCCCCTACTCATGACTTGAGAGGCCCAATGTTGGATGATGATAAGTTAGGAATCTCTAGCTCTTTTGTTGTCCAAAGGGCAGCTCGGGGACGAGGCTCACCTAGTGGAGACAGTTTAGGTTCACATTCACAGGGCTTTTTTGTTCCTCAAAATACCTTGGGGCACAACCTTCACTCGAAGGTACGACTGGGAATAAGGAATTGCAGAATGATGCAAGGGTGGATGTGGAAAACTTCTGGTACTACAACATCCCATTCAATGTGGCGAAAAGCCCATACTAAAAGAATTTGGTAACTGCTTTGACCATTGCTGAGAAGGGGTTCAAATCCCCTACTCCTCATGACTTGAGAGATCCAATGTTGGAGGATGTCGTTTAAAATAAATAAATAATGGTGGATGACCAAAAAGTAATATGGTGCAAAAAATGTTGTAGCATTTTGTTTGATGGGTGGACGGATAAAAAGAAATGCACTTTGATTAACTTTCTAGTGGCTTCATGTGGGCAGTTGGTGTTCTTGATGTTAATTGATGCCTTCGACAAAGTGAAAAATGCAAACAATTTGTGTGATTTGTTGGACAAGGTGGTCATAGAGGTGGGTGTGGAGAACGTTGTTTAAGTTGTGACCAACAATGCAACAACGTATGTAGTAGCAGGGAGACTTTTTGAGGAGAGACACCCTTCAGTGTTTTGGAGCCCACGCTTAGCCCATTGCATTGATCTCCTACTTGAGGACATAGGAAATATGACATGGGTGAAAACGTGGTCGAAGAGGCGAGAAATATCACAAAATACATCTACAATCATCTTTGGGTGTTAAGCTTGATGAGAGAGAACACCAACAAAAATGAGCTTGTGCGATCAGGAGCCTCATGATTTGCCACAAACTTTTATCACAATGTAGCCTCTCTAACATCTCTTCAATGGATGTTTGTGAGCACATGGTGGTTGGAGTCTCCCTATAAAAGGAAGGTCGAAGGGGAAAGGGTCGTGAAGACCATCTTTGATGATGTGTTTGCAAAGACCACAAATGAGGTCGTCAAGGTAACTATAGACTTCACTTTTTATTTATCATTTATTTTTTTATTTGTATTGAATTTCTCTTAATTTTAATTTTAAAATTATACGTTATTTCATTTTAGGTGTCAGAGCCTTTGGTTAGAGTTCTATGGTTGGTGGATGGAGAAAAAAAGCCAATGGGGTATTTGTATAAGGCCATAACAAAGTATAATGGGCAAAAAAAAAATATGAGCCCTTTTGGCGCTTAATTGATCGTAGATGGAACAAACAACTCCACTAACATATACATGCAACAACCTACTACTTGAATCGTAAGTTTTTCTACACATTCATTTAGGGCCGATGAGGAGGTCATGGATGGCCTAAACACATGCATAGAGAGGATGATTCCTGATGAAGCTACTAGGGACATAATTGTTGATGAGATGTAGATACAATATTGTAAAGGGGAGGCTCTTTTCTTCACCACCATGCATTCGAAGGAGAACGACCCATCAATCAAGTAAAAAAAAATCAAACTGATTTCTTTGATTGTAATCTTGTTATTATTTATAAATGCATGCCTATTTGAATTCAAAGTTATAAATGTCCTATTTGCAGATTTGTGGTGGGAAAATAATGGTGCAAACACACCAAATCTTCAGAAGTTAGCCATCCGCATTTTGTTCTAGCCATGTAGTGCTTCTGGATGTGAACAACATTGGAGCATGTTTGAGGCCATTCACATAAAGAAGTGCAATATGTTGACAACACAACACCTCAATGACCTTGTCTTTGTGCGGTACAATCTTTGTCTTCGTGTGAGACAAGTGGAAGGCAAGATAGTCACAAGGCAACTGACTTGGATGATATTGATCCATACAAAGACTGGATTGTTGAGTCTAAGGATGCGCAACATGAGCCCATGTTTACTGAGGAGGCAGTTGCAAATTTGGAGAGGGAAGCAGAAGAACCGATAGCGGCAGGGGAAGCAAAGGCATCGGGAGGGGTTGGTGAGGATACGAACTATATGTTTGGGGATGATGTTCTAAAGGAGGAACATTTACCTTCCATTTATATGACGTAGCCGAGAAAGAGATGGAGACGATTTTATGGTGCACCATTGATGACTAGTCTTTGAACATTGTACTCTTCTTTTTGTGTAAAATTGAGCATTGTACTCTTATTTGTTCAAAAACTAATAAACAACATATTTACGACTTTGAGTTATGTGTTCTCTACTTTCATTTCTCTACATTCATTTCATTTTTTTGTGTTTAGTTTATTTTTTGAATTTATATATTTTGTAAAGTATCGATAAAGCTATTGAGTCCTGAGTGTACGTCAAAATTTTGGGCTGCTAAGTAATTGCTGAGTACGAGTTTTTAAACAATGTTTGATACAACATAGATGTAGATGGACCATACTTCATTTTTGAATTCCTCTCATCCATGGATGTGACAGGCTCTAATCGCTCCCTCTCACAAGGAGTCACAATTGGTAAAGGCTCATGAGCGAAACGAGCACTGTAGTATGCTCATTAGAGATAGGCATGCCATGTTTCTATCTCATCTCCAGGTAACCAAGTCCGTTTCTTTCTGGGCAATAATGTGCTCAATAGGATTAAAAATAATAAAGCCCCTGTATAACCCATTTTTGAGAGCAACGTTGAACCAATGCATCTTGAGTGCTTCTCAAACTCAAGAAACTGAAGAGTGGTAATCACATCATGAGAGTGAGTAGCATCATCAATAATCTAGGCATGCAAATGAGAAATAATTTCAATATGATACATCATTAGGAGCATCATCAATAAGAAAGTAGTAGCATCCTTAAAGACATCATCATCAATCTCATCCAATGAAGGGGAATTTCCTAATATCCAATTGCTCTAATCATTCAAATTGGCAACCTCCCTTTCACTAAATTGGTTGTGGTCTATGAAATTTTGAGTGTCTTTTTCTGCTAGTGGATTACAAAGTAATGAATTCGCCTCATTAACATTATTATCTTTGTCTTGGCAATTGGAATTCAACCACCGCTTGCACAACTCAATAATTAAGGCCATATTTTCTGTTTAAAATGCATTGATAAAATTTCCATCAACTTAAATATTTTGATGTCAAGTTGTAGAGCTCGGAAATAGCTTTTGGATGCTTGAAACCGTTCAAAAACTAAATTTCTGACAGAAAAATCATGGGCTCTGAAGGTTCAGACTAATTTTTAAAAAATCAACAATTCTAAAATAACTAAATGGAATTCAAATGAACCTTGCTTTGTTAATTTTCTTGATCCACCAGTCTGCCTTGCAAACACTAGTTGGAGTCAGAATTTAGAACTCTTCTCGACCAAACACTTGGAAGTGAAAAAATGAATCCCTCCAACTATTTTTGACACTTGTATTCTTATTATTGATTTATTAAAATAAATTAAAAGAAATGCTTGTTCTTAAAGAATATCCCTTCAAATAGTTATGGTCTGGATTTGAACCTTAGACCTTCTCCTTGCAAGTTTCCATTCCTTTAACCAAGCAGCTAATGCTTGATAATTGTTAAAATGGGAGCTTGGTAGTTGTGTTACAAGTCATGGGTCGAATCCTCACAACTCTCTGTTATGCGGCCTTTGTTGAGCCTCGTGCATGTTTGACTTGCTTGGACTTCACTCCACTACTTACTAACTTCACAGGGTGTCACCTCCATGATTGAGCTTCTGAAAATATCTACACTCCTATTGGTGGCTTTGAGTGCTGCTCGCTCTTCTGAAGATATCTGCTCACTGCACCCAATCTAGCTCTCACATGACATTCTCCTTCTCATGACCTTGCTTGCTTCTACTGAGCTCTCTAGACCGTCCCATTAATATTGTTGTGGTTATGAACGTCTTACTAATTATGTATTCTAGTAGCCTATTTTATGTGGTTAACGATTGAATTGTCAGTGTTAGGTAGTTTGTAATGACGCTTGCTAGTATGCTCGGTTGTTGACGGTTGTGTTTAATCGACAACAACTAGGTCTTTTGGTCATATAAATAGAATGATGTGCCTTAGGGTAAGGGCACTAAGTATCAGGTCCTCCCTATACCTAACAACTTATATTGAAGACTACGTATGAAATAATGCTGTGATTACTCTCATATTCTTATCTGCTGCATTGTGGTATATATTTATTGTTATGTGATTGATATTCCTTCAATAGTGTAGTTTATACAAAAAACATTTTGGGGCCGTTGCCCTTAAGAAGTTGGGTTAGATTAACATTAGGTAGAAGACAATATCGATCAACAATAATGATTGATGGTGAGACACTCTATTATCTTATAACTTCTCCGTGCCAAATGTAACTGTGAAGTACAATGATAAAATACCTTACAATGGTACAAAGAGAAGGGTTGTCAAGAAGAAGAAGACCGACATAGTAAGAGAAATAATTAATGCCAAACAAAGGCGGGAGAAGAAAACAACATGGTCAAGGAGTAGACCATGAAATCAGATGGTCTACTTGATTGGTGGAGCAACAATAAAGATGAAAAAGGTTGTACTAGGTAGCTAATTCTATAAATCCATCAAGAGGAGTCAGAGCCGAAACTAAGAAAGGGTTCAGCTGGAATTGGTCGATCCTACACCACTCACGAGTAAAGAGTGTGTAGAGATTTTCAACCAATTGCTACTTTAAGAGGAAATGTAGACCTTTCAAGTAGATTGGGTTGCAGGGTGCTATAGAAGAATAAATGGAACCTGATGGTAAGCTAGAAAATGCATGGAACCCAGCGGAAAGAAGGGTTGCTCATTGGGACATGTCCAATAGTGTGGAGAGAAATAGAAATGTCCATCACAAACCTTCCTAAGGAGGAGAATCATATTTGAAGAAGCACATCAAAAGCAACCTGTACCCATACCCATAGGTACCCCATCAACTCCATCTCCAGAAAAGCAGAAGTTGCCAAAGTTCAATGGTGACGGGGTTGAGGATCTAGTACAACATTGCAAGACATGCATTACAATTTGGACTGCTAATGGGAATACAAATGAGTGTCTTTGGTTGCTGGGCTTCGAAGCCACATTTCGTGGTGTGGACATTGATTGGTTCATAGATGCATCAATTATTGATAATGTAACATGGGAGAAGCATGGGAAAACATTCAAGAAAGAATTTATGCTCCTAAGAGATGACAACGAGATTGTTGTTGGGATCTATACTATTAAACATATTAAGCATTAGGGTATACAAGCCTACAATAGGAGGCTCAAAGAGCAGTTGGGCAAACTTTAAAAAGAACCAACAAACGGTTTGAAGATGAGGTGGTTTATTGAAGGGTTGGCATCCTCATTGCAGGGGAAGATGAATTTGGTTACACAATCTTACGATGATGCATAGAATCGAGCAATGGATGTTGAAAGTGAGAATAAGACATTCTCGCACTCAAAAATGAGTGACAGAGATGATTGAGACTCAATTAACAATGAACTAGGATTGGTGAAAGCTCTTAGAAGGGACATGCTCCAAATGACGAGGGAGCTCAAGGGAGACACTAAGAATGAAGGCAAGGATCTTTGGTATACTGACTTTAAGGTAAAAGGTCACACCAAGGTACCGAGGTGATTTACCTAAAGAAAATGTTCTATGAGATTTGTCAAGTTATAGGGCATTTAGTCAAGGATTGTCGGTATAATTTGTGGAACAAGAGCATCCAAGTACTTGTGACACAAGGAGAGAAATTGGCACCACCCACCATACCGCCAAAGAATTACCGACATTAGAATAATAGTGGTGGTGGGAGTAGGATTCAGTATGACTTCCAAGGGTAACCAATTGTAGAGTGTTAGACGTGCAATGAGTGGAGCCATTTAGCAAGAGATTTCCCTACTAATCAAAACAACATTGGATTGATCTATTTGTGGTGTGGGCCCAAAAACCATAACAATGTTAATTGTGTGAAGCAAGAGAACATCAACATGATTGACGTAGCTAAGGATAAGGTTTTGACAATCACTAGGGCACAAGCAAAGAAAGCTAACTACCTTGACCCACACACAGAGAAGGAAATATTGGGCAAAGCAAGGGTGAAAGTCAAGAGAGCCATGATTGAAGAATAATGACATTCACATGAACATGTGTACAATGACCAACAGGGTTGAGTTAGACAAAGCAATTGCAAGACAAGTCTTACAAACTACCATCCTTGTCAAGATAGTAGATTTATTGCAAAGTATTCTTGAACTCAAGAATGCAATAACCATCACTGTACTTGACAACTCGCCATGGAGCATGCGATGATGCACCTAATGCTAGAGGTAACATTGGAAAATGGGGAGAATCAGAAGCATAAGGGCAAATTGATAGTTGATCCCCCATTTTTAGGTGATCAAGTGATTGATTCCATACTCTTGATGATGAATCTAACTTGATGGCTGGCAGTTGTGCATTTGGAAATCCTCGGAAGGAATGTCACAAATCTCAGTGTTGCCGACGGTTCTGGCGTGAATGTTAATCTAGAGGAGACTTGGAAGAGACTTGTGAAGCCCACTATATGGTCCCCGACTTTCCAGTGAGTGGGAGCATAACGACATGGTATAAAGGTGAGTTCTTATGGCTTAAAAGGTAATTATTAGCATCCAATCCTTTATACTAAATTTTGTAGTCATCTCATTGAAAATTAAGGCCTATAATGCACTATTGGGTTGTGGTTGGTTGATAGCAGCCAATGCCGACCACAACTGAAAAATAACATGATCTCTGTTGAAAATAAAGGTCAAAAATATATAAGACTTGAAGCCTCATCTGACTCAGACCCTGAAAAGAGTGTTGGGTCAGTTGATCCAAATCTTTAGTACTTAGATCTTTAATAAATGTATAGGGGTATGCATCTTGTATAAGACACCCCCTCCAACTTAATCTTATGTTAGTAGGTTAGGTTAGTAAATAAATGTTGGTAATAAGTTAGTTGGTCAGTTGATCCCTTTAAGAGGTTCGGTAAATAACTCAACCACCTCACGTAAGCTTATAAAAGGCTTATATTGCATTGTAAGTATTAAGGTTTCATATTGAATATATTTAATATTGTTCTAGCTATTTACTCTCCATGATTGGTTCCAATAGTGGCATCAAAGCTTGGCAAAGGAGAGACAAAGCACATGGAGAGAGCAAGCATTTGAGAAGATTTATATGGCTCAAAATCCTTGTTGAAGCCATTTGTACGACCCAAGAAGTCATGTTTGCTGTTTTTAATGACTAGAAAGCAAGTAGTATGCCCCCCATTTGGTTTGGAATGGCATTTTCAGCATTCTTCCTGTTGTTATAAGGTGTTTTGGTTAGTTAAATTTGTGTTTGAATGCATTTATGATCATTTAAAATTGCTTTGAATGCATATGTAAATAGCACAACCTGTTTTAAGTGCATCTGTGAATTGCTCACTTAGGATGAGCATCAATTTGCAAAGAAGAAAACTCGGCCTATAGAAGATGCCTACTTCACGAAGTCAGGGAAACACTAGCTCTAGAGAGGACATGAACACAACCGCGACATTCTCATTGGCATTCTTCACGGCATTCTCCAGAGTCCTCAAAACACAGACATTGACATAAGCATTCTTCTCAGTCTAGTGGTTGTTCCAGTGATTTCTCATCTTTTGGTTCTCGCAAACACAGGAAAGAACCCAAAGGTTATAAATGTGGTGGTATTGGCCATCTTGTTGAAGTATGTCCTTAAAAACCACTATCCCAACACAAAAAGAAGGTTGAAGCAAATTATGTTGGTCATTCTAGTGGAGATTCTTTATGTTACTCTAGCTACTCTGGCTATTTTGACTCTTCTTTTGATTAGGAGGTGTCCTACATGGCCGAGGTCTATGGCCTGATGGACTTGACGATCTATTCCAAGTACACAAAGATTCACCCATCTTGAGTGAGTTGCTAACTCAGAGATAGGGTTTTGCTACAGTGGCATTTTTGGCTTGGATTTTGTTGCTTTCAATTTGGTTTTCTGTTTTTTTTAGTTCATTGATATTCTTGATGAGGAGCAGACAGTTGTTTGGACTATTTTTTCGCTGCATACTTCTCACCTCTCGCCTAATAGGGCGTGCATGGCCTTCGATTAGTTGTCGGTGGTTGTATTGATGGGTTTCTGTGTGAAACCTTATGTGGATCGATGTATTTGAGAAGACTGATCGTGTTCTACTGCAATATGGTACATAATGTCAAAGGGGTTGAGTAGACCTTGATTGTGTTCATCATTCATGCCACAACTCGGGGGGTGGGATTCTGTATGGAGTGGCATTGGTTGTTTAGTACCTTGGTGTATAGTGCACCAATTTGCAAATGTAACAGAGACTTTTGATGACTTCATAATCATAGCTCCAGATCTTCTTTTATACCCCTTTGGATCAAGGGGGGGTTTGTTGGGTCAGTTGATCCAAATCTTTAGTACTTAGTCAGATATTCAATAAATGTATAGGGGCATGCATCTTGTATAAGACATCTCTAACTTAATCTTACGTTAGTAGGTTAGGTTAGTAAATAAATGTTAGTAATAAGTTGGCTGGTTGAACCTGTTGAGAGGTTCGGTAAATAACTCAACCACCTCATGTAAGCTTATAAAAGGCTTATATCGCATTATAAGTATTAAGGTTTCATATTGAATATATTTAATATTGTTTTGGCTATTTACTCTCCATTATTAGTCCCAACAAAGAGTGCTTGGAAGGTGGAAAGCAATGTACTATGGAGATGGATGATGAAGGGATTTTGGAGTTACATTCGTGCTCTGAAGATGAGACGAACTCCTAGAACGGTTTGTTCCATTGGTAGATGGAAGACTATGAGGTGTCCCATACGGATTGCAATAACTTTGAAATTATGGAGATAAAATAAGGATTGAATAGAGATGATCGAAAGTAGAAGTTGGTGATGCCAAGTCCTTTTGAACAATCGATGTCACAATCAACTTACCCACCTGAGTTCACAAAATACAACATCAGGGATGCAATGTTTGATGATAAGATGGCACACTAGTTTGTAAGTGTAGCTGACATGAAGTAGGGTCTAAGGATAAAATTAAATTACAAGGTCAAGTATGACCTCATGAAGCATGGATTGGTTCTAAAGTACAGTTGCATGCAAATATGCTCGATCTAGATGAACACAAAGTCATGACACATTGATTTGCCGAGGCTAAGTCAAGGCAAAGGACGTATTGTTATGACCAATACTTGTGTCAAATGAATTTTAAACAAAGGGAACTTGTATTAAAAAGATGAAGGAAGCATAGGGGTGACAAAAATGTCAATATGATTAATATTGAGCCTCTAAATACGAAATTCAAAGAAATTGAGTTATCGAGACTCACTAGACAAAAGGGTAAAGATACTTAGACTGTTATTGAAGTGCATCATGTTGAAAAAATAAAAAATAATGAAGAGGACAAAAATTAAGGCAAAGACAAGATGTTTTGTTTCATTTTATGCCCAAGACCATTCATACATCCAAGACCATCCTGTGTCGTACATCCTCATGCAGGCTTCCTTGTCGTACACTCCACCGTATGTGTATTCCTCATACAATTGTACGCCCTTTACACATGCTGCAAAACTATATGGTATCTGCCTACACGTCCCACATCCAAATTGCAATAACATTGAAATTATGGTGATAAAAGAAGGGTTGAAAATAGACGACCAAAAGCAAATTCTCACGATGCCAAGTCCTTCCAAATTGTCAACATCACAGTCACCTTACCCACTTGAGTTCACTGGAATACTTCTTCAAGGATGCAAAGTTTGATGATAAGTTGGCACACTACTTTGAAAGTGTAGCCGATATGACGTTCACAGAGCCACCTATTACATGTGTGAACACAGGGTCTACGGATAAAATTACAATAGAAAGAAAGAAAGAAAAAAATCATATTAATGTCCACAAATGACCAAAAGTAGGTCAATGGGACCTAAGGATACAACCATTAGCAATAGAAAGTTCTAGGAAGAGAGAATCCTAGAGGCAAACCAAAGAAATAACGTACAAAGACAAAATAGAGCAGCGTGCCACTAACACAAGTGGCAAAGAAACCAATACAAATAGTAAATAGGGCCGAACAAAATCCCCAAGAGCATGTGCCATAGAAGACTGGAGGCAAATCTCATTGAATGTCTTTGTCTGTGCCTAAAGTAGAGGAATCATCTGAGCCATTTTGGATCATTGTGAGAGATCTGATAATGTTGTTCGATGAGTGTGTAGGGTCGGAGGAGCTAGGTTGGGGGATCCTAGGAGGAAGCAAGACACTTCCTCTAGAATCTCCCTTAACATCCAAGGCCGATGTAACTCTTGTAGTAGAGAAGAAGCTTGTAATATCAGTTTGCCCTTGTGGTCTGGGGGGCAACTGGCAAGTAGTAGATCTATGTTGTTGGAGAGACGTAGAGCCACATCGACAGGGCAGGGCAGCGCAGAGCCACGATGCTGAGAGATAATTGGCTTGGAGATTTGAGTAGTCTAAGTAGTAGTGATGCGCTGGGAGAAGTGCCGCCTACCTAATTGTTTTATCAACTTTGATGTGTGATGTACCAGTGTCCAAAGGACGCTTAGTGTTGCCAAACCCCCGAATGGGTTGAAAGAAAGAGGTGATCAATTTGGGAGCTCTAGAGCCTCTAGGCTTCTCCTGTAGGGATCTGCACTGGAAAATGACATCCTCGCGAAGATAAAGAACCAGGCACCGATGGTCTGTTTATATGAAGAAAGGAGCTACAGTGTTGTCTAAGTCTCTATAAAGGCAATGATATCTTTCCTGGATCTCATAATAAATGGGGCATTTGAAAAATGAACTGGTCCTCGGTCTCCACCTCCACGAGGGAGCAAAGTTGACAGATCCGACCCTGATGGAGAATGTGATGGTTTGTTTGAACCTGTAAGTGGTGGGAACAAACTCTCATTTGGCCAAAGGGAAACCTCAAGGCATGAGACCAATGGCACTGGAGGTAATGAGGGTGACGAATAATATTGTCCACCACTTGTAATAAATGATTGACATAGAAAGCAAGCTTGGGATTGAGTGGCTCACAGGGGGAGATCCAAGTGGTCTGGAGATATTCTCAGTAGATGTCATCTCTGGCAACCCTAGTGATGACGCCCTGAGTGGGAAGGAGCTCAAAAGGGGCGTCTAGGGAATACATGAAAAGGGGTAGCTTGTCAATAGAGATGCCAATAGAAAGAAGTAGCCTAGTCTCAAAGTACCAACAATGCCAACATCTGGTGGGGTCTAATGAAACAATCCTTTCTGAAGAACAAAGTGCTAAGTAGGGATACCTCTCACAACCAAAATCTGAGTTCCCCATGGATCTGAGTCTGTGGATGTTGTGGATGTAGAAAGTAAACCTAAAGATAGTCTCAAGGCATAGCGGGTGGGCACAAACTCAGTCTAGGTGATGCACTGAGGAACTGTCCGTTTGCAATGGATCACACATTGCAACATGAGAATCTAGACCCTCTCAATATGGGCCTAGTTAATGGCTCCCAGGCGAGGTCCCCAAACCTATGAACCATACAAAATTGTACATTTGATGATAGAATCAACAAGTGTAACTTGGAAGGGATGTCTTGGTAGTGGATTTGGAAACATAGATGTTCCAAAACAGAGAGGCATACCCCTTGTAAAGGCATGGTTGAGTAGCAAACTTCATGTTAAAGCATGGACTAGAAAACTGGACCCCCAAATAAGTGTAGGCTGATGTGATCTCAGGAAGTTCCCCTCTATAGAAAAATTGGAATCTAGAGAGAGCGTTTGGAGATATTGAAGATCACGACCTTAGTTTTACTAAGGTTAAGCACAAGTTGTTGGAGTTCGCAGAAGTGAGCAAGGGCATCAAGTTGTCGTTGTAAGCCATCGACAGAGTTTGAGAGGAGGACAACATCGTGGAAAAGGAGGATGGCTATAAGCACCTCATGCAGAAGACAACCATCATCTATATGAGTATGTTGTCGAAGAAACCCCTCTAACTCATCAATGTATATGCTGAAAAGGGTGGGTGAGAGAGGACATTCTTGTTTGACCCCAATGGTACTCTTCACAAAGTCTGACAAACCGTGAGAGGTACAAAGCTGCCCACTGATTGGCTCATAAAGCCTCCAAGCTGTAGTAATCATAGAATTAGGGATGCCAAAATCTTTGAACTTATGGAAAAGTAGGTGTCTCAGAACTGAGTCAAAGGGTTTCTTGAAGTCAACAAAACAACAAAAGACTTTGGAAGACCTGTGATGAGCTTCTCCAATGATAGCTCAGAGTGTAAAGATGTGGTTAATAATTTGGTAGTCCCTTTTGAAACCCGCCTGCACTTGAGCTTGATATTATTCCTTTCCAAGTATTTTGACAACTGCATGTCTAACACTATGGCATAAATTTTGGCAAATGTATGCCCAATCATAATGGTCCTGTAGTTGCTAGGGATAAAGGCACCCTTGACTTATGAATAGGGTGGATGATGTGTTGGGACCAAGACTGAGGGAACCCTGAAGACACCACTTGATTAAAAAGTGTGGCAAGGGACCATACTTGATGAAGTCAGCTTTGAGACCTTCACAATCAATTGCTTTGCTAGTGTGTAATTTCTAAATAGCTCTCTTGACAGAGGAAGTAGAGAAAACAAAGGAGGATGGTGGAGTGGGGGCAATGGCAGCAAGATGGGCTGGAACATCATAGAGGGAACTGGCATAGGAGACCCATGCTTCAGGTGTGATGTCGAAAATGGTGGTTTTTCTTGCGAGAAGAGTATGCCAAAAAGTCTTAGGAGAGTGGTGGAGATCAGCAAGGAGTGAAAGTCGTCTAGATGCAAGAAACTTTTGTTTCTTACGTCGAGAAGACAACGATACTCCTTACGAAGGGTGGGTATGGAGGTAGGGTCATGGGTTAGGGAAAACCGAAGTCTATGATGAAGGGATTTACACTCATTATCATACCACTGGTTCATGGGGCAAGTTCTGTGATGGGTAGGGGATATGGTAATGAATAGTGTGGGGACAGGAATAAAGGGAAACATCCCAGAGGGTGTGACGTAAAAACTCATATATGGAATCAGTGGTGGGAAGACGTAAAACCAAGACATAAGAAGGGAGAGATGGGCAGCATAATCAATGGTGTAATATTCATCAAAATGAATTATGGTGTGTCGAGTGTTGGGAGGTGTGGGGGAGGGGCAAGGTAGGGGGGACGGGTTAGAACCAATATGGAGGGTGAAGGTCAAGATGACATGGTCAGCAAGGGGGAGCTGAGGCGAGATAAGGAAGCCACATATATGAGGGATGATGGATCTGCTAGTGAGAACATAATCCACGATGCTCGCACCACCACCATGGGGGAAGCAAGTGCATCTACCAGAGTTGGAGAAGTGAGGAACCCTGTTGAGAATGTGAAGGCTCTGAGATTCACCCATTCGTTGGAGGTGTCTCCCATAAGCTGTAATTATAGCATTCTTGTTAACATAATCTCTCTATAAACCAAACTCCTCTAGATCTAACTCATGAAGCCATAACTCTTCTTGAGCAAGGTCATGAATAGGCATCTGGAGGTTCCCTATATGGGCATTAAAATCATCCAAAAGAAGGATATCACCAATAGTGGAGTATCGAGAGATCTTTGGATATAGGTCAAGGTACGGGTCCCCATCAACATGAATGGCAAATGAAGATGTGGTGGGGGGGAGTAGCAAATAGCTATGAAGACATCTCGAAAAAAAGGCAGATTTATCTAACTTCGAAGTCATATGTATTTGGAGTGGACATTAGAAGCCACAAGTGAAACTCTAGACCTGACATTGTCTCGAATGAGGCAAGCTACACCACCTAAACCACGAACACCACCTTATTTGGTTGTTTCACGATGAAAGCCTGAAACCCATGAGTACCCTGTGATTGGAGGGAGGGCCCGCTCAGGGCTCTCGTGAGTCTTAGTGAAGAAGATGAGATCTCGGAAAGTAATAACATCCTGGAAATTACTTGGAGAAGACCATAAAGCATCGTTGCAATTACAAGAAGCATTGGAGATGCCATCACCACCCATTGAGACCCGAGATTGTCGTCATGCTAATGGTCCAGGGTGTGACCACCCAGGTGGGGAAGAATCACGAATGACAACCCTACAATCTTTGATAATAGCCCACTTGTTCTCCTTCCTGGGAGCTACCACTTGAATACGAGCTTTCCAAAGCTCTTCCACCTGGAGTCGTGTGAGATCAACATCTACATAAATTTTCTGTGGGAGAGAAACAAGATTCTTTTTTGCTTTAAGATCTTGCAATCGCCCTTTGGTAGTTTGGAATTGGATAACAAGGGTGTTGTCCAACAATGTTCAAGCTTTGTTAAGGGAGATATATTTCCAGTATAAAGATTCATGCAAGAATGCGTGACTTCCCTGTAAGGGATCAGCTGGTTCAGGGAGGTTGTGAACACGGAGGTTGAGTGCCTTGGTTTGCCGTGCCTTTTCTTCTTTGGAAGTACGAGCTCATGTACTAGTTCTGAAGTACGGTTGGATGCAAATATGCTCGCCCTAGATGAACATAGTGTCATGTCACATCCATTGATCGAGGCTAAGTTGAGGCAGAGGAAGTATTGTCATGTTCAATACTTGCAACATAGAAATTTCATATGGAGGCCACTTGTCTTAAAAATGCAAAGGAAGCACATGAATGATAAAAAGTTCAATATAATTAATATTTAGCCTCTAAGTATGGAAGTCAAAGTTCTTGAGTTATCAAGTCCCACTGGGAAAAAGTATAAAGGTACGACTAGTGTTAATGAAGTGCCTCATGTAGGCAAAATAAAAAATAATAAAGAGGACAAGTATAGAAGCAAATACAAGTTGATTGTTTCATCCTAAGCCCATGACCATTCATATGTCCAAGACCACCTCAAGCCGTATGTCCTGCTGCATGCCTATTCCTCATATGGTTAAAAAACACACCCTGTACAAATGCTACCAAGCTGTACAACTATTCCTCGTCATACATTTTATCTTCCTATACATCCCACATCCAATTGCAAGTTTTTGCTAGACTGCCTGAGCTCCGATTTTGCCAACCATATGTGTCTAATGTGCCATATGCTTCTATTGATGATCTGTACACTCTTGTTGCTGGTGGCATTGCATCATACGGTCCTTTTTAATGCAACTTTACCACTGTACGTATGCCCCTGGATATGCATCGTACACAATCTAAATTCATTTATAGTGATTGTATGGTCAACCTCATTGACTGTATGATCAACTAAATTAACATTACGGTCAACTACTTCTTCTTTATGGACAGCTACAGCGATTACTAAAGAAAACAAGTAAAAAAAACTCAGTTATTGGATTTATAATTTATCAATGGCATCTTTAGGCAATCGTTTTTGTGTGGACAAATTCAAACCTTAGCACTTGTTCGAAGATTCATACTTTTCTTCTTAGCTCCAAGTGGTTGTAATTTCGTGTGCCTCTTCAATCTTATTTTTCTCATGTTGTATATGGGCTGTGTTGGAAGGGACTCCGACTTGTTTTAAGGGGTGGATAATGTTGACCGCCATATTAGTATTGTCATGGTTATTAACATTTTATTGATTACATAATTTAGTAGCTGACATTACTGGTCAACGCTTGTATTGTTGGCATTAGGTAGTTTGTAATGACCCTTATTAGATTGTTTGGCTGCTGGCAGTTGTGTTTGACTGACAACCTTTGGGTCTTTTTGTCATATAAATAGAATGATGTGCGTCAGGGTAAAGGTGCTGGGAATTAGCTCCTCCCTTTACTAAACAAATTGTATTGAACCCTACCCATGAAATAAAGTTGTGATTATTCTCATTCCACGCGAGCTCTGATCTCGGTGTCTCCTACCATGGACCTTGGCATTTTTGCTGCAGCCCTCTTTTCTTGTATGACTCCTCCACTTTTTTGGCTTGCTGATCTAGAATTAATTCACAATCTGGTGGGAAACACAATAAATTGTCAGAACTTAATGTGCTTTGAAAGCATTGAACCAAAGCTTGGGAAATGAACACAATAAACACATGCTGTGATGTGAATGAAGCTTTATTGAAACTGAGAGTAATGTACGGGAAGGTAGCATTCTTTGAGAAGAGGTGTCAAGCTACAACACTGAATTTTACAATTGGATGAATATTCCTTTGCATTTATTTTTAGCAGGGAATGAAAAGTCTAAAAATAGTAAGTGAAATGATTTTCCCTAGAATTTTAAAAGCCATGTCACAAGTGTTCCCCAATAATCCAAGGGGATTTGTTCTGACTTGAAACTCATGAAAACAAAAATTTCAATTTCTGATTTTTTTGGGATTTTTGATACATTTTTGAATTTTGTATTTTTAGACCCTTTTATAATGGTTTTCAAAAATAGGACATCTCATAGCGAAGCAAAATGAATTGGAGAAACGCCTAAGATTTCTGAAACATCTCACAATTTTATATTCCAAGCGCTAGAAAAGAAATTGTGATCCAAACAATGTAATGCCTCCATTTCCGGATCACTTATGAACTGGGTTCTGAAAACCTTTAGTCTACTTTCCCCATAGATTAAGGGATCACTTTTGGGGTTTTATTTTATTAATTAATTATGATTGCCGAATAGTGATTTTTATCATTTATCCATATAAGACAATTCTAGTTGATCAATAGAATATTTTAAAAAATGGTTTTTACCACTATGGTAATTAAAGGATAAATAATTAGTGGATTATTGCCTAAAAGTAATTTAATTACTAATTGTTATTAAGAAAATTAATTTAATATTATTTTTAGAAAAAGAGAAATGTCGGCTTGGGAGATGAACAAAGAAAAAAAAAGATATCTTAAAAAGTCGGCAAGGAGGTGTTATGAGGTATTTTACCCCCCCAAGGTGGTTTGCCCCCTTTGGAGGGTACAAATACAAGGTGGAGACCTTATTCTAGATACACTGAATATTATTTTGTGAATCTTCATGCTTGAATAATGATTGGAATGTATGCCCAATAATTTCTCCCGCGGTCTTGAGTTGATTTATCAATAAAAATGTGTTTTTTGACACCACCTTACAAAAGAATATTTTGTTGCTTGCTCTAAAAGTGGGGCGATTTGCCTTGATCTTTAGAGAGGGTTTTGAGGACAAATTGGTTTTCCAATTGCTCAAAACTAGTTGCTGGAATTTATTGCCAATTTTTTAAAGAATGGTATTGGGTTTTATGAATGATTGGCAAGGTTTTCAAGGGTTATTTGATTGAAAAAATAAATAATAATTTTTTGAATTATTATTTATTTATGTGACAGAATTTTATGGTGAATTGGGCTTCACAAAATGATGATTTGGGCTTAATAAATAGTTTATGATTTGTCCTAACTGTGGCAATTTGGTTAGACAAGCTTGAAAAGTCTTTGAGGGTGCCCTAGACCTTAGTTTGTGAAGAATTTTTAAATTTGATTTTATTGTAGCCTTTTGACTTGGGGTGACTTCACTTGGGAGGTTGTTTGGTCACTTTGGATGCCCTAAAAAAGCGCTGAAATTATTCAGATATTTTTGGCATGTTTTCTATGATGATTTCAAGGGTTTGAGGAAGATTTTGGAGGGAGAATGATTGTTTTTCTAAGTAAAATCAAATATTTTTCAGCAAACATATTTCCAAAATTTATCTTCATTCAATTGGAAAAATGTACACTTTCACTAATTTTCAGTTGTTGCTCATATTTTCATATTTTGGGATGAATTAAGGTTGAATCGATTATTGAAAATTGTCTATTTTTCTTTTGTACTTTGGCACCAAGGGTTTGATGAGATTGGGTGTGTTGAAGCTTCATTTTTCAGCTAAGGTTGGTTGATTTTTCAAAATTTAGAATACAGAATTTATTTGCATACTATTGGGATTTTAGAGAAAACTTTTATTTGGTCTAGCCCAAGAAGGGGACATTATAGTGGTATCAGAGCACTGATCTGTCTACCTGTGAGGTTTGGTGTTGCAAATTTGGATGCAAACAGATAAAAATATTTTGTGTTATCAGAGAAGAGGAAAAGCCATGGGTGTTCAAGAGTTTACTTCAGAGCAAGTAAATTTTTTGCACGATTTGATCAAAGAGAGCCAAAGTGATCTTTAACATACCTTGAGTATACAATTTGCAGCGATGTTGAAGACTGCACTAGATCCAAGCAAGAGCCATCACCTCAACGGAAAAGGAAGTTCGGATGGCAATGAGAAGGTTTCTATCAACCCCCCTCATAAGTTCTTCAAGGCTACATTTTTGCAAAGAGAACCAGTAATTGAGATTGAGACACCGATGTGTGATCCATTTAATACACGTCAACAAGAGTATGCAGCCCTAAGCTTTGACACACAAGCACTCTTGTCATTTCGTGATTATTGTGAGATGAAGGATGGCTCAAAACCAAGGGTACCAAGCATGCAACCCTGTAGACACTTGCATCAAAGGGAAAGGCAAGGAGTCATCAAGGAAGAAAGGACCGAATTACATGGAGAGTTGGATGGAAGGAATGTAGGGACAACCCTTCATGAGGGCTCCTACGAAGGAGTTGATGAAACAGAAAAATCAGATTTGAGGGAAGAAGGTAAGAAACAAAAAAATAACACTTTGGGGCAGCCTAGAGTGGGAATTCTAGAGTACCAAAAATCTGAGTTTTTGGAGTAGCAAAGAAGGCTGCAAAAGATGGACGCAAATGGGGAAGAGCTAAATGCTTTGGAGCAGCCAAGTAGCCCAAACCTTGAGATTCAAAAAGATGATTTTGAAGAAGACAAGGAAACCAAAATATGCATAGAGAGATATGTTGTGAATAATAAATTTTGTTTGATCCCTAATAATTGTTCAAATTTATTTCATGACTCTAGAGTGGGTGAAAGTTTGGAAAGAACAACTTTTAGTCACAAATGAGAAGGAAGTGCAAGCCTTGACTAGGTTGGATGGCATTACAAGGTTTCTTGATGAAATAACACACTATGAAAAGAAGGAATGCTTGAAAGTAATGATTGCTGATTTTTATTCAACTCCAATCAAATATGCAATAAAAGTAATAAAATCAGTAGTTGCAAGGGTTGATATTGATATTGCCAACCATGAAGAAGAGATGAGGGGCACTAAGGGAAGAGAGGAACTCTTCTTTATCAATTCGTGGGTTGGACATGACAAGCTTCTATTATGGTTGTGGGATCCAATTGAGCACTATAAACATGATTTTGTTATTTTGTTATGTTGTGAAACAAAGGACAAGGTTTAGATCCTCATGGAAAAGGGCATAAGTAAGAAGCACCATGATCCAAGAATCAAGGGAAGGGCTGTAAGTAATAAATTCGCTTTTGTTTTTCACATTTTCAGTTTGCTTCTTGCTAAACTTTTTGTTACCATGAAGAGTGTTGGTCCTAGGAAGGTGTGCCTCTCACACCCCAACACCATGGAAGTGATTTCCACACGTATGAGTGGTTTTCTAGCCACTATACAAGGAAGGTTGAAGGAGAAAAAGGCATGCTACAACCATGATATGAAAATGCTAAGACACCACAAGGGAGCCCCTGTCATGCTCATGAGGCATGATGAAGTAATTGCAAAAGTGTTGCTAGACACTAAATTTTTTCCTAACATGTTTGTTCCATGTGTAGGTTTATTTGGAAAAGTTGAAAATGTAGACATGAATGAAGGCTTGAGGACTACCATAAAGTGGGCAAAGGCCGAAATCAAGAGCAACCTTGGACAAAATAATTTGGTGAAGGAAAATTTGTTTACTACTTTTTCAAAAAAATCATAAATTCGTTGGCAACATGTTGGGCCATTGGACCCCAATGAAGAAAGCATGATTGGCACACGACGGTCAACTAGGAGGGACGAAATTTTTGTTGGAAGGTATGAAGATGTTGCTTCAAAGAATTCTGAATTATTCCCTCTTTTACAACCACCTAGTATGCACAATAAAATTGATTTCGGAGGTACCTTGTCACCCATGACAAAGAAAGATGTGCATAATATTTTTGATTGTATGCAATCAGAAAAATCAGAAATTTTACCTGTGTCACAGCCCCTTTGTTGGGAAGAAGTGACTGATTGTTGTCCTCTATCACAGCTGTTATGTACTTGTGATTGTGAGTTAACAATAGAACGAAACTTGTCGCTAAGGATCGACATTGATGCTCATTTACAACAGTTATACAAATCTTATTTCTCTTCACTACAAAAATCAGAATTTTGGCTTCTCTTTCAACCCTATGGTTGGGAGAAAATACCTGATTTTCATGCACACTTACACCAGCTCCTTGGGTTTGAAAACAACTTCTTGAAACATCACAAAGGGCACACGGGAAGAGGGGAACATGTGAGTATGGTACAACAGTGTTTGTCATTATATTTTGGGCATATGATACACATGGATGGAACCATTCAAGAAGGATGGCAACATCACAAAGGGCACACGGGAAGAGGGAAACATGTGAGTATGGTACAACAATGTTTGTCATTATATTTTGGGCATATGATACACATGGATGGAACCATTCAAGAAGGATGGCACGTGGTAAAGGGTTTCTTCCAAGGTATGTTCAAAGCATTTAATTTTGTCAACTATTTGCAAGCTTGGAAAGTAACACTATGGTATAAAGGAATTCATGAGAGGTCATTGGGTATCAACTTCATTTGCATACACTTTTGAAGGAAGGATCAAGTAGGCTACTTCATTTGGGACAAAGAAGTACCATTTTTCGGATGCATTTATTTCGTTAGATGGAAGGACTTGCTACTTGAGAATGCCATTTGGGAAAGTGAGTCAATCTTGAAGCATCCGAGTTTGCAATTGCTTGAGGGCAAACAATTTTGGGAATGGAGGACTGTAATGTCTCCATTTTCGGATCACTTATGAACAGGTACTGAGGATCTTTAGTCTACTTTCCCATATACTAAAGGATCACTTTTGTGATTTTATTTTATTAATTAATTATGATTGCCCGAATAGTGATTTTTATCATTTATCCATATAAGACAATTCTAGTTGATTAATAGAATATTTTTAAAAGTGGTTTTTACTACTATGGTAATTAAAGTATAAATAATTATTGGATTATTGCCTAAAAGTAATTTTAATTATTAATTGTTATTAAGACAATTTAATAATATTTTTGAAAAAAGAGGAATGTTAGCTTGGGAGATGAACAAAGAAAATAAATATCTTAAAAAGTTGGCAAGGAGGTGTTATGAGGTATTTTACCCTCGCAAGGTGGTTTGCCCTCCTTTAAAGGATACAAATACAAGGTGGAGACCTTACTCTAGATATGCTGAATATTATTTTGTGAATCTTCATGTTTGAAAAACGATTGGGATGTATGCCCAATAATTGCTCCCGCGGTCTTGAGTTGATTTATCAATAAAAATGTGTTTTTTGACACCACCTCACAAAAGAATATTTTGTTGTTTGCCCCAAGAGTGGGGCGATTTGCCTTGGTGATCTTTGGAGAGGGTTTTGAGGACAAATTGGGTGTCCAATTTCTCAAAACTAGTTGCTGGAATTTATTACTAATTTTTTAAAGTGTGGCGTTGGGTTTTGTGAATATTTGGCAAGGTTTTCAAGGGTTGTTTGATTGGAAAAATAAATAATAATTTTTTGAATTATTATTTATTTATTTGACAGAATTTTATGGTGAATTTAGCTTCACGAAATGATGATTTGGGTTTAATAAATAGTTTATAATTTTTCCTAACTGTGGCGATTTGGTTAGGCAAGCCTGGAAGGTCTTTGAGGGTGCCCTAGACCCTAGTTTGTGAAGAATATTTAAATATGATTTTATTGCAGCCTTTTGACTTGGGGCGACTTCACTTGGGAGGTTGTTTGGTCGCTGCCTTAGAAAGGAGTTGGAATTATTCAGGTATTTTTGGCATGTTTTCTATGATAATTTCAAGGGTTTGAGGAAGATTTTAGAGCGAGAATAGCTGCTGTTTTTCTAAGTAAAATCAAATATTTTCCAGCAAGCATGTTTTTGAAATTTATCTTCATTCAAGTGGAAAAAGGTACACTTTCATTAATTTTCAGTTGTTGCTCATATTTGCATATTTTGAGATGAATTAAGGTTGAATCGAATGCTGGAAATTGTTTATTTTTTCTTTTTACTTTGACGCCAAGGGTTTGTTGAGATTGAATGTGTGTTGAAGCTTCATGTTTCAGCTAGGGTTGGTTGATTTTTCAAAATCCAGAATTCATAATTTATTTGCATACTATTGGGATTTTAGGGAAAACCCTTATTTGGTCTTTTAGCCCAAAAAGGGGACCTTACAAACAAGGTATCATCTTAGTAGGAGGTGTTCGTGTTAAGGGGAGGTGCCCCAAACTACCAATTAGATCACTTGCTTCTTATCCAACCTCACTCATCTCCTACAACCTTTTTCCTGTAGACAAACTAGTCTCCTTGTGGGCTCTACACGCCCCACCAAGAGCTTTGTTGTAGGTGCCCCAAATTACCACCCAAACCACCTGCTTCTTATCCAACCTCACTCATATCCTACAACCTTTGTTTGGTAGACAAATAGATCTCCTTGCGGGCTCTACATGCCCCACCAAGGGATTTGTTGTTTACACTTCTCAATCCCCTTCGTGCACTCAATGTGCTCTACCACGAGCTCCTCCTCAATCATTTGGGCTTGTTTCCTTCATGCCTAAACTCTATGGGTCTGTTATAGTGCCATGTAGGGCCACCAGTGGTGCTGTTGTTAGGACTCTATTTTTGGAATGGTTTGAAGCTTCAAAAAGCTATTTCCAAGCTCTACAACCTAATATCAAAATATTTTAGTTTAAAGAACTCAAAATCACAAGTTAATAATATAGGTGGTGCAGTTAGTGGTGTTTTTTTATATTTTTAATTCTCAATTAGAGCTTTGCTCTCTTGTTATTGTCACTAGTGGCTCTACCATGCAACCACCCTTTCTCAACTCCCTGTGGTGGTGTGCCACTTGACGACTAGATCTTCAAGGCGACAAAATTAAGAACATGTGATTGTGGAGGGCGAATGAGGTGAACCTTTAACTGCGAGTTGGAGCCAAGATGACAAAGTTGAGAGAAGTGTAGAACTACACCCCCTTATTTTTCCGAGAGTTTAAAAAAAATGTAAGTGGTTTTGTGAAATTCCACCTATAACTCCTAGAATTAGGGTTTTGTGAAAAAACTCTAATCCTTTACTATGTATGTACTATTGTCTGAAACAAATCTACAAAATTCTTCACTAATTTTCAGGTTTCACAATTTATTCACAGACCCTATAAGGAGGCCCTTGCTATTTCTTGCTCTGTGAGCCACTTCTTTGCATTCTATCTTCTTCTTCAAGCTTGGGGAGTTGCCCCCTAGATCTAGTACTATGTTGGAATTGGGTATGTTATCCTCAAGATTTAGTTAACTTCACAAGACAATGGATTGATATGCCAAAACTACACTATTCCATAATTACTCCATGGCATTCACTTCATAGCAAAAAACTTGCAACAACAAAGAGAAAGGAACACAAGATATGGTGGTACAAGGAGTGTACTAATTATCAATTCGGAAATTGAATAGTGAATGATTGTTAGGACAGTATTCCCAACAATTTATACAATATGAATGCCTATACTTAGGTTGATTTGATCTCACACAGACCGCCTATTATACAAGGCAAGGCTAGGTTCAAAATATCACATTCCATAAGGCAGGCCCTATTATTATGGAATGCAAGGTACATAAAGGGTTTACCTAAAGTGTGCCCACTATAATACAACACTCAAGGACCACCAAATAGATTGATGGACCTCATGACTCCGAGTGTCCTTAGAACACCGACAATTGGTGATCTAGGAGTTCGACAAGGTGGGATTACAGGATGTGCAAATATGTAACGACATTCATAATGCTCTTTTGCAGGATATATATGCAAGATTGTGCTGTGTTAGTGTGAGATGCTTTGCATTTATGGTATCAAAGTAATTAGAGGTTGCAAGTGTTATTTATGCATATAAGACATGCCCATACATTGTATTTGTAGCTGCTGTCTATCATATTGATAGTCATTTATTAGATTTGCATGTATATTGTATCAGTAGCATATATATATATATATATATATATATATATATATGCAGGATATATATGCAAGATTGTGCTGTGTTAGTGTGAGATACTTTGCATTTATGGTATCAAAGTAATTAGAGGTTGCAAGTGTTATTTATGCATATAAGACATGCCCATACATTGTATTTGTAGCTGGTGTCTATCATATTGATAGTCATTTATTAGATTTGCATGTATATTGTATCAGTAGCATATATATATATATATATATATATATATATATATATATATATATATATTTGAAACAATGCTTGCTGTAGAAAATAGAAAGAAGGGCCATCCTAGAAATTATTGCTGATACAGTCTGCAAATCTGCTCCAACCAGCCTACATATGGGGCTGAATTTTGGAAGGATAACTTGGATTGTATTTCTTCCCGCTGATATCCTATAATTGTTGGTTGCTCAATGCTTATGTCAAGCCATCCAATGTTGCCTCCACTGCTTTGTATCTTCATACATGATCTTCTTGTTTACGTTCTTTTTTCAGTTGGATGACCAGTCTTTGCTAGTCTGTTGGGCCTCTAGTTGGGATCATTGGCTGTTTCTTTGGTGAGAGGCCTTCCTTTCACATTGTTATTTTTATTGTATTATATGGTTTGTCTTTTCTGGCTTGTCTTGGGTTTATTTGTTCTGGGTTCACACCCTCTAGCAAGGATCTTTATTGTTTTAGTTGTAGTTACTTCTTCACTTGTTAGAGTTCCTTTTAGCACTCCTACTTGCAATTGTAACCTCTTGCACTTTCGACTTCCATTGACCAAATTTGGTCATTTGCAAACTTTAATATAATCTCTTCTTTCTTATTGAGCCTTCAATTGTGTTGAATGCTACAAAGTAGAGGTGTCATCTTATCTGCTTTAAATCAAACAATTTCTCGGGGTTTTATCAGTTCATTTTTGCTTGGTAAAATTCCTTTCAATAACTTGTCACACCTGATTTAGATACCTCATTTATAACAACCGTTGGACATGATATTGATGCTAAAAATGTTGGCGATTCATTAGGTTTGATAATGGACAATGTGATAAAGATTAGGATGTACAATGCAATTATACATTTAGCACAACCTTCCTCACAACACACTTCAACACAATTATTCTACATGTCAGACACTTTATATGTTTGTATTAAATATTTCTATTATTCAATGTAAGAATACACATTGCATCACTAGGTGAGTTTGTTATATGGTCTCTAGAATGATGTATCTTACTCAACTTAATCATATTGTGTTAGTATATATTATGACATACACTTTTGTATTGTCTAAGATGCATTTGTAAAAGTATTGTTATGGATGAACATACCTTTATGTGCACATCATTATCCATAACTTTTTATAAGTAATAATATCTATACAGTGGTTATTCTCAAATCAGGGTTTGCCTAATTTGAGTTAATATCCCTAAAAGGTAGAGATGCCTTCCAAACCTTAAACCTACTTATTTATATAAGACATTGGAAGGTATGGGTGAAGGTTGGCTCTTCTATATTATCATTGTAATCTTCTTGTGAGGACACATTGGCCCTCCTCACATATTTAATATATTTGGCAGTCATTCTATTGTTGACATATTTGTGTTTTTTTGCCATTAATGCTGCACATGTATGCATGCACTGTGGGTGAATGGATTGAGGTTGTTTCAGTTACCCTGGACCCATTCCAAAATATAACATAGTATCAGAACTTTTGTACAAGCTTCGCTTTTGCAATGTCTTTGGTTTGAGCTTGCTGCCTAATTGTTGCATTTGAGGAGTTTTTATAGAGTCGCAGATTTCATAATTTTCTGGTTTTGTTTTTTACCACACCACTGCATCCATAATGTTTGAAAAAGTCAGTTTTGACTTTTGTTTCACCTGAAATGGACTCTTGGAGAAAAAGTTATGAAGTTTGAGCTTCTAGAACAACTGCCACACTGATTGCTGTATTGAAGGAGATTTTATCAGATCTGTAGCTTTTGGAGCTTCTTGAAGTAAATTTGAGAACGTTAGTTTAGGCTTTCGTTTCACCTAAAAGTCACTTTTGGAGCAAAAGTTACCAAGGTTGGAATCTGGCCATGAATGCCCTCTTTGCATGATTTTTTAATTTTATTTTTTACATAATTACTTTTTTTTTGAGTTTTCTTTTTTTAATATATAAATAGTATAAAATTTATTTTAGTATTGTTTTAAAAATTCAAAAAGAAGAAATAAAGGAAAAAAGCAAAAAAAATAAAATTCAAGCCTTGAAACTGGCATAACTTCCTCATACAGATTTGGTTTTTGATTTTCTTTTTGAAAGTGTGTGTTTTTTGCAAGCTACGGATTGGTAGATTCAATTTCAGCTCGTGACCCATCACCTAGGCAATGGTCAATCGGGCGCTTGACCATGAGAGGCCAAAATCCATGTGACTAGCCATGACAAAACTGTTGTCAACCTGGAGCTGCGCCTTGATTCGAAGACGTGCGCGAAACGGCCAGTCCTCTATCCGGCTGAAACAATGGGATCTTCTCACGAGGGTGGGTGCCTCAATAGTGAGAAGAACCTCCAGAGAAGGCTGGTTCTTGTATGATGTATCAATGAAGATTCCTACTCTATGCTGCTGACTACCGTGGAAAAGGGAGAAAGGAAACTTAAAGGGGAAATCCTACCTAAAGGGGTTGATACACCAGAATTTTTTGATCCACTCAATTTGGAACCTTGAACACTGAACGAACAAGGGAGAAGGAAGACCTTAGACTTCAATTAATCATTTTATGCATAAGTATTTCATGCAGAGGTTCGATCTGATAACTAAAACTTGAGGGAAAACGATGGAGAGAGCTTTGATAAAAGACACTTTGTGGCCACCTAACATCCACTTACAGTTTCAGCAAAAGACAATAAAGAACACTTTAACATGCTCTGCACAAGGATAATAGCAACTAGGTATGAAACAGAATTTGGGAAGGGAGAGAAATCTACCACTTATGCAAATTGTTGAAGAAATATACACTGTGCCAACGCTTGAGATCTGAAAATACAATCATTCTATTGATCGAAAAGTTTACACAACTCACCAATGGCAGAGTCTGGTCTAACCAAGAGAGATTGGATGATTTTAATCAAGGCTGAAATCCTTTATATAGAAAATTACAAGAGGCCAAAGATTGGCGTAGAAACTTGAAGAGAAAGATTCACTTTTGTTAACTCAAGGCTTTACTTGGCCTTTCAATAAAATATATTTTCCTTTTTGTCCTTGCATGAAGCTTCTTCGTTTGATGAAGCGAAGTTATCTTTGTCATGAGTCACCCACCTCTTTTTTGCATGAAGATCCATGCAGATGTCAATTGTAGAACTCCACGTGAGCTGCTTGATTGCCAAGTTGTAGCGTTTGAAAACTGAGTTAGACGAAGAGATCATTCTCCTTCGCATGGAAAGCTTCTAGTGGATGCCACGTTTTAATCAATTAGTTAACTCTAAATCTGGGATAGTCAACTCGTCATTCGAACTCGGAATGCCTGTTGAAGCTGGATTAGATCTTCGGATGTATGCGCTGAATGGAGACGAATGGGACTTTAATAATTAGTCAACTGAAGCTTTGACCGTTTATTCGAAATTAGCTCCGATGTTCGAAAATAGCTTCAATGTTTGCATGTATTTTGTTCTATTCTGGCGTGCTATTCGTATCTATTTCTGGCGGGATTCTATATTCGGATGTATTTGTCTATATTTTTACCCGTTCGGCCTTTTCTTTTGGAATTCTGGGTTTATCTCTGTTCCAATGGTTACTTCCTGCAGTCAAAATTTGACTCCCTGCGGGACGTCACCCTTAGTTTTCTTATTTCGGACTTCTCTGTATATAATTCCTGCTTCTTTCGAACTTTATTTCTCGCATCTCTCTTCGGACTTCTGTCTCGCCTTAGTCTTATTTTTTCGCTTTTCTTTGGACTTTGCTTTGTGGCCTTCAGAATTTCCTCGGACTATTTGTCCAAAGGAATTCCTTCGGACAAAAAGTCCAAAGGATATCTCTTCTTCCTTCGCCCTTTAACTTTTTCGAAGCCCTTTTGATTTCTTCTATCGGCTCTTTGTCTTTGCTATTTTTTGAATTTCCTCGGGATTTCTTCCGTCGGGTTTATTTTACGGGCCTTTCTCCTATTTTCTTCGGACTTTTTGTCCGAAGGAATTCCTTCAGACAAAAAGTCCGAAAGAATTCATTCTCTGTTCCTTTTCTTGTCTTTTGCTGTCGGCTTTTGTCTTCAGACTTGTGTCTTGTGCAAGCTTCCGAATTTCTTCGAACTTTTTGTCCGAAGGAATTCCTTCGGACAAAAGGTCCGAAGGATATCCCTTCTTCCTTTGTCTTTCTTCCCCCTTTAACTTTTTTTGTCTTCCCAAATTTCTTGATCGAGTCCGTAGAAATTTTTTTGCTTGAGTCCGTAGAAAATTGCCTAGTTGAGTCCGTAGAACTTCCCTGATTTAGTCCGTAGAAAATTGCCTAGTGGCAAGAGAAAATCTGATTTGTGGAAGATTTGTCAACATTCTGGCGACTCAGCTGGCTCAGCGTGCCTGCTATGCTTGAGGACCCAGGGCATGCATAGACGTTATTCGAATTCCCAAATGGTGAACTTGATTTTCTGGTTGAAATCTGCTTTGATCATGGCTGTAGCAACCTCCTCCAAAGTAAGAAAGGAAACACACGAAAGCAGAAAACTAACTAAAAAGCAAATGTGCAAATGTGCAAACAAGCACTTATTGAACAAAACTGAAGCAAACTACTGTGCTTGAATAGCACTTAGAGGAAGTAGAAACAACTTAAATAACCTAGCTAACCATGATAAGGCATGATCCGCCTGGATCAAATGGGAAATTCTTGAACTCACTTCTTCCGAGAGATGGTACAATTTGCAAAGCAGGATGTTTATTTGTCACAACCTTTGATGAGGAATTTGCCTTGTCGACCAACTGTATTAGCATCTTTTCAAATGGGTCATCAACAACAAACCAGTCACCAACAAAGACGAACTTACCAAGTATTTCTTGATCGTTTCCAGATTGCTTGGCATCTACCACCATGTCAAGTGATACCTCATTTATGCATGGTTTTTTGGTGACCATATCCTTCTTATTGGCTACTGCGAGTTCATCCAGCTCTTCAAGGAGCTTTGGGCAGGCAACTCCATTTGTACTGTGGCCTTGAATAGGTGATTCTTGATCAAACTTCTCATAAACATGCTCTTCAATAGCCAACCTATCTATACAAAGCTCTTCAATCTCTTGTAGAGATTCAAGGTATAGCTGCCAATCATCTTTTTGTTCCTCACTTTGATCTATTTGAACTGAATCAGCTGTCACGCTATCTGGGTCCTTCTCAATAGGAGATTCCTATAACTCATGTATGACTTCAATTTGTATCAGCTCCTCTATATCAAGATCAGTCTTCCCACTCTCAGCTATAACTGGATGCTCAATTACAACCTCAAGAGAAGTATTAATAGGAAATTCCTCCTTAAACACACTTGAAGCATCTTCTTCACACTTTGGAAGAACTTGTCTTGTAGCTGCAACCTCTTTCTCAATCCTCCAAAGAACAAGGTCCTCCTGAGTAAGGGGGATGGCGGGAGGGTGATAAAATTCATTTGTTTGAGAGGGAATATGAAGCATGGAAGGTCGATCATGATCAGATTTTGGAATCTTGAGGTCAATGGAATTATCTAGGGAGTTTTGGAGAGGAGGGAAAGAGAAATTCTTAAAAACCTTTGTATTGTGTTCCTTCCACTTGGCCATTACCTCATCAAAGTTTGAAACCTACTTGTCTTTCTGGACAACCTGAGCTTGAGGGATGATTGGTGAGGAAATGGGACTATAAGAAGGTCTAGTCTCATAAATAGTCAGTTGAATGGGCTCTTGACTCCAACTAGGAAGTTCCCTTGGCACCCACTGGGCACGGTTAAGAACTTCATAAGAATAAGGAGCACAATAGCCCTTTGTAGTCAATTGGTTTAACTCGATTTTCTGCCTTTCCCAAGCCTCCATCTTTTCTAATGCAAGAATACATAGTCCATTTATCTCTTCTGGATCATTGGACATGTTTCGAAATAGGCTATTCACTTCCTCATACTGAGAATTAGAACGAACCTTTCTTGCATATGCCAGTATTCTGAGCTCTATTTCATTCATTTTTTCTTGAAGGCAATACTGCTCATATGCAACATCATAAGCATATGGGGACGATGAAATCTGACCCTGAGACTGATATAGCTTACCAGGTAGGTAAGATTCATGTTCTTGATAATAAGGATCATGAGAAACTTGAGAAGGTTCAACATAGCTTTGATAATAACCTTGATAACGCTGATCAGGCTCATAGATATCGTGCCCAGGCTGGTGTGATCCATCATCGGGCTGATAAGGAAACATAGCATAGGAATTCTCTATTCCTTCGGACAAAAAGTCCGGAAGAATTCATTCTCTGTTCCTTTTCTTGTCTTTTGCCGTCGGCTTTTGTCTTCAGACTTGTGTCTTGTGCAAGCTTCCGAATTTCTTCGAACTTTTTGTCCGAAGGAATTCCTTCGGACAAAAGGTCCGAAGGATATCCCTTCTTCCTTTGTCTTTCTTCCCCCTTTAACTTTTTCTGTCTTCCCAAATTTCCTGATTGAGTCCGTAGAAAATTTTCTACTTGAGTCTGTAGAAAATTCCTAGTTGAGTCCGTAGAACTTCCCTGATTTAGTCCGTAGAAAATTGCCTAGTGGCAAGAGAAAATCTGATTTGTGGAAGATTTGTCAACATTATGGCGACTCAGCTGGCTCAGCATGCTAGCTATGCTTGAGGACCCAGGGCATGCATAGACGTTATTCGAATTCGCAAATGGTGAACTTGATTTTCTGATTGAAAATCTGCTTTGATCATGGCTGTAGCAACCTCCTCCTTCAAAATAAGAAGGGAAACTCACGAAAACGGAAAACTAACTAAAAAGCAAATGTGCAAACAAGCACTTATTGAACAAAACTGAAGCAAACTACTGTGCTTGAACATCACTTAGAGGAAGTAGAAACAACTTAAATAACCTAGCTAACCATGATAAAGCATGATCCGCCTGGATCAAATGGGAAATTCTTGAACTCACTCCTTTCGAGAGATGGTACAATTTGCAAAGAAGGATGTTTATTTGTCATAACCTTTGATGAGGAATTTGCCTTGTCGACCAACTGTATTAGCATCTTTTCAAATGGGTTATCAACAACAAACCAGTCACCAACAAAGACAAACTTACCAAGTATTTCTTGATCGTTTCCAGATTGCTTGGCATCTACCACCATGTCAAGTGATACCTCATTTATGCATGGTTTTTTGGTGACCATATCCTTCTTATTGGCTACTGCGAGTTCATCCCGCTCTTCAAGGAGCTTTGGGTAGGCAACTCCATCTGTACTGTGGCCTTGAATAGGTGATTCTTGATCAAACTTCTCATAAACATGCTCTTCAATAGCCAACCTATCTGTACAAAGCTCTTCAATCTCTTGTAGAGATTCAAGGTATAGCTGCCAATCATCTTTTTGTTCCTCATTTTGATCTATTTGAACTGAATCAGCTGTCACGCTATCTGGATCCTTCTCAATAGGAGATACCTGTAACTCATGTATGACTTCAATCTGTATCAGCTCCTCTATATCAAGATCAGTCTTCCCACTCTCAGCGATAACTGGATGCTCAATTAGAACCTCAAGGGAAGTATTAATAGGAAATTCTTTCTTAAACACACCTGAAGCATCTTCTTCACACTCTGCAAGAACTTGCCCTGTAGCTGCAACCTCTTTCTCAATCCTCCAAAGAACAGGGTCCTCCTGAATAAGGGGGATGGCGGGAGGGTGATAAAATTCATTTGTTTGAGAGGGAATATGAAGCATGGAAGGTCGATCATGATCAGATTTTGGAATCTTGAGGTCAATGGAATTATCTAGGGAGTTTTGGAGAGGAGGGAAAGAGAAATTCTTAAAAACCTTTGTATTGTGTTCCTTCCACTTGGCCATTACCTCATCAAAGTTTGAAACCTGCTTGTCTTTCTGGACAACCTGAGCTAGAGGGATGATTGGTGAGGAAATGGGACTATAAGAAGGTCTAGTCTCATAAATAGTCAGTTGAATGGGCTCTTGAATAGGCTCTTGACTCCAACTAGGAAGTTCCCTTGGTACCCACTGGGCATGGTTAAGAACTTCATAAGAATAAAGAGCACAGTAGCCCTTTGTAGACAATTGGTTTAACTCGATTTTTTGCCTTTCCCAAGCCTCCATCTTTTCTAATGCAAGAATACATATAGTCCATTTATCTCTTCTGGATCATTGGACACGTTTCGAAATAGGCCATTCACTTCCTCATACTGAGAATTAGAACAAACCTTTCTTGCATATGCCAGTATTCTGAGCTCTATTTCATTCATTTTTTCTTGAAGGCAATACTGCTTATATGCAACATCATAACCATATGGGGACGATGAAATCTGATCCAGAGACTGATATAGCTTACCAGGAAGGTAAGATTCATGTTCTTGATAATAAGGATCATGAGAAACTTGATAAGGCTCAACATAGCTTCGATAATAACCTTGATAACGTTGATCAGGCTCATAGATATCATGACCAGGCTGGTATGATCCATCATCGGGCTGATAAGGAAACATAGCATAGGAATTCTCTATTCCTTCGGACAAAAAGTCCGAAAGAATTTATTGTCTCTGTTCCTTTACTTGTCTTTTGCCGTCAGCTTTTGTCTTCAGACTTGTGTCTTGTGCAAGCTTCCGAATTTCTTCGGACTTTTTGTCCGAAGGAATTCCTTTGGACAAAAGGTCCGAAGGATATCCCTTCTTCCTTTGTCTTTCTTCCCCCTTTAACTTTTTCTGTCTTCCCAAATTCCCTGATTGAGTCCGTAGAAAATTTTCTGCTTGAGTCCATAGAAAATTGCCTAGTTGAGTCCGTAGAACTTCCCTGATTTAGTCCGTAGAAAATTGCCTAGTGGCAAGAGAAAATCTGATTTGTGGAAGATTTGTCAACCTTCTGGCGACTCAGCTGGCTCAGCATGCTAGCTATGCTTGAGGACCTAGGGCATGCATAGACGTTATTCGAATTCCCAAATGGTGAACTTGATTTTCTGATTGAAAATCTGCTCTGATCATGTCTGTAGCAACCTCCTCCTTCAAAATAAGAAGGGAAACACACGAAAGCGGAAAACTAACTAAAAAGCAAATGTGCAAACAAGCACTTATTGAACAAAACTGAAGCAAACTACTGTGCTTGAACATCACTTAGAGGAAGTAGAAACAACTTAAATAACCTAGCTAACTATGATAAGGCATGATCTGCCTGGATCAAATGGGAAATTCTTAAACTCACTCCTTCCGAGAGATGGTACAATTTGCAAAGCAGGATGTTTATTTGTCATAACCTTTGATGATGAATTTGCCTTGTCGACCAACTGTATTAGCATCTTTTCAAATGGGTCATCAACAACAAACCAGTCACCAACAAAGACAAACTTACCAAGTATTTCCTGATCGTTTCTAGATTGCTTGGCATCTACCACCATGTCAAGTGATACCTCATTTATGCATGGTTTTTTGGTGACCATATCCTTATTGGCTACTGCGAGTTCATCCAACTCTTCAAGGAGCTTTGGGCAGGCAACTCCATCTGTACTGTGGCCTTGAATAGGTGATTCTTGATCAAACTTCTCATAAACATGCTCTTCAATAGCCAACCTATCTGTACAAAGCTCTTCAATCTCTTGTAGAGATTCAAGGTATAGCTGCCAATCATCTTTTTGTTCCTCACTTTGATCTATTTGAACTGAATCCGCTGTCACGCTATCTGGATCCTTCTCAATAGGAGATACCTGTAACTCATGTAAGACTTCAATCTGTATCAGCTCCTCTTGAAGTTCCTCTATATCAAGATCAGTCTTCCCACTCTTAGCTATAATTGGATGCTCAATTACAACCTCAAGAGAAGTATTAATAGGAAATTCTTCCTTAAACACACCTGAAGCATCTTCTTCACACTGCAAAAACTTGTCCTGTAACTGCAACCTCTTTCTCAATCCTCCAAAGAACAGCGCCCTCTTGAGTAAGGGGGATGGCGGGAGGGTGATAAAATTCATCTGTTTGAGAGGGAATATGAAGCATGGGAGGTCGATCATGATCAGATTTTGGAATCTTGAGGGCAATGGAATTATCTAGGGAGTTTTGGAGAGGAGGGAAAGAGAAATTCTTAAAAACCTCTGTATTGTGTTCCTTCCACTTGGCCATTACCTCATCAAAGTTTGAAACCTGCTTGTCTTTCTGGACAACCTGAGCTTGAGGGATGATTGGTGAGGAAATGGGACTATAAGAAGGTCTAGTCTCATAAATAGTCAGTTGAATGGGCTCTTGACTCCAACTAGGAAGTTCTCTTGGCACCCACTGGGCATGGTTAAGAACTTCATAAGAATAAGGAGCACAATAGCCCTTTGTAGACAATTGGTTTAACTCGATTTTCTGCCTTTCCCAAGCCTCCATCTTTTCTAATGCAAGAATACATAGTCCATTTATCTCTTCTGGATGATTGGACACGTTTTGAAATAGGCCATTCACTTCCTCATACTGAGAATTAGAACAAACCTTTCTTGCATATGCCAATATTTTGAGGTCTATTTCATTCATTTTTTCTTGAAGGCAATACTGCTCATATGCAACATCATAAGCATATGGGGACGATGAAATCTGATCTTGAGACTGATATAGCTTACCAGGAAGGTAAGATTCATGTTCTTGATAATAAGGATCATGAGAAACTTGATAAGGCTCAACATAGCTTTGATAATAACCTTGATAAGGCTGATCAGGCTCATAGATATCATGACCACGCTGGTATGATCCATCATCGGGCTGATAAGGAAACATAGCATAGGAATTCTCTCATATACAGCCATCAAAATTCATTCACGATAATTCAATAAAAATAGACTTACATGGAAGCTGTCCTGAACTACTAGAAGCAACTGTTTGAGCTTGGAGTCACCAAATACTTTCTTGAAGAACACTGCTATCACTGCAACTTCATCAAAACCAGTAAAAATGGGTCCCACCGGGTGTGCCAAAAACTGTTGTCAACCTGGAGCTGCGCCCTGATTCGAAGAAGTGTGTGAAACGATCAGTTCTCTATCCGGCTGAAACAATGGGATCTTCTCACGAGGGTGGGTTCCTCAATAGTGAGAAGAACCTCCAGAGAAGGCTGGTTCCTGTATGATGTATCAATGAAGATTCCTACTCTACGCTGATAACTACCGTGGAAAAGGGAGAAAGAAAACTTAAAGGGGAAATCCTACCTAAAGGGTTTGATACACCAGAATTTTTTGATCCACTCAATTTGGAACCTTGAACACTGAACAAACAAGGGAGAAGGAAGACCTTAGACTTCAATTAATCACTTATGCATAAGTATTTCATGCAGAGGTTCGATCTAATAACTAAAACATGAGGGAAAACGATGGAGAGAGGTTTGATAAAAGACATTTTGCGGCCACCTAAAATTCACTTACAGTTTCAGCAAAAGACAATAAAGAACACTTTAACATGCCCTGCACAAGGATAATAACAACTAGGTATGAAACAGAATTTGGGAAGGGAGAGAAATCTACCACTTATGCAAATTGCTGAAGAAATATACACTATGCCAACGCTTGAGATCTAAAAGTACAATCCTTCTATTGATCGAAAAAGTTACACAACTCACCAATGGTAAAGTCTGGTCTAACCAAGAGAGATTGGATGATTTTAATCAAGGCTGAAATCCTTTATATAGAAAATTACAAGAGGCCAAAGATTGGCATAGAAACTTGAAGAGAAAGATTCACTTTTGTTAACTCAAGGCTTTACTTGGCCTTTCAATAAAATATATTTTCCTTTTTGTCCTTGCATGAAGCTTCTTTGTTTGATGAAGTGAAGTTATCTTTGTCATGAGTCGCCCACCTCTTTTTTGCATGAAGATTCACGCAGATGTCAATTTTAGAACTCCATGTGAGCTGCTTGATTGCCAAGTTGTAGCGTTTGAAAACTGAGTTAGACGAAGAGATCATTCTCCTTCACATGGAAAGCTTCTAGTGGATGCGGCGTTTTAATCAATTAGTTAACTCTAAATCTGGGATAGTCAACTCGTCGTTCGAACTCGGAACACCTGCTGAAGCTGGATTAGATCTTCAGATGTATGGGCCGAATGGAGACGAACATGACTTTAATAATCAGTCAACTGAAGCTTTGACCGTTTATTCGAAATTAGCTTCGATGTTCGAAAATAGCTCCAATGTTTGCATGTATTTCGTTCTATTCTGGCCTGCTGTTCGTATCTATTTCTGGCGGGATTCTATATTTGGATGTATTTGTCTATATTTTTACCCGTTCGGCCTTTTCTTTACCCGTTCGGCCTTTTCTTTCGGAATTTTGGCTTTATCTCTGTTCCAACGGTTACTTCCTGCAGTCAAAATTTGACTGCCTGCGGGACGTCACCCTTAGTTTTCTTATTTCGGACTTCTCTGTATATAATTCCTGCTTCCTTCGGACTTTATTTCCCTTGTCTCTCTTCGGACTTCTTTCTCGCCTTAGTCTTATTTTTTCGCTTTTCTTCGGACTTTGCTTTGTGGCCTTCAAAATTTCCTCGGACTATTTGTCCGAAGGAATTCCTTCGGACAAAAAGTCCGAAGGATATCTCTTCTTCCTTCGCCCTTTAACTTTTCCGAAGCCCTTTTGATTTCTTTTGTCGGCTTTTTGTCTTTGCTATCTTTTGAATTTACTCAGGATTTCTTCTGTCGGGTTTATTTTACGGGCCTTTGTCCTAATTTCTTCGGACTTTTTGTCCGAAGGAATTCCTTCGGACAAAAAGTCCAAAAGAATTCATTGTCTCTGTTCCTTTTCTTGTCTTTTGCGGTTGGCTTTTGTCTTCAAACTTGTGTCTTGTGCAAGCTTCCGAATTTCTTCGGACTTTTTGTTCGAAGAAATTCCTTCGGACAAAAGGTCCGAAGGATATCCCTTCTTCCTTTGTCTTTCTTCCCCCTTTAACTTTTTTCGTCTTCCCAAATTGCCTAATTGAGTCCGTAGAACTTTTCTGATTTACTCCGTAGAAAATTGCCTAATTGAGTCCGTAGAACTTTTCTGATTTACTCCGTAGAAAATTGCCTAGTGGCAAGAGAAAATCTGATTTGTGGAAGAATTGTCAACAATAACTTCTTCATCCGAACTCATACTGAACTCATAATTGAGAGCTGTTTTTTTGAAATCATATAGTTTTTTAAAAGGAGTCCAAATTTGGCATCAGATTTAAGCATAGTGACCATGTTTGACCAATCATCCTTGATGTTCGGTTCGAACCGAACATTAATTGCTCACCAAATTTATTCGGTAAAGTTGGAGTGTTTAAATGTTTTTAATTTTTTTATTAATTTCGAGGGATAAAAATAAGAATTCAAAAACACAAAAACACAAAAAAATGACTACTAAAAGGAAGCGCAATAAGAACCCTACACAGAAGAAATCGAAAACAGTGAGCGACAAAAGCGTAGGCTGGAGCAAATAGTTAAACTCGACGACTCGCCATCACACTTAAACTTGTGCAATTGCAAATGCAAAGGAATATTCGACAGTGGTATCCTTCCTTTCGCATACACGACAATTGTGTGATACTCAGCCCGTGGCATACTGCAAACTGATATGCAGTGCAACAGACTTGGCAGCGACCATCACAAAGAAATCTGCAGTTGACAAACTGAGCATCAACGTGCAGTTGCACTGCTAGAAGGGGATTCGAGAAGGCTTCGCCGCTCCAGGTAGGCCCTTATGCGGGGCTCCAAACTACAAAGTTCAAAGTCAAACACAGTGTCACATTTATCATTTACTCAAATCGAAAACCCTAAAAGTTTCAAGCACTAAAGCCTAAAATGTGTTTAATAGTTTGTGTTTATTTGTTAACAATGTCTGTGTTTAAACTTTAAACTTTATTTGTTAACAATAAATTTAAATCGTTTTTAATTTTATGATTTTTTAACATGTTTATTTGTTAAGCTATTGACAGTGTGACACATAATACAGTAATATGGATTAATCATTAAACAAATTGCATTGCATAATAGGCACTTTTATATGATTTAATTAGTATATGGGATTTTACACTTGTGTTATTAACTTATTTATGTTTATGTTTTGTAAATATGTATAATATATATAATATATTTTATAATTTATAAAACTTTCTTAACCGAACTACCAAACTTACCGAACCAAACTTTTTTCAAAATCTCGAACTTCCGAACTTTTTTCCCCTTCCGAACATGGTAACTATGGATTTAAGATTGGAGGAGGTCTTGCTCAGGGAACACCTTGTTGAAACATATAGTTTTAAATAGCTTGCAAAGAACATAACTTTTGCATATGGAAGTATATTTTAGTGCAGGGTTTTTTGAAAGTGCCTATTTTTTCGTGTTCCTTGCATTTGTGTTGACAATTATAGATAACAAGGTCATTCTCACCATGCACGCTCTGGTGTTTACCTGTGCACTTCAAGTCTCGTGTGTTCGCTGGTCCCATGACTGCACTCTGAGTCCATGTTAGCCGAACCCTGGGCACATTGTATATTTTATGCCACCCTAGGGTCCACTTTGACCTCTCATTCTCCACGCTCACCTCTTCTATGCCGGAACATTCAGTTTTTGCTAACTTGTTTTCTAACTAACCAATGTTTTTGGATTTTTAGACAGAAACATAGGGTTTGACCATTAATCCTAAACATAAAAATTGCGTCCTCTTCAGAGTAGAGTTTTTGATATAACAGTATTTGGCCATTAACCCTGCACATTAAAAATGTGTCATGTTCAGAGTAGACAATTTTTACTCAGTGGTACAATCAAACTTCTCTCTTTGTAGGCATTTTCCAATTAGTAGTTGATACCTCTACATATATGTGATATGCATTGGCATGTTAGTTTGTCGGGATCCATATTGAGGATGGTTATTCTTGGGGCAATGCTTCTTGACAACTTGGAGAGCACTTGCTTAGCATCTTGTGAAGAACATTTGTTCCACTCACGCCTTGATCATTGAATATATACTACTTACATGCTTAAGTGTTACATTTATGTTCGACATCTTGTAGTTTTAAAGATATTCTCATTTTCAACAGCGTTTCCTTCTTCACTTGGCAGTCACAACGGCTCAACACCCATGTAATCCGGTAGGATGGAATGACATCCATAAGGACCTCAATACTATTTGTTATTCATTGACATCTAAGCGATGGAGTCTATGGCACGTTAGTTTGTTACACCCATTGTGATACACTTTGAAATTGAAGATTTTGTGAAGTATAGTTTGTGAAGCATCATCTTCAAACTTTGACCTCTCATTCTCCATGCTCACCTATTTTGTGTTGGAACATTCAGTTTTTTGCTAATTTTTTTTGACTAACCAATGTTTTCGGATTTTTAGACAGAAACACACAGGGTTTGACCATTAATCCTAAACATAAAAAATGCATCCTCTTTAGAGTAGAGTTTTTGCTTTAACAGGATTTGGCCATTAATCCTGCACATTAAAAATGTGTTGTGTTCAGAGTAAACAATTTTTACTCAATGGTACAGTCAAACTTCTCTCTTTGTCGACATTTTTCAATTAGTGGTTGATACCTCTACATATATGTGACATGCATTGGCATGTTAGTTTGTCAAGATCCATATTGAGGATGGTTATTCTTGGGCCAATGCTTCTAGACAACTTGGAGAGCACTTGCTTAACATCTTGTGAAGAAGATTTGTTCCACTCATGCCTTAATCATTGAATATATACTACTTTACATGCGTAAGTGTTACATTTATGTCGACATCTTGTAGTTTTAAAGATAATCTCATATTCAACACCGTTTTCTTCTTCACTTGGCAGTCACAACGGCTCAACACCCATGTAATCCGGTAGGATGGAATGACATCCATAAGGACCTCAATACTATTTGTTATTCATTGATATCTAAGCGATGGAGTCTATGGCATGTTAGTTTGCTACACCCATTGTGATACACTTGGACATTGAAGATTTTGTGAAGTATAGTTTGTGAAGCATCATCTTCAAACTTGGTCCTTCTAATGATCATTGCTAATCTTTTGTACTTATTGTACATGGGTACTTAACATGGCCTAGTTGCTGGGACCCGTATTACAGGGTTGCCTCCCTTGCTCACTTTCTTTTTCTCTTAAGGGGGGTGTTGATGTACACACCATAGTTCACATATTCATACTTAGAGACTACTCACGCAGTAAAAAAAAAATTTACTTGGCAAATACTTGCCAATACTCAACAATACTTGACAACTTAAAAAAAAACCCAAATTTCTTAAAAAATCACAAATTTAATACAAATTAAAGTTACAAAATGTAACAAATAAGTCTGTAAAACATTGGGGAAGTGTTTTATATTAGATTCGAATACAAATAGAGTACAAAATTGCATAATCATGTGAATACAACAACAAACTGATACTTACAAATTTATGATGATTGCCATTGAAAATCATCATCATAAATTGCATATGGATGCAAGTTACAAATTACAAGAATATACAATTTTCTCTTCCCCGTTCTAGTGAAAAATATGGGAGACTGAGAGAGTCTAGTCCTTGCACTTTGTTGCATCTCCTCATTCTGCCTAGAACGTTGTGTCTGTGGCTCCACCCTGGTACCAGATGGCAATGACTCCTCTTCCTCATGTTCGACAAAATGTGCAAAATGTCATCCAATCCAATCTTTCATGCTTCTGCTAATATACAAGGAACTCCTTTAGTTGTTTCTTGAACACAAGGTGTCTATCATACCTACATCCCTTCGTTCAGTCTTCATTCCTTCTATGATGTGTCCCTGAAATCTTAAAACCCTAAGTTCGAAATCCTGAAACCCTGAAATTTGACTAAGTCTGAAATATGATAGGATCCTTCAAAACCTAGAATTTGCATTGTAGCTCCTAGAGGCTCAAAACCACTCTCAAACATCTTGAAAGTATATATATATATATATTTTTTTTTGTGTGTGTAACTTAAAGTATGAGAGACTAGATGTCCATATCTAAATGTTTATTTTATAGAGATGTTGTCACCTTAAATGTTGTGTGATGAAAGTGTGGGGGCATGCGTGCTTATAAAGGACAAAAATCTGTGTTTTCCAACTTTTTTTCTGCATTCTGACCAAATTGACAAGTATTTCCAGAGTACTCGCCGCGAGTTTGTGGAAATACTTGCCCATTCTAAAAAACAACAACACGAGTTTTAATAGAGTTTACTCGCTTGGGTAATTTCTTGGCAAGAACTCGCATGCTTGTGGAGTACTCGTCGAGTATGTATACTATGGTACACACAGTTTTGTGCACAACATCTTTTTAAAGCTTACTTAGGCTAGTGTAGCTTCATTCGTCCTCTCCTTTTATAGAGTACATCTTAAGGGGGATGTAAGTATATATTATGACATGTGCTCTTGTATCGTTTGAGATGCACTTGTAAAATTATTCTTATGGATAAGCACACCTTTATATGCACATCATTATCCATAACTTATATAATAACTTATTTGTAAGTAATTTATATATAATAATCTCTCTTTAGTGGTTATCCTCAAATCATGGTTTGCCTAATTTGAACTAATATCCCCAAAAGATAGATGTGCCTTCCAAATCCTAAGCCTACTTATATATTTATAAGAAGCTGGAGGGTATGGATGAAGGTTGGCTCATTTCTGTTATCGTTGTAATCTTCTTGTGAGAAGGGCACATTGGCTCTCCTCACATTGTGCTTTAATATATTTGATAGTTATTCGACCTTGAGATATTTGTGTTGTTTTCCATTAATATTATACAAGTATGAATGCATTGCAGGTGAATGTCTTGAGGTTGTTTCTGTTATCCTTGACCCATGCCTGAATTTAACATACTGGAAGAATAAATGGGGAATTTAATAAAGACATCATGTTGGCCTTCCCTAGAGGTACAAAATTAAATAAAGACATTTTGTTTGTCTTTTGCAGGTAGAGGTACATGATGGGGGTTACCAACTGCGTTTCACTGGCTCACTAAATTTGCACATGCACATTTATTTCAATGTCTATGACATGTTGTATTATCTGCACAAGGAAAAATAATTATTCTAGGAATTTTCTGTAGCACAATCAATGAATTAACTGAAAGGGACACCATCTTCAAAAAACTATTTTCCCAATAAATGATCCACTTCATATTTTTCTCGGAGCTTCCACACAGCCTTCACATATAGTTGTGTTTGACAGTGAGTGCTACTTCCTCATCCATGAGTCCAAGACATTGGATACTGAGAGGGTGATGGTTTGCTAGAATCTTTGGAGCCAAATAGTGTGATAGATTGTTTCATTTTTAGTATTTACCCTTTTTTGTAAGTTGATGCTACTGTTGCAGCAATTCATTTTTTTGTGACTCATCCATTAAATAAATACTACAAGATTTGAATGATTTGCCTTGGTCCAAAGCATCACATCTTTGCCTCCCAAGTAATATACTGCAACTCTTTTTAATATTTTTGTAAATGAGGCATCACACATGGTGCTATTTACTTTTAAGATTTTTTTTTTTAAAATTTTTTTGTGGGAGAGATGAGTTCATTCAATTGTAGACGATTTATGTCATTTCCTAAAGTTTGCAATATTTTCTCCTTTCCAGGAAATTCATCATGAAATTTAGCGTAAAACATTTTTTTTCAAATAAAAAGGAATCAGATAATCAAAATTGTGCCACTGCTAGCCTTTAGATACTAGTTTGAGGAAGACTCGTGCAATTTCATGAGAGAATCTTCCACAGAGAGCTGCATTTATATTTCATAGTGCAGACCTGTCATCATCGTCTTTGCTGTTTGTTGTTTGAAAACTTTCTTTGGGTATGAAATGAAATCAAGCTGGACATACATTAACATACTTAGAGGATATGTTGTGGGCCTTCTTGATGTTTTGTACTTATTTCTATCACTGTTTTGTATTCATTGCTTTCACTTCTGTCTCTAGGAGGTGCGCACAGGGTCTGCCTCTATTTATTTACTACTTTATTTATGTTTTCTATTTGTCTTTGTTCTTACCTTTTTTTTGCTTGTTTAAAAAAGCTATAAATAAATGTATGTTTGATTTTAAGTTCAGATCAATTCAATTGAGGCAAAATGTTTGTTTTCGAACTGAACTTGGATCAGGTCCGCTGGAACTTGGTAATTATCGGTTTAATGGACATCTTTGTCTCTTTTACTTTGGTTATGCACTCCAGTGATTTATGTAAGTGTTGTCATCTTTTGATTTGTTAATGGGATTTTGGTAGGTGGGTCTCCTTCAAACCTTTCTTGAAGGGTGTTGATTATCTCAAGTCCTATTCTAGGATGTTCTTGTGGCTGGCAAATCTGCTTGTGAGGTGGCCGCTTAGCTATCTTTGTTGGGAAGTTTATGTTGTGAATCTGTGATTCAATAGTAGAGCCTATATGGTTTCCTTCTTGATCTGACTTGTCTCCTGTTTTCAAGTTCCAGGTTGATAACTTGTTCTCAAGGATATTTTTTTTTCTTGAAAGTTTTCTTTGGAGGTGTGTGATGGTGAGAACTTTACGGCCTTGGTTTGTTATGTGTGTAATTACAAGGATGTAAAATGGTGGATTTTTGTGGTATTATGGGGTAGTTCTTTCAATGGTTGAGTTTATAGCTTGACAATATAGAGGTTTATTTCTTATGGTGAGTGTATCTAAGGTGTTGATTGTGTTCCTATATGCTTTATGGAAGTTGGATTATGTTTGGCCAGTATATATTGAGGTTCACTGAAAATTTTGCATTATCTAGGTTTTAATTTCAAGAATGATTCATGTTTAGTTTCGGTTTTACTATCTTTCTTTTTGGTTGTTGGAGGGTGTTCTTTTATGATTGGCTAAATATGCTTGGGTGCATTCATTGTTAGTGATTTTATTGAATGTTGAATATAAATGATTTTTATAGGGAAGGGGAGGGGGTCCAAGTCGATAATGAACATAAAATATTTAGCAGTAGCTCAAATTTACTATTTTTAATCCTTCTAAAAAACCACATCCCTAAACTCTAAACTACTAATAAGGTGCCATGTCCCCCTTTTGATCATGGAGCAAATAAAGATCCTTAGCCTTGTTTTGTTTCCCAAGGGCTAAGAGAAGGAAAAAGAGCAACACTTGGGGTTTCTAAGAGTAATTGTAAAAGTACTTTATTATTCTAATTTTCACTTAAGTTGTGGTCTTTTAAAGGTCATGGGCACCCAAACCACTTAAGTGGATTATAAGGAGTGCTTTTTTTATGTTTTGAAAGAGATACCTTATAATTCTATTTTTCACTTAAGAAGGGGACATTTGCGGGTCATGGGCACTCAAGTGATTAAGTGAAAGCTTAGTGATTAAATAAAAGCTTATATCAAAAGGTCATTTTAATATTTGAATTGTTTTCCCTCCCTTTTGGACGCACCCCTTTGGGGAATGGCTATAAAGGTAAAGAAGGGATCTTGTGGAGAGGTTCATGCTATTTTTGATAATTGATTTCTTCAAGTGTTAAGCACGAAAAAGTTGGACTTTGCCTTGAGAACGAAACCTCTTCAAGGTTGTTTGGAACAAGGACGGAAACCCTTGATTTCAGACTTAGGTCAACTTCACAAAGAGGTTGTATTGAGTATCATTGGCAGAAAAAGGGTGTCTGTAACACCATATTTTCATCTACAGGGTGGACAACTAGGGTTTGGAGGCTTGACATTTGTTTGTGGGCTGTTTTCAAGGCAGCATACCTCCATAAGGGAAGCGAACTACTTGTAGGTGCAGCAACCCCATTTTCTAGGGTGGGCGATGGGCTTTTGCAGGAGTGTGGAACAGCCACATTAATTTCTGGTATTTTTTGTAATATTTTCCAGCCTAAACACATTTGAAAAATTAGGTTTTGACTGATTATCATTGGCTGTATTTTGGATATTTTTCTATAATTTTGTGGAGCTTGAATAATTATTTTTATGCCAATTTGGAGCATTTCTAGAGTTCTGAAATTATTTGCAGCAGTTAGGTTTTGAATAATTTATTTATAAATTGGTGAAAGCTTGCTAATTAGGGTTGCAAAGAAAAATCTGCATTTTGTGATTGATTGGCTAGGGTTTCATATTCAGAATTTTGGCTTATATTGAGTGGGGTTTGTTGGTAAACCCTTTGATCCAAAAATATTCCCCAAAAGGGACATTATGTAAGGATAGATAAATAGTGAGTAATTCTTTACTTTAAAATGTCAAAGTTTGTATGTCGGATTCAAGCAAGTGAAAATTATTTTGAAATCTACCAAGTATGCCCTATTGTAGACCTTCAATTATGAAAACATGTATTACTTTCGTGTTAGTGATGTAGCAAGACCCTTAGTTATGTTGGTTGTGATGGTTGGGCTAAGTGACAACCGCTGGGTCTTGTTCATCAAATAGCATATTGTATGTTGGGGTAGGGGTGCTTGTATCAGGTCCTCCCTGTGTTGTGCGGATTATATTGAGACATTTCTTTAATGAATTCAAGCTGCTGTTTGGCTACTTTTCTCTGCCATGGTATGCAATGCATTTACTAGTCTATGTACGCTGTTATAGATAGTTTAGTATCTCATTAGACATTAATCATTCTACATCTACTGCCACCATATTTTATAAATTTATATCAAAGAATGTTTTGTTCCTTTTTCATCCATCTCACACCTGAGCAATGTCTTATTACTTATGTTCTGGGCTTATAACTTATTTCTGCAAAAGGTCGAATAAATGTTATAGAATTCTGCAATATGTCCTATCTAGGATAAAGATAGCTTGTTGTTTTTGAAATTCTTGCATCTTATATCATATTAGTAAACAGTATTGTTAGATCAGGGTGCTTATATTCTTTTATCCATCAGTAGCCTCCTTACTGGTTTATTAACAAAGAAGAATGATTTCTAAATTTGTATCAGCTAACATTTCATTTGCTATGTATTTCACAAAGATTGAATGTATGTATTTTTACATTGGTGCTTCAATAACTGGTTAGACTTAAAAATAGTCAATGTTACTCTTTATCCTTGATATAAGATATGGCCATGACAACTTTGTTGAATTGTATGGAAGCATTGTTGAAGTTCAAAGCCCCTGTTAATAATGGTTATAATTGCAGGTTCAGAGTTAGTTGTGGCAGACAGCCCAGTTGGTCGACTTGGTCTCACCGTATGCTATGACTTGAGGTTTCCTGAACTTTATCAACAATTACGCTTTCAACATAATTCACAGGTTCTTATTTTTGACTTGATAATGATTCACTTGTTGGTTGTGTAGAATGTACTTGGTGCCATTTTGTTTAACATGAGCAATCCATTGTCTGCATTCGGTTGCTGTTTCTCTCTTGGTATTTAATACCAGGATTAAGATATTTATGAATTAATAATATATTAGTGTTGGATATTTTTCTAGGTATTGTTAGTTCCTTCGGCTTTTACAAGAGTGACTGGTGAAGCACATTGGGAGATTCTTCTTCGCGCACGTGCAATTGAGACACAATGTTATGTAAATATCTATGTCATATCTGAAAATATGAATATTGAGTTCTGTATTTTTTATTTTTCATTTGATATTTGAATACCAACCACAGCTCATCTTTCTCTTTTGCTATCTTTAATTCAGCTATACTAGCATTCAGTTACACTAGCATTCAGCTATACTAGAAGTCTGTGCAAGAGCTATTGTGATTGAATCTAGGTAGAATACAAGTAAGAATATGATTATGCTTCTTAGAAAGTTTGCAGTCTTTCCTAAGCCTTGAATCCACAATTCCATTGCATCATATACTTTTAATACGGTTTTTGCATAGTTTTAAATTCTAATTATTCTCTTCTTTACAATAGCTTCCAACTGCACCACTCTGTATTGTTTACATCAGCAATGTTACTAATATTTCATTTTTTCTAATAATCATAGAGGGTTGACAATGGGGTCCTCACCTTTATCCCAACGTAATAATGAAAGCAAAAACTGCCTAGAATCTATTTACAGACATTTAAAGGCACCAAAATGATTCCAGCAAACTAAAATATGAAAACTGAAATCTTGCATGGAAAATATATCCATCAATTGCTGATATTAATCTTTTCCAGGAGCATCAGGTTTTTCATCTAAATGTCTCCCTTGTAGATCCATATTATCAAAATTAAAGAAAGTTTTTGCCTTCCAATTCTTCATTGAAAAAAAGAAGTCAAAACATCAAGGCCCAAGAGTGCATGTAGAAGCATTTGACAGGAAAGCAAAATAAATTAGACTAGGCACTTGATCATAAAACTAAAAAGAACTAGTTGAAGCCCAAACTAGGATAAGATTTTGTGATTATACAAGGGGAGAGGGTATTTGATGAAGCATTTGATGCCTTGCTCTTGTGTACACCATTGATATTCACCTCCTATGCCTCTCCACAATGGTCTTGTCTGGAAACCATGATATACTCAAACCCTGCACCCCTACACCATGACCAGAAAAAAACGCATTCCTCAGGCTCATATTCTCTGCACATGCAACTGCTTCCCTAACCATGTTTGCAAATGGAAAACTTGCCTCACCCAAGCTGCTTTTGCCTCTCTTAAGTTTTTTGTGGGAAAAGAGAAGCGCTACATTCTGAAGGTTTGCCAAAGAAACTCACATTGTTCCTTTGAGATTCCTTTACTTAAGTTCCAAGAAGAGCCAAGTTATTCTCTAGCCCAGTTGTCATCTCGAGCAATTGCGAATTGGTAAGCATTTCCAATTCATCAGTATGTGCCTATCAACCCGAGAAAGCCATGTGTCTTTTAGGCATTCCTCAGAATCAATGTCAAGGAGAATAAAATCATTCAAAGTGTGTAGGATGCCCATAGAATTATACTCTTTCCCTTGCAAATACTTTTATGAGTGTAATCTTTGATGGCCTCATTCCGAGCCTTCTCTACCGAAGACTTTTCAAACTGTTCTTCAATGTATTCCTCTGATCTCTTGACACTGGGATGAGGGCTCAGAACTTATGGGGACACTATACTCCACACCGATTTTTCCACGTGCAGAGGAGGTATTCAGATCTCTGCAAATTTATTTATCCAGCATCAAGCCTCCTTGCTTGCCTCTTTTACCACCCATGCGATCATTGCGTCTTCCACAAATTTCCCTAGCTCTATTTGCCTTCAAACCTTGACCAATTCTTGCAGGAGTCCTGTGAACTATGACCCTGATAATTTGTTTCGTATCATGCCCACCAGAGCCTTGGCCTCTTCCATTCACAGATTTATTCGACTTATTAGTCAATCTCCTCTTGCTGACATTTTAACTGCAGAAGCATCTGTAGCCTTCAAATTCCTCCATTTTGCCTTTTAATTCTTCATGACAACCAGCACGTGAGTCATTATTACGATGTAGGAAGTTTCAGAGTTCAGGATAAACATAATGAAAATTGAGGGAAAGCACCACACCAACAAGAAAACTGATGAAATGAAAAGGGTGATCATGTAGGAATGGGATAAAGTGTCATCATTATTTCGATCATCAAGGTGCTCGCACTTCTTCCTCTAGGTGATGCCATGCTCATCACTGCAGGGTAGCCTGGGATATTGTTGAGGCCAAAATATGAGATAATTCATATTTATTATTTCTCTTCCATTTAAGTTATTGTTTTCTCTTAAGAATTACTGAAAGGCTGGTAATTATTCAAGTCATTGAGCCCTATTAAAGTGTACACTTGAGTTGGTCTAATGGTGAAGAACTTTTGTTCTTGAAAGGGAGTTCAGAAGTTCAAGTCTAAGGGGTGAACTATGTATGCCTCGTATTTGAAGTGGAGTTAGGTGCCTTCTGCATATTGGGAGTACGAGGTGGTCTCATACGCTGTAAGCTACCTTGCAGAGCATAACCAAAGTCCCTGGCATTTTGACCTTAAAAGGATTCCATTTCCATTTCCATTTCCAATGACCTTCTTTGGCTAATAATATGGTTTTCTTTGAATCTTGTATTATGTCACAAGACCTTTTGATTATTGGAGAGTGTTTATGCCACTGAGATAGTAGCTAGTTCTCTGTTGCCGCTGTTTATTCTGGCCTCAAGAGAGTCAAGGTTAAGTCGATAAAAAATCAACTCTTTTTAAGATCATAGAGCAAACTCTCATTGAATCTTTTAGAAGGAAAATACAACTTAGAATTTCCTAGTCCCATTTATAAACGAGTTTGTAGCAATTGCAAACCATGGAGGTAATTTGGAATCTTTAAACACGCCATCTTCTCTCTCAACAGGCCAACTTATCTTAGAATAAATTTACTCAGGAATTCTTGAAAATATTATTTACAAAAGCAACTTAGTTTTAGGAAAACACTACCTTTACATGCCCTTAAAAAATATTCATCTTATCTTGAATTTCAATGCTTTTAATTGCACAAGTAAACCACTATTTTAGAGGATTGCATCGGAGCATCCAAAAGGCCTTACTGGGATTCTTAAATGCTGTACTTGTTATCTCAAGTCCAAAAATCAATAATACTATATTCCATAGTTCGCATAATTGGTTGGGGCGAGTACTTGCCAAGAGGCCATTTTGGGTAACCGGCGGTTATTCGACAGAGTTGGTCTAATAACTTGCAATAACCAACAATGGCAAAAAATACTTAAATATAAAAAAAAAAATATTTTTTTAGAAATTGCAAAAACAAAACATATGAAATGAGTCTTTAAACCTTTGGGAAAATGTTTTCTATTAGATTTGAATACAAATAAAGTACAAAATCGCATGAATACAACAGGGTCACAAACTATAGTGATACTTATAGTCTTATACAAAAATTTACAAATACAAATTACAATTATCTATAATTTTCTCTTCACTGCTCTCTAGAAAAACTAAGGGAGACTGAGAAACTCTAGTCCTTCCACTTCGCTGCCCTGCCTCGCTCTGTCTAGAATGCTGCACCTACCCTTGTGGCTCCACCTCTATCTTTGCTTCTGCCTCATCTTCAAGGGTGTTCTCCAATCCAATTTCTCCTCCTGCTTCAGCTGCACCTTCCATAGCTTGCCTATCGAAATCAACGATCGCATCTTTTATGACCATGGGGGTTTCCTATGCAATCCAATCACAGTAGGGGTCAATCTCAACTAGATCAATAGGCTCCTCTGATGCGTTCTCCAACTTCTTTGTGCGAAGTCGAAAGTTGTATTGCACAAAAACCAAGTCAGTTTGTTGGCTTAACTTGTTGCGCTTTTTCGTGTGAATGGAGTCAAACAAACTCTAATTGCACTCACATCCAAAAGAGCTACAATGTTGAGATAAAATTTGAAGGGCTAGCCTTTGAATATTTGGGCTATTTTCACCCCAATCTTCCCACACAATGCAAACAAGATATTATAAACTTTGTAAAAAATTAATAATTATAAATATGTAATCGGTAAGGTACAAGTAAAGACTTCATTTTGTATACCTAGTGATTGCATGGCTCTCCCTCGGATAGCTAGTGCTGAAGAAAAGAGCCTCACCCTTGTTTGCACATAGTTTTGCAAGTCTGCAATAATGAAGTCCCTCACCTCAACGTAAGGTGTCATACTCTCAATGCATATTGAAAGCCCCTCCATAAACTCTTCACTAGCTTCTGTGAAGCCATCGAAGTAAAAAAAACTTGGGGTTAAGGTAGTACCTCGCTACATAGTGGGTTGGTGGAGTTGATTGTTCCACCTCCGATCAATCAACTCCCAAATGGGATCAAATCTGACATAATCCCCTCTATAATAGTTTTGGACAGCTTCTTTGGCCATATCCATGGCCTCATACATATAACCCATTGGATTTTGCTCCCTATCTACCAATCGTAAAACCCTCACCAAATGCTCAGACACCTACAAAGTTACAAACAAATTAAAGTTAGTGTTACAAACTTATAGATAAATTATTAAATAAATACTTTAAGTTTAAAAAATTGACAACAAAAGAAACAACTTGGAAATTCTAATTCCTATTTCAAGTTACCTTGATGATCTCTGTAACTCTCGTTTCGAAAGCTTCATTGAAAACTGTTTTCCCAACTTTCACTCCATCAACTTTATTGGAATATGATGACTCCAACCATGTTTGAGACAAATATTTGTTTCAAAAGAGTCAACAAACTACAAATACTTTGCAATGTAAAAAAGTTCATTGCAATCCTGGTGACCTTTGCTCATACAAGCTCTTTTCCCTTGGTGTGCTATTTCATGAAGTTGAGAACCCAAGGGGGATTGTAGATATATTTTGTTATTTTTCGAGCTTTTTCTACAACTGGTCGCACCCAATCAAGTTTGCTTATGTCCTTTAATAGAAGGTCAAGGCAATGGGCCACACAAGGTGTCCAAAAGAGAGACGAATTTCTCTCCCTGAGAAGTCTCTTAGTTGTCACATATGTTGCTGTATTGTCTGTGATAAATTGGACAACATTTTCGATGTCCACCTCTAAAACAACCTGCTCTAGTATCGAACTCAAAGTTTTTGAATTTTTTATTTTACTAGATGCATCAATAGACTTAAAAAAATGAGCTCACCATTTGAAGCCGCAAAAAATTTGATGAGGGTACTGTTCTTTCCATCCGTCCATCCATCGAAAAGAATGGTGCTTTCAAACTTACGCCACAACCTCTTCTGATCTTCGACAATTAGCTTTGCATCTTCAACATTCTTGAACAACTTTTCACTCAAGTCTTTTAGAGAGAGTGCTTTGTACCCTTTCTCTGCGATTGTCAATGTTGTCACCAAATATTTCCAGTACGGGCTCCTTGCCACGTTGAAGGGAAGGTTGTTGAAGTACAAAAAGTTTGTGCATGTCCCACCCTTTTTTCTGAGACCCATTTTTTTTCATTTTTTGTGGTTTAGTTGAACCTGATGCGTTGTATTTTTTGAACTTAGCATGGAGTTTGCATGCATGTACAAATTCATAACATAACACAAACTAACAATACTCAGACGCTTAAAAGAAATGGAAATGCATTATATATCATAAACGAACAATACTCGTGTGAAATAAACAATTACATCAAATAATGCACATACCCATGTTGTTGATATGGTGAGTGCAGGTCTGTAGCAACAACTCGGAATCCATAAATCCATTCCATACTTATTAAACCTTGGATTGTTACATCAAATAACATGAACAACAATACAAATGATAGTTTTGATGCCATGTATGATGATCATAGAGCCACCAAAGGGCTCAAATAATATGGAACCCACGTCCCCTTCTCAAGCTGGTACGGCCAGAACAGACAGGACAACAGCAATAAAACACATCATAATCTTGAAAGATGACTTGAAATCCGTCCTATGTATGCTGGAAACACACTGAAAATGCTCCACGCTCAAAATAATGGTTTTGTACTCTTCAAAATATGCTCAATAGCCCCATAAAATGGTACGGCCTGTCTTGGACTCGGTACACCCAGATTTGGGGTGATGGAATCCCAACCAAATGCCTTCATAACCAAAATAAATCTCTGCAATAGACTCTTAGATATATCACTGTAGATACCATGCCAAAAATATGAAGTTTTTCAATAGAAGATCCTCCACAACAAGCTCACAATTTGAAAATGAAGCACAAACTGCACCCTCTGAATGAGAATGCTCTTACAATGCCCTTGGGAGATCTTTCACTCCTGCAAGCACTCTCTAAATGCAAAGGGTTTCATCTTCACAATGGCTGGATTTCTTCACAAAAACCTGGTTTGCTCCCACAACGATTTTGCGTTCACAATATATGCAACAATCTCTAATGAGCGTGCAACTTCCCTCTTTATTTTCCTTCACTTTTCCCTCAGCGCCTCATTTGGGAATTAAATAATTTAATATTAATTTCACTCTCATGACTTGGGCGCCCATACCAAGGAAAATGACTTAATTAAATATTAATATATCTCCATTCCTCATAAATTTATAAAGTCACTTTATCACTATATACTTTAAGTTAAATATTTAATTTAATTTAAGTTAATTATCATGACATTAAAATAAATGTTCGAACGTACTCCGAACTGAAATTTCAAAGCACCACCGTGATCACCAATTAGGAAAGCGCACATTCCAAGTCGGACTGACGAACTTGCAATTGATCCTGATGCACTTACTAAAAATAGTAAGTTTGGCCTCTAGACTCAAAAATACTCCAGAAAGAGTCAGAAAGGAAATCCCACCAATGTAGGAACAAGACTCCATGCCAACCAGGCTGACTAAACCCCACAATGATCACCCTACATGGGTTCTCTAACCATCCTCGTTAGTCTACGAGAACCCGGATCACAGACTAACCCATAGCTGTGTTGCTTAGGAAAAGGACATTACAGGTTGTGCCCCAGGTATGTTTCTAGGCACAAAAATGAGTGTAACTGAGTTGAAGACGATGAAGCTATGCCATGGTGCTTGCGTGGACCACGAGTAAAGCTCACAATTTTTGTCATCATTGCCGCTTCTTTCTCTGCCGATGTGGGAGCAATGACCGTTGTTAGGGCTGCTTGCATTTTTGTCCTCTTTAGTTTTTTTCGTCTAACGATGCAAGCTCCACAATCATCTCTCGTTTTGCCTCTTTGGTGAGACTGGGACAAGGCACAACGTCACGACAAGGAATGCATGAAAGGTGGTACTTCATGCGATTGATGCCTCTTGACATTCTCTTTGAGCAAAAGTTGTAAATTGAAATCGTTTGGGACATTTCAACTTGCGTGGCATACTTTCAAGCACCAGTGCGAGCATTAGAGGGAGCCGATGGGCTACCATTGACTGAATTTGACTTTGATGCACTAGTGGATGCCATTGTTTGCTAATGGATAACCTGCAAAGCGCAAACATGTTGAAAACAATATTAAAAAATAAAAATGTTTAATACAAATTAAAATACGATAAATAAATTATAATGATAAACAATTAAATGGAAATTAAAATACATTTTGATTTAATGGACAAATTGAAATCTATAGTCTATAAGGGTTAAAAAACAACAATAAATAAATTATAATGATAAACGAAAACTATCTATAATGCCAACAATTAAAAAACATTTTTAATTTAAAATTATAAAAAATAAGCAGAAATTGTAAATACTAAACACTAAAATTTAATGGAATTCATAAATTTTTTAACAGAATGCATCGAATTTGAATAATAAAATTTAAAATATTTATCAAACATGTTTATAATTAAATTAGAATTCCTTTACATGCTTGGAAATAAATTAAAAAAAAATAATGTATTAACCTGGAATTGTTTTGCTGAGTTCTCCTTCCAATCCACTCTTGAATGCTCCAAATCTTGTGTGAATGAAATGAGAGGGGGTGTGTGACAATTTATAAGACAATTTTTTGCGTATTTGTAGTGTATTTGCAATGCTTTTGTAGTGTTTCGCATCAAATTCGTATTTTTGCAGTGTTTTCGACTGTTCCGTTGGGAATCTCGTATTTTTGCAGCGTGGGGAGATAACCGGCGAGTAACTAGCGGTTAATTGTCGGCCTAAAAAATTTGCAATTTTTTTTAAACCACGGTTTCAAGTGGTGGTTATTCGCCACAACAAAAGTTCGGCGAGAAACCAACCAACTGGTGGCTACTCGCCAGTTATTCCATCTATGCTATATTATGTTTAATTTATACAACATCAGGTATATCTAGAAGTCTGTAGTTGCGTCGATAAAAGTAATTCATTATATTGAAGTTATCTTTAAGAATATGAAGTCCATGCCTTAACTATGGAGAAAAATTCATGCATGGAATTTTTTCATCATTTAAGTCTTTCCTTATTTTATATTTTTGTTTCTTTCAATATGATATAGTCTGTATTTTGTGGTGTCGGAGAGTAAATCGATTTTGATACTTGGTTAGTGTGGGCTTTTAGTTTAGGACCCTAAAAAAGTCATTTTTAATGATATGCAGGTTATTTTTTAATTTGCATCTGTAATGTCTCTTTTGGATAAAAAACAATAATTTCGGATTTTTCCGTAAACATTGTTTGGTAAATTTTCGAATTCTGATTTTTATATTCACATGCAAATACTAGATGAGCATATGCAACACTTAATACTGAAAACCCAAAATATAATCTTTATTTCATTGAAATAAGTGCATACCAAATACTGGGCTTATTACAACTAATCAACCACAACATGTACAACAATAAATCCTTATACATATATCATAAAATCCAAGTTTAATGACAAATACCCAACAATAAGGTACTTACTATCAACGCTGGACAATATATCTTATGGCTGGGTTTTGAAGGCTGATTTTTAATGTTGTGATTGTTGTAGAGGAGATGAAGGTACGGCAACAATGAGGGACTTTAAAAAAAGCTACGTTGATATCAAAGCTGATGACAGCTGGCAGCAAGGTAACCCAATTGGCTTGAGGTGAAACAACAATTTCAGACTGGCATATAGCAGTCACCAAAGCCTACGACAACTTCCAACAACAACAAAATCCATAAATATCTCTGCCCTGAGTGGTACGATAGTCTATACAGCAGTGAATGTAATTGCAAGGTGCAGCGCAATAGTGGAGAAGAAACAATAGACGAAACCCTCACATAAAATTGGAAATTGATAACAACCTTCAACCCAATTGAAATCTAGAAATAACTTGACTTATCTACACAATTGTGATGTCTAGATCGAACCACTTCAATGGATGAGGGTTTTCGTCTTCTACACCTGTACGTCAACGGATCTTCATCCTCTGATGGAAAAGTCGAACACAAAAGCTCCAACTTGGAAATAGGGTTTTGATTTTAAAGATGAACAATGATTGAATCTTTCAAATGAGAGAGAACTCTCAATATAAAGACTCAATTGTCATTTTAGTGTTAGGGTTACAATTTCATGTTTTATCTTTCTTATTTTTATTTTCACCTTTGCCCCTTTCTCACCCTTTTATTTTATTTTCAATAATAATAAAATAATATTAAGTTCGCACTTTTAATAAAATAAAAAATACGTCATTTAGACAACTTAAAATATTAACTTTATTTGGAAAAAGAGACATGACAATCTGTCCTTTGCAAAGATTGCTTGTCCTCAAGCAATACCTGAACTGTTTTGAAAATACTAGGATCCCAAACCAATCTTTTTATTTTTTTCATTCCTCCTTGTGATGTAGTTGGCTTTTGTTGTGCTACTTTGATATAATTAGGAATTGGAAGCCTTACATTAGGTGATAATTCTCCAACTGTCTTAGTGAGTGAATCCATGAGTTGAATCGTGAATCAGAGGGGATCTAGAAAGAGTACTACCAATTGTGACATTTTCAAGTTTCTTTGCTTGTTGATTTTCAATTTTCTGCAAAACTGTCTCGGTTATGCCCAAATCTGTACTTGCAACTCTTGTTTTCCCTGGGAACTGTGCTTTGTGTAAATTGTTCTCTCCATTCATCTCCCTTAAAACTGCTGCAGTAATTTATGGTTTTTTGTCTTATGAAGTGAAGAAGATACTGAGCTAAACTTCATAGTGAGGGCATCAACTCTTTCCTTCATTTCCTCAACTGCAGTTAAGGCCTCTTCTACAATTTCAATGATTATATCCCTATCTTTAATCACACAGATATTTTGATTTCATTGTTTCCAATGTACTCGTATTTGCAAAACTGCAAGAGTGATTGTATGCTTAGTGCTAGCAACATTTATCTCACCCATAGTGTTGTTCTCTGCCTTAGTTTGGGCACTCTGCAAACTTAGAGTTAGATCTTCAATGAGTCTTTTCGTACTATCCAACTTTGTTAGGACTTGCACCTCTTTTTCTTCTATTATCAGTAGTTGTAGCTCTTCAATCTTCTGCTCTACTTTCTTTGTTTGCTCTTGGTTGAACTATTTTGATTCAACTAACTTTGATGTTGCTGATTTCTCATCAATTTTTGCTTCCTCAACCCTTTCAAGTTTTTTTTGCTACTATTATTGCCGTTATACCTCAAGCATTGACCGTAGAGATTGTCAAACTGCTTATCATTAGTTGCTGATCTAAAATTTTAAGCAAGCTCCAAACCACCATTAATATTTGTTGAAACATTTTTCTCCTGTGCATGCCTTTTTGCAAAGCCATCCTGAATCTCCACCTCATATGCTTCTTGACTTGACACATCCTTTTCATTTCTCAATCTAGAATCACAAGAATGCTCAAAGTGTCTTTCTTCTATTGCTGATGCCTCTGAGAAAACAATACCCTCAAAAAGATCCTTCTCACTTTATTCTTAACAATTATCTTGCAAATCATCCCTATGTGGCATGGACTCAATCATTGGTGGATTGATGGGTATGTATTGAAAAGGAACAACTTCCCCACTTGTGCGTTCACCAAGAGATGCTTTCTCCTTGACTTTTTAAAAATAATTTTTCTACTGATCGACAATATCAAAAGTCAATAAAATATCTTTTTCTACATTAAATTTCATACCTTCTACCTACACAGTTGATTCCTTCAAGGTTTGCTTTCTTTCAATTTCTTTCAATTTTGATTTTTCTTTTTTCTCATGCTCCACTTGTTGACCATTTTTTGGTCCTACAGGCCAAAAAATCGGTCTCCCTTTTTCTTTCCTTGCTGTCCCAGTCTTTGATGCCTTCACCTTGCTGCAATCGTGGTTTTTTCCTTTGTTGTAGACCTGTTCCACGAAAAAGCCGAGTGATTCAAGTCCTATAGGTTTCGGGTTGATCTGAGGCTTGTTTCGCTTCAGAAAATTACTTCGGGCATGCCTTTTATTGCAAAGGAATGGGCTGGTTTTAAAGAAATGCAAGTCTTTTATGAAGCTCCAAAGGTCAAGTACCCTTGCAGGGGGCATTCAGGTGGCAAACTGGACCATTCCAGCAGGCTGCAGAGGGCAATTATGGACCCAAAGTGCCCTTGCAGAGGGCAGAGAGCACCTTTGGAAAAATGATCAAAGAGAAGGCCGAAAGGTAATATTTCCTTCGGAGAAAATACAAGGCAAAAGGGACAAAAGATTTCTTCGGACTTTTTGTCTGAAGAAAATCTATGTAGAACCAAGGGTGAATTCCTTCAGACAAAATGCCCGAAGGAATTCCTTCGAACATTTTACCCGAAGGAAATGTGCCTTCAATGCTTTGACCTTCTCTTTGTGAATTTCTTCGGACAAAATGTCTGAAGGAATTACTTCGGACATTTTGTCTGAAGAAATTGAGGAGACAAGCAAGCCCGAAGGAGCCCGAAGGGCAAGTACCCTTGCGGAGGGCTCCCAGTGACCGAAAAAGGGGACCTTTTCCAAGGCCGAAGGGACACCTTCCCTTCGAGAAGGTTCAAATTACAAAAGGCCGAAGGAATTGCCAAAGGGGTGATGGGCTCGAGCATGTCAAATTTAAGGCAACAAACTAGCCGTTGGCTTTCAAATGGCGACGGGCCTGCGGATGTCAAATTTACGGTGATGAAATAGCCATTTGGTTTTCGAATAGTGACAGGCCCGCAGACGTCAATTTTGACGGGATGCGTCGGCCATTGAGGACAAGCCAAAAGACTAACGCCTTCACGACAAGTGGCCTGAAAGAGCTCAAATGGCGCAAGTCCGACGGAATTCAAAGGGGCATAAGACCCGAGGGAATCTCAGCGACCAGCCGAGAAAGGAGCCCAAAGAGCTAGTGAAAGACAAAAAGATAGCCCGAGAGCCGAGTTGCCAGGAAAGAGACATAAAACAGTGAAAGCGCGACCACGGACACATAAGTCAAGCGCAGAAAAAGAATAGAATAGCCCAGGTGGCAAAAGAAGCGTCGGCACAGGAAGTTATTGCTGCAGATGAGACAAAGCGACCCATGCTTTTGCAAGAACATTTAAGATGGTTTAAGATGTAAAGTCAAGACTTGTGACATCTACAGCATGGTTCTTCTAGGCCGTTTCTAGAAGGATGACACCAGCATGAGCAAGTTTCCTCTTCCCTAGGTGTTCAACGCAGCATGGGCTGCTTATTCTGGAAAGCGCCAAAGTTTTTTCCTTCATGCTCTATATATATTGTAACCTCCAAGAGAGGAAGATATCTCTCAGTTTGTATGGCGAAGCCCTACAGGATTTTATCTTGAATCAAGACATAGCATTTTTACCTCCATTTGAGTTTGCACTTTTGCACATGTCTATGGTTTTGTCTTGTGTTAAGTCATTTTCCCTCATGCTTTCATAGAATGATTCCAGCATGTCTAGTGTATTGTGAGTTCTTCTTTTGCAGGTCAGCAAGAAGTGTCTACAACAAAGTATAAGTGCATGTGAACAGGCTGCCATAGTGTCTTAGAACACCTCTGGTAGTGCTTCCTCCCTGTATCTCCAGAGGACCCCTTCTTGAACACTGATGCAGAAGAGTTACTCATGTCAAATGAAGTTTATATCAGCTTGTTCTTGGTGTAAAGTGTATGTCAAAGCTAAGTAGACCAACCATTTTGGTGCATCATTGCTTTAGTTTAGGTTCTATTTTCAGTATTTTCTCTCTTTTCACCCCCCCAATATTAGCAGCAACAGCAAAAGACTTCAGAGATGTATCAAAGGGAGCTAGCCATTATATACTCTCCCCTCAGTTTTGCCAGACCCACAACAAGAGGGGAGTCTCCATTGTGCTGCATAGAAGAGAGAAGCTCAGCGTTCTATCAAGGGTGCAATCCACGTCAACAATTTTTGGCACGCTCGGTGGGACAGTTTGTCCAAGGAGTTGAAGGATTTTTTGGTGTGTTCTTCAACCAATCAGCGTTTGAAGGCATTTCAACCAACACCAATGGTGACTCCGAGTTGAATCAGCTGGTTAAGCAGTGCTGGTGCCATCAAGAAATCACATTTTGGTATGTATAATTCCATTGCTCAGCAGCATGGACCTTGTTTTCTTTCATATAACTTTGATCAAGCTCAGGTTGTTCATGGCATCACCTCAAGCAGCGCTCTTGGTTGCCCTTCACCTAGTGTAAAGGAAGTAATGCTGGAATTTGAGAAGCAAGTGATGGAGGTAAACAGATTGGAGGAGCAGAATCGATATCAACAAGAGCTTATGTACAAAGAGGAGTGCTTGTTGAGGCAAGCTCAGACCTTGCAATCCATGAAGGAGGAAGTAGTAAAATGAAAGAGTCCATCCATTCAAGGCAATCAGTCTAGTGCGGCTTCTTCCATTCCAAAGCAGCGCCTTTCTATTTTAAAGAAAGCCCCCTCTTGTGCACCAAATCTTCTCTACCAAATAGCACTTGCTCACTCTAGCTCATCTGATGCAGTAACCACTCCTGCTCTTAATCCCTTGTACCTAGCTTTCCAACATCAAAGGGCATTAGAGCAACCTCTCATGGAGACTAACCTTCTCAATTCTTTAGAATGTGGATCCTCCTTTGAAGGGAATCATCCTATGCCTTTCGAGAAATAGTACATCTCTCTTCAAGAAATTCTTCCTGTGCATCAACAGTCTCTTCCTAGTCTTTTTCAACCTCCTCAAGTCTTTCAACATGATGTCAAGATTCCAAGTTGGAGGAGAGAATACCACGGACCAACTCAGGGCCTTGGAAATGATGAAGCTGCCCCTGCTCATGGTGGTCCTCATGATCTCCAAGAAAGGCTCTCTGAAGAAAATATAGCTAGGCAAATTGCAGAATTGGAGTCCAGAATGAGATTCCTCAGCCAAGGTGTGATGGACGGTTTAGACCAAACAGTAGATTCCATGTCTGAACACACCCCATCTACACTCCTTCAAGAGAGCTATCAAGCCACATCTGATGTAAATGAAGCGCTGGCCAAATGGAAGGAAGAGAATCATTCGATTCTAGCTCAAGGATTGCCTCCTCTTTCGCATGAGTTTGTCCATCAACCCTCCACTCCATTCTTTTTCAAGAAGGGACCTGTTTTGAAAGAGGCAGGTGAAGAGAGGATCCAATTTGCAGCTGCCCAAGAGGCTATCATGAGTGACAATGAAGATGAGATCATCATGGATGCTCCCTTCGAAGACATCAACAATGGAGAAGACGTGGGTCATGCATACATGCGGATGTTCCAGCAATATGAAGATGAGGTTGACATACTTTATTTGTCAACAATGGATGATGAGAAATGTAAGCATGGTGAGCTCTCTCCCCCCTTGTTTGATGAACTTCCTTGTTGCTTTGATGAAGAGAATGACCATGCCATGGGACCCGAGTTGGAGGAGGATCAGGAGGATGTCTTTGAACAACTAGAGACTCTGATTTTTGAGCAAGAAAAGGAGAGCCCTGTCCATCTTGATGAAAGCTTTGAAGAAGAGAGCCTTGAGCAAGAAGGTGATGTTCTGTGGGATGAGCAAGCAGTTTGTGATCTCATTTTAGACATCACAATAGTCACCATTCTTCAAGAAAGCCATGATGAAGCAGAAGATAAGTTTGACAGTCTCTTCAATGAGGCAGAAGGGAACAAGTCAATCCATGATGCATACCAAGGGGGTTATGAGCTAGATGATCCCTATGGTGATGAACTAGCAGCAATTGACTTCTTGGTGAGATACACTAGCACGAAGGGCCAACATGAGGCAAGCTTCCAAGAGCAAGATGAATACATATATGTTGGAAGCATGTTTGACTCTGATTCATTTGGATACAAGCCAATCAAAGTGGTAGACAAGAAGAGCAAGTCACCAAATCTCCATTCCATTCAGCCACTTGTTTGGCACCATAAGTTTTCTTGCCATGAAGGAGACTTAAGAAGCTTTCCCTTTGATCCAGGAGGGAGGCAAATGTATCTATTTAGTTGTACATAGTAGTTTGCTTTCAGTTGTGTCTTTCGTTTTTCTTAAGTGCCATTTGCACAGGTGTAGTGTGTCAGGATCTTAGAGTACAATTGTTTACTTTTGTATAAGCAACTAAACATGGAATTGAAACCAGAAGTAATAAGTAACTAGAAATCAGAAACAACAAATAATAGGAGATACGAAAAACAACCAATCTGTATTAAACTCTTCCAGAAGGAAATACAATGAAGAAATCTCTTTCTCCTCACACCTCTCAGATGTACAGTAATTCTCCCTCAAGAGTTCTCTCTTTCTCTCTCAATCAATTACAACCAACTCAATTACTGAATTGTTCCCCCATTTCAATTATAATACTGCCCCATGGGTCTCTTAAATAGAATTGAAAGCAAACAATAATTATAAAAACAGACTCAAGACTAATTTTAGTCTTTACATGCAAACTAATTGTTCTCCTAAAAATAGAAAATCTGGGAACGCGTGAAAATGCACAGAAGTCGGTGTCGGTCTGAAGATGACCGATGCCGGCCGACCCCTAACCGTTGCTGGTTGACCACTTACCGATGTCGGTTGGTTCTGACCGATGATGACTGATGTCGGTTGACGCTTAACTGATGTCGGTTGGTTCTGACCGATGTCGGTTGCTGTGTAAGAAGCTTTTAGCTCCACAACTCAACAATCTCCCACTTGGAGATAAACAGCTACACCTGTACCTGTATAGCAACATCCTCTAAACATCTCAGGGTTGTTTCTCCCTCTTCAAGTTCAATCTTGAAGACCAACAAAAGTTGAATGAAGATTCAACTTCTCTTTTGTTACTGGCTTTGTTAACATATCAACAGGGTTCTTATCCGTATGGATCTTTTTCAGCTTCAACTGTCCATCCTCCAATTCCTGTCTAATGAAGTGGTACATAAGCTGTATATGTTTGGTTCTTGAATGAAAGGCTGAATTCTTTGCTAAATGAATTGCACTTTGACTATCACTGTACAATCTACAACTCTCTTGCTCTTTTTCCAACTCTTCCATGAACTGAGTCATCCAAATCATTTTCTTGCTAGCCTCTGTGACTGCAATGTATTCTGCCTCTGTAGTAGACAAGGCAACAACCTTCTGCAACTTTGAAATCGAGCTAACCGATGTTCCACCAACAGTGAACACATATCCTGTGATGCTTCTCCTACCATCCAAGTCACTTGCCATATCCGAATCTACATACCCATGTAGAGAAGTGTTTGACCCTCCATAGCATAAATGCCTACTGCTGGTCCCTCTCAGATATCTGAGAATCCACTGAACTGCTTTTCAGTATTCCTTTCTTGGATTGGCCATAAACTTGCTGACAACTCCCACTGCTTGAACAATATCTGGGCTAGTACATACCATTGCATACATCAAGCTCCTAACTGCTGAAGCATATGGAACTCTACTCATGTACTCAGCCTCATCATGTGATTTAGGACACTGTTCTTTGCTCAACTTGAGGTGTCCAGCCATAGGTGTGTTTACCGGTTTTGCATCTTGCATATTGAACCTCTCCAACACCTTATTCACATAATCCTCTTGAGACAATCAAACTGTGATTTTTTCTCTCTTAATACTCATGCCAAGGATTTTTTTTGTTGCTCCTAAATCTTTCATGGCAAATGTGTGAGCTAATTTTACCTTAAGCTCAGTAATTTCCTGCATGTGTGAACCTGCAACAAACATATCATCTACATACAGTAACAGGATAATATAACTACCATTATCCAATCTGTTAAAATAAACACAATGGTCAGATTGACATTTACTAAAGCCATGCTCTGTCATAAACCTGTCAAACCTCAAATACCATTGTTTTGGAGCTTGCTTAAGACCATATAAGCTTTTCTTCAATTTGCACACAAGTTTCTCTTTACCTTTGACCTCAAAACCTTCCCGCTGATCCATATATATCTCTTCATCCAAATCTCCATGAAGAAATGCTGTTTTAACATCAAGCTGCTTAAGATGCAAATCCTTAATAGCAACTAAAGACAATACAATCCGAATAGAAGTCATCTTTACTACAGGAGAAAAAATTTCACCAAAATCAATACCCAATTTCTGTGCAAATCCCTTTACTACCAACCTGGCCTTATGTCTCATTTGTCCATTCTCTCTTTCCTTTAACCTGTATACCCATTTGTTTTTTAGTGCTTTTTTTCCGGCTGGCAACTCAACTAAATCCTACGTATGATTCTCTTTCAAAGAATCAATTTTTTCATTCATGCCATGCTCCCATTGTTTTCTGGATTCTACCTGCATTGCCTCATCAAAATTTTCTGGTTCTCCACCATCAGTGAGCAACAAGTAGTATAAATGAGAATAACGAATTGGAGGTTTACTTACCCTTTCAGACCTCCTTATGGGCGTTTGAGACTCATTTACAGCTTGATGTCCGCCCAAATTTTCTTCTGACAGTGACCGATCTCGGTCATCTCTGATCGATGTCGGTCTGCACCCGACCGACGTCGGTTCCTCCTGATCGACGTCGGTTTCTCCTGACCGACGTCGATTCTCATCTGATTGACGTCGGTCTCTGTGTTTTTCTGTGAGATGATTTTTACCCGCGAGCTCATTTTGGATCATAACCTCTTCCAAATCAAGATTGCCCTACTCAGAATTATTCAGCCTCTTTTGCTGATCACTGTACATCACCTTCTCATTGAAAATTACATCACGGCTTCTAATAATTTTGTTAGTTTCTAAATTCCACAATCGGAATCCGAAATCTCCAAAACCATAACTAATGAAAGTGCACCGCATAGATTTAGCATCCAACTTCTTTCTATTTTCTTTATCAATGTGCACAAGCTTCAGAACCAAAAACTCTGAGAAATGAAAGATCTACCTTTTTCCCTGTCCAAGCCTCTTCTGAAATTCCACCATCCAGTGCAGTAGAAGGTCCTTTGTTAATCAGGTCAACCGCAGTATCTACAGCGTCTGCCCAAAATTGTAAGGGCAAACCAACATGCAACCTCATACTCCGTGCACGCTCCATTATTGTTCTATTCATCTTTTCAGCAACTCCATTTTGTTGAGGTGTTCGTGGAACCGTCTTTTTTCTGTGTATTCCACTCATAGAATAGTAACTGTTGAATTTATTGCTGCAGTACTCACCACCATTGTCAGATCTAAGGCACTTCAATTTCAAACCTGTTTCATTCTCAACCAAAGCTTTCCATTTTTTAAATGTGTCAAAAACATCAGATTTTTTTTTTATGCAATAAACCATACCTTTCTTGTAGCATCATCAATGAAAGAAACATAATACTGTGATCCTCCAATAGAAGCTCCCTGAGCTGGTCCCCACACATCTGTGTGAACAAGCTCCAACTTGTGCTTTTTTTTTGTTGACACAGTTTTGAGAAACCTCACTTTCTTCTGTTTCCCAAAAATACAATGCTCACAAAAATCTAGATCTATGCTTTTCAAATCTAAAAGCTTATTTTTTGACTTAAGAACATTCATTCCCTTCTCACTCATGTGACCAAGCCTACAGTGCCACAATTTTGCATCTACATCTGAAGTAGATAAAACAGAAAGAGAATAATCAGTAATACAAGTAGATAGATAAAGTGTACCTACTTTCTTATTTTTTGCTAATATAAGTGCACCCTTGGAAACTTTTCAAGATTCAGTTGTGAGAGTTACTGTGCAACCCTCATCACCCAACTTTCCTGCAGAAATCAGATTCCTCTTCAGGATGGCTACATGCATGACATCCTTCAACACCCATGTGTTGCCATTCTGCAATTTCAGCTGCACTTTTCTTTTGCCAACAATTTTACAAGGCTCATCATCTCCTAAATAAATTTTTTCAAAATCTCCATAGACATAATCATTGAAAAATTCTCTATTTGGGGTTGCATGAAAAGATGCACCAGAATCTAAAACCCATGATTCTATTTTATTATCCAAAGAAAATATAAGAGCATCCTGTGCAACAATACCTGCAACTTTTGCTTCTTTATTACCTTCATGTTGATTTTCTTTGTTATTCTTCAACCAACAATTTTTCTTTGCATGCCTTTTCTTTCCACAATTCCAGTAGGTTATTCTTCCATTTCTTGCCCTTGATTTTTCTTGCTTGCCCTTCTCTCTTTGCCTTCCCCTGCTTTTAACACTTAAAGTATTTCCTGATGTTTCTCCTGTGCTTTTCTTGCGAATTTCTTCATTCAAGCTTACACTAACAACACCATCAACTTTCAAGATATTTGAAGCAGATGCAGTATTACTAACTGCCATTACCAAACTATGCCAACTTTTAGGTAAAGAGCATAAGATTAAGAGAGCCATAATTTCATCATAAAAAATTATTTTGACTGAATTTAACTGATTTACTACTGTATGAAAATCATTAAGATGACTAGATACAGATCCACCTTCCTGCATTTGCAAATTAAATAATTGCTTCATAAGATATACCTTATTCGAAGCTGAGGGTTTTTCATATAAATTTGCCAAAGTGTCCATTAACTCTAACGTTGTCTTTCCCTGTGATAAGTTGGAAAACACAGAAGCAGTCAGGCTCAACTTTATAGATCCAAGAGCTTTTCTATCAAGAACATTTCATTCTTGATCTTCCATATCTATGGGTTTCTTTGAAACTCCACCCAACGGTAAATACAGATCTTTCTGATACAGATAATCTTCAATCTGCATATTTCATAATTTTTGCCATTGAATTTTTCCATTCTTAGTTTACTTTCTTCTGCCATTGCTTTACTCCCACTCAATCAGAAACCCCTATGAATGAATTCTGTAATTAACAAACACTAACACGCTCTGATACCACTTGTTAGTGTTTAGAGCTCTGATACCAGTTGTCAGGATCTTAGAGTACAATTGATTACTTTTGTATAAGCAACTAAACACGGAATTGAAACTAGAAATAATAAGTAACTAGAAATCAGAAACAATACATAATAGGAGATACGAGAAACAACCAATCTGTATTAAACTCTTCCAGAAAAAAATACAATGAAGAAATCTCTTTCTCCTCACACCTCTCAGATGTACAGTAATTCTCCTTCAAGAGTTCTCTCTCTCTCTCAATCAATTACAACCAACTCAATTACTGAATTGTTCCCCCTTTTCAATTACAATACTGCCCCATGGGTCTCTTAAATAGAATTGAAAGCAAACAATAATTAGAAAAAATAGACTCAAGACTAATTTTAGTCTTTACATGCAAACTAACTGTTCTCCTAAAAATAAAAAATCTGAAAACGCCTGAAAACGCACAGAAATCGTTGTCGATCTGAAGATGACCGATGCCGGTCGACCCCTAACCATTGCCGGTCGACTACTAACCGATGTCGGTTGGTTCTGACCGATGATGACCGATGTCGGTCAAACCCTAACCGATGTCGGTTGCTGTGTAAGAAGCTTTTAGCTCCACAACTCAACATAGTGTTTTTTAGCCTTTGTTGTGTGTGCTTTCCTTTGTGTTTGAGGTAAAGCTTTGTTGGTTCATAGGTCTTTAGAAGGTTGTTGCTAACTTTTTTCAAGCTGCACCCTGACTCCATGCCCAATGGACTTTGAGGCTACTAGTCTTCTCTAGCATAGCAAGCATGCTTCCCCTGTGAATCGCCAATTTGTTGACCATTTTTTAGTCTTGCAGGCCAAAAAATCGGTCTCCCCTTTTCTTTCCTTGCTGTCCCAGTCTTTGATGCCTTCACCTTGCTGCAATCGTGGTTTTTTCCTTCGCTGTAGGCCTGTTCCATGAAAGAGCCGAGTGATTCAAGTCCTGTAGGTTTCGGGTTGATCTGAGGCTTGTTTCGCGTCAGAAAATTACCTCGAGCATGCCTTTTATTGCAAAGGAATGGGCCGGTTTTAAAGAAATGCAATTCTTTTATGAAGCTCCAAAGGTCAAGTACCCTTGCGGAGGGTAGTCAGGTGGCAAACTGGACCGTTCCAGCTGGCTGTAGAGGGCAATTATGGACCCAAAGTGCCCTTGCAGAGGGCAGAGAGCACCTTCGAAAAAATGATCAAAGAGAAGGCCGAAAAGTAAGTTTTCCTTCGGAGAAAATACAAGGCAAAAGGGACAAAAGATTTCTTCGGACTTTTTGTCTGAAGAAAATCTATGTAGAACCAAGGGTGAATTCCTTCAGACAAAATGCCCTAAGGAATTCCTTCGGACATTTTGTCCGAAGAAATTCACAAAGAGAAGGTCAAGGCATTGAAAGCACATTTCCTTAGGGCAAAATGTCCAAAGGAATTGAGACAAGCAAGCCCGAAGGGCAAGTACCCTTGTGGAGGGCTCCAAGTGACTAAAACAGGGGACCTTTTCCAAGGCCGAAGTCCTTCGGGCATTTTGTCTGAAGAAATTCACAAAGAGAAGGTCAAGGCATTGAAAGCACATTTCCTTAGGGCAAAATGTCCAAAGGAATTGAGACAAGCAAGCCCGAAGGAGCCCGAAGGGCAAGTACCCTTGTGGAGGGCTCCACGTGACTGAAAAAAGGGACCTTTTCCAAGGCCGAAGGGACACCTTCCCTTCGGGAAGGTTCAAATTACAAAAGGCCGAAGGAATTGCCAAAGGGGTGACAGGTCCGAGCACGTCAAATTCAAGGCATCAAACTAGCCGTTGGCTTTCAAATGGCGATGGGCCTGCGGACGTCAAATTTACGGTGATGAAATAGCTGTTTGGTTTTCGAATAGTGACAGGGCCGCAGACGTCAATTTTGATGGGATGTGTCGGCCGTTGAGGACAAGCCAAAAGATTAACGCCTTCACGACAAGTGGCCCGAAAGAGCTCGAATGGCATAGGCCCAACAGAATTCAAAGGGGCATAAGACCCAAGGGAAACTCAGCGACCTGCCGAGAAAGGAGCCTGGAGAGCCAGCAAAAGACAAAAAGATAGCTCGAGAGCCGAGTTGCCAGGAAAGAGATAGAAAACAGTGAAAGTGCGACCATGCACACATAAGTCAAGCGCAAAAAAAGAATAGAATAGCCCAAGTGGCAAAAGAAGTGTCGGCACAGGAAGTCATTGCTGCGGATGAGACAAAGCAACCCATGCTTTTGCAAGAACATTTAAGACGGTTTAAGCTGTAAAGTCAAGAATTGCGACATCTACAGCATGGTTCTTCCAGGCCGTTTCTAGAAGGATGACACCAGCATGAGCAAGTTTTCTCTTCCCTAGGTGTTCAACGCAACATGGGCTGCTTATTCTAGAAAGTGCCAAAGTCTTTTCCTTCATGTTATATATATTGTAACCTCCAAGAGAGGAAGATATCTCTCAGCTTGTATGGCGAAGCCTTGCAGGATTTTACCTTGAATCAAGACATAGCATTTTTACCTCCATTTGAGTTTGCACTTTTGCACATGTCTATGGTTTTGTTTTGTGTTAAGTCATTTTCTCTGATGCTTTCACAAAATGATTCCAGCATGTCTAGTGTATTGTGAGTTTTTTTTGCAGGTCAGCAAGAAGTGTCTATAGCAGAGTATAGGTGCATGTGAATTGGCTGCCATAGTGTGTCTTAGAACACCTCTGGTAGTGCTTCCTCCCTGTATCTCCAGAGGACCCCTTATTGAACACTGATGCAGAAGAATTTCTCATGTCAAATGAAGTGTATATCAGTTTGTTCTTGGTGTAAAGTGTATGTCAAAGCTAAGTAGACCAACCATTTTGGTGCATCACTGCTTTAGTTTAGGTTCTATTTTCAGTATTTTCTCTCTTTTCACCCCCCCAATATTAGTAGTAGCAGTAAAAGACTTCAGAGATGCATCAAAGGGAGCTAGCCCTTATCTAGAGATTCTCCCCTCAGTTTTGCCAGACCCACAGCAAGAGGGGAGTCTCCATTGTGCTACGTGGAAGAGAGAAGCTCAGCCTTCTGTCAAGGGTGCAATCCACAGCGTCAACACCACCATCACAACTTCTTGCACTTGTTCTTTGCCTAGGCATCTATGGCTTGGGTCCTAGGGTTCTTTGCATGCAAAGTAATGTTCTTGTCTTCTAAGATCATTTTTGCTGCCATCTTTCTGAGAGTTCTTGTTCAGTTCAACTATCATTTCTATTGTTCAGTATGGTTTCAACTTTTTTCACGTTGATCAACCACACTTCTAGCCAATGCACGCGTTGTTGGTGAAACTTCCCACATCCCTTCTCACATTAGTCAATTAAACTGATAGGAGTTGTTGGAAAGTATCGTCACTCTCATTCAGATCAAAGACATAATTGTTTGTATTGAGGTAACAACATTTTCTGCATGATTCTTACTAATAGTAGCAAATAAATGTTGAAACATTTTAAGAATAAAATCATCACATTCAAGATCTAGCATTACAACACATGATCTGATTTTTGAAACAATTTTTAAAATTGTAACCTTCCTAGCAGAATAGGGATCTTTGATTTTATCCATACCTTGGAAGCTTTCCACAATCAATATGAATATTTTCTTCATGGTGTTGTCGTTGTAAGCCGTTTTAGGAGTTGTTATTCTTGTAATTTCACTATTACAAGTGATAACTACAAGTCTCACATCTGGATTTGGGTGTTTCAAAAGCTTGGGCTTAGCTAAATGAGTCATCAATGGATTTATTACTCATTGCATAATCTTAGAATCTGACTTTCTACCACGGATAGACAAATTCCCACTTCCTCCAAAATGCGGAGTAGAACATTTTTTGAATGAGGCTGCTGCTCAAGTTTCTTCCTTGCTCTGTAAAGCTTCATTCCCAAATCATCTTTACTCGTTAACTCCATGATTCATAGGCTATGCATTAGATAGTATCTGCAAAATTTAAATTCTTTCCAACAGGCTGACAAGATTACTAGCTTTGATACCATTGTAATGTTCATTTTTTGTCCAAAAACAACAATTTCGGATTTTTCCGTAAACCCTTTTTGGTAAATTTATTAATTATGATTTTTATATTCACATGCAAATACTAGACTAACACATGCAACACTTAATATTGAAAACCCAAATCGTAATCTTTATTTCTTTGAAATAAGTGCATACCAAATATTGAGGTTGTTACAACTTATCAGCCACAACATGTACAACAGTAAACCCTCATACATATATCATAAAATCTAAGTTTAATGACAAATACCCAACAACAAGGTACTTACTATCAGTGCTGAACAATATAGCTTATGGTTGGGTTTTGAAGGCTGTTTTTAATGTTGTCATTGCTGCAAATGAACATATAGCAGCAGCAAGGGACTTTAAAGAAAGCTGCGTTGATATCGAAGCTATTGACAACTGGCAGCAAGGTAACCCAGTTGGCTGGGAAGTGAAACAACAACATCAAATTGGCATATAGAAGTCACCAAAGACTACGACAACGTCCAACAGCTACTAACTCCAATAAATACCTTTGTCCTTAGTGGTACGACAGTCTATATAGCAGCAAATGCAATTGTAAGGTGCAACACAATAGTGGAGAGGAAACAATAGACCAAAAACTCACACAAAACTAAAAATTGATAACAACTTTCAGCCCACCTGAAATATGGAAATAACTTGACTTATCTGCACAATTGTGATCCTTGAATGGAATCACCTCAATGGGTAAGAGGGTTTTTGTCCTCTACCCCTGTACATTGGAGGGTTTTCGTCATTTGATGGAAAATTTGAACACAGAAGCTCCAACCTGGAAATAGGGTTTTGATTTTAAAGATGAATAATGAATGAATCATCCAAATGAGAAAGCTCTCCCAATCTAAAGACTCAATTGACACTTTTAGGGTTAGGGTTACACTTTTAAGTTTTGCCAATTTTTTTTTAATTTTCATCTTTTCCCTTTTCTCACCGCTTTCTTTTGTTTTCAATAATTATAAAGTAATAGTAAGTTGGCATTTTTTAATAAAATAAAAATTAAATCACTTCGACAACTTAAAATATCAACTTTATTTTTACTTGATTTGAAAAAGGGGACATGACAACATCTATATTTAAATGTTCTGGCAATGTTTATATTCAATTTTGTGAGCCTTGGGTGTAGAGGCCTTGTTGGTGACAATGCATGCCATTGAAACATGGCCTGCATGAGCTGCACTATTTAAGCCAAATTTTGTCCATTCCTTAGGCTAAGATGCCATGTCTGAGGGGTATCTATTCTACCAAACTTCATTTCAGAAATGGACAAGAATTGAGCACTGTTTGGTGGCTAGAAAATCCTTGATTCCACTTGTACACCACGTTTTTATGTAGTGTCGAAATTTCAAACACCCCTTGTTAGAATGGACTTTGTATATAATGTAGAAGTTATTAGTCCACTAGTACTCTGTGTATTCATTTAGTTCGCTTGCTATTAATAGTGTAGTTATTTCTCTTTTTTCTTGTAGGCGCTAAGCATTTTCATATTTCTATTTCATTGTTGAGGGTAGAGTTATGCAGGAGATTCATGACGGTAGTACAAAGTTTAGAATTCTTCCCATTTGTAGCATCACAAAAAAGGGTAAATCCAATATAAATGACAAAGAGAAGAAACCTTTTGGGAAGAAACATATTTGTAACTACTGCAAATTATGTAAACAATTGCAAAAAACGCTTCACGTATAATCACAAATGCAAGTTATTATGTATACAATTGCAGTTGCAAACACCAACACAACTTATGCTAATCCTAAACCTAGTCACACTTTCTTCGATAAATGTAGAGTGCAAAATCACCCTCGAATTACTTGACCACCACCCAAAAGGCATAAATAGCTCTCTCTAAGTTTTTGATGGAAAAAGGGAGTGAGGCACCATTGCAAGCATGGTGATCTCAATAGAATTTGATTTTTAGCTATGTAAAGGGAAATAAGAAAGACAAAATCACGTCGATTGTTTTACATTTGAAAGTCTAAGGCAACTACTTAGGGAACCTTGTAAATGTCAAAAGTTAGTGCCCATTCTAGTTTCACTTCAAGGGTGAAGCACTTTTGAGGGGGTATACTTGTAATGATGTTAAATTAGCTACTAAAATATATAGTAAAAGAGACTGGGAATTGGTTTAGGTATATCAGTTCAAGGTACTTTTTGGGGTGGTATATACATCATTGGATCTTAAAGTGAATGAATGCTTGCTACTATTTGTTTTTAATTGTTAGTTTTCATATCATTCTTATCATGAGCATTATTGAGCACATTGAGGACCAATGCAAAATTAGTAGTTAGCGCTTTAGTACACTTATACATATTCATATCATGATTGGTTGAAGTTATATATATATATATATATATATATATTTAACTCCTTACCTATTGTCTACTTTAAATTAGAACTCTCCTACTTAGAAGATTTTGACTCCTTACCTTCTGGACATGTTCAATCATGCTACATCCTGATTTTGATCCATTTGTTATTTTTCTTCATCCGAAGTATTTCTATTCTTTCAGTCTCCTCAATTGCTCCCATTGATAGAGGGGCTATTGATACCTTTATGAGAAAAATAATGTTGACCAAAGAGATTATTATATAAAGTCTGATTACATTTGCAGCTGTCCGAGTCATAGAATCCCGAATGGGGAAGTAGAGTTCTATTTATTTCTGAAGTAGATTTTACAAGGAGATATTTTTACTCTTTAGATAGTTCAGGTTGTGTTTCCTTCTAATTTGTAGTCTGTACCTTCTAATTTTTAGTCAGTACCTCTATGTTTATTGGATTTTATTTTCTTGGGTGTTCCAATCTTTCTGTACTTGATTCTAGTGCATTCCTAAGTTGTCATTACTGCAAGTCTGATTTTTCAAATCTAGCCTAGAGATTTATGATAATTAGTCTGTCCATTTATCACTAAATATTTAGCTTTTATGTATTACATGCCTCGGTTTAAGTCCGATCTTTGATATCTAGCCTAGAGATTTATGATAAGTATATTGTCCATTTGTCCATTTCTGATTAGATAGTTAGCTTTTCTGTATTATTTGTGTTGCTTTCTAGTTTTTGGTTTTCTTGTGATTTTTCATTCATGATATTGACATTTCTTCAACCTGGTCAGGTTGTTGCTGCTTCACAAACTGGAAAGCATAATGATAAAAGGGAAAGTTATGGCGATGCCCTAATTATTGACCCATGGGGAACTGTTGTTGCTCGTTGCCCAGGTATGCCTCTTTGTGTTAGGAAGTCCAGGAATGAAAACTTGACATTTACAGATATTCCTTCCCCTCACTGAGTTATCAATAAAATCAATGAACGAAACATTCTTTCACCTAGACGTCTAGGCCGGGAGATTTAGTTTTGATAAACTTTGTTTGTTGTATATCCATATTTTATGATTTCTCCTAAGTGAAAACTTAGATTCTTCATTCATGGTGTATAACTAATGCTCTAAATTTGTTTTTATTTTTATCGATTTAAAGTTCTTTGATGCTATTGAACAAAAAGTGTAAACAAGTATGTATAAATATATAACATTCTTCTCAAAATTGGCATTCCTAGTGTCATTGCCTTTATCTTGAATTATTTGAAGATATTGACTTATTGATTTTTTTTAACCAAGAATTTAAAAAAAAATAAAAAATGAAAAATTATATTAAAACAAAATTAGAGAGTACATATTCGAATATGCCAAGCTTGAAAGCTAATAGTCCAAGCTCGGGTATTGAACACAAAGGAAAACCAATAATCATTCATTGATGCAAATCCAACTCTAGAATCTTTCTCAAATCTTCTTGCAATTTGCTTGACCACCAGAATGGAGGCACACCATAACATAGAATATTGTGATTATCCAGTGCCCAATTAGCCAAACTGTCAGCCACTTTATTACTCGCTCTAGGAACATGACAAAAAGAAGTCTCTTGAAACTTTTCTTGCAAACTGCTAATTTTCCCCATTTCTCTAGCTATTTGCCCCACTTTACTAGGGTCTCCTTCAGGGTTTGACGACAAACCCACAATCACCTTAGCGTCTGATTCAATTTGCAATTTTTGACAACCAATATTTAAAGCTTCTTGCATCCCTCTATAAATAGCTTTGATCTCTGCCATATTGTTAGTAGTATATCCTATTTTTTCTGCAAAAATAAAGGCAAAAGATCCATCCACTATTCTACCAATACCTCCAACACTAGCTTGTCCCAGATTTCCGCATGAAGCACCATCCGTATTAAGCTTCCCATACCCATGAAGGGGTGCTATCCAATGACTTTCCTGCTGAGCTTTCTTTTTCTGATTAAAAGCATGCCTTGAAGAGATAGACTGTTGCATTGGGAGTTGGCTACATAAATGTTTCCATTCTGGAGTTAGGGGTTGTGGCAAACTAATCTTATGCTCTATAGATTCAGCAATATTGATTTTGACCATTTCCCAAACCAAATTAATATCTCTACTTTTCTGGCGGAAGATCATATGATTGCGTTCTTTCCAAATATTCCATAGCAAAAGGGAAATGTCGGACCACAAAGCTGGAAGAAGATTTTGACCTTTAGCAAGTTGACATTGCCATTCTCTGCTGATCTGTTCTAATGACTGAATAGGAATCCAGGTAAGATTCAACATTTGGGCTAAAAGCTTCCACAAGTGAATCCCCTTAGGGCACTGGAAGAAGAGATGAGACATAGTCTCTTCATTGTCCAAATACATGACACAGCAAAAGCGGCCATATATACCTCACCTCATCAGGTTTTCTCCAGTTAAGACTTTTTTCTTCAAAAGCAACCATAAAAAGGAACTTACCTTGGGCCATAAAGCAGGCTTCCAAATTTGACTGAAAATACCCTTGAGAGGATGAGGCTCATGCCTAGTAAGAGAGTCATAGCCTGAGGAAACTGTATAACCCCCTGTAGACTTCTTCCCCCATGCTAAAACATCAGGCTTTGGTAGTGTTGAAAGGGGGCAAACTAAGATCATCTTACTAATCCATGACCTTTGATCTTCTAGTATTTGAGTTATATTCCTTAGTCATTATTTGAGTTATATTGTTAATGAGGTGACTCATAGATAAGTATCCAAAATTTAATTCTATTGTCTTCATTGTTCAAATATAAGTTTGGATGCATTATTCAGCCTTGAGAATTCTGAAACTTTAAATTTTCTAATGTTTTGAGTTTCACTTTTTTTTTTCATAATGCATGGATGTGCATATAGATATTCAATTTGTTTTTTTGATTTCTATTTTTTTTATAATGTTTTGAATAAATGATATGCAAGTGCACCTATACCCATGTAGGCAAAATTTGGGGGTCTGTAATAAGTATTCTGTTCACCTGCACCAGTGCATTGAAGTAACTATGGCTATATATAAGGTCAAGAGCACTAGCATGCATAAACATCCTTGCTGTCTGCTACTTGTAGCCTGCTAGGAAAACTGATGTTCCAGAAGAATCCACCAACATCCACTAACTCCTCTTCAATCCCTATCACAGCTTCTTCTGTGCAATTGATTGGAGGGCTAAATATTTATTTGAAATAAGTTGATTGGCTTAGACAATCCTAATACTCCCCAGCATGTCCTTATGGAGGAGGCATCTGTTTCTATAAATTTAGATGTGTCGAGCACTTAGGCAATTGATTTTGCTTCCTTAGACCTATAAATGGTTAGTTTTCCTTCAAGGAACTTCTCTAGAATGGGATGAAGCAAGATATTGGTGCCCAAGGGAGATCTACGGTTGCTAGCTGAAACATTGTATGGACTGGTGTTGCATTGGTTGTGTCTACATACACATGCTGGGGAGCAAACATGCAAAAATGTGTGTTATAGTATGATAAAGCATCCTACTTGGATCTAGAAAGGGGTCAAGATGTATGAAGATTCCTACTAAACCCTTAGGGAAGGATCAAAGTATGCTCATCGCCAAACTTGTCGTCGATAGGTACCATTTGACATTCATCATTGCTACCTTTTTGCATTTTAGGCCCGCTAATTCACAGGTCCAACTAACTTATCTTATTTTCCCAATCCAATATTAAACACGTTAAGGCGGCCTTTAAATTAAATTTTAGAATTAGATGATTGTTGGATATGCAAAAATGGGCTCGTCAAAAGAGCTTTGGAGATTTCTCAGCAAATGCAATTGGCAGGTGTATTGCTATACTTAGCAGCCTGTGACTTCATTCCCCAGTGTGATCCAAATGGGGGCGTCAGAACTGGGATATGTACAAAGGAGAAGTGCTTTAGAGTAGCAGGCCATGACAGGCAGTATAAGAAGGCACATGAATTGGTGGATAAATTACCTTGACATGATGTGATTTCATGGACTGCAATCATTGTTGGACATGCACGAAATAATATTCAATTAAAAGGGTTTGTCAATATCCAAAGCACAAGATTTTTGGCAGTTTATATGCTTTCAAAACTGGATTGTTTTGGAGAAAAATAGATAAAGGTAATGGCTCCCTTTTGCAAACATAATCCCAGAATGTGCCATATCGGAAGCTTTGGAACAGGGCATGGAGTTCCATCAAGATTATTGAAAGTGGTTTATAATAGCTGCTTTAGTTGTGACTGGCTTGATAGAAATGTTTGCAAAATCTGGAAGCATACATAAAGGCACAGAAATTATTTGACAGTTTTTCTAGTTGAAAATGAAGTAATGGTGCAAAGTTAAACTATACAAACAGAAACCCCAGTTTATTGTCATATTGCTAGCATATTTTGTTTGTCAAATTGCATTTTCTTGCTGTGAAACCAAACTTTTGCAACCTTTTCTAGCATCCACCCAGCTCAAGCCAATATGGGTTGATTAAAAATTGGTCAGTTAGATTCGGTCATAAGCACAAGGCCACCCAACTGATTCCTTACAGGCCAAAATAAGCTATATATAACAGTTTAGGTTTGATGCTTTTAAACAATATAAAATTCAGATCAAAACCTTATGCAACCTCACCATTGGATAGAGCTTGTCATTAACTTTCCAACACTTCAAATGGGAGAGAAAGTTAAAATAGAGTCTATTTGACAAAGTTATGGCCTTCGGAAATTTTAATTTGTAATACTGCCCGATCCTGCCACCTATCCATTAGTAACAGATCCAGACTAGACCGAACAAGAAAATAGGAGACATGATAGATATGATTTGGACCATTATTACTAGGGGACGGGTACATGGAGACAACTATGGGTACCAATATGCCATTTTTTAGAAATATAGGAGACGGGTTCTTGGAGACAATAAAATAGTAATAATTAATATTTTAAAGAAAAATTAAAAAATATAAAATGTGAAATGCATTTAAAAACAACTTTATCAACTTCAAAATTTGAAGTACTTAGCAAAAAAATTACTATTAGTAAAGTGCTTAAAATTAATATATAATTAATTTATTAATAAATTAAGAGTAATACTATTTAATTTAAATTTTAAATATTTATATTTTAAAAAACAAAAATGGAGAAACTTTGCTAGGGTTTGCATGTCAGTCTTGTGTTGTGTTAACCTATCTCAACCTATTCTTATACTGCCTCTGCGGGACTTCCAAGACTAAGCTCACATTTATTGCGCTTTATTCTCCGCCCTTTGGGTGTATTTTTTTTTAAAATGGCCCTCAACCAATTTGTCACAACCATTGTTGCTGACATTGGGAAGGAAGGCGCGAAAACAAGCTCAAAAGTTCGTCATGAAGGTTTATTACGAGATATAGATTTTGATAATAATACTTACCTTGATGTTTGTTTACAAGTAGATATTGTTAATAATGTGTGTAGAAGGTATGGAAATAATTGTCTTATTGATTACTATGTTGGCCATATCCCCTTTGAGGACTCCCTCAATGCCAGGATTCGACACCATGGTAACCCTTGGGTTTTCAAGTTACTTGTGTCCATAACCTTATTAAGGGTTTTTTCTTATTCTCCTTTAAGGAGCCCTTTCAAGTCTAGGTCCTCCTTTCTAGGTTGAGTTGTTGGTTCTTTAAGAATACCCTCTTGATTGTGTCCCCTTCGACCCGCAATTTCAAAGTGTCTCAGAAAACCTCCCTTAAGGTGCTTGTTTGGGTTGAGCTTCTAGGTCTTCTGCTTCCTCTATGGGTGTTCCTTGACAAGATTGTCAAATGCATAGGGTGGGTGCTTTGTCATGAGGCTGATAAATTCTACTCTACATGCCCTAATAAGCATGTTTGTGTTGAGGTTGATTAGAAAAAGGATTGGAAAGAGTCCATTGATATTCTAGTAGGGACAAAACGCTTCTCGTAGAGGGTCACCTCTTTCAATCTCCCAAACACGTCTTTAGATGTTCGCACCCAACCATAATATTCGTGATTGTCCCCTTATGGTTCGCTCAAAGTCATCCGTCAAGTAGGAACCACTTGAAAATGAAAAGGTGGCCAAAAAGAATGATGGTTGGACTATGGTGGCTAAGAAAAATATTGTTGTCAGGAACAAGAATCCTAAGGCAACCTCTGTTCCCCCCGTCATAAAACCTCACCAAGAGGAAAAGAGGGAGAAAATTACTCCCCCTCCCGTTATCTTCCCCAGTCTCACATTGATCTCTAGCCTCTCAGGTTCAGGTTTCTCAAGTTAATCGCTTACCGTTAAGTTCTTGTCATGCTGGGACACCCTCTCAAGTGGTCCTACCTTGCAGAGGTCGGACTCTCATCAAGTAATAAATGGGGCTAAATGCCATTCCATTTCGCTCGGAAATTTTATTTTGTTAAACCAATAATCATTATAAAGAAACTGTTTTGTGGCACTTGGTTCAGAAGAAGATATAAAGGGTGCAAAAGGATAATTATTCATGGAGGATTCCTCCCAATAAATGTACTCTCTTGGAATATTCAAAGTCTCACAAAGTCCTCCACAAATTGTGTGCGCACCGCTTGTCAACAGTTGGGTGTTCTAGATTTCACTTGTTTACAAGAAGTTAAGATTTCAAGATTTCTTTTGCATGCTTCTTTGAGGAGTATATGCTTTGACGCATCTTGATTTTCCACTTCGCATGAAGATGGACATTGTGGCACAAGTATTTTGGTTTCACCAAAATTTACCCCCTTAATTATTGACTTGAGAGAAGATCCGTCACACTGAGTTATTTGGGTATTACTTGACATTGATGGTCATTCTTTAGGGGTTCTCAATGTTTATGCTTCGAATGATGGCCCTGATAAAATGGCATTATGGAGATGGCTAGTTGACAATGTGCCCCTTTCCACTTGGCTGATTTGTGGTGACTTTAATATGATTGAGAGTCCCGAGGACAACACTGGTGCCCTTTCGATGAGATGACGTGTTGGAGAACATTAAGTGTGGTATTTGTTTAAATACCTATGGGGCTTAATGGGCTCAATGGACCCACTCCTTCGATAGCATGCATTAACTAACAAGCCATTGTTTACTTGGTCCAATTGCATTGATGGTGCTGATAGGGTCCTCAAACGATTGGACCGTGTCATGCTTTTCGAGTAGCTCATGTTCTCCTTAGTTTTTGACGGGCAAGTTGTCATAGTCCATCCTGAAATTGCCCTTTTTGATCATATTCCCATCAGTTGCAGAGTTATGGGGCGATGGCCATATTAAAGTCCCATGCAATCAATTATTTCTAATAACGTCCCTCCTCAACGATGAGCACACTATCTGACTCATTGCCATAGTGTGGAGTTTGGCTCCATGTCTGCCATACGCTGCTAGCTGGATTGAGTGGTGAAATAAGGCAATCAACCACATTGCCACCTTCCTCAACCACTATGGCAAGCAAATTGCACGAGTTCGGAAGTTGGTCGATGGTGTTGTCATTAGGGAATACCAAAGGATTTTCTCCATCCTTGAGAAAAACACTTTTGACTCACAGCTTCTAGCCATGACTGCTTCTCTCAAGCGCAAGATCAAAATTGTTGACAGACATGTGACCATAGGGGCACAAATTAGGGCTCATTTGCATTGCCTTAAGTTTAGGGAGCGTGTCTCGAAGAATTTATTTAAGTCTCTTAGGGCCAAACAAGCTAAGGAACAAATCAAAGCCATCAAGCTTTCTCATAAGCACCTCACTAGTCTATAGGAAATTTCCTCGGCTTTCTTGGACCATTACAAATTGGTGTCCCTAGCCCAGGAAAATTCAATGGTGAAAGCAAAGGCTTTACAAAAATGTTTGGATGTGGTGCCCTGCAAGTTAAGCCTTTCGGACCAAAAACACTATGATGCTCCTCTTTCTCTTGATGAGCTCTTTCACATAGTGCAATGCATGGCCAATGACAAAGCACCAAGGATTGATGGCTTTCCTTGGGAATTCTATAAAGCTACTTGGAAATTTGTAGGGCCCTACTTGTTGCAAACTTACAAAGAAGCCCTGAAAAATAGGTCATTAGGAGCTATCATCAACAAAGGCAATATTAAATTCATTTTCAAGTTTGGTGACCCAGAGCTTATACCAATTGGTGCTCAATCACCCTTTTTAATGTTTCTTAAAAAATCATTGCCAAGGCCCTAGCAAATCGCCTCCGCCATATTCTACCTGCAATCATTAGACCTAAGCAAATGGGCGTCATAAAATTTAGATATATACTAGATAATTTAACTGCAGTTTTGGAAGGAATGGAATGGGATCAAGCCTCTTGCCAAAGGACCATCTTTCTCAAACTTGATTTTGAAAAAGCTTATGATCAGATAGAATGGCTCTTTATTCTTGCTATGCTTAAGGCTTTGGGTTTTAACCAATTCTTTCTCTTGGCAGTGCAAACTTTGTTTTCTGATTCATCACCCTGCCGCATCATCAATGGACACAAATCTGATAGCTTTGGACTTTTTCTCGTCATCAGATAGGGTTGCCCTCTAGCTCTTGCTTTACATATTTTAGCCATTGAGGTGTTTGGTTATCTTCTTGCTCATAGAGCAGATTGAAGACTTATGAGGGGTATTGTTCTTCCTAATCACTCCTCTCAGCTCATCAATGGACATTTTGTAGATGATACCTTCCTCACTCTCGACGAGCAAGAAGCTTCCTTCAAAGAGTCGTGTAGATGCCTTGACATCTTTTGCAAAGCCTTAGGGTCTAATCTACAATGGGCCAAAACCCATCATTACAGGTAGAGCAAGATGCCTTTCCCTGAATGGCTCCATCGCTATCAATGGAAGTGGATACATAAAGGAGATAGATTAAAATTCCTTGGTATTCCTTTTGTTTTTGATAGCTTTCCTTCAGATATGTGGCAGTATGTTATTGATAGAGTGGAAAAGAAGGTTTTATATTGGATTTTCAAACCTCTCTTTTTAGTCGGTAAGTTTCAGGTTTGTACCAAACTCTTTGCAGCACTCATGTTTACTACTGTTCACGTTGGGCCTCCTCCAAAGACTCGTATCACAAATTAGCAAAGGTTCTTAGAGACTTTCTTTGGGTCAATGCTAAGAAAACTAGAGGCTATCACAAGTTTGCTTGGGAAATCTATTGCCTTCCTCATGACAAAAGGAGGAATGGGCATCATTGATGTCTATAAAAAAAGTATTGCCTTTTGTGCTAAGTTGGTTGTCAGAGCAATTGAAGGTAATGAGGCCTAGAAAAACCTTCTAAGGAATTTCATTTCTACAAGTACCCCCCTATGGCAAAAACAATTAGAAAAACATTGGTTTAAACACTTTGTTGATTACCACTGCCCTTGTTAGGATAGAAGGTTCTTTTGTTGCCAAGAGCTTTTGGAAAGCTTTTGAAGCTGTCAAGCCTTTTTTTAAATGGGTTGGAGATGGATATCATAGTGGTCTTTCTTTTAACGATCATAATATCTAGTGGTCCCCTATAATGACTAATACGAGTCTTCCTTTAGCAGAAATGCCAGGTATAAAAGCTCTATGTCTATTTAAAAAAGAAATTCACATTATAAAGGATTTGACTTCTTCTCGACAATGGATCCCATGGCATTTGCCAAATGACAAATATAAGTTGCTTAATACAGCCTTACCTTCCATTTTGCATATTGAATAGTTATGCCACATAAGATGGGATTACATCCTCCATGTACATGGTGGAAGGACTGGAGATGGAACTGTGACACTCAGTTCAAAAATTACTCTATTGGTCTCATTTATCAAATCAAGAGCCCGTTCTCTTATGCTCTAGACAAGCTAAATAGGTGTTGGAATTTAAGTTCTTCGCCTAGGACTTGGCTCACCAGACTTAATAAAATATGGAATACCAAGCTTGAGCCCATGCTCACATATTTTCTTTGGTGTTTGGAATATTGAGGCCTTCTTCTTGGGGAACGCCTCTTACATATTGGATCTACTCAACCTAGATGTCTGGCCTTTTCTAGACTCAAGTCATTCATATCTTCTTAGTTGTGTCCAAGAGCCCCACAACCTTTTCCAACCGTTCCACTCACAACCCTTCTCTTGGTGGATGGTCTTTTTTGGGGATAAAGCTCAGTGGCCGGCATATATTACTTTTATATGGAACTTCTTCAGAGCTATAATTTTATTCCAGCTATGGAAATTTAGGAAATTTGCTATTTTTAATAATGAAGAACCATCTTCATAGTTTTCTGTTAATGACAAGGTGTTTGTTCTCTCTTCGGCTTTTATGCAAATCCAAGCTCAAGTTGAGAAGACGGCACCTGAGTTTTCACACTTGTAGGAGCTGCTCAACCCCTGGGGTAGTGCTCCTTGCACTATGAGCCATGTACCCCCAAATCAATCACCTCATGGCTCCCCTCCTTTGGCACCTAGGTGGCGGCAGCAGAGCTACTCTCATAGCTGCAACCGTTTCTCCACTCCTCCTCAATGGGGGGTTAGAGTCCGCCACCGCCGCGTGAGAAGTCCACTATTGGCTTATCGTGATGGAGCTCGCTTATGCCATGGGGGGTGGTCCGGTTGGTAGCTATGTTCAGCTGCCTTCTAGTTGGGGCATCACTGTTTCATTAACCCTCCCTGCCCCCCCACCCCGTCTCCCTCGAAACCACTCAGGATGGTGGGGTGGTGCTCGTTCCTCCTCCAACTGAACCTTCTGCTTGGAGCGCCCAACCTCCCAAGGATGATTCATCTCCACCTCCTTCTCGGGCTGCAGCTTGTACCTAAAGATATGTGCTTTTATGTTTTTTGATGTAATCTTGTGAATTCTGGACTGCCGTGTGTAGCAGGGTTTTTTTCATTTTGAGTTGTGCTCTCTTACTGGTGTGGAGTGTGGGTCATGCATACCAACTGTTCGCTTTATTGTTCTAACCATCCTTTTATTATTATTATTATTATTATTATTATTATTATTATTATTATTTTGATTAATAATAGATATAGTGATGTGTTCCAATATATATATATATATAAAATAAAAAATCAATCTATTTCTAATAGTAATAATCTATGATTCTATAGTCTATTGATCGTTGTGGCAATGTCATGGTAATGCCACGACATTGCCACGACAGTCGGACCCTAACACTAAGTAAAAAGCTGAATGGGAAAAACCAAAAAAACGTAAAAGTAAAACAGCCTAAGCCCTATGCATTGCATAGTCAAAATGGAAACATGGGAGAAATGACAAAAGGGAAAAGTGGCAATTGAAACACTAAACATTGAAGAATCGAGATTCAGACAAACAATAGATTGGAATGATGTTTGTGGTGTTTTTATAAAAACTTGCAGTAGGGTTGTAGGCAGACAGATTTTAGGGTTTTTGTTTAATTTTCATCTGTTTTAATTTGGGAGACGGGCCATGGGCAAGAGGAGACAGGTCAGGAGACTTTGACAGTCTCCGAATGGTGTCTCCAGCATGGGAGATGTTTCCGTACCCATCTCCCATACTGGAGACGTGTTCCCTTATCGGAGATGTGCCCTAGGTGGTGGGGAACGCGTCTCCCTACAACACTGGTCTGGATTGAACCCATCATTGTGACAGCAGAAAACTGAAACGGCCTCGGGTGGCTCGAATTTGTCACCAGGACATAAATAGCAGGTTCATTCATGTCTGAACCTATCCTGAATAAGACAGAAAAGTAAGACAACCACCTAAATTGGAAGTTGGGTCAATTGGCATCCCAATTGTTGAGTTGGTTCACAGTTTGGAGTCTTCTATGTCAGTTTTACAAAATCTTGGTTAAGTAAGAGCCTTGAAGGAAAGCTGAACAGTCATTTAGAGAGGAGTTCTGAGTTGCAACAAGAGGTAGAAACTAAATTTGTAGAGCGAGTACAAAGAATCGGACATAGAATAAGCAAGATGGGTTGTTACATGAGTCAATGACCTTGTGATCTTGTAACCTTACATTTTTGATGATAAATGAAAGAGGCACAACCGCATTTCGAAGCTGGGGTTTTCCCACATTGGATTTACCCAGGGTGTATCTTGTATCCCTCATGTTGTGTGTTTGTTGCCAATTTTTCTTATCACTAGTTCATTAATTTTATTTACAGTACTTAAGCAAACGATATTCTTTTATGTTAAGCTAATTTCAAGCATAGTTCTTGCCGTCTTGGTACACAACAAGAAATAGAAGTTAAATCAATTATATACATTAGCATCTACTTATTTGTCACACCATGGAATTTGTGTGTGAAAGGAGCACGTTCGTAGCAGGCAATTAAGTGTATGCAAATCTGATTTACATCAGTGTAGGCATGAAGGTGTGCATGTACACATTGCAAATTAAATAGAAGATGTAGACACAAGCCAAAACATGTAATACATTTCAGTTTCCTGCATCATGTGTTAGTGTCAGTAGCAACAATTTGCATTGGGGCAACATACATTAATTGGATTGATTTTGAGCTGGTGATGCTCAGGGCTCAAACGCACACAACTGTTTGTTACATACTTGTCTGTGTTACTACCCTGACCAGCAGGGGGACTCGATCTGTCCACCACAGTTCCCCACCCCTATTGTATGCTTATGCAATGGTCACATTCACATGCACTCCTGCCAACCCAAGGAATTCCTCAAATCACATATGAGATAGCGTGGGTTTGCTGCTCAATCTCCTTTATTGCTTGCTGAAGGTAAATGCCGAATACATCACCTCTGTGTATTCGACAAAAGGGTTTGCCCTACCCAAGGATTTAAAATGTGTGTTTATGAACCATAGATTAGAATGACCAACCGATCATAGAGCATGTGGTATTAGAGCATAATTTCCATGTGACTTGTATAAGCGTTTTGCGAACACATCAGTTGTCTCTTTGCTCCCATATTTGATATTTGATGAGGAGTTGGAAGACATATCTGGTTTCATATATCAACCTTAGGAAAAGCTTTGAAGAGGAAAATAGTCCAAGAGCTTAGAGGTTTAAATCAGCTATTTCAAGAAGAATATCAAGAGTTGAGAAAGATGGTGCAACATCTGGAAAGGGAGAATCACGAGCTGCAAGATACATTAGCTAGCCATGAAGGATTCCTCATTGGTACTATGGAGGAGCTGCAACAAAATTTGGTTGTGGAAGAAACGATGCTGGTCAAACTCCAAGAAGATTGTGAAGAGGAAATAAGGGTCTACTCAAACAAGTTGATATGGGGCCCAAGAGGAACCTACTGGAAAACCACACTTAACGGATTAAATGGGATATTGCAGAAGCTTATACTGAATGACACAGTCTGAAGGATATATCAAAGTGCAATGAGAATAGGAAAGAGGCAAGAAGATAATGGGCACCAATTAGAACTGCAACTGCAAAGTTATATTATGTAATAGTTTTGTACAATGATCGAAGAGATCAGATGTTATTGTGATGTCTGATCACTACTTCCTAGTCTATTGACTAACTCTTTGACTAGCTTACAAAGAAGGATGGTGTACATTAATATACAAGTGAAGAAGATGAAGGGTCAGTTGAACCGTTACAATAGTTAGGTGCAACCATAGTTCACACACTCATATTCAGAGAGTACTTGCCTAGCCAAAAAAAAATTTACTCGGCAAATACTCACCAATACTTGGCAACTTAAAAAAATATTTGAAACGTTTTTAAAAAACACAAATTTTATAGCAATTACAGTTACATAATGTATCAAATGAGTTTGTAAAACTTTGGGAAAGTTTTTTCTATTAGTTTTGAATATAAAGAGTACAAAATCGCATAATCATGCGAATAAAACAACAAACTGATACTTATAAATTTATGATAATTGTTATTGAAAATCATCATCATAAAGTTACAAATTACAAAAATCTAAAATTTCCTCTTCCTTGTTCTAGTGAAAAATATGGCAGATTGAAAGAGTCTAGTCCTCGCACTTTGTTGCGCCTCCTCGCTTTGCCTAGAACATTGCGCCTGTGGCTCCACCCCGGTATTAGATGGCAGTGAATCCTCCTTTGCCTCATGTTCAACAACATCTACAAGGACGTGATCCAATCCAATCTCTTTTGCTTTTGCTAATATACAAGGAACTCCTTTAGTTGTTTCTTGAATGCAAGGTGTCTATCATACCTACATCTTTTCATGTAGCCTTCGTACCTCCTATGATGTCTCCTTGAAATCTTGAAACCTTGAAATATGGCTAAGTCTGAAATCCTAAAGCCTTGAAATCTAACTAAGTCTGAAATATGATAGGATCTTCCAAAACCTAGAATTTGCATTATAACTCCTACATGTCCCAAACCACTCTCAAACATCTTGAAAGTGTGTATGTGTGTGTATGTTAACACATCTAGTTTCTTATACTTAAATGTTTATTTCATAGATATATTGTTGCCTCAAATGTTGTGTGATGAAAGTGTGGGGGCATGCATGCTTAAAAAGGACAAAAATCTGTGTTTTTTCCAAACTTTTCTACATTTTGACCATATTGGCGAGTACTTGCCATGAGTATTGTGGAGATACTCACCTAGTCTAAAAAAAATACTCGTGAGTTTTAACAAAGTTTACTCGCCTAGGTAATTTCTTGACGAGTACTCGCATGCTCATAGAGTACTCGCCGAGTATGTATACTATGGGTGCAACTTCTTTGTAACTGATCATTAGTTTGTCATTTTCTGCCAATGCCACTACGGAGCTATGCAAAACAATCCTGATACTGTCAAAGTTGTGTGACATCAACGATGAGGAGTTAGGACTTCCGGTATGACCACATGTCCTTGGGATGATGTTGAAGTAGGTGGTGAAGACGACACATGCCATAGAGCAATGTCATTATGCTACATGTCGATCAAAGGCCGAGATCCTCCTACATTAGTTGCCCCTCCTTGAAGAGCACCAGTCCCCATTTTGTGCAATTGTGGAACAAGATGTGGAAAGAGGTTAGAAACCTAAACTTATGTAAACCATTTCTCTAGGAAGGTACTTGACTTGCTTTGATGATCTGAAGGAGAGGGACCTCTTATTAATGTGTCCATTTGACCCTGGGATCAATAATTTGATCCGATTCTATTGGTGCACTTTAGTCAGGGTTGATATCTACTTGCAGAAATGTCTGTGCAACATTTGAAGTATTCAACAAAGGTGGGAAATAATGTCACTATAGTTTTGTGTTGAAGTCTAGATGTAAGTCTAGATTAAGCTTGAAAACGTTATTTCCTACTTGTTTGGTGATGGTGTAGGGCCTTGTACCAAAGTGGACGAAGCTTGTGGTAAGGTCTTGACAGTCTTTCCTCTTTCCTTCTACAAATGAAGCGTTACTCAATCACCAACCTAAAAGTTGTGTGGTGTTCAGGGTTCATCATGGTGTTGCTTGTACTTAGCATTTGCCTTCTGTAGAATGGTTTGCACTTGTTGTTGATTGTTTTCAATGAACTTAATAGCCTTGTTGACTTTCTTTTGAGCCGAATGAGTTGCTACTCTTAATGGTGTTATAAGATAAGCTACATCAATGGGTATCAGAGGTTAGAAACCCAACAAGACCTGAAAAGTGCTATGTGTGGTAGAGTCGTGCAGAGCTCTATTGCAGGTATGCCTGATGAAAGAAAGAATCTCATCTCATGTGCGTCGCTTCTTTGAATTTTACATTTGTAGAAGATGCACAATCATCTTGTTTACCATTTTTTTTTGTCCATCGGGTCTAAGGATGGAATGGGGTAGACTTGTTCAACTTTGTGTCCAATATAGACCAAAGTGCTTTGTAGAATTACCCAAGGATCTAGTATCCCTATTAGAGACGATAGTTTTTGGGATTACGAAGTGGATCTAGACATGCTGAAAATACAGTTGAGTTGTTTTTAGAACTGAGATTGCTTTCTTACAAGGTGAGAATTTCCCTCTTTGAAAATCTATCAACTACTACTTAAACACAATCATTACCATGCTTGGTATTGGGGTAGCTTGAAAGGAAGTTCATGGAATCAAATTTCCACAGTTTCATTAGAACTAGCAGAGGTGTGTATGTACCTTGGTTCTTATTGACCAGTTTGATAATTGCAACAATTGTTTTAGATGACCGGTTTTACAACAACTGTTGTATATGAATGGTGGCCAGCAAGGTATGACATCACTCTCCTAGGTTGATGATTTCCCTAAAACTTGACGAAACCCTCACAAATCCCTGCGTAGTTGTCTTAAGGATAGCGATATGTGTCCCTCAATTGTACGACAACCTCTCTAAGGTACGACAACCCCTGAACAATAATAAACCCTGATATATGTCTCTGATAATCCCTCACAAAATTGTGGGAACTGATAACAACCTCCAACCAATTGAAAGCTGAAATTAAATTCGATCTGTCAACACAATTAAGATCCCTAGATGGAATCACCCCAATGGGTAAGAAGGTTTTCGTCTTGTAAACCTGTACATCGGAGGGTTTTCGTTCTCAGATGGAAAAGTTGAACGCATAAGCTCAAACTCTAGAACATGCTTTTGATTTCAATAATAATGGATAATAATCCTTTTGAGCCCAACTCTTATTTTATAATTTTTTTTTCAGTTGCCATAACCCTAAAAGCAATTAAAACACTTTCAGATAAATAATACTTTTTGGCACAATCACCCTTTATAATAATAATGTGTCCTTTTTCTCTATTATAAAATAAAGTAACTTTAGGACGACTTAAAAATATTATATTAAATTATTTTCCTAATTTTATCCCTTAGCCTATGGGAAATAAGAAACAAGTTACAAATCTTATGATTGGTTTAATTTTGAAAGGGGGACATTGACACTCTTGTGAGATGAAACCCACCTTCATTCGACCACCTCCACCAAGATGCTTTTCCTTGCAGCTTACTCTCCCTTGTGGGCTTAAACCCATGTTGACTGACCACCTCCTCCTAAAGCCTTCTTGGCTTTGTTTGCTCATTATCCAACCTACTGTTGGATTCTTCTTTATGCCACCCTTCTCTATTTGCAGCTCCTCTTCTCTCATCTCCAATATTACCTCAATAGATTCAACAAACATTTGACCATCCAAATGATCATCAATAGACTCTAGTACTACCTTAAGCAACTCCACCTCTACTGCAACATTATCTTCTTTGCCATGTGTTTCTAATGCTTGTAGAAACAACTCTTCAATCGCGTCATCTTTTGTATGTATCTTTGTTGCAACCTCATAGTCTTCTCCATATGCTTCTGCTGATATGCAAATCAGCTCCTCCTCACTTCTTGTGAACTCAAGCGGTTGACTCTCTTCACCTTGGAAGGCCTCTTTGAATGCCTTCTTTCTTTCCATTTCTGCCCTTGCACATTGGCTACAATCACAAATCAGTTAAAAAACATAAGACTTAATAGTCCCCATAGGTGCTTCGTCCATCTTTGCACTATTAGCTTGATTTCCACCAAGCTCGAGCTCCTCAAAGCTTCATTCATTTTGCCGACTCCTCAGAGTAGTATGTATTTAATTCTCATCCTTTTTATATCAACTCTAGGCTGATTACTATCTCCTTTCATCTCTTCCATGTCATGTGCAATGAACCTTGCACTCTCCTTGCCCATATGAGGAAAATGGACGCCCTAACTCATAAGAGTCTCTCCTTCAACATCAATGTGGTCTACTCGCACATGTGCCTCGCCATTGGTATCTTTCTTCTTGGTAGATCCATGTCCACCTTCTTTGCTAGCCCTGCACATTGAACAAATAGATTAAGGGAATCAATAGTTCCCACAAACACTTCTTCCCTATTTTCATCATGCCCTAAGGACATGCTGTCCAACTCTTCTCATCTGCTCAAATTCTCCTCGCAGCTTTCTCTCTTTCTTGATGGACTCCCAAAGACCATTCTCAACAACCACCATGGTTGTTCTCTCCTCATCCTTCTTTCTAATTTCTTCTTCACATGGATGGTTTGCAACCATACTCTCCTTGTGGGCATTAGCTTGCACATCAACCCCCTTTAGTGTTTCCTTTATGGAAACTTGCAACTCCTCATGGCTGCTTTCTTCATTCCAATTTATTGTTTCCTTCATGGAAACCTGTAGCTTTCCGTGGTTGTCTTCAACCCTTCTAATCTCCAAAAGAGAAATGACAAGTGCATTGCCTTCATTAACCAAGGATGATTCTGAATCCTCCCACTTAATCATGTTACAAAGAACAAAATGCATGCTCACACTCATGCCTCTACTGGGCTTATTCAGTGCATAAACATGGAGAAAAATAATAACACATTCCAACATCAACTGGTTCCTCTATAGGTTCTTTCGTCCAACAATAGTAGCTCCAACTATCATCCAAGAGAACTCCAAAAAAGAACCATCCAAATAACCCACTAGAAAAACCCCTTGTACAAATGCCATTTTCCTATTTAAAGAGATAGGAGGGAATGGACTGACCCTTCGCCTTCCACTGTGACCTTTCACATTCTGATGTGTCCCTTACATTTCATTGTGACCTTTCATCTTCTATTTTCTGTCCTTTTTCTGTGCTTTGTCGGAAAAATCGATTTTTTCAGTCTTGTCAGGGATTGACTGTATCTTCAAAACAAGAGTGTCGGCCGATTTATTTCCATGAGGAACATCGGCGTGTGACATGGTTCTTGGAACAGGTTTATCGTCCAGTTCTATTCCAAGAGGAACACCGACACGGTTCTTGCAACAAGGCTTTCGGTCAATTTTGTTTCGAGAGGAATGTCAACATCTGACATGGTTCTTGGAACAAGGCTATCGACCGATTATGTTCCAAGAGGAACATCGACATTCAACACAGTTCTTGGAAAAGGTTTGTCGGCTGATTTTGTTCCAAGAGGAATGTCAACATCTAACACAGTTCTTGGAACAGGGTTGTCGGTCGATTTTGTTCCCAGAGGAACATCGACATCCAAAGCAATATCAGGGATTTAATTTTTGAGACTCTAGATAATTTTTTTGGGCAAGTGTTAAATATGAAAGTTATTCACTTTGACTTGGTCTACACAATGGACAAGTGCTTGAGTCCTGATCCAACATCCAACTTCTCCATGACGAAATAACCACCAAACAAACAAGAAAACATACCACTCTATTTTTGGTTGATGCAAGATTGCCCAAACCCTTAGACGCTCCTACATCACATAGTTATCTCATCTCTTTCTTTATGGACTAGATTGTTGAATTTGCCTCCACATTTTCAAACAAATGATGTCTTGTTATGGACATTGTAAATTCAATTGAATAATTACTTCATTCTTACAAGTTAAATAACAAAAACCTGTTTACGTACACCAGAATTTGTGTTTGAACCCGAGCAAATTGAAAATACTTAGGGAAACTTGAAATAGGATATATTTGAAGATGGTGGCCTAATTGACTTTGTGAAAAATATGAAAGTTCTTCTCAATGCTCAAGAAAATATATTTCTACAGGCAAAGAAGAGAAACAACAGAAGGTTAAATAGTAGTCTAAGGAGAAAAGTCAAAATGTAAACTAGTTTAGTGAAAGCAATACTTTATGACTGGTTGGTATATGATGCAAAATGCAAGTTCTGGATGATTTTAATGGAATTTATCCTTCCAAACAAGTAAAAAATTATGAAATTGATCCTATTGCTTCTTTTAACATCATTTATTAGGATTGATAAAATAACAGGTGAAAATGTCTGTATCAATGTTCAAAGAGAGAAGAACACATTTCTTAAAAATATACATGCATTGATCCCAATGGTTGTAATGTATTTTCACCCTTAAGAGCATTTAATATTTATGAAAATACCCCAAAATATGTATCCCTAATATGTTATGATTGATTGAAGTTATGGTTAGTTTGAACTTTGAAGGGTTATATTTCATCAATGCTGTTGTGTTGTATGCAAACATGGTTTAATGAACTTATATATGGTTGTTGGCAACGTGTTCTACTGCAGATCGTTTATCAACAGGTATAGCAGTGGCTGAAATCAATCCATCTCTTATAAATTCTGTGAGGATGCGCATGCCTGTTTCAGAGGTAATGTTTACAGATATTCCTAGATGTTGGGTGTGATTTTATGTTTCATTTATGCTTACAAGATCAAGAATCTTGGCTTATGAGACTAATATATCTGATTATCTTTTCCAGCATCGCAAACCAGACATATATGCTAAAAGCTCAATGCCATCAGCTGTGGAAAATATGTCATTCCTGTAAACACTTTTTCTAGTCAAGGATATATGTGCCGAGATTTTAGGCGAGTACTAAGAATGAAACACTCTGCTAGCTTCCTAACCTTTGTTTTATTACCTTCATAATTGGAAGACCAGGATGGTTTCACATATTTTGAGTTCAAAAGCATATATTCATCACCTTGTCAACAGTAGTAAATGCTAGTCTCAGATGTTATTTTTGGTTTCGTAATTGATTGAAACATTACCATTTCTAACTTTGGTGCTTGGACTTCATAGTATCCCAAATATTGTGCTACATTGAATTATGAGTTAAGTGCACTATATGATTATGAATAGAAGCACTGAAATCCATATTGAGTAACTTAATAGTTTGTTCTGGTAAGAAGTAGATTAACGGACTTGGGTTATTCTGAATCTTCCCGTCAATAAGACATTGTTTAACAAATTGATTTTACCCTTTGATAAAAGAGATTTTCTCCTATTTAAAATTTAAAAGAATGTAGCCAAAAGAGAGCGATACATGTATGGAAGATCATCTCCATCACCATTATCTGCAAAGGTAATTTAATCATAAAAATTACCTTTTAAGAGTTCCAATTTTGAGAATTTATTGAATATGGCATGGGACATCATGATTCCTCACTAACATGTGAATCTTTTTTACTTCCTCATAAGTTTTCCTGATCTAATCAAAATTTCCCATCCTGTTGAGGGTCAACTTCAGTAAATGGACTGCATATGGTTTCTAAAACATGTGACAATATCCAGCCTTAACTAAAAATCAAGCTGAACTACATTTTTTTGCATTGTTCATGATGACTTGGAAAACATTATTAAAAACGATTATTTTTAATTTTATTGCATTGTCTGTGATGACTTGGAAAATGTTATTATAATTCACTGGTTTGACGGACTCTATAAGAATGCCAACAATTAATTGTTCATCATTCACCTCCCATGGAAGTTGACAACAAGTTTTTACCATCTATCTATGTCTTGCAGATTATATGATCTTTAATGCTTCTAAAGAGAAGAACATAGAAGAGTTGTTGGAGAAGTTAAACAACTTGTACCAGATAAAGTTGGCTACAAACAAAGTATTCCTAAAGAATTAGTCATATAGTGTAAGGATGAAGGAGAATTCATCCATTGCTTCTCACTTGAATGAGTTCAACACTTCAAACAAGAGAAAAAATATGAAAGGAGGATTCAAAGTGTGTGGCTTACCTTTCATTCATTGGATGTATATATGGCATTATCTAATCCTTATAATTAGTTTACCTCTATGAGGCCTATTCTATACCTTATGTATATATCACTGCATGCAGATATCAACTTGTTTGTGCCTTCTATGCCTTATGATCTACAAAACATATGTGTTATCTATATCCCCCTGACTCCCTGGGGGATCTAGTGGAACTATAGGAGGGTTAGGTGGAGATTTACGCAGATGGTTAGGAGGGTTGGGTGGAGGGTTAGGCAAAGGATTAGGTAGATAGTTAAGCAGAGCATGCTGACCTATTACATAAAAATTACAAATCAAACTATGCAAAACATTCACAAAAATTTGATTTAATCTATATAACTTACCTCTTCTTCATGATAGCATCATTGATCTCACAAATGTGGGATTTAACACTTTCCATGTGAACTGGAGGGAAAAACATGAGTTGGAGGGTAGCTAGAGGGAAAAACATGAATGTAAAGGAGCAAAAGTTAAATGATCAATTTGGGTTTTTTTCATTTTAATGAGCAAATAATGATGTTACATTGGAGTTGCATGAAGTTCCTAAAGGATATTTTTGTTTAAGAAGAGAATTCTTACAGAGGTATAATCTATCTTTATACCATAATGCATCACCATTCCATGTGAATTTTTCAAATCCACCCAAACCTTATCACAATAAACCATGTTAGCAAGGGTTACAAAGCCTAAAGTCTAACATTAACCAAGTAAAATAGATTAGGTATACAATAGTTTAACAAAGATAATATATTATTTTTGTTTTTTTGAAGAGAAATAGTGGCAAAGAAAAAGTTTTGGAAAAATATGCAGCTTGGTGAAGAAATTCTTTAGGTAGCAGGTGGCAATAGGTCCAGATATGATAGTATTCAAATGATGCTAAGAGTTCATCCATTAGTTATTTTTACTATTATATAACATCATTATTACACTGGTAAGAGTCATTTATTTGATTGAACACAAGTTAGTAGTTATTCACCTTAGCATCAATCATAACCATCCCATTGATTGATGTCATAAAAATATTATGACGTGTATTTTTATGCACATAACTGAGAGAGGTTTGTGTCCATATACTATTGAAGAAGGGTTTTAGGAAGTTTTAGACCCTAGGGATGTACACAACCATTTTGGGATTTTTTGATCACTTTCAAGAATACCGCCACATTGTATGAAATAAGGCAGTGTCTAAGATCATTATCCACTTTATAGAGGCTCTAATGTATTACTTTAGATACCTATTTCTAGCATCAATAATCACTATAAAAACTCAAGTAAGCCATAAATTAGGTTTGCATCTCTCTATCTCTCTAATTCCACTTTCAATTAAATTTTTCTCAAGGTATTTTCATTCAATCTCAAAAAAAATAGTTATTTATTTAATATTTTATGTGTTTAGATTAGGTTTAAATTTCCCCCATCCAATTTATGTGGATGGTGTAGTGTTTTGAGTATTTGTGCACCCTCTATGTAAAACATTTTGAAGAGAAGGAAACTCTGAATTTGTATTAGCAGTTTTGATGTCTTAAGGAATTCCCTCATACGTTTAAGAAAATGAATTTGAGAGGGGAGTTTAGAAATCTATATATGGGATCCTTCATCAAAGTTTATATGTTGCATAGGGTTTGGTGAAGATTTGATGAAGTTTCAAGGCTCTAATTTGCTAGAATATTAAATAATAATTTAAATATAAGTTGTAGTGATGGGTCCAAAAATACAATTTTTTGTCAATAAACAAGCAACTTCTCGAGCTATAGATTAATCCTTGACCATGATGCATTGAAAGAAATGAAGCTAAGGGAAAGTGTGTTATCATAAGGGTCTAATAACCCAATGGAAAGCTTCAAAGGATCAAATAATAGAGATGATCAACATTCAAGATGGAAGGTAGATTCTTGGTTTCAAAACAATTAGTTTTGGACACTTAAATGTAATTCTGGGAATTGTTATTGACAAGGTCCAATAATTCATATAGAGCATTTTACCTCAAATCATCCACAGTGAACCCTTCATCATCTTTCAATGGATGGAATTCCTAAACCAACATACATGTTAATCTTAGTCTTATTCTTTTACATATAATCATGAACTTATATAAGTTATGTGGCTACATACCAAACCTTGAAACTCATATTAGGTTACATATATTTCTAGTCTCAAGTAACACTCAAACACTCAAACTAGAAATCATACTAGAATTCACTTGCACTTACATGAGCAATTATATTGGAATAACTACATCAAACTTGATCCCCTTTTGATGTATTAGTATGTAGGAAACACTCAACACAAGTATACAAAGAGTGGCATTAGCAAGGTATATCTCCAAAGATATATGTAAGTTAAGGTCAAAACTTGAGGCTGATTGTTCTTCACCATTGGTTGATGCCACTCGGTATCGACAACTTGTTGGCAGTCTCATCCACTTGACTCACACCAGCCTAACATATCATATGCAGTGGGACTTGTCATTAGGTTACATATATTTCTAGTCTCAAGTAACACTCAAAACACTCAAACTAGAAATCATACTAGAATTCACTTTCACTTACATGAGCAATTATATTGGAATAACTACATCAAACTTGATCCCCTTTTGATGTATTAGTATGTAGGAAACACTCAACACAAGTATACAAAGAGTGGCATTAGCAAGGTATATCTCCAAAGATATATGTAAGTTAAGGTCAAAACTTGAGGCTGATTGTTCTTCACCATTGGTTGATGCCGCTCGGTATCGACAACTTGTTGGCAGTCTCATCCACTTGACTCACACCAGGCCTGACATATCATATGAACATATTAAATGGCCACAAACTATTCATTTTTGGTGACTAGTACAAGTGAAAATGTAGGTTGCTTTCATAAAATATACTTTTATTTTATTCTTATTTGAAATTTGAAAGGGGGTTACATTAAATTTAGTTGGTAGCCTATCGTGTTTTAGAGATGCATGTGGAGTAAGGTATGGGGAGGTTAAAAATAATATTTTAACACTCCTTATTTTTGACCTTTCTACCATGGTTAAATGGACTTTTCTTAGTCTCCAAAACCTCCTTATAACTTCTCTTTACCTTCCCAAATTCTTTTTCACTCTTTTTATGCAAGTTCAGAGCTTCATTTCAAAAATTCATATCTCTATTGATAGAATCTATAGCTAGATTATTGAAATCCATAACTACCCTATCAAAATCTATAGCTAGACTATTATATCCTTGCTATGGGTGAAAACATTTCATTATAGTATTGATTTAGCCTTTTATTATATCCCTTCACCACTAGCCTTCCCTTATGCCTCTCTATCTTACCTTCAATAGTAGTTTTTATCTTGTATACCCACTTAACTCCTAGCACATATCATTTCAAGTCAAAATTAGAAAACATATTTTGGTGTTATGGATCACTCTTTTCTTCTAATTCAGAAGCACACAACGCATGCACATGTTATTTTATGTCAACAACATCTTAAATGTGATATGTTAATTATATAGTCTACATACATTGTTTAAATTTAGTTTTATCTGCAAACCTTGGCTCTTTAGTGTACAAAATAATCAAATTACTTAGAATGCCCTGTTATTGGCTCAAAATTTGATTGGATTAAAATTGGAAATCAATGTTGGATGTGTTTGATCCGTTATCCCATTTAGGATGTTGTCAACACCAAATAACAAAGGCACGTGTCTCGTACAAGAGATTTGACAGAAAAGAGCAATCTAGAGCACCTAGATGCAAAATTGATATTTTGACTCAAAATAATCTGATCAAAGTTAGTTGGCCCATAAAATGCATTGCTCTATTTAATGATAACCTGACCAAAATCCTCTTTATAAATTATAATATTTTTGTAACTAATACCAAATTATTAGTATTAATTGTTAATGATCAAGGTTGGTAAGTATGAATTATCAACACAAACCAACCCATACAGATCCTATAATTAAACTAAAGAAACCATCTTTAGAAGAACAATTTATCAAAGATGCTATTACTCACTTATCTTCAAAAACCAATGATGAACCACCTCTTACCTCTAAACCTCTGACTAATTTGCATCCTCTTAAACATACTAAGAGGTATGCCAATGCAACTAAACTTATACACATTTTTATAAATGTGCTAAGTAGAAAGGTTATGACAATTGGGCCCACCATTCAACTTCTTAATCACTTCTTTCTCTAGATATTTATGAAGAAGCAAGTAGTTACTTTTGTCATGACTTGTAGAATTGCATTTTTTACAAATACCATCCTCCCTTTAATAAACAATCCTCTGGGTCCATTTTCTAAATTTGGATTTTATCTAGATACTTCTTAGAACCATTTTATTCATCTAATGAAGTAACCCTTTTATTAATTAGATATTTATGTATTATTTTGGGTGCAAATTAATAAACATGGTACCTTTATTTCCTTCAATTTCAATGTGATTTATTAATAACTTGGACACCTTAAAACATATCCAAAAACATATTAGGACAAATCCAACACAATTTAAACATTTGACTAAGTTTGACCTTGGTTGACCAACTTTGACTTTTTTTTACTAGACTAGTACAAGGAACCTAGCCTTAGACTAAGACTAGACTAGGGATAAGTAAAGTATTTAGACCAAAATGAGACCCCTATAGGACATTTATAAACTTATAAAAATTTAAAACATGTAGGGGTTGACTCAAATTTTACCAAAGGTTAAATTTGGTCAGCAATACCATTATAGAAGGAATTCTTTACAAACATGGTATAAATTACAAGATTTTATAAAGAAGAATTTATAATACAAATTTTGAACTTAGCATCAAAATAATGCTGTAAAGTTGGGAATCTTTATTTTGAGGGTTTCCCATATATATGATGTGTTCATGCGTTTCATACTTTTATGATTTGGTGCTTATGCTAGCTAGAATGTACTTGCTTATTAGAATGGTTCATTCTTCTTGCTACTGTATTGATAGTTATTTCCATTTCAGGAAGTCATCAAACTTTTAGAGAAATGACCTAATCAAATCTTCATCTAGTCCATCTATGTAACTATAGGCAATGTCCACTGAGTAGTCTAACTCTTTCATTTCCTAAAGTTTGCCTTGGAAAATGTTTATTTTCATGTTCAAATTATCCAGATTTTTGTATGCATTCTCCCCATCAATAGGAACAATAGAATCAAAAACCACACCAAGGCCAAAAAAATGTACCATGTCATTACCATTGTTACATATTCATTTGCCATTGTCAAAGTACCTAGACAGTCATCCCATCACTTGGGGGCAATCCTCTTACCATTTTATCCAATTTATCAAAAACCATCATTATCCTTAGCAAGACCATACCATCCTATCATTTCATTCCTATCTAAACCAAAGATTTTTTTTAGTCATCTTACCCAATCCTATTTTGATCTTGGCTACTTTGGTTCTCCATGCACTTTTTGTGAGAGGATTTCAATCAAGTTTTAACAATCAATCCAATTCATGTTTTAATGACATTTTATGAAAGTAGTATGACAGTTGATCTGGAAAGATATCTTTCATCTTATTAGGCTTTTTTATGTGACCCTGATTATAACTGTCTATGGGCAAATCAATGTTTCACCAATCTTGCTACTAATTATAACCACCTATGGGTAAATTAGTATCATTGACCTATGTTTTTTCTCCTAGTTATAACCACCTATTAGCAAAATAGGGGCAACACTTGTTTACCATGCATTGTCACATCACCTTACCATCATTGTTTTCATTTGACTAGCCAATGTTGTCATTATCAATCAAAGGTATAAATAATAATGACCTTATTTATTACTCCTATACATACTCATTAGGCTATTATAATTAAACATGTAATAGCCATACACAAGTTGAGATCAAAGGTATATTTGTATATGCCTTTTTGTCCTCAACATTATGATGGTCATTTTCCACAAGATGCAACATTGCTGAGCAAAATGGTAAAGAAACATGGTACTTGGATAGTGGTTGTAACAACCACATGAGTGGGAACAAAGAGATGTTCAACCACATTGATGATTCAATCAAATCAAATGTGAAGATGAGAAATAATGAGAAGGTTTTCGTCATGGAAAAAGATAACATTTCTATCTACACCAAGTAAGGTGACAAAAGGTAGATTCAAGATGTTTACTATGTGCCTGGGTTGAATCACAACCTTATTAACATAGAGCAGCTTGTCTAAAAGAAGTACAAATTCAGATTTGAGAATGGAGAATGCATCATCTTTGATAGGACTGGCTACAATCAACAAATTTCAGCAGTCAAGATGACAAGTAATCGGATGTTTTCGTTGAGAATGCAAAATGAGCTCACAGAAACATTCAAAACAATGATAGTAGATGAGTCTACTCTTTGGCATCATAGGTATGGGCATTTGAGTTTTGAAGCATTGAACCTTCTTCACAAAACACATGGTGATTAGCCAAACTAGATGTGTGAAGAATGCATATTGAGAAAGCAACATAAGAGTGCATTTTCCGTGGGTAAAACATATCTATGTTTTGAATGATAATTTGGTACATTGAGTGTGAATCTTAGGAGCATTCATACCCTTTTAGAGTTGTTAAAGGGTTAGTTTATTGAGTGTCTCAATGGTGATGGTTGTATACAAGGTTTGGGTAGGAGAGTGCATAGCATAGTTCATGAGTCATGAATATGATATTCCTACAATATTACTTTTGATCACTTAGATCGAACATCTCAAGAATGATTACATTCTTACTTATTAATCAAGACACCTTCGCCATTTGTGTTTTGTGTTATAAGTGTTTAAAAAACATGGTATGCTTATCACTTAAGTATATGTGCAATAGTTTTGTGTTTTATATACACTAATCCTAAGAGTGGAAAATCTTATAAGACCATTTTGTTAGGGTATGGAGCTAAAAGCTTCAACTGTTTGCAGACACAAGAAGAGGATGCTGAAGAACTAGAGGAACCGGCGTCGGCAGTATAATCGACGTCGGTCACAGACAGTGGAGAAGGAAACCGGCGACGGCAGGGGGTCGACCGACGTCGGCAGCACCAGGCAAGCAGGGACCGACGTCGGTTGCCTGTGTATTTCCAGAACTGCTGTTGACGAATAGTCAGTTAAGTGAAGCGAGTGTTTGCATGTCAAATGACTAATTATAGTCACGAGCTGCGTGTCTAATTATTGTAGTTAGATTTTTATCTTTGTAACCATGGGATTCTATTTAAAGACCCATAAGGCTTGTATTGTAATCATCAAGTAGGCAAGTAAAAGCATTGAAGCAAGCAAGGTCAAGGAGATCTACAGGTGTAAGGTCAAGGAGATCAGCTGAAGCATTCAAGGAGGGATAGCAACTCAGATTGTAGAGTTGGTTTTGTGTTGAGCAAGAGAGAGAGGAAAGAAGGTCTCTTGAGGTGTGGCAAGCCTTTGAGGTGGAGGAAGAAGTGGCATCTTCCTTATTGTATTTTCTTCTAGTAATATCTAATACAAGAGTGTGTATTGTCTCTCAAATTCTTTGGTGTCTCAAGTTTCTAGTTACTTTATCATTCTGTTATAATTTCGTGTTTAATTGCTTATAAGAAAGTAATCAATTGTGCTTCCGTTGGATAAGGGGTCACCTAACAGTTGGTATCAGAGCATATTGATTGTTGTAGGTTCTCTTGACAAGTGGTATCAGAGCTACGATTTGCAGGAAGCAGGGTATTGTTTTTTATTATAGGTCATTCACAGGGTTTTCTGATTGAGTGGGAGTTCAGCAATGGCAGAAGAAAGTAAGCTACGAATAGAGAAGTTTAACGGCAATAATTATCAACACTGGAGGATGCAGATTGAGGATTATCTGTATCAGAAGGATCTTTACTTACCGTTGGGTGGGGTTGCATGCAAGCCCACAGATATGAAGGATGAAGAATGGAGTGTTCTTGATCGGAAGACTCTCGGTTCCATAACATTGAGCCTTGCATCGTCTGTGATTTCCAGCTTATCACAGTGTAAGACAACAGAAGAGTTGATAAAGTCCTTGGCAAATTTATACGAAAAGCCCTCGGCTTCTAATAAGGTATATCTTATGAAGCAACTATTTACTTTGCAAATGCAGGAAGGTGGATCGGTACATACTCATCTTAGTGATTTCCATGGTTTGGTAAACCAACTAGCTTCAGTCAATATTATTTTTGATGATGAGGTAAAGGCTCTCTTGATTTTATGTTCTTTGCCTCAAAGTTGGGACGGTTTGGTTATGGCAGTAAGTAATTCTGCACCTGCTTCTAAAATCTTAAAAGTTGATGATGTTGTGAGTGTGATCTTGAATGAGGAAATACGCAGGAGAAGCACAGGTGAATCATCAGGGAATGCTCTAAGTGCAGAAAGCAGGGGAAGGCAAAGGGAGAAGATTGAGCAAGGAAAATCAAGGTCGGGAAGGAGATATGAGTCCAAAGGTATTACCTGCTGGTTTTGTGGAAAGAAAGGACATACAAAGGAGTGTTGGTTGAGAGATAAAGAGAATCAACATGCAGGTATTGAAGAAGCAAAGGATGCAAATATTGTGGTACAAGATGCTCTCATACTTTCTTTGGATAGTCAGGTAGGATCATGGATTTTAGATTCTAGTTCATCTTTTCATGCATCCCCAAACAGATTTGTTCTATGAGTATGAACAGGGAGACTTTGGAGTGCTCTATTTAGGGGATGGTATGCCTTGTCAGATAGTTGGCAAAGAGAAAGTGTAGCTGAGATTGCAGATTGACAACACATGGGTGTTGAAGGAGGTCATGCATGTTCCAATTCTGAAGCAGAGTCTGATTTCTGTAGGAAGGTTGAGAGATGAGGGATGCATAATAACCCTCACAGCGGACTCTTAGAAAGTTACCAAGGGAGCACTTGTTCTAGCAAGAGGTAAGAAAGTAGGTACTCTTTATCTACCTACTTGTATCATTGATTCTACTTCTAGTGTAGATTCAAAGATGTGGTCTAATAGGCTTAGTCACGTGAATAAAAAGGGAATGGACGTTCTTGATTCAAAAGGTATGTGTTTAAATTCAAAAAGCATAGATACAGTTCATTGCAGAAAAAGGAAATTTGATGCTTTTGACAGGAACAAAGAAGCCTTGGTGTTTATGGAGGAGATGAAGGACAGAGATCAGTCACAGGGGCTGAATAAATTTGAGCAGGGTAGCATAGACAGAGGTTTGATCCAAGAAGAGCTCGCGGATGAAAATTTTATCACTTACAGGAACACATAGACATCGATGTCGGTCGCTCGGCACCGACGTCAGTCATCCAGATACCGACATCGGTCATGTGCAGACCAGCAAGGTCGGTAGGTCGGGCAGGAGAAGTCCGACGTCGGTCATAAGGACCGACGTCGGCAGGAGGGACGCCGACGTCAGCCAGGGAAACGACGTGGGCAGTCAGGGTCAGTGCAGGGAACCGACATCGATCGGGAGCAGACTGGGAGATGGCCGATATCAGTCACTGGAACAGATGTTGTGTGGATCTATGAGTCTCAAACACCCATGTGGAGGTCAGAAATGGTAAGTGAACCTCATATTCGTTGTTCACCTTCTTTATATTGCTTACTGACAGTCAAAAACTAGGAAGATGGAAGAAGCAATGCAGGTAGAATCCAGAAACAGTGGGAGCTTGACATGGATGAGGAGTGTGAGTCCTTGGAGTAGAGCCAAACAGGTATTTGTTGGTAGAGTTGTCAGCTGGAAGGAAGCACTGGATAGAGGGATGGATTCCCATTTTAGAGAAGAGAGTGGATGGACACATGAGACAGAAGGCTATGGTATATGGTCTTGATTAGGCTGCAGAGCAATGGAGGTTTGACCATTGTGTTTTATCTTTACCACGTTGGATAATATTAGCTACATTATCTTGTTACTGTATTGTGTTACTTGTTGCAGGCTTTCATATACAGGGTGTTTTCTGAGCTAAGGGTAGAGTTGGTTCAGAAGTATGTCATGAAGAATTTGGGAGTAGCAAAATTCTTGTGGCATAGGATACAAGTATTGCATCACAGGTTTGCGTGGTGGTTGGTCTTCAAGAGTGACTTTAAAGAGGGATACAGAGCCTAAGGAACAAATAGATGGTGTACAGGTACAGGTACAGTAGCAGCTGTTTATCTCCAAGTGGGAGATTGTTAGGGTATGGAGCTAAAAGCTTCAACTGTTTGCAGACACAAGAAGAGGATGCTGAAGAACCAGAGGAACCGGCGTCGACAGTATAACCGATGTCGGTCACAGACAGTGGAGAAGAAAACCGGCGACGGTAGGGGGTCGACCGACGTCGACAGCACCAGGCAAGCAGGGACCGACGTCGATCGCCTGTGTATTTTCAGAACTGCTGTTGATGAACAGTCAGTTAAGTGAAGCGAGTGTTTGCATGTCAAATGACTAATTATAGTCATGAGCTGCGTGTCTAATTATTGTAGTTAGATTTCTATTTTTGTAACCATGGGATTCTATTTAAAGACCCATAAGGCTTGTATTGTAATCATCAAGTAGGCAAGTAAAAGCATTGAAGCAAGCAAGGTCAAGGAGATCTACAGATGTAAGGTCAAGGAGATCAGCTGAAGCATTTAAGGAGGGATAACAACTCAGATTGTAGAGTTGGTTTTGTGTTGAGAAAGAGAGAGAGGGAAGAAGGTCTCTTGAGGTGTGGCAAGCCTTTGAGGTGGAGGAAGAAGTGGCATCTTCCTTATTGTATTTTTTTCTAGTAATATCTAATACAAGAGTGTGTATTGTCTTTCAAATTCTTTGTTGTCTCAAGTTTCTAGTTACTTTATCATTCTGGTATAATTTCGTGTTTAATTGCTTATAAGAAAGTAATCAATTGTGCTTCCGTTGGATAAGGGGTCACCTAACAGTTGGTATCAATGCATATTGATTGTTGTAGGTTCTCCTGACACATTTTTAGATTGACACCACCTAGTGCCATGGGAATTTTCTTGTAATAAAGTGTATATGTCTTGGTTGAGAATTCTTATGTGTTTGGTATTTGTTCATGTATGGGTACCCCTATGTTTATAAAAGAGTTTGATCTTGAACTAAGATAGGAGATGTGCCAAATATAGATCACATCTTTTAGTGTGATCTAAATTTTAATATTTCTTTGCCTTTTATTTATTTTATGATTTAGATTTTAACTCTTTCACATTTTTATATTCCTCATCCATACAGATTCAAAGAATCAATCATGAATGAAATAGGTGACAAACACAAGAAAGCTTATATTTGGTCACTAGAGAAAAGATCCTAAAGACCAAGGTGTCTAAAGACTCCTAGACTTGCCAACAAGTGTGAAATATCAAAATTGACCTTTGTTTGCCTCATATAAAAGGAAATAATGGAATATGGGGATCATGAGAGATATATCCATGCAATAAGTGATAAAATGATGAATTTGCTCATAGTTGATCACAATGAGGTAAAAATAGTGTTATGAAAGGGATGTGGATATGCTTTGATAATCATGTCACTAAGAAAGTCATGATAACTATATTCATGGGATTTATGATTGTTCGCAATTATACCTATCAACTGTCTTCATCTTTTGGTTCCCCTTTGTGCCACACTTGGCTGAGTGTCTTTTTCTATTATAGGGCTTTTGGTCATCTCAGGTTCTGAAGTAGCCTTTTGTTTTAGTTTTCTCCTTCCAAATAGGGGAGTTGGCTGCAATTTAGATACCTGAGGTTCTGTGGTGACCGAGAAGGTTCTGCAGTTTGCTGACTTTGAGACCTTATAACCCTCCTTGAGGAAGTATAAGGAATGACTTGAGACGTTTCAACCTGTGATTTTTGCTCTAGAATTGTACCACTTGTTGATGGAGCAGATGGAGGTAAGTATGTAGATTCAGGCATAGGTAAATTTGAAACATTTACCAAGTATGCCATAATATGATTTATCATTAATTGACACAACACAAGAGTTAAAGTTTACACTTTTAATATTGGTGATCTTGTATTTAATCTATACTATACTCATGAAAAATAAGGTAGAAATGCTCAAAAATAGTGAGGCCCTTATTTTGTCAAAGACATCTTTGGTCCAAGATCCTCTCTCCTTCAAACTAATGAAGGCCATATTTTCAAAGAGCCCACTAATGTGCAGTTCATTAAACAATATTTCTCCAAAATCCTTCCATTCTTATCATTATATCTATATGTTATACTTCTCACACTTTTTTTAGGATATCTACATGAGTCTCACCTCTTTAGTATCCTCTATTTTCATAAACCTTAGTCCTTCCTTTTGTCCCTTTGGTTTTCCTTTTCTCAAGAGTTGCATTATGAAACCATGGATAATACCTAGTCTTCAAGTAATTACAAAGATGGACCTTTTCATAATTTATCTCATGTTTATTTTAGATGACCAATAATATAAAATTTTATAAATTTAAATATGTGCATGAAGCCCAAGTGTTGAAGTTGGGTTATGATGACAATATGTAAGAACCCATATTGGTAATCACTTACTTGATGCACAATATTTCAACATATCCAAATCAAGGATGCATGCATGGGAGAGCATTAGGCCAAAATAAGATTGATTTGATAATATTAAGGATGAGTGTAGCTCAAATTTGAAATTGAGAGATATGATGAAGGTGATTATATGATTGAATGACCAAATGATGAAGTGGAAGAATTAGACTGCATTGTATCAAATCAATGAGCCAAAATGTGATTAATAGTGATGATAAAGTTATAGTTTTGGTCATGCCCCAATTAAAAGAGGAAACCATAATATTTAAATTATGAATTGACCAATCATTGACAATGGATGATTGATGGAAGAAAAAATGAATTTTGTGATTTGTTTAGGCCCAATCACTAGGTAATGCATTATAAGTGAAATAATGCATTTATTGTTTCACAGATATAATGGTCACATAATCATTTGTATTAAATGTATATTTCTAAGTTTTCAAATTGAGTGAGGATAAATATGCCAATTCAAATGGGCAAGAAATATGTGAGGTGTGCATGGGAAATTTTCTATTTTAGTCATGCACACCAGTTTTCTAGCTAGATGATTTTTTGTTTTGTAGGGGTGAAGGCCTAACCATTAACAATTAGGCCAACCATTGATGGTCGATCCCTGAGTGTAAAAGGGTTGAAATGGGTCTTAAAAAAATATGATTAAAGTGTTTATTAAATAAAGGTGCCTATGTGTGTTATTAGCTTATAACACACATTACATGTTAATAAGAAAAACAATTCTCCTAATATAAGAAAATAAAAACCAAAACAAATCTCACCCAACAAGATCGATTTCCTACCTAAAGATACTTGGCTAAATTTACAAATTTTAAAACTAAACAGAAATGGCGGGAAATGAATAATGCTCATGCATCATTATAACTTGTGCTATCTTAGGAGATATGCCATTTTTAGCCTTCATTCTTGAAAGTTGTTTCATTATTTAGTGGTATATCATCATTCTTCCTCATCACATAGGCAGTAAGGGTGCCATGCAATTGATCTATCTTCAAATGAGTAAGTTCATGACTCTCTTCTATATCAGATATTTTTAGATCAAACTTTGGGGATAGAGACCTTAATACCTTTTGAATAATAGTAACCTCTTCAAGGTTTTCTGCAAGACCTATGATGATGTTCACAATCTCATCAACTCTCTATAGAAAGGATGACATAACATCTTCTTCATTTATCTTCATACTTTCAAATTACCTTTTGTGAATCTAAAACTTATCAATATTGACCTTTGAATCTCCTTCATATTTAGTAAGAATCTATATATGTACTATTTTCTAAAGTGAATGGTGATGATCCCAATAAACCCATAGATAACTAATAAGATGTGTGAGTTTTTCACTTAAATATTTTAACTAATATAATCATTTTCATGGTAGTTATTGTCATATGTTTGAGTGGTCATTTTAAGAGAGTTGGATAAGTGCTTAGAGCCTATGTTGAAGTTTCTAAATCATATGGAGGTATATAATAGGTGTTTAAGGGTTAATACACATTATATAAAAATATGGATATGTGAAATATTTGAGTAGTTGCTCCAGAAGTTTAAGATTGTGTTTTTTGTGTATGAAGACTTGAAGAGAAAGGAGACCTAATTGGTAGGTTCAAGTGTTAATTTTATTGTACTTTCTTCCATTTGAAAGGATGGAAATCCATGTTTCTTTCCTAGAATCCCTGATTAGTAATAAGGTTATGTCTACATTTCCTTTTGCCCCGGCCAAAAATTTAGCTCACCTTGTCATGACTATGCCTTTTGTATCCTTTTGGTGCTTCATTAGTGCCCCTCGTCATCTCCTTCCAATACGTATCACATAATTAAATTGAAGTCCACTAGTATAGATACATCTAGTTCAACTAGGTCATTTATCTGCATTGTTGTCTCTATACCATGGACTTATCCAAGGGGCCTAGCTCTTTGGTTCTCTTGCGGGTATTGTCCTATTACTCCAAACAATTTTCTTGTGTGCTTCACGTGGCAGATGCAAATGTCACTAATGCTTGAATGGAAAGTTGATCTACCATATTGCCTTTGTGTTCTAGAAGCCTTAGTTCTTGCAAAAACTAAATATGAATTCACTATGCATTCTGTTGCTCTGAAAGACAATCTTTTCTTTATTAAATCGCCCAATATGAAGGCCTGCAAAATCTTTAATACCCTCATTTTCATTCCACATAAATGGGCTTTAATGTGTGTAAGATTGGATGGTTTTGTTTTACTCATTGCATACCTACTTGTGCACTCAACAACCTATGTTTTTTTTATTGTCTCCAAATAGAAGACCTTGGGTTATAACTGAAAGTATTTCCTTCCTCTGTACTTGCACACAACTTCCCTTTGTGGACCTTTTATTGAATAGATGCCAATCCTTTTTGGAAAAAAAATGAATATAAAAAACTCACACTGAACCAGTAAAAATTTGAAAAAGATCTCCAAATCATTCAAATTCGTTGCAATCCTCTTTTCCACTTCATAAATTTTATTATAAGTGCAACATATGACCATTCAATGAGGGGTGAGTTAGAACTTAGGTTAGTGTTTTTAGGTTGTGTGATGCTTTTGGATAAATTAGTAGATGACTTTGTTTCTATTTTTAGTATATTTTCTTAATTCATTTTTAGCTCAAAACATCTTGGACATTTCAAAGAACGTTCAAGTGCCTCATAATTTACATTGGGATATGGACTGCATATATTAACACTATATTAGAAATTTAGAACACAACAGTTTTTGGGGCAAGTGGGTTGCATTACGGGATACATTGGACACAGGTATGCCATGCTTATTCTGACATATCCTCCAACTTGGCACTTGACCATAATTTTTTTCTTTCATAGAGAACCTTTTGACACACTATGCTAGTAAATTTGGTCCCACAATGATATTCATTTGGGTGTTGAAACAATAAGAGTTGTGTGAAGGTTTTTCTTCATCCCATAAGGTATTTATTAATTCATTAATTGATGTATTTCTTCGGTATTTATTGTACACATTCAATTCTTACCACTACCATGCCGAAATTACAAGTCTAAACGATTTTTCACAATAATGCACAAACTAAACCAAAATCATTAAAACACTAATTCGTCTACACATGTCACATGCAAGTACCGAATTGCGTGAGTATGTCCCTAATTGGGGCATTACCCTATAGGCATTCATTATCTTCTAATTTGTCTCGGGTCAAATTGCGACGTAGCAAATTGACATTCTCAATCACTGAAATTCTCTGATTCATCCACACACGTCATGTGCTTGTGTTGATTCATGTCAAAGCATCCTTAATTGAGGTATTACCCTAAATGCAATTGTCCACTTCCTCTGATTTACCTTTAGTCAAAATGTGACCAAGCAAATTGACGTTTTTGACCATTCTGATTATAATGACCAAATTCCGAAAATTGTAAAAGACTAAGCAAAATCATTAAGCAAAGCAAACCAAATTAAAAGTGTCAAAATATCACTAGAAATATGATGTTATGATGATGTCATAAGCCCCAAAGTCAAAAGTGGGAAATATAAACATAAATGAAGTAAATATCAAAATTAAGGCTAGCCATGTCTTATTAATGCCCCCATTTTCCTAAAACATAAATGCATTTGACCTCCCAACCTTAACCCAAGCTTGATCACACATGGGTTGGAGTCAATTGAAAAACTATAAATACAAGAGCTAAGACTATAACCATTAAGTTTTTTTGGGTGCAAATAAACTATGCAAAAATATCACTAGAAAGCTTCAAACCTTCTTCCATTTTCACCCAATAAAGAACTAAGACCTATTGGTGCAAGGAGAGATGTTGGAAGAGTTTGTCTACCGCATTGACAAAGACTTGGAATATCAAATCTTGGCACAAATATGATTAATGGATCGATCTTGGAAGAAAATCACTTGGGGGAGACATTGCTTGTGTTTTCTTGTCTAGTTTTTTAAGTCCATTGATCCACACCCCTCGAAGGAGTAGGCCTAATACATTAGTTCTTTATGCTTGTCATTTGTTTTATGCACTAACACATGAATTAACATGTCTTGAAATCTTATTCTACATTTGACACATTTGGTGGGACCTTCACAACCCACAAATTTCTTCTAATTGCTTCTCATCATCTTCTTCTATCAATTTTTGTTACCATTTTCATTTAAATTGGTTAAAGTTGAGATTTTTCGTTCTCGGCCTTTGACTACGAAATTGCAAAAATGGTGATTGCGTAACTATGGATTTGAAGGGAAAAAGTATGAAATTGTCGTTGTAAATTGCAAAATCATCCTAGGAAATCACGAAATCATTTCTATTTTGGCATTGCTCTATAGAATTGCAAATTTGGAGCACTATTTTGTGAAATTGTCTAGGTAAATCGCGGATTCATTGCACAAGTTTTTCATATTTTCTGGTCTTTTTGTCAAATTGTGAATTTGGAACATATAATTGTGAATCGCCACTGTAAGTTCTTTGTGTTGTTTTATTGTTTTCCGTGACTTATATTGACTTTACAATTTCACAGTTTACATTGATTGTGTAACTGCAAAATCGTTTCAGAGAGCAAAATTTTCATAGTTTTTAAGCTAGCTTTGTAGATTATCTTTATTGTCTTGGTGCAATCAAAACTTCTAACAAGTTTTTGTAGGTTTTATTAAGCGAGGAGAAACCAATTTGCATCCCAAAAATCACTCATTCACATTTAATTTGATGTTTTAAAACTCACATTTTGAAACTGGGGATTTTTAAAACTTGTTCATTTCGGTGTTATTTCTTGATATTATGCAAAGTTTTAGGCTTCTTGCTTCAAGTAGTTTTTGTCTTGGTAGAATCGCGTGTATGTTCTCTCCTTTCATAGGGCAACTCAAAAACGCGATTTTGCCTTGTTTGTTTGAGAGTCAAAACCCAAAAAAATCGTGTCTGCTCTCTCCTCATTCTCAGGAACTTGGACGACTCAGAGATGATTCTTTCTTCCTTTTATTTTTGTTTGACTTAGCGAGCGGGAGTTCATAGTCTCCTCATAAGTCCTTTAGGGGTGCGTTGATCTTAGGTTTCATCTTCCAGTGTCGTACCAATTCCACTTATCCGGTGGGGTATACAAATTGAGCATATTATTTGGTAGAACAATGATTGAGCAGTTAACCTGACCAATTGAATAGGTCTTCAGGGCATGCACAATCTAGACATCACACTTCACTGAGAAAGTGATCGTTGTAGTGGTTGTGAAAGGGACAAGACCCTTTCGTAACAACCTAGAAGGTTTGTCATCCATTTGACGGATAATTTGTTGTGCCTAAATGTTCTTTGGCACTTGTGGACCATTTCGAAAATCTTAGACTAAGAGACCCCACTTGCTGCGGATTATCCTATCAATGTCGATTTGCCTTTCTCTAAGTTCCATGCCTCGTACAGGTTCTTGAGAGACAAGGGGCGGGAGGTGCGGCAGCGGCGGCGGTAGCGGAGGCGACTAAACACTCTACCTTCATGTGCTCTTTATTTATTGGATTAACACTTAATTCTTATCAAGAATTGGTATATTGACGAAAGTTTGGCAGATACTATGCAAACTTTGTTCTAGTTATTAAGATAGGAGCGTGAGCTTTCTTGAATTCAAAATTGTGTCACACAAACAAAACCAGTCCAAAAGTCTCTCAAACCATGTTCAAAGTTCACTTTCAAGTATTCAATCTAAGGACAATTAGTTTACACTTGAGTCTTGCTTATCACTTGGGCTTGAGTGGTTTACTCTGTGTTTAAATTGTGACTTGGATTGGGTTTTGATTTGATTTAAGAAGTTTTATCTAAAGTGCAAGTTTTTGTGCACATACTTCATACATTATCACCTATTTGCACGTTGAGGTGTTATGTTGTTTACATTACCATTTGGTACTTAGTCATTTCTCGTAACGTTGTGTCTATCATTTGAAAACAATAGCCTTTGTCTCACTTGGTACTGCTACACTGCCCATTTTATTTTGATTTTGGATTTAGGTTTTCTTGTGTTAGCCTAAGCCCTAAGTCCCTGGACCATTCAACTTTCTTTTCTATTGTGTGACGTTATGTTGCCTATTTTATTCTAAATTTAAACTTAGGTTTTCTTGCGTTAGCCTACGTCGTAAGTCCTTGGACCATTCAACTTTCTTCTAGATTTGTCAACGGGACCAACCACTATCTCATTGTCCTTTTATACGGTACCGACACATTTTGGATTTAGGTTTTTGTGTTAGCCTACACCCTAAGGTCCAAGATTGTTCTACCCTTTTCTAATTTTTTTTCAATTTTGACCAACCAAGGTTAATTGTTCCAAAGACTTCACTACTTCTTCTGTGCCAAATATTATCCTGTGTTGTTACATTGTCCAATCCCTTCTAATTGTGAGCCAATTCTAAAATTTCCAAGGACCATTTTATAGTGTTTTCAAATTCCAAATTGAACCAAGAGTGCATTTGTAACACTTGTAAAAAACCAAGTACCATTCCAACTGTGCAGAGATACACTTATAGTGGGGTCTATTATGGCTCTAGTTACAAGGAAGAAAACTTTTAGGATGGAGAGGAACATCCAGTTGTGTACTAAGACATCCCTCCCATTATGGGATCAAGCCAAGGTCAATACATTAATGATCAACTTCTCGAAGATTGAGACTAATAGAATCTGGAGCTTGGCTCCCACCATATTTTTTGAGAGAACAATTACATACCTTTATTCGAATAGAGGAGCAACAATATGAACTGTTTGTTGAAGAAGAACTACCTTGCACTCAAGTGCCAAAATCAACCATTGCTTCTTTTAGCAAGGGGCAGGATCCACCAGTGGATCCTTCCCAAATTGGTCATATTATTACGTCCACCATACAACAAATTAGTCAATGCTATACAGATCAACTTGTCACTAACTTAATGACTTCTTTGGTTGCAACCTCATTTCACAATGTCACGTTTGTAGAACAAAATCAATTCCCTGAACAAACACAACAAGACAGGGTTAATCCTACACTTGAGGTAGATCCTTTAGCTCCCCTTGAACGAGTTGTGCCAACAAATGCTTTGCACCAAGTTCCACTTGATATGCAGTGGACAATTTGCAAAACATAGAACCAACTTATTCTAATTTGTAATAAGTTCCTCTTGCAAACCAGCAATGACGTCTTCTTCTGAACCAACACTAGGTTCCCCAAAACCAACACGAGAACATTTTGAGGAATCGACATCAAATACCTAGGGATCAACAATAAAATCCTTTGAACAACCAATGCCACACCTATTCCTATACTTATCAGACCCAACAACAAACACCCAAGTCTTAGGGCATAGGGTGCACATTCCTAATAGGACCGCACGAGGATCCATTCCTACCTATGCCCACCCCGACCAAGCCTATCAACCTCTAAATAATCAATAGAACTATCTCCTTCCACCACAAACTGACCCAAATATCCAAGAGTGGAACCCAATGAAGGAGGTAGTCTCAAGGCTTCAAACAAGTAATTAGACAAAGAAATACAAGTTCAATGAGATATGCCTCTACCCTTTTGATGTAAGTATTCTCCAAGCACCCTTCCCATCTCATTTTGAGGTACTGAAATTTGCTAAATATAAATGGAAGGGTGACACTAGAGATCATATACAAGCCTTCTCTATTGCATGCTAAGAGGTAGCCTGCAATAGTGTGCATTTAATGTGCTTGTTTCCATGTAGCTTGGGTAGACAAGCCTTAGAGTAGCTTCTTGATTTGCCTAAGGGATCAGTAACAATGTTCAATGATGTTGTTTCCAAAATCAGTTCAACTCATTTTTGTAACAACCCTCTGCAAAACTTGTTCGTTTCACCTTTTGTCTCTCTAAGTCTATTTTTTGAGACGAGTTTTTCTTGTTTTCATATTAGCTCAACTGGCACCGTTCGAAATTCGTAACTTCATTACGTTTTCCTCAAAACGTGAAAGTTATTAATGTCTCGATACGACTAGGGGACCAAAATTTGGCTTTTTCAGAGTTAGTCATTTTCTTCTATTTTCATGCACGGGTGGCAAATTTTGCCACCCATGCATATTTCATCTCAGAGATGCAAGAGTGACAAAATTTGCCACCCCTGCATCTAGCCCTGCACAAGCGGCAAATTTTGCCGCCCCTACATTTTGCATCTGGACGTGCAGGAGTGGCAAATTTTGTTGCCCCTGCATTTTTCATTCCTCTCATGCAGGAGCTGTAAATTTTGCCGCCCCTGCATGTCTGTTCAATTGTAAGTGCACGGACGACAAATTTTGCCGCTCTTGCACTGTCTCATTTTTCATGCGCGGCATTTATTGCCACGTGCACCGGGTTGTTGGGGTCAATTTTCACCCCATTTAATCCAATTTTGACCTCATTTTGCTTCATTCTTTCCTCTCCTTCTCCCGCCCTCTGCCTCTGGACGATCCAATGAATGGGTAAAATTGCATTCTGGCAGATTTGAGCTCGCGACGTGCGTGGTTTTCCAAGTAGGTCTTGTATTTGACGTGTATTTCTTTTTCTTCCTTCTCTTAAAGTTTGCTTTAAGTTTTGTTTTTGTTTTTCTCCCCTTCCTCGTCGGCCTTCCAGGATTCCTCTTCATGCTAGGGCAGTGAATTTCGCCGCCCTCCCTTCTTGTCCACGGATCTCTTGGTCTTACCTACTACGGGCGGCAATTTTCACCACCCTAACCATGCCCTATCTAACACCTGCATTGGCAGTGAAATTTGCCGCCGATACAGGGTCGTCTCTTTCGACTCACATAGGTGGTGAAATTTGCCATCGATATAGGCCGAAAGTGCACGAGCGACGAATTTCACCGCCCCTACACTTTTCAGACAAACCTGCACGAGTGGTGAAATGCACCGCCCGTGCTCCATTTTTCTCCCTTGTTGTTTCCCATTGACTTGCACAGGCGGTGAAATTTGCCGCCGATGCATGGTCGAACATGCAAGGGCAGTGAATTTCACCGCCCCTGCACTTACCTAGCAATTCTTCACATACAGGCGGTGAAATTCACCCCATGTGCCCTTTTCTCTTCTTCCCCTTCATGCAAGGGCGGTGAAATTCACCGCTCGTGCATGCCAGCATTCTTTAGGCTAGGGCAGCAAATTTTGTTGCCCTTGCATTTCTCTTCCAAATTTCTCTAACTGTGGAGAGATCTTAATCTTTTTCATTTTTTCCACCTCATCCCTTTTTTTCCTCATTTTTCGACCCAATTTTCGACCCGGCCCTGTTAAGTGCCCTTCCTTAGTCATGATCACCCAACGTGCAAATTCTCCAATTTGCCCACTGTTCCCTAATTGCACGATCATGATTGCAGTACCCTTTGAATATTTTTGCTCATTAGCACCCGCTCAACTGAGACCAGTTCCAATGACTAAGACTTCTCCGAAGAAGTCAAAGGGCATGAAGTACCTGTACCAAGACATTTTTTTGATCACTTCGGTCACCTCTAATGTTGATGACATTAGAGATACAGAGATTGGCCATGTAGATATGGCTGAGTTCATGACCAGAACCAAAGCAATGAACCCAAGCTCCGAAATGAAAAGAATCATCGAGAGCAACATTCATCTGGTTACTTCTTTTCTGGTAGCAGCACATCATACGGAGTTCATCCTCCAGTGCACCCAATTTTACAACAGAGAGACCAGATCAGTATCTAATGCCACCGGCAACGTAATAATTTGGCTGGACCTCGAATTCATTGATAAAGTCTTCATGTGCCCTCCTGCTACTGAAATGTTGAGAATTGACTTCGTTAAGGTACAAAAGGAGTATGACAAAGACCCCGAGAGGGCAAAGAAAGTGATGAATCACAGGTGGCTGAAGACTCCCAGGACCAACTTGTCTAGATGGCCACAAAATTTTTTGAGGAGTGATTTCATTGAAGAACTTGTTGACTTGATTACCCTTCTCAGCAGAGTGCGAGGCCTCCCATCTTCCTCACAATTCCACGAGTGGATGTACCCCTTCATCAAGATCATCCTCCAAGGGAAGCAGGTCATTTTCTGGGGTGAGCAGATCAACAACGCTCTTCACAAGCAATTGACCAAGGTACAAACTACTTCAAAGTTCTATATGACTTCATACTTGGTGTACATAGCTGCTTCCATGCGAACCTTTCCAAGTTTGACAACTGAAAGAGACAGGAAGACCACCCAAGTCTACTCATATTACCCTCAGTTGACACTACAAGGATCAATCTGCCATTTCAAGAGGGTAAATGATGCCTTCTTCAGAGTATTTTTGTGCCTCTTCAACCCTCAGCTCGAACAAGAAAAAGGTATTTGACGAAGCTTGGACGGTCGTCAATGACTATGGCTATATTTTTCTATAATTTCTCTCCTTCTGCTATCTTCGAGTTGGCTTTTTCCAAGGCTATCCTCATATGCTCCCCAGATTTCCTTCTGATAAGTTAGTCTTAATGGAGCTGTGTAGACAAATGGTGGTCGTACACACTAGACAGATGGAACTGAAGAACCTAGGTTTCAGGTTTCCTATTGAAATTGGCAGATACTCGATTTTGATAGCAGCCAAAGCCAAGGTCATGGAGACAGAGATGCAACTGGTTAATATGAAATAGTTTAAGAGAAAGAACAAGTTTGACTACAGGGGTGTCAAAGATATGATCAGAAGAAAGACTCAATTTCATGAGCCTATGATCGAAGACATCTGGGTAGACCTGAGGACAGCCAAAAAAATTAGGAAGATGGACTACATCACGCTGACCCTGGAATAGATTGAATATCTAGGGCTTGCAGATATTTCCTTTGGTTTGGTCGATGACAAGAACATTATCAATAGAAGGTACCTGGCTGAGAAGGTTGCTGACTCTCCTCTTCCTCCTATTCAGTGGTCTCAAAAAGAATTGACTTCTTTGAGGAAGAGATTTGAACCAATATTGGCTAACACCAATGATTGGTTAACAATGAAAGGGATCATGTTGAAAGAGTTCATTACAGGATCAGAGGCTGAATTCCAAGTGAAAACGAGGAAGAAGACAAAAAATAGGACCAAGAACAAAGGTGATGTTCCTTCTCCATCTAGGCCTCACAAGTCTAGAATCATCTTTGTTTCCAAGAAATCAAAAGTTGTTGAGGAGCCGGGATCAACGGCTAAGGGAGTTGGAGAACAAAGCTCCCAGGAACAGGTAGCTCAACAAATGGAAACAGATGACAAGCCCTCAGAGCAGCAAATGACTGAGCTTTTACCTTCCCAAGAAGGGACACAGCCACTTATAGACGTCTCTCTTTCACCACCTCTTTTTCCTATCAGTGTTTCTTCTTCTGGAGCTGCCTCTCCTTTCAAATTCATGTTTGGCGATCCTCAAGACGCTTCTGGGGATACTCTTCGCTCCTCTAGATCTATTCATAGTTTGGCATCTCCTTTCAATCTGGGAGAAAGTTCTGCCCTTGATCAATCAATGGTCGGTACGATTTCACCAGTCACTTCAACCACGACCACTGTTACCACTAGCAGTGCAAAAGTTACCACGATAACACCAGTTGCAGGAACCGTTGCCACAATAGGTACTTCTTTTCTCCCTCCTTGGATGTCATCTTTCACACCCAAAAAAAAAGCTAGCCATCTCTACAGATGACTTCAATTTTAGCAAGTTAGTGCCGGTGAAAGCTAAGGCCCCTAAGAGACCAATGATCCTTTCAAAATTGGTTGAGAAAAAGGGACACAAATTTCTAAAAATAGCTAAACTTTCACAGGACACAACCCTTGAAGGTTTTGACATGAGCAGCTATTCCATTTCTCGTGTTGAACTTGGAAAAGTTACTCACAAAGGTGCAAAAAGTGATTTACAGTCTGCAATGGACATTATGGTCTAGAAATTTGACAGAGAAAAAGAGATGAAGGATTACTATAAGGCCAAGGCAAAGCAATTGACTGCAGTAGTAAAGAAATTCACCTTTGCCTCTGAAGCGGCAACCCCAGAGGCCTTTTCCATAGACGACCCTATCATTCAAAAGACAGAGAAAACCTATATGAAAGAGAAAGTGCTAGAGGATTACATTGAAAAGATGCACACTTAGAGAATTTTCTTACTTACAGAGGTTGCCAAAAAGACAAACAAGATGAGGAAGGTGAGGACAGATTTAGAGGACCTTGTCTCACTTATTTCTCAGGACATTGACAATATAGAGAAATATCTTAGCAAGTGGAGGGAAATGAAGGATGTGAAAAAAAACACCTTGATATCCATCAGCTTTATTGCCAGCAAAGATTCCTATGTTGAGATCAAGGAATCACTGATATACAAGATTCAGGTACTCAAGGAGCTGATTGAAGATCTCGAGTCTTCCAAAGATGCTAGCGAGAAAAGTGACATAGGCCTGTTGAATAGATTGGAAGAACTGCCTTGCGACCTCACCTCCAGGGATAATCAATTTCTCTCAGTAGAAGAGATGATTCAAGAATTCAAATGTATGATTCAGAGAGATTTCAAAGAAAAAGCTTTCTCAATGACTTTTTTGGACAACATTTTAGATACTCAGTTAACTCTGGATAATCTAAGATCCAGGTTAACTAGTCATGCTAAGGCAATCACAGCATTGAAGGATGTTGCAATCAGGGCCAGAGTCATCTTCAGGGACACCATCGCACTATACAATATAAGAATTCAGGCATCTATTGCTATATATGATGCTCATCTGAAGAAGTCTGGCGGCAAGAGCTAAACCATTTTCCCCTTCTCTCTTCTCATGCACTTTTGTCATGTAAAAGTGCATGCAATTTTGTAATGTGTAATTACATGTAAAAAATCCAGAAAAATATCTCAAAAGTCAAAGATGACTCATCTTTGACTAAGATATTTTTATATTTTAATCTTTTTAGTTTTGAAAGTTTCTCCCTATATATAGTGGAGACCTCTTTTGTAAATATATCGCTGATAATTGAGAGCAAAAACTCTGCTAAAATTGAGACACTTCTTGAGACTTTGTGCTCAACTTGTAAATCATATTTTATCGAATGAATGAGAAACATGTTTATTTCAGACTTTGTGTTGAAGTAATCTGTGTTATTTAAGAAATAGTTCTTATGTCCTCTTTCCTGATAATCTCTTATCTGTTTGATTTAATAAGCAGTGTGTGTGTGTTGATATTATCTGAGGACGTTTCTAAAAGATAGAAGAGAGACTTTGAGCTACTTTTATGTTGGCGATCCTTTTATCTTTTGTAGTTTTAGGCGAAGACTTTGTGCTTCGTTTCACTCTATGGTTATGCATATTCCGAATCAGTGAAGGAGACAACGGAAGACTTTGTGCTTACGTAGGTTTCTTTGTTAACTTTGTTACCTTGTTTTAGGGGATTTCCTACTCTTGGCTAGATACCATTCCTGAAAGAAGAGGAATGTTCTGAGCCAATGACCAGGATTTCTCTCTCTTGCTCCTTGAACATCATCTCTGAAAAAAGAGAGGTGGATGTTGTTATACTACCCCGAGTATTATTTTATACTTACTTATATATATACATATAGCATATAAATATTCATAGGAAACCTCCCCTTGATGAGAGGAGAGATTTACCTCGTCCAGATGTGGTAAACCCACACTTTTTGTGGCGTAAATCTCCTTGTGTTGTGGTTGATATACCCATTTTGTCATCAGTTAGTTGATGACAAAATATTCACCCAACAAATGATTTATCAAAAAACTTTGTTAACCAATTTTATTACAACATCGAACATAAGCTGACAGTGGTTGAGTTATGTAAATCAAAACAAAGAGAAGGGGAAAGATTTGCAACATATATACAATGGTGGATAGCACTAGCCAGTCGCTTCCAACATAATCTCCTAGATAAACATTTAGTTGATATCTTTGCACAAAACCTACACCCCGAAGTTACTCATAATTTGAGACTTGCTTGTGACAACACATTTGAATAAATCATTGACAAGGGTGTGCAAATTGAGAAGACACTTGTTGCTAAAGGCTTAGTGAAAATCTATTCCCAAGCTCAAACATTGAACTAGACATCAACACCTATTCAAGGAGATGCAGTGGAACAACCCAAGGTTTTTAACAAGAATAATAATGTGGTGGGTAATGGGGTTACCAAATCATGACATGTGCAAACAATGTAAGCACCACCTATTCATCATAGGCTACCCAATCCACTGCTCACTTTACAAAGAGCTCCTCCACATAGAGGATATGCTAGATGCAGGCCATTCAATTACCTAGGGGAGCCTATTGAGTTGGTATTTCAAAAACCTGGTTGCAACCAACATGATTATTTAGCTTGTACCAAAACCTTTTCTTAAGGATTAACCTAAACCTAACTCGTATCGTGAAGATGAATTTTGTGACTTTCATCATTTTGTTAGCCATTCCATTTATCAATGTGTGCAACTAAGGCACATTATTGAAGACTTTCTAGAGAATGGAGAGATCGATCTAAAAAAAATAACTCCTAACACCAACCAAGATATGGGTATCTACAAATATCCCTTTCCAAAGCATAAAAACCAACAACAAAGGAGAAATCAAGACCATGGCCAAGAGCACAACTAATAGTAGAATTAGGGTCATGATCAGAATCAAAATCTGAACAATAACTATAATCAAGATCATGACACCTAAACCAATCAAATTGAGTACCGTAATGTGCCATATGATTATAACAATACTATAGGACGTATTACTAGTAATCCATCACTACTATTAAAATCAAGTCCTATGTACCATCCAATGTTGCTCAAAATGTTGGTCCCTCTATTATAGGATCACCATCCCCTTCTTTAGGTAATTCTGCACTAGGGTCAACACTTCTCTTACTCCTTAGTTTTCATAGATTACCATTCCTAGACCTCCTCCTCATTCCTCTAATTACAATAACTCCCTCCTGATTCGAAATTATGTAGTCAAAACTAGAGGACTAAAAGTTATCCTCCATGGCCCTTTGCCTTCTTCCAACACTGATTTTGAGCCAAACCTTATACCTTCCAAAACCAATCCTAAACCAAACCTTGTACCGGTTAAGGCCAAACCTTCTCATCCCATTGTGGAGAAACCATACAGTATTGGTGAACAACTAAGAAAAACATCTACACATATTTCTATTTTGGATCCCTTGCATACATTTGAAGTTCACAGGACCATATTGAATGATTTCCTTCAACAATACACTATGCTTGATGACATTAATACTAACCAATTCCAAATTCTTGTGGGACATTTGTCACTAGGACAAAAACTTACTTTTGACCAGCGAGATATGTCATCCCTTGGTCCCTTGCATAACAATCCTATATACATTGAAGCCATTATTTCCCATCATAAAATCAAATGGGTTCTTATAGACAATGGTTCTGGATTAAATATAGCATCATTGAAACTGGTCCAAACATTGGGGTACATAGCAACATATATACAACCAAATACCATCACCATTAAGGCCTATGACAATGCAAAGAGAGAATCTGTGGGAACCATTTGTCCACCTATCATTGTTGGGCTTGTCACCCATGATACCCTTTGTCATGTCATTGATATAGAGATGCCTTATAATCTGCTTCTTAGTCATCCTTAGATCCATGAAGTATGAGTAGTCCCTTCCACCCTACATCAATGCATCAAGTTCCCCCACTCTGGTCTAGAGGTCACTGTCTATGGTGAATTACAACCATACCCATATTGCAAACATCTAAAAGTTGAGTATGACAACTACACTTATTGTCCTAGCACTGAATTGGAAGGCAATAAAGGTAAGAGGGTAGTGTTTGAAACTCCCAAGTCTAACTATATTGATCGTAATGACCTCGCTTCCACTTTTATTGATCCATTTCTTGTTACCATGTCCACCCATTTCATTGTTCAATATGATTGTATTGCCATGTATAACATTCAAAATGCATTCCACATTGACAAGTTGCTTAAGTCTCCTAAGTCCTATGGTCGCCCTAAACCCTCTAAAAATCATAGCAGGCCCAACATGATTTGGAAAAATAAATCAAAATCCACTCTACAGGAGCCACTTCTATTTCTACATGATACATCACCTAATCAAGATTGAGCCACCAACATCGAGGGAGGTTGGTTATGGGGACGGTTTTACTAACTGATTTCAGAGCGCTAAGTACCCCATTCCAAATCAGATCATGGATAGCCTTGACGATATAGGGAAAGGATTGGGACCCAATGCACAAGGTATTTTAGAACCTATTTTGGCTATTAAACATACAAAGAATCAAGGTCTTGGATTTACACTACCTAGGGGTGACCCCATAGATTTTGAAAGTGACACCACTTCATTGATTGACAACAAAACTATTGACAACAACATATCATCCCATTCTAATTCTTACAAGCTAGCATATACCTATTTATTTTGATTCCAATGCCATCATGACCATTACAACTCATTATCCACTTACCCTTCATCATCCTGACCTAGTTGATTACAACCAACAAGACTATCATACTGCTGGATGAATTTTAGAATGAGGAATCTCTTCTCGAGTTCATGGGCCTTCGAGATGAATTACCAGTGGGTGATCATAAACAAGGTTTTGAATTCCATTTGGACCTTGTTGCCTATTTTGGAGAGTAGGTAAACTTTCTTGGTCACGATAAAAGTAAAACATCGAGATCTTTGGGTGCAAACCTCTTTGAGGTGCCCTTGCGTCAGGAAAAGAGTAAATATAAAGATGAGTCCTTAAGTGAAAAACTGTTTTAGGCGCTCTCTGATGGGGAAGTTCACCTTTCTCCTTAGGAAGCATAGTGTCCACCTAATCCAAACATTACCATTGGTTCATGCATCAGTTTTGAAGAGCATCAAGTTTTTGAATGCCTTACTCAAGATTTTATTGAAGTATTTGCCAACTAACCATTGCCTAGCATAGCTGATTCAGATTCCTCATGTATGGGTGAAGGTCATGACAAACAGGTAGTTGAAGAGGATCCCAAGGAAGAGAAAGGACCCTCTTCAGCCAATGCCAACATTGGTACATATGATGATCTCAAGATTATTTACCTATGTGCATCCTTATTGATGAGGAGTGTGACTTCATTGTTACCATTCTAAAATATTTTATTGATATATTTGCATGGTCTTACCTAGACATGCCTGGTCTTGACCCTTCGTTAGTGGTACATCAGCTTGTTGTCCATCCCAATTCCAAATCAGTCAAACAAAAATTATGGAAAATGTATCTGTGCATAGTAATCTTAGTCAAAAAGGAGCTAGAAAGGTTACTAGGGGAAGGGTTGATTCAATCACTCAACTATTTTGAGTGGATATTTAACATTGTCCCAGTCAGCAAAAAGCCATAGGGCATTCACCATGTATTGATTTCAGAGACATTAACAAGGATTGCCTTAAAGATGATTTCCCTCTGCCTAACATTGACATGATAGTTGATTCAATAACATGATACAAAATATTGTCCCTCATGGACAACTTTTTAGGGTATAACCAGATTAATATTGCACTAGAGGATCAACACAAGACCACATTCACCTCTCCAAGGGGAACATTTTGTTATCAAGTCATGCCCTTTGACTTGAAAAATGCTAGAGCAACCTACCAATGTGTTATAACTATCATCTTCCATGATATGATGCATGACATTGTTGATGACTGTTGATGATATCCTAGATAAATTAAACACATGTGTAGGCCACTTAGATGTTCTACGAAATTTTTTCAAGAGGTTTTGTGAGTACAAGGTACATCTAAACCCTAAGAAGTGTGTCTTTGGCATCACTTCAGGAAAATTATTAGGGTTCATTATGTCACAAAGGGGCATTGAGGTTGACCCTACTAAGGTCAAGGCTATTTTTGAAATGCCTCCTCCATCCATTTTTGAAATGCCTACAGGGCAAAATTTAGTCTATTCATTGTTTCATATCACAACTAGTTGATAAGTGTCATCCTTTTATACAGCTTTTGAAAAAAGGTGTCACATTTCAATGGGATATAGATTGCAAGCAAACATTTATCGAATTGAAGAACTACTTGGCTAATTCATTGGTATTGACTCCGCCTATACCAAGAAAACTATTTCTCTTGTACATATCAACCACATAACATGCACTAGGGGCGCTTTTGGCCCAGTATGATGAATAGGGCAAAGAACATAAAATGTACTATTTGAGCCAGACATTAGTAAATTATGAGCATACTTATTCACCTATGGAAAAGGCTTGTCTTGTAATGGTGTTCACTTCCCAGAAGCTGCATCACTACATGTTGAATAACAAAAACTTTGTTATAGCCAAGATTGATCTGCTTAAGTACCTATTGTCCAAGACCACTCTTACAGGCTGCATGGACAAGTGGGTTATGTTACTGAGTGAATTTTATGTCAAGTACCAAAATTAGAAGGCCATCAAAGGACAAGTCCTAACAGATTAGCTTGTTGAAGCTCCTTTGATCAACACCAAGCCTCTTTCATTTGATTTTTTAGATAAGTCAATCATGACCCTTAAAGAAGTCGTCATTGATTCCAAATAGTGGACATTATATTTCGCATCCTGTGGATTTGTAGTTAATATTTTACTAGTTACACTACAAGGGGATCTTATTCCCAAGGCGTTTCACATTAGTTTCCATTGTAGCAACAACATGGTTGAATATGAAGCCATTTTTGCAGGACTTTGTCTCACAATATAGTGGGATATCAAGTAGTTGATGGTATACAAATATTCTCATATCATCATCAAACTAGAGATGATAAGTTTTTACCTTACAAGCATATTATGGACAATCTTAAATAACACTTTGGTTTCTTCAGTTAGAGTTGATACCATGAGCCAATAATCGAGTGACAGATGCCATGGCTACCATTGGGTCCATGATACAAGTTGCCAATGATGTCAAAGAGTATCAATTTCTCATTGAGAAAATTTTACAGCTAGCTTATGTACCACCAAATTCAAAGAGAATATGTAATATTACTCATTCCAATCCCCCTTGGTACCAAGACCTACATACTTATCTCCAAGATCAAATCCTTCCTCCAAACCTCTCAAAGAACCAAACAAAACTATTCCCTCATCAAGCATCCCATTATACCATACTAGGAAACACACTCCATCGTAGAGTCTATGATATAACACTGCTTCATTATTTTATCTTTGATATAATCTACGTTGGTGCTTAAAGAGATCCATGAAGCAATTTGTGGGGTCCACACTAGTGACATGGTCTTGGCTAAGAAACTCTTTTAAACAAGAGAATATTGGCCCAAGATGGAGACAGATGTCTGCAACTATGTCAAGAATTGGGTTGCTTATTAGATGCATGACAATTTGATAAATGCACCTTCATTACTGCTTCAACTGATTACTACACTATGGCTATTTTCAATTTGGGGACTTGATCTTATTAAGAAAATAAACCCTACTTCCTTTGATGGCCACAAGCACATTCTTACTGCCATAAATTATTTTGTTAAGTGGATAGAGGCCATACTCTTCACTTACGTAACTGGCAAGAAGATAGCCAAGTTCATTTACTTCCATATTATATGCTTCTATGACATCCCCTTTAAAATCATTTTTGATAATGGTGGTTCTTTCAAGAACAAGGATGTCAAATCCCTTTGTACCCAGTTCAAGATCAATCATAAATGTTCCACACCATTTAACCCAAAAGGCAACGATTAACCCGAGGCATATAACAAAACCATGTTTACCATCCTTAAGAATATTATCAATGATGCTTGCCATGATTGGCAATTGTAGCTTTTCCCTACCCTCTAAGCTTACGGCATTAGCCATCAAACCATTACAGGAGCTACATCTTACTCATTAGTTTTTGGTTTAGAGGCCATTATCCCTATTGAGATTGAGTTACCCTCATTGTGTGTCTCACTACAATACATTATTGATGATGAGGAAAATAGAGTTGTTAGATTGCAAGAGTTGGAACATTTGGATGAAAAGTGTTGGGCCACCTTAGACTATTTGAGAGCTTATCAGAATTGACTATGTCGTAGCTATAATAAACACATTCTCCCTAGGGAGTTTGAAGTTGGTGACTTGGTCCTAAAAGAAAATAAAAAAACACCAATGCCAAACCTAAAAAAAATGAAAATTTGAAGCCAATTGGCTGGGTCCATTTGTGGTCACTACGAATTATGGTTTTAGGGCATATAGGCTGGCTACTTTAGATGGACAAGAGCTTGGGGAATCCATGAACATATTACACCTAAAGTGTTTCCACGCTTGATTTTTATTATTTTCCATTGTCTAAAAGAGCCTGTGATTAGGGGGACCTATTTATATTGTTACCTGGACCATTCATATTCCTCCCTACCATATCACCTGGACCGTTTTTATATTGTTACCTAGACCATTCTTGTTACATTACCTGGACCATTTTTACTCACATATATGGACCATTTTATCTCCATAGACTGTTTGAATTCTATTAGAACAAGAATTCTTATTTATCCTATTGCACCATTCCCTAGACCGTTCTTACTTTTCATTACCTATTCTGTTGGTCCGTTCGAATCCTATTACTAGTCATGATCTTGATTACAAACCAACAAGTATGAAAATAGATTTAGTAAATATTTTAGAGACAATTCAGATTGATCAACATCAACATCAACATTCAACAACTTCTTTTCGAGGTTAGTATCTCAGGGTATGTCAACATATGGTTCCACCTATTTGATAGTCCCTTTAGATTTCTTCTAATTTCTCCCTCTCTTATTATTTACTCATTATATGTCATTATGTTTCTATTTGTTGTTGTGTGGTATTCCCCTTTGCCTCAGATTCTACTATTGGTTTGTAGAGGAAAATCATTGCATCTAATTTTAGCTGTTGTTTGAGCCTCTAACTAAGGACTAGTGTCCTTTGCTAGATGGTTCATTGTACATTTAAACATATTACCTTGATTTTCTTATTCTGAAAAACACAAAAAACATTGGAAATGTCAGACAAAATACAAAAAAAATTCTTAGTTAGGGAAGATGGGATTAAAATCTCCATGAGAGTTACAAAGCCATGTCATCTTCTGGGTGGGATTCCCATTTATTATATTCATCATTATCATTCTTTGTTTACACTCCTATATCTAGGAGAACTAAATTGGCTTGAGATCCACATAGACTATATAGATAGTGATTGGATGCATGGGGCATCCCATGTCAGCTTGGCTACTCTTATTTCCATCTTAATGTCCCCTGTGCATTTACGTTCTCATTATTTTGTAAACAAATTTAGACCTTTATGTTCTCTCCATTTTGTGAGTAATTATGTACCTTTACACTCTCACCATTTTGTGAACTCATTCCTATTTTTTTCTATTAATAATTACTTCTCTACTTTTCATCACATTTCTTCTATCCTGATTCTTGAGAGAACTACATTTGACCTGAAGTTCATGTTGGATCTGATGTCCATGGAACTATGTAGGCAACATCCACTTTCTTAGGGCATTTGGAGTCAGCTTGGCCACCCCTTCATTATTCTTCCATTCCTTCTATTTAGATAGCCTATTCATGATCTAAGCGTAATGCCTTACTTATTACACATACACAAATTGTTGATTGCTTACATTGAGTTCTTTATCTTAGGTGCATTATGTTATGTGTCTTTTATTTTATTGGTCTATTTTCTTGTGTGTTTTGAGTGTCATGTCTAAATACATTTTGAAAAGTAATTGAGTCTTGCCTTAACTTGGGCTTGAGTTGTTTACTTTTGTATTTAGATTGTTTTATTGCTTGTTTATATCTTGTACATCTTGTTCCCACTTGAGTCTTGATTATTCATATCTTGATTCTAAGTTGTTTTAAAATTTGTCTTCACTTTTATTTTATTATTTGTTTATATATTGATATATCCTTGTTTCCAATTAAGTCGTGATAATTTATATCTTGTTCTTAAGTTGGTTATGGTTTGTATTTAATTTTTGTTCTTTGTTCTTTGTTTTTTGTTCAAACATGAATGTTTTTAACTTAGGTTTTGGTATTTTATATCATTATTTTGAGTTGTAAATATTTACGTTTGAATTTTTCAGTTCATAAATTGAAATCCAATGTTATTATAGGCTGTTAATACATATGATGCATAATTTCATTTGCCACATTAAACACCAAGTACTCCAATCTTACAACAATGCAACATCAAACATCTCTAAAATCACCATCCTACATATCCGCTACCTAACCAGGATATCATAATCCAATCATGAGCCAAAAATTAAAATCAAACACAACTCTTTTTTCTACTACAAGACATGCATCTCTTGGCTTAAACATCAAGTCATGTTATCCATTCATTTGCCCAACCCATATGGTTATTTCTATATTAATTTAGGACGTGCATCTCCTAAACTAATGTCTAGCATCTAGTTATACATCAATCAGAGACATGAATAAATCAAATTCCATATGTTAATTAAGGACATGAATTAATTTTGGCCTCTTTTAATGAACTACGTGTTCCTTTCTTCTGGTTGAGGGCCAACCAGTCAAAATTAATTTTTTTCATCCTCCGCTCAAGGGGCATAATGGGCCACCCAAATGTTGTTTGGGTCTCTTTTCATAACCCTATTTTTATACAAATCATAGAATTCAATAGAAAATGGAAGCGAATTTATGTCTTATAATTATGATCATTCTAAGCGACCTTTTTATTTTTTAAAAAGCCGTTGCTTCTACCAAATATCTCACAACGCCTTCTCAAACAAGGGAAAAATGTAGACATTTGATTCTTACCAATGTTGTGCCAAAATTGTAAGTTTGAATGATTTTCTGCAATAATGCACAAACTGGACCAAAATCACTAAAACGATCTAATTTGTCCACATACGTCATGTGCATGTACCAAACCGCATCAATATATACCTAATTAGGGCATTACCTTATAGAGATTCCTTATTTTCTTCTAATTTATCTCGAGTCAATTATGACATAGCAAATTGACATTCTCAATCACTATAATCCTTTGATTCATCTACACACATCACATACATGTATTGATTCAAATTAAGGTATCCCTAATTAGGGTATTGCCCTATATGCAATTGTCACCTTCTAATTTGCCTCCAGTCAAAATGCAACCAAATAAATTGATTTTTTTGACCATTCTGATTAAATGAATGATCAATTCTAAAAATTGTAAAAAGACCAAGTAAAATCATTAAGCAAAGCAAACCAGATTAAAAGATTAATTGAAAAATCCATGAAAACTTAATGAATATCTAATATTGAAAATTCATAATTCAACAAACATTTGTAAATATGATGTCATGATGGTGTCATCAACCTCAAAGTCAAAAGTGAAAAATATCAACATAAATGAGGTAAATATCAAAATTAAAGCTAGTCATGCCTTATTAATTCCTCAATCTCCCAAAACATAAATGCATTTAACCTCCCAACCCTAACCCAAACTTAATTACATATGGGTTGGATTCAGTTGGAAAACTATAAATACAAGAGTCAAGACCATAACTATTCATTTTTTTTAGGTGCAAACAAACTATGACAAAATATCAATAGAAAGCTTAAAACCTTCTTCCATTTTCACCCAATAAAGAACCAATACCTATTGGTGCAAGGAGATATTTTGGAGGAGATTGTTCCACCACATTGACAAATATTTGGAGAACCAAATCTAGGTACAAACACAATTAATGGAATGGTCTTGGAGGAGAGTCACTTGGGGAAGGCATTGCTTGCGTTTTCTTGTCTAGTTTCTTGGGTCCATTGATTCACTCCCCTCGAGGGAGTAGGCTTAATACATTAGTTCTTTATACTTGTCATTTGTTTTATGCACTAACATGTGAACTAACTTGTTTTTCAATTCTATTCTACATTTACTATTGCCATGATGAAATCTATAGAGGGGGAGGGTGTGTCCTCCCTTGTTAGAGTGAGTAAGCATTGACTAGATTTGCTATGTTGTATGTGTATAAAGTAGTAAAATTTAGTATTAGATTTTATCCACATATGTTTTGAGTGAAATCAATTAGGGTTACTCACAATTAATGTATACATAGGGACAAGTAAAATGTCTCAAACATTATCATAAGGTGATCATTCAAAGTGAAAGTTCAATTGATAGTTAAAATATTTGGGTATTTTGTGCCCTATCCTTGGGTGTGTTTGTTATGAAGTAAATGCAAAATTCTTGTGTATGCTAGTCTATTTTGACATGGTATCATAGTCTAAGTGATGTTGTTATGGGTATTGTTTTTTTCTTGAGATGGTCTTTCTAGTGATGATGTTTCCAATGACGGTGCTTCAATGAGTCCTGTGATTTCAATGATGGCACTTCCAATTATTGTCCTCTTAAAAATACATCTCTCCATAGTCAATGCCTTGGTGAGAACTAAGGAGCAAACTTTTTTAAAATGGTGAATTTGAGAAGCATATGAAGGAAATTGGTTCTAATTTGCTTCAATAGATGGGACACATAGGTGGTGGACTTGGCAAGCTTGGATATCATATTTCCACTCCTATTGGTCCCAAGATTAGACTAGAGACAACAAGTCTCAATTATCTTGAGATTGAGTAATAATGGTCAACATGGTTCTTCTCCCTTTAATTAATATAGATCATTGTTGTAGATTCCAAACCATTTGTTGATTATTCCCATCTGAAAGAACCACATACTAAACCATCCAAGGATTATTATTTTGATATGAAAAATTCTTTGAATAAGGCACATTAACTTCATCATTTTGGAAATCATGCACCATCCATAACTAAGTTATATAGGAATCCTCATTTTGAAAGGTGTATTTTTATTTTCAACCTGGGGAATGTTATTCCTATCATGCAAAAGACATTAATATAGTAATTTTCATGCTCATTATTTGGATAGAAAGAAGCATAAATGGAAAAGTCATGGACCAACTCCTATTTTTTAGATTGGTTATGAATGGATTGATGATTTTTCAAGGCAACATTTGAGCTCTTATTCAAGGACAACTTATCACTTAGTCTCTTCAAGGGTGGAGCTTCGTAATTCATATGAAAGACAATTCATTATTGAAGTGTGTGGCCCTTGATCTAGTCTCCTTGTGGTGGTGGTGGAAACTTATTTTAGATATTGCTTCATTCATTGAACAAGACAATATATTTACCATTATATATTTTAATTTGAAAGGGAGTAGATAAACGAATAAGAAAACCCAACTATTTATTTAATGAATAATATAAATAGAACATGTGGTTTTAATTTTCGACCCAACCCTAGAGGAAAAATCTATGGGGACCCACCTTTATGCTGAGTGGGGCAAGAAATCCATAAATGGAAATTAAATTTGTAAACTATAAATAAGTATTCGACTAACTCAAGTCAGCATGTATGTTTGTCATCATGGTAAGATGCTTGAACTATTTTAGTGTTAAAAGCAATGTTCAAATGTGTTTACGACCCTAGGTTAGATTTCCTTAGTACTTTATGCTACCCTAAAATCATCAATTTGAAATTCCCTCATTTTGGATGGCTAGTCTATTGACTTCTTCTTTGTAATAGTTGAATCCTTTCCTCTCCCTTTTTGTGGAGTGTTTAGCTTTTACTTTTTCCTCTTTGCATGGCCAAAAGAGATCTTTAATAAACCATTTTGGGACTTTGTTAGGCCTATTTTACTTAAATTTATTTAAGAATACCTATCTCTACTATGTAAACTCCTAAGTGCAATTTTGTAATAGAATTTGTGGAATTACGATATGTTGTCCTACTTGAATTCTATTTCAAACCAACATATTCAAATGCTTTAAGAACTTAGAATAAGTGCAGTGCATTTTTGAAAACATAAATAAAATTTGTATCACCAAAACATGAACGTAAACAACCATGAGCAACTCAAAGAAAAAGAAGTACAATAATGGACACCAAGACTTTGACCCTAGAAACCCTAGTGTGGGAACAACCATCTGGGAGTGGAAATGAAACAAATTCATGATATTTTTAGGTTCAAATAAAATTTACTAAGAGATCAATAAAACATATATGATAAACATTGTTGTTTGCTCCTTGAACTCTTTTCTACACCTTTTGTTCCTCCTAAAACCAATTGAACACCATCTATATCTTTTGCACACTCATGCTTAAAATTAGATTTGAATCACCTCATCATGTTTTAGGAGTGTCCTTTTATGCACCAAAGGTTTCCAAAATGACTTAGAGTTGAAGATAGATTGCCATTTTTTCATTACACTGATTGTTCAAATCACTAGGTGAAACAATATATCCTTGTCCAACTCCCATTATGCATCCAATAGAGGGAAACAATTGTCATTTTTATTCTTTATTCATCCAACATGGATGGATTATATAGGTGCAAGTTCTCATAATTTACTATTGAGTACATCCTAATAAATGGGGGTAGATCAAGCTTGAAAGCATTACAACCAAGATGGTGAATGTCCCACACTTTAGAGATTTGAGCTTCCTAAATTATCTGTGAAGCCTCTCTTTTCTATAATACAACCATACTTTATTTCTTTTGTGCATCCAAGGTAAAGGCATTTATAGAGGGTAGAAATTGTCCTTCTTCCTAATCTAACTTGGATGGCTCATATAGATGTAAATTCACGTAATTTACTACTAAGTACATCCTCATGAATAAGTGCAGATCAAGTTTAAAAGCATTATCCCTAATCTGTTCTAAGATGGTGAAAGGCCATACCTTAGTGGTTTGATATTCTTAGCTTGTCCTTTAAGCCTCTCTTTTCTCAAGTGCAACCATATTGTGTGTTTATCTCATCAACATGTTGTGGTTAATACAAAAAATAAATCAACATTTCTTAGTCACTTGAATCTCTACATCCATTTTCACCCAACCCAAAGGATATTGATGAAGATGATCATATGTTTGTAAAGCAATTTTCTTAAAAACTTCATCCAAAATCAAATTAAACTATGAGGTAGTGTCAACTAATTTATATACCTTAATATTCTTGATTGGGATCTCGATTTTGAATAACTTGTTCTTTTGTTCCACACTAGATGCTTTAGTAGCAATGTTACCTAACATCAAATCAAAATTTTACTCTATCTACACCCTTTATTGCTCTTTTGAAGATGCCATGGAATTCTTGGATTCATCCTTAGAATGAAATATAAATGTAACTTCCAAAATTTTATGTTAGTATGTCCATCTATAACACAATGAATATAATGGTTCTTTGCATCCTTATAAGCATTTAAAGTAATGGCATTTATAAAAAATATACTTCCATTTATTTCAAAAAATTGTCTAACGATTTAACATCTACTTGTTACTCAAAATATAAAAACTCAACTTTGGTTTCAATATCTAAATAAGTATAATCAAATGATTTACTATAGCCTTACCTTTGTCATTTTAAGGTTGTTGATTTTCACCCATGAACTTTTCTTTATCAATTTTTATGGGGCCTTTCGCCTCTTATGCCAAACTTCATTGTGGAGCACCAACCACAATGTATGTGGATTATTGGTTTATAGCTATTAGATCTTGTTTCTTAGTGATAATATCTTGGGAATTCATTATGATGTCCATGATTTCTTCTAGGGCAACAAATTTTTTGGCAAGATTCTCTTCACCTTCTTTTACCATTTCTTACCCATTTTGATTATGTGCTTTACATAAATTCTAGGATTGCAAGTTAAAAACTCTTCTTATTTTGATCTTGTTATTGTCATACAAATCATCCAAAATCTATCCACCATACCCAAAGATTAACATTTTTATGATACCAAAATGATTTGCAAACTCTTTAAGTGGAATTGCTTAATGGAATTTATAGAGTCAAAATATGTTGTCTTACTTGAAATATATTCTAAACCAACATATTTGAATGCTTTTAGAAATTATAATTAGTGTAGTTCATTTTTGGAAACATAAATAGAACTTATAGTACTAAAACATGAATAAAAAAAACCATGAAAAAATTCAAGGATAACACAATCAACAATGGACACCAAGATGTTTAACCTAGAAACCTTAGTGTGGGGAAAAGCAACTAGAAGTGGCAATGACTCAGTGTCTTGATATTCTTAGGATCTATTTTAACCTTTTAGGACTTAAATGAATGCAAATCCTACATTTTTAAAGAGATGGGTATAGTAAATCATGGTAGATGTATGTAATAAATACAACCATTGATTTTTTACATAATTGATTAAATTTGACCTTTATAAAAATAGTAATAAAAAATGTAAATAAGAACTTCACTAGAAAATGATAGAGATAGATGATTTGGAGGTTGAAAACTAGGGCATAGGATAGTTTGAGAGTTGAAAATATGATCTAGGTATCAAAACCCCTCCTAAAATTATCACCCTAGCTGGACAGTAATGCCATGTGGTGTAAGTGTCTCTATTTTGGTAGTGGTGTCCTCTGTGCAGGACTATTCCAAGCTTCTAGGTGTACTTATGTTTGTATTTATAAGGCTTGTTCCTATGTGCATGTGTTTTGAAACCCTAGAGATGGTTTATTTTGAATATTTTTATGAGTAAACCTTAATCCTTCATTTTGATAAGGCATCTGACTGATGCAAGCATAAAAATGTGTTTGTTAGTGGGGTAAGCTGGACATCTTCAACACCCCATTGTGATGAGAGTTGCCTACATACCAATACTCTAAAGATGGATCAAGCCTGATATAGTTCTCCCCATCTAAATGTTGGTGCAAGTGTAAGTGAAACTAGTATAATAGTTGACTTGAGTGCTTTGAATGTGCTTGAGACTGAAAATTTGAGTAATCTAAGCTTAAGAATGTTATAGATTATAGTATGTATAAGTAAGGTAGAATAAGGATTAATAACCTTAATTGTGCATAACTTGTTTTGAGTTTGCATATGATTTCCATCCAATGGTTATAGGGTTAAAAGTCATGTAAATATATTATTTTGATGCTTGTGCGGGTGCTAAAAGAGGTCTAGGCCAATCATAAGAGGTCTAAGCTTTGAAAAGATATTCATTTGTGGAAAATTGAGGGAAAGGACATTTATGCCAACATTGAAATAGTAGCACCATGTGGTTCTACTATCCCTATTATGGCACTCGTGTCCAAGTGGTAGAACCCTAGGCACGAAGGGCTAGGTTACAAGAATAAGAGTCTATGACTACTTTAGGGATGACTAGGGATGCCTATGACCTGCATGAAGGTTGAATAAGTATGAAAATAGGCTCTAAGATAAGTCTAGGGCTAAGCTAAGAATAGTGATATCAACTATCACTCTTAGCACTCAAGTGTCATTTTAAAGTGATTACATTTGCCCTTCCTCCTCCCTCCATTTATTTTAGAAATGAAACAAAGTGAAATGATTAAGATAAATAAAAAAGAAGCATACCTAGACTTACCTAAGAGATAAAACTCATGAGTTTGGATATGAGTATGTGAAGCATACTCCATTGCATGCCTTGTAAGTGAAACATGTATAGATTAGTCCTTAAGAGATATCAAAATAAAAAACAAAATTGAGTAAAAAAGTAACCAAGTAAAATTAGAGTAAAGGGATAAAATAGAGGAAAGGGATGAATACACCTCATTGGATACATAAACCAATGTATAAACCTAGTGATAACCTATGTGTGCATGCATATAATCATCAATCAGTTAATAGCTTAGACTGAGCTAATGTCTTGCTCAATCCTCATGTGTGGGTGGCTCAATAATTCCATCTAATTTTGACTCCATCATTGCCCACCCCTACTTGATGGATCATGACCCATGAATAACTTGGATTTGACTGATGGTGTGTCCAAACCTCTCATGTAGGTGGATCAAGAACTCATATGAATATGAATCCATTATTGCATAGCCATTTTTATTAGATGTATCTAAAAGTGAAACTGTGTGATGTAACTAGAAATGTCTAACTAGAGATATCTAATTAGAAATGTCAGCTCTGCAGTCACTCAGGTATATTAGACAGTTCTAGGCCACTCAAGAATGTCAACCATTATAGATGGAGTAAGGCATAAAACTAGTGTATAACCTATAATATGATGTTTGATATATATATAACATAGAGAATGGCATGGAGTTTGTCATTCCATTTGATCAATCGGTGTGTAAGTAAGCAAATAGAAACAATGTGCCATACACATGCCCCTAAATTTGATATCTGAGCATATGGATTATGGATTTTATTGTAATAATATGTATCTAAGTATCTGAACTATAAATGGGAATGGTAATGTAGTGCATGATGCCTCCAATCTAAGAAAACTGGTATGAATCTAATTTAAACTAACCAAAATTGGTAAATTTATAACTAAACTTATGCAAACTTAGATTATATCTATTATACTTTTCTAGCCAATCTAATTTTTTTTGTAATTGAGGCTATTGGACAATAGCACTATATCTTTGACAATAGTCCCATGTGGTGCTAGTGTTCTAATTTAGGTGTTAATGTCCATCTATTTTGATTTTTGTGCAACTGTATTGATCTCTGTGTCACTATTTTTCATTGTATTTACCTGAGTCTAATTTCTATAATCTGAGCTTGTGTTCTAAAAAATATACTATGAGTGCATTCTAGTAGCTTAATCTCTATGACAAACCCTTGTGAATTCCTCCTTTTTTAAGGGTAGTTGTTGAACTTATGTAAGAATTATCCTCTAAAGAAAAAGCTTTGTAAGATATGTGTTAGCCGGAGCATATATGATATTTGCATAATAATCCAATATAATGTGCATACATAACATTAGAATGTAAGATAATCTGATCATGAGTTTGTGTAATATAAAATATCTAAATTGGTAGTTTGAGTGTGGCTTGTGACACCCAATCTATTGGTCCATCTTGCATGTTCTTATGACCCTTCTAGACACCTTTTCACTCATTGCCAATCTCTGTAGCCTTCCAAATGATCATTTCACCTCAGCCAAACTCTATTTCCCAAGCCAATCCTATCCCCCTAAGTCTTGAGCTTGTACGATAGGAGCAATATCCTTAGACTATAGCGTCAGACCCTAGAGTGTCCCATTTTTAGCACTCTTGTCTCTTTGCAATTTGAGCCCAAATGACTATTTTCATTTGATTTATATCCTTCATTATGTTGGCCTAGTGTGAACACAATTGAACCATGACCAATTATTCTCTATAAAATCTCTTTCAAAGTTCATTTAGAGAGGAGTGACAAATCTTACAAAACAAACAAGAATAAAAATAAAGCACTAAGGCAAACTTCCCTATTATATGCATATAGTCACCCAACACAGTTGTAAACATATTCAAACCCTCACACCAGTCTCTAGCCACCTCAAGCACTCTCAATTTGATATTTTTTCATTTGCATCACACTATTTCACAAAGCACATTAGGTGGGAGAACTACATATATCTTGATCCCTCTTCAGATTATTGGTATGTAGGGAGTGCTCCCACACAATGGATGTGGATCACATGTTTAGTGCATCTTACACACACTAACTCCCCCTTTTCAAGTGATTAAAATTCCATTTATCAAGCATGATGGAGGGTTAGGGTTTAAAGATTAAATCATCTCTATAGTGAGCTCTGTCAACATTTAACACTCAAGATTTCACAGATAGGCTCACAGAGGAATAACATAAGGAACCTAGAAAACGTAGGTCTTTGTGATCAATTTGGATAATAGCAACAAGAGTGGACAATAGTATCGAACACCAAAGTGTCATGTTTTTGGTGCTCCTATCCTTTCATTGAATAAAATTCAAATCCAATTTTATGACATTGTCCTAGTCCTACACATCTAGTTTCAATCTTTGTATCATCCATTTCAGTCCAGTTTCAAGCTAAGTTATCTTTCTCCTTATTTATTGTTATTTTAAAAAAAGTAAAAAAGACAAATAAATTATACAAATTAGGACTATAATTATTGCAATATTATTTACTGATTTATTAATCTAGACCCTTAACTAAAATATGAATAAAACTTCATTATTATCAAAAAATTTAAATCATTTGGTGAATCTGACTTACTTCATTTGTGTATAAAAACCCTAGGGGAAATTCCTTGCTAGTTTTTTCTAGTATTTTCTTGATTTTTTCTACATATATAAATCATAATTTCATATTTAATTTTTAAATTTACCTTAGTAATTTTTAAAATTATTTATTTCAAACCCTAGTTGAATTTACTAAGTCCCTTTGCTTCTTGAGCTATCACCTTACATGTTTGTGAGCTTCATATCCTTTTTATGCATATTTTAGTTCATTGTTTAGAATATATTTATTTAATATTGCCTTTCATTTTTCAAATTTTTTTCCTTATGCCATCTAATCTCATTGCATATATTCCTTTGAGATGAAGTGCAAGACTTAGTGGCAATCCTCTTGAATCCACCCAGATTCCTCCAACTCATCTATATACCATGGATAAACAACCAATTTAGCTTCTTGCTATAGATCCTACACAATCATATTAAAATAATTTATATGAGGATAATTTTTACAATGAGTAGTATGAGAATAACAATGATGATACACACACTGATGTTTATGACCCACCACATCGAGTTCTTGATCCACTTCCACCTATCATTGATAATGATGTGATCATCAACAAAGATTTGATTCTTTAAAGTTTTAAAGAGAGACTCAGGGAACAACCTCGAGATCATGCCCTTATCTTTAATTATATCATATAAATTAAAAAGGCTAAGCAAGTTAAGTCTTTCATTCATTCAGGAAAATTGGTTGCAAATAACACTACAGGGGCAACTATGTCTCAACAACCCCCTATAGTAGCTCAACCTTCCTATGTGACACCACCAATTATAGCTAGTATATCTTTGTCTTCTAATGTGGTTACCCTTGTGCAAGAGATAAAATCTTTTCAATCCGAGGTGCTACATTTTGAGCAAGGTGCCTCTAGACCAACATAGGCTTTAGATTATTTTACTCTACTTCATACACCATTGGCATGTCATATTGCTTCTATACCCTTTCCACCAGGTTTTATTCAATCCAAGCTCACTCTATATGATGGCCAAGGTGATCGTGAGACACACTTGAGATATTTTCACATAGCATGCTTGGAATATGTGTCAAATGATTGGTTATTAACCAAGATATTTCCATGGAGTTTAAAGGATTATGCTCTACAATAGTTATATAGTCTACCGAATTAGTCAGTCAACATATTCAATCTTTTAGCTGACATGTTTTTAGCTCATTTCAAAATTAACATAGTTGATAAGGTTTATTATACCCAGGTTGCATAACAGAAACAAAGGTCAAATAAACATCTCAAAGATTATGTTCTTTGATATAAGATTATCTTGGCTAAAATGACTAGCCCCATGGCTGATCAAGAATTATAGGATCTCTTCAAATAGAGTCTTTTTCCAGATTTATATGAGTCAATAATGTTCAAAAGGTTCTCATTATTCACTGAGTTATGTCATACACTAAATAAAAGGGAAGTCAAACTAATTTCAATGGGCAAACTTAAGTACACAAGTATATCAAAAACAACCAACAAGAATAATAGTAAAGTCCCATACAAAGTAAAGGTTAATGATAACAAAAGTCAAAATCAAACTATAGTTACTATGGCTTCAGATCCCCCTTAATGAGTAGTTTTATCAACACCTCCTTGGTGAACCTTTACCAATTTACTAGTATCTCTATTCAGAGTCTTACAACAGTTATTAAAATGTAATGTCGTATCTCTCCCTCCTATTCATGAAGTTGATTCAATAAATCCTCTTCCATGTGGATATGATTAGAATGCATTTTATGGTTTTCATAAGGCACCAGGCCACACTAAAAATAGATGCATCAATTTGAAACATAATATACAAGACTAGATAGATGACAACCTTATTGATCTTGGCACTCTAGTTGAGCCTCCTCAAGAAAAGCAAACATAGGAAAAGGCTTTAAAATTTTTCTAAGAGCCTTTCCCACAACATTATAAACAAGATATAGGGGATACATCAGGTGTTCACCATGCATATCATACACACCCTCCACCAGCTATATACCAGACACCTTCAGTTGAGTCACATTCTTGGAGCAACATGATTGGCGTATATAATTCCAAAATTCTAGCTAGACCTTCGATCTCCTTCTCAAAGTAGGAGATAGTTGAGGATGATTTAGCTTACCATGCACTCTTTATCAGAGCATACATTAATCATCATCCCATTCATAGTGTTCTCATAGACAATGGATCTAGTGTGAATATGTGTACTATGACATTACTGTAGCATTCAAAATATTCAATGTAGGATATTAACCCGATAGACATAATTATTAGTGGATTCAGTGGGCACATATAGATTTTATTAGGTGAGATCATACTTTCTCTATAGGTTGGTCCAACACATGTGACCACACCATTTACTATATTTACCAGTGCAGGAGTCTTTGATATGTTTCTTGGTTGACCATGGATTCAAAAACTTCATATAGTAGCTTCTACAGTTCATAGATACGTGAAATTCAATCATGATAATCAGGTTGTTACCGTTGGTGGAGTTATGCATGAGTTACCACTACCCACTTCAAATCCATCTCCTACTTTGCGGTCACTAGTTTCAGCTTCTCCACCATTTAAAATTCGTTCTCCAATTCAGATTTAGCCATAGTCAAGGCCTTCCTCACTAGCATAAAGAGTCCATACACTTCCACAGAGGCCTCTTTTAGAGCAACCAAAATTTCAAGATTCTAGATAGTTTCTAGCTACAGTGTTCACACCTAGGGTAGTATCATTGAGGTCTCATGCCTCTACACATAGAGCACATTTTTAGAGAGTTTATTCTACTACTAGATGGGTCCTTAAAATCCCTATAGTTACATTCACTTTTTAGAGTTACAGGGGGACCCCACAATCCATTTCCACTACAAATATTTTAGAGCACTTACAACATACACAGCTTTCAAAATCACAGTCTTAGCCCTTCTATCATGTTCCACGATCATGTACAATCCCTCTCCTTGATACAAGACACCATAATAGGGAGTCTCTTATGAGACTCATCAATTAGTATCATTTCTTTTCAACTTACTTGTACATATTTTTTTAAATTTACTTGTACATAACTTCTTTTCAATTTCTTGTACATATCTTATTTTAAAAATATAAAAACATTCAAATAACTCAAAATATCAAAAACATTTCAACTGTATGCATTATCCATGCTTTACATTTCTAATACCATGTTAGATTTATATTTTGTTGTTCTATGCTATTGTTTATTGATCTATCTACATTACCATGCTTCACTTGATCTTTTTTGAGTGTGCATAGTGACACCCAGATCTTTGATTGCTTCACTTTACCCATTAAGGGGGCATATATATTTGAGACATACATCAATATATCTACCCACTAAGGGCATCTTATACATGACTACACTATTCAGGGTATGTCATTTCTACACTACACACTCTAGTTATCATATTGATGTACATTACTTACTAGCTTACAAAGATTATTCTATCGACACTCACTATTATATAACACTTATGTATTTATTAGTATCTACCTAGTCTTATACTACATGTTTTAAATACTTTCACTTCTTTATTTGATTAGTTAGATGTGATTATATTTCCAAAATTTACATACCTTCCTTTATTGCTTTGAGTAGCTAAGATGTGATTGCATTTTTCAGTTCCTATTTTGTCTCTTGTATGTGCCTTAAGACATTTTCCAATGTCCTTTGCCTATATTCTTCTATATGTCTCTAGCCCTCATGCCAACCTTGCTTGTTTTCAATTGTATGTGTATGTGGCATTTCAATATACCTTGTATGATTGCTTTCTGGTTTGAGTGACATGTGCTCATGTCCCTTATTTTCTTGGCCCCTTGGCCATTTTTGTGTGCTTCTTGCTTCTTGCCTTGTGTGCTTGTTTCTTGTTTGTTTTTCATTGTTTGTAATTCCATGATCTACATCATGCATTATCTTGATTTCTTGGATGCCATGATGGACATTATGCTCCATCCCTCCTTGAAAACTAAAAACTAACATTTCCAGTTTTAATTTAGTATACTACACATGCTATTACATTGTGACATCTATCTATGCATACCCCTATTGATCTAACAATTTATAATAAAAACTATGCTATATTTTGAGACATCATTTTGATTATCATTGCTATATCATGTATTTCACAATATAACACACTTGTAGGGCTCTTTATTTTGAGGGTAGTCATTGCAGGGTCTTCATTCCTATCCTCATAATAAGGGGCAACAAACAATGGTTTTTTCATAGAGATCAAAGGCTTCTACTAATCAAAAATCAATTTTTAAAACACTCAGGATAACAACTAGAACCCAAACTAGGTAGAACATACCAGGAAAATAGTGACAAATACTAAATAGTGATAAAAAATAATAAAGGCCAAGGGTACCATACTTGGACTACATCATCGAACAATAAAGTGTCTTATTTTTTAGTGCTCCTATTTAAATAGAAAAAAATTAGATTTTCTATAAACTGACATAAAGGTAAGTTTAGTTAAAATTTTGTCAACTATAGTATAATTCAAAATTAGTAGTTTCAATACAATTTTTCTTAGAGAATTCAAATATAGTGGGCCTCATGTACAACATGAGGGATATCACTTATAGTTTTAGATTAGGTAGTTGGTATAACTTTCGGATCAAAATCTATGTTACAGACACTAGTGATTGGGGGAAATATGCACGACAAAGTTATCTTTTTTCTTTTCAGTTCATTGCATAACCTAGGTATTCTTAGTAGTTACATGCCTTATTTCATCTATAGGTGGTTGGCATCATTTTAGAGTGGCTTTTATATAAGCCTAGTTCTTAGTTTCAGAGTGGCTTTCATATAAGCCTAATCTCCACCTTTCAGAGTGGCCAAGATTAGCCTAGTTCTTAGTACACATTCAACTATCCATGCCACATTATCAGATTACAAAGCATTCATGGGCTTTAGGAGCCATCCGATATGACACACATTCATATCGGTATTAGTTCATAGTTTCACACTTTGAGGGTAATGATGGAGCCAAAGGACTAGCTAGCCTTTGTATTCTTGAGCCACCTACTTAGAGGGATTAGACACGTAGTCCAAACATTGATTAACATAGACCTGATCATATAGATTCACTTAGTGGGTGATGATGGAGTTAAATGGTTAGCCTTTGCATTCTTGAGCCACTCTCAAGGAATTGAGCACTCAACTTTGTTCATGATATTACTTTTGGTACAACACAAACCCAACACTAGCCAACATTACTCAGCATCACTCAATATCACACATCTTCATGGGCTTCACCCTTGCAAGTAAGTTCATGTATGCTTTCTACTTTTCTTTTATATTAATATTTCACTTTACAACATTATTAGAATAAAAGGGGGACAAATATAGTCATATAAAATGTCCAAATTGGTAGTCTGAGTGTGACTTGTGACACCTAATCCATTGGTCCATATTGCATGCTCTTATAACCCTTCTAGACACCTTTTCACTCATTATCAGTCATCTGTAGCCTTTAAAATGGTCATTCCACTTTAGATAGACTTTATTTTCTAAGTTAATCCTATCCCCCTAGGTCTCGAGCTTGTAAGATAGGAGTGCCATACCTGGACTATAGCCTCAGACCCTAGGGTGTTCTATTTTTAGTGCTCTTATCCCTTTGTAATTTGAGTCAAAATAGTTATTTTCATTTAATTCTTATCCTTCATTATGTTAGCCTAGTGCAAATACATTTAATCCATGACCAATTATTCCTTATAAAAGCTCATTCAAAGTTCATTTAGAGAGGAGGTGAAAAATATTACAAAACAAACAAGAATACAAATAAAGCTCTAAGACAAACTTTCCTATTCTCTGCATACAGTCACCCAACATAGCTGAAAACATATTCAAACCCTCACACTAGTCCCTAACCACCTCAAGCACTCTTAATTTGTTTTTTTTGTATTTGCATCACACTATTGCATAAAGCACATTAAGTGGGAGAACTACATATGGATTGATTCCTCTTTGGAGTATTGGTATATAGGCAACATGTCCACACAAGGGGTGTAGATCACATGTTCAGTGCATTTTACACACACTAACCCCCTTTTTAAGTGATTTAAATTATATTTATTAAGCATGATGGAGGGTTAGGGTTTGAAGATTAAATCATCTCTATAAGGATCTTCGTCAACATTCAACACTCAAGATTTCATAGGTCAGATCACATAGGAATAACGCAAAGAACTCAGAAAACTTAGGTCTCTATGACTAGTTTGACTAGGTCTTTGTGACTAAAGTGTCCTATTTTCAATGCTCCTATCCTTTCACTGAACAAAATTTAGATCCAAGTTCATGACACTATCCTAGTCTTGTACAACTAGTTTCAAGCTTTGTATCATCCATCTTAGTCTATTTTCAAGCTAAGTTATATTTTTTCTTATTTATTGCTATTTTTAGAAAACTAAAAAAGATAGATAAATTATATGAATTAAGACTGTAATTATTACAATATTATTTACTGATTTATTAATCCAGACCCTTAACTAAAACAGAAATAAAACTCTATTATTCCCAAAAAAGTTAAATCGGTTTGTAATGTGCGATGTATTTTATGTCTAATATTCTTAAGGTTATTAAGATAGATATAAAAATGTATGTAACAATAAATTTAAGTAATAACTGAGTAGCTACTTAGGAGGATGTGGCATGATGTCCGTAATAACACTCAATTAGGAAGAAGAGATGTATGAGGTCCCTCATGAAATCTAAATTTGGAGTGTGTAACAAGTAAGAGACAAGTGTCATGACCATGATGCATACATGAAAACATACATACAACACACATAAGGCACACAAAGTAGGCCAAGGGGTCACAATACAAGGGACATGGGCACATGTCACTAAATTTGAGAAAACAAGACATACAGGAACATGCTCAAATGTCCATATACACAAGTAACAAGTAATTTGGCTTAGATCCACATAGAAGGTCATGCAATTGTCCACATATACAATCAGAAAGGCACACATAAAAACATGGGCACATGTTCAAAGTATACATACTTTGAAAAAAAGTGGTGTAGATCCAAAGAACAATGGCATATTCAAATGCCCTCGAATAGAAGAAGCATAGAGATACAATCAATTATAAACTAAGAAAGCTAGAAATGAAAGTATCATGAACATGTAATATAAATCTAGGTGTAAGAGATAAGATGTACATATGTTGAGTCTAAATCAGTATTAGCCAAAAAAAATCTGAGTAAGTGTAACATGATCAATATAAAGATATAACAATGCTAAAGTTGTGATGTAGAGTATAGAAAGATGTAACTTGGTAATCAAAACTATGTGTAGGATGCCCCCAAATAGGTGAATGTGTCAAATGAATAACCTATGTACTTATGTATATGCTTTTAGGGGGTAGATACTTGTAAATCTGGATTGGTGGAGTGGACTTGAGTCTTGTATATATATATATATATATATATATATATATATATATATGATAAAACTAATTATACTAAGATAGCTAGTATATGTAGTGTTTGACAAATATAAAAAATGTAAACATGATAATGCATATAATCTGTAATTTTGTATTTTTTGAGTAAATATTTGAATGTTTTTGTGTTTTTAAAATATTATATTATTTTTGTATTTTTTGGATATAAGCTAACATAAAAATAAAACTATATACATGGATCAATAAATAAGGAAAGTATGTACAAGAAGAGAGGAACAATACTAACCAATGAGTCTCATGGGAGACTCACTATCAATGTGCCCTGTGTCAAATAAAAGAACAATGATCATGTGTGCTATGTAAAAAGGTAACTATGGTCCTAGAACATGATGTACTGAATGATCTATATTTGGCCTTACCTGTGAAGTAGTGCTATGAATCTGTGAAACTAACTATGGTGTCCTGTAAACTATATGGGTATTAGGGACCCATATGCTAAAAGATGCTATAGCTAACATCGATGCCCTATACTAAGAATCTTGAGAAATCAATAAGACTAATTTAGGAAGAAAGTGACTAGAGGGAGGCCCTATAAAATCTATAACATATCATTGATGTAGGGGTCCCTCTAATAATGGTCTCTATGGGAGATTACGTGTACATGGTAACACTATAGGAGTAGACCTCGCCTACAATAGTGGCCATATTGAAATTTGTGGTGTACTAATAGGAACTATGCTTGGAGCTGTAAATGGTAACTATGTTGTAATTGATAGCTATGTTGTAACTGAATATGGAAAAAGTAGAAGATACTCATATGAAAGATCCTAAACTATGATCACTTAATTTGTATGTATATATTTAAGGCATCTATGCACGGTGGATGGGATGGCTTGTAACTATTGTATCTATGGCCTACCTAATAAAATGTCAAATGTGCCTATACATGGAAATACTAAGAATACAATGGCCACATGTGTTGGTCCAACCTATAATGGAAGTAAAATCTCCCTGGTGGAGCTCTAAACATGGCCACTAAAGCCACAAATAACTATGTTTTTAGGGGATATATCCCACTCTGAATACCCTAAATGTTGTATAAGTGTGATAGTGCACATGTTAATACTTGAGCCATTATCAACCATAACACTCTGGATAAGATGATCATCTATATAGGTTCATACAAAGAGTGCATATAAGTCTAAATCATCATCAACAATCTCCTATTCTAATAAAGTGATGAGTAGTTTAGCTAAAACTGTAGTATGGTACACACCAATGATGTTGTGTAGTGGGTGTGCATCTTCTATAGTAGTATGATATGATGCTGTTGGTGGATGTGCCTGATAGGTGTAGTGAACACCTAAAGTGCCCCTACCTTATTTGTTATATTCTTTAGAAATGGATCTAAGAATATTTTCAATGCCTTAACTTTTATTTGTTGAACTTTGGGTGCCTTTGTGGGTGTGCCCACATCAATAATGTTAGCCTCTATTAAATCTTATATCTTATATTTCAAGCTGATGTATCTATTTATTGTATGGCTTGGTGCCCTGTGATATTCATAGAATGTATTAGATTCATAGTTATTTGGAAGAGGTCATGCCATATCAACCTATTTTATGGGAGAGAGCCATGACATTACATTCTACTAGCTACAGTAAAACACATGTTGGCAATTTTGAAAGGTTGATAAAAACTCTACGTGGAGGAGTTGATAAAACTAGGTGAAGAAATGGTTCTAAAGCTATGTTAACTATGAATTTTTGATCACTTTTGTTTTTAGTGGCACTTACCTTGTAAGGAGGCTTACTAGAACTCTTAGTAGTTGATTTTGATTCACTTGTATATTTCAGTTTGCCCATAGAGATAAGCTTGACTTTTCTTTCTTTTACTGTGTGACATAAATTTGTGAAGGTTAGAAACTTTTTGAACAAGATAGCTTCATGTAATGATAGTAGTAGGCTCTGTTTGAAGATGTCCTAAAGTTATCTATCTATCATGGGGCTAGTTAACTTGGCCAATATAGTCTTATATCATAAGACACAATCTGTAATAGGCTCACTTGATTTTTATTTTTGTTGTGCTACTTGAGTATATGAGATCTTATCATTGATGTTTATTGAGAAGTGTGCTAAAAATATATTTACCAATGGATTAAATGCCGTGATAGACTGATGCGGTAGATCATAGAACCATCGTAAGTTATAATCATTTAAACTACGTGGAAACAACTTGGTGAGGAGCCAATCATTTGACACATAGTCCAAACATGTTGTGTGGAAAGCTTAGAAATAGTGTTTTGGGTCACCCTTACCATCATGCAATGTAAGTTTGGGTGCCACAAATCCAGATGGCGAAAAAATTGCCACTATGTGATGTGCCAAAGGTGTATGTAAAGGAACATGAGAACCTAAGGCATGTGATGGTCTAGTGGGTCCCTGCTCAAGACGTAACACCTTACCCTACAGAGTATGAACCTTCTGTATAAGGGATTTTACATCTAGAGAGGAATAACTAGCCATAGGTGGCATATATGTCACTGAAGGTTGTTAAATTAAAATTGGTTGTTGTACTAGCTAAGTTGGCCCTAATGTAGGTGTAACAATGTTATTATCAGGGGAAGTAGAATATTGACCATTATTTGATTTTTGAAGTTCTTTGTGGATAATATTGATAAGGTTATCTTATATATCTAAATGATCAGAAATAAAATCTTTTAATTGTCTCTTATCAGTTTCAACAAATCAGTTGTTGAATTTTCCCATTGTAGTTTAGGGAGCAGGAAAGAAAATTGTTGTATATTTTGAACCTTTAAAGAACTTTTATCTATGAAATATTGCAAGAAGTAAATAATGAAATAAATAGAAGATTTTAGAACTAATATCTAAGCATATAAACAAAAATGATAAAAAACCTAAGAGCATCTAGGGTTAGGGTTTGAACAATATTTAAAGTATGTTGGGTTCACCAAATGTTGTAACCTTTTACGACTTGGATGAATGTAAATCTTATGTTGTTAAATAGCTGAATATAGTAAATCAGGATAGAAATATTTAATAAATACAACCACTGATTTATTACATAATTGACTAAATTTAACCTTTTTAAAAATAGTAATAAATATTAAAAATAAGAATTTAGCTGAAAAATAACTGAGATAGATGATCTGGAGGCTAAAAACTAAGGTAGAGGCTAGTCTAAGTGTTGCAAACAAGATTCATGTGTCAAAATACTTTTTGGACACTAATGCCCTAATTAAAAAATAGTGTCATATGATGCTAGTGTCCTTGTTTTGACAGTAGTGTCATCTATGTAGGACTATTCTAAGCTTCAAAGTGCAACTATGTCTAGATCTATAATGTCTGTTCTTGCCTGTATGAGTTATGAAACTCTATAGATGGCCTATTTTGACCAATTTTATGAGAAAATCCTAATCCTTCATGTTGCTAGGGTATCCAACTGATATAAGTAGAAAAATGTGTTTGTTAGTGGGGTAGGTTAGACATCCCTAACACCCCACTATAATGAGAGTTGCCTACATACTAATACTCTAAGGAGGGATCAAGCTCGATGTAGTTCTTCTCACCTAGGTGCTGGTGCAAGCGCAAATAAAACTAGCATGAAAGTTTATTTGAGTGTTTTGAATATGCTTGAGACTAGAAACCTGAGTAATATGAGCTTAAAAATGATGTAGATGGTAACATGCAAAAGTATGATAGAATAGGGATTGATAACTTTAATTGTGCACAAATTGTCCTAAGTTTGCATATGTAATTTGTATCTAATTTTCATCCAGTGGTTAGAGGGCTAAAAATCATGTATATATATTGTTCTAGTGTTTGTGCAGGTGCTAAAAGAGGTCTAGGCTGACCCTAGGAGGCCTAAGATTTGAAAAGATATTTGTTTGTGAAAAAAAGAGGGAAATGACATTAACATCAATATTGGAACATGAGTACCATATGGCATTACTATTCCTAATATGGTGTTAGTGTCCAAGTGGTAGAACCTTAAACATGAAGGGCCATGATGCAAGAATAAAGGTCTATGACTGATTTAGGGATGACTAAGAATGCCTATGACCCACACAAAGGCTGTATAAGTGTGAAAAAAGGCTCTAGAATAGGTCTAGGGATAAGCTAAGGATAGGTGGTGATCCGGGTAACAATTCAGGGGATAATGCAGGTGACAGGTCCACCCCAATTGATGATGAAATTTTTGAGAGCCATAACTTTTGCACCGTAGCTCTAATTGACTCGCCGTTTAAACCATTGGAAAGATAAGAATGAGGAGAATGCAGTGAGATGGCATGGAGTTTCACTCAATAGATTTTGACCCACAAAAACCCAATAAAAGTGCTCCAAATTTTAATTTTAGTAGTGTAGTCTAAAAATAATAAGTTTTTAAAAATAGTAATTCCTTGAATTTTGTATTGTTGTAAATCATGAAATTTGAACCACTTAATCTCTCTTGAGATTGGTGACCTTACACATCCTCCTCCCACCTTAAAAATATGTATAAATGAAGATGTAACATGAAATGGAAATTAGACATCTCTTCTCAGAGATAGGCATATGTTTGGGTCTACAAATTTGATCAATAAAACATCTCTTCTCAGAGATAACATTATTTAAATTATGTTGTTCTTGTTTCTTGAATTATCTTTCAACCAAAGCTTTTGTGTTTTGGATCAGTGGTATCAGAGCAATTTGTCTTTAGAGTATATGCTCCCAAGGATAAGGTCAGATTACAATAAGCTTGGGTGGAAAATAGAACCAACAGACTATCCACATATTCACTCCAAATGACTTCAAATGGTGGACAACATCGAGACATCTGATCCTTTCAAAAAAATGGTGAATGAAGCCCTCTAATAGTAGCAAGTGCAGATGCTACAATAATTCACTCAAATTCTTCAACAAATCTTGATGAAAAATTTTGGCCCCTCATCTGCACCCCCACATCCTTTCAGTGCTCCAACACCCTTCAAGGTTAAGGTGAATTTTGATATCCTTACATTTGAAGGCAAAATCAATGCTGATGCAGTAAAATTGGTTGGATCAATTGTCATCTTATTTTTATGTAAATAAATTCATCGATAAAGAGAAGATCACCTTTGCTCTTTTGAAAACATCATTACCTATCAAAAATTGGTGGGAAGTGTACAAAAAGAGATTCAGTGCAGATGATATTGGCTTTGAGGCGGAACCTACTTGGGATGATTTCATAGAAGCTGTAAAGGAAGAATACTACCCCATTGGAGCATATGACAATCTGTATATAGAGTGGTAACAACTTCACCAAGGTAAGGAACAATCTATTCAAGATTACACTGATATTTTTCATTCTCTATTTGTGAGATTGGGCATCCAAGAAAGTGAAAAACACAAGGTTGTCAAATATCGTGGTGGACTACAATGGTACATATGGGGAGAAATGGAACTCTTCAATTTGAAAACCATTAGTGAGGCGTACAAGTTCATAGTGAAGATTGAGCAGAAACATGGAAGAATGAATACGAAGAGTTAGTCTTCAAAATGGAAAAGTGACAAAGAAGGTCAAAAATGAGGCCAAAATTAGAAGCAAAAATAAGGAAAGATTGGGAAGTGGTGTGATTATCACACATTTAGAGCTCGCTCTAAATAAGAATGTCGAGCCATCAAGTCCTTACTTTCTAAGTCACAATCCTCAACATCTACTGCTCTACCTTATACAGACCCTACAATTGAATATTTTGAAGAAGAGATTATAGATGTTGAGCTTGAAGCCATTGTTACTTCATCACAGACCCATGAGGAGAGGCTAGACAATAAGGAAAGGTTGTTTCACTCTAAATTATGGGTGAAAGGTAAGCCTTTGCATTTCATTCTTGATAGTGGAAGTTAAAAGAATTTAATCTCTGCTAATGTTATGAAAAGCCTAAATCTATCCATGAAGCCTCACCCAAATCCATATAGTATTATATGGTTGAGTCCAGGGAGAAACCTCCGTGTCACCCACCAATGTCTTCTCTCATATGCAATAAAACCTTTCCAAGATGGGGTCTTATGTGATGTGGTCAATCTAGATGTTTGTGATGTACTCTTTGGTCAAAAATTCATGTATGATTGACATGGCATATATGAATCAAGAACTCAAAGGATCACTTTCACTCTTGAAACATGACGTTATAGGGTACCAGAGGTACCACATTTTACATCTGTCTCTCTGATTAGTGCTAATAAATTTGTTATCATGGTGGTCAAGCCACAAGAATCTAAAAGGGCCGATGTTGTAGCCTTGACTACATAAACAACAAAACAACATAAACAAATAGATACCAAGCTGAAGAAGTTCACGGCCTTCCATCCATAGACTGATGGTTACACAGAAATGGTGAACAATTGGGCCCTACACAGTTCTATAAATCACAGTCCATTTCAAGTATGCATCAGGAATCAAATCAAAGTACAACTGCCACACTTGATGAAAAATCTTGATGTAATGGGGACCATTGCTTCTCAAGGAGGAAGGAATGATCTGAGAAACAATTCAGGGAACAATTCAGGTGATGGGTCCACCCTAATTGATGACGAAACTTTTGGGAGCCATAACTTTTGCACCGTAGCTCCAATTGACTTGTCGTTTGAACCGTTGGAAAGTTAAGAATGAGGAGAATGTGGTGAAATGGCATGGAGATTTGCTCAATGTATTTTGACCCCCAAAAATGCAATGAAAGTGCCCCAAATTTAAATTTTAGTAGTGCAGTCTAAAAATAGTAAGTTTCTAAAAATAGTAATTTCTCAAATTTTGTATTGTTGTAAATCGTAGAAGTTGAACCACTTAATCTCCCTCGAGATTGGTGACCTTCCACATCATCCTCCCACCTTCAAAACATGTATAAATGAAGATGTAACCCGAAATAGAAATCAGACATCTCTTCTCAGAGATATGCATATGTTTGGGTCTGCAAATTTGATCAATAAAATATCTCTTCTCAGAGATTGCATTATTTGAATTGTGTTGTTCTTGTTTCTTGAATTATCTTTCAACCAAAGCTTTTGAGTTTTGGATCAAGTGGTCTCAAGTAGCACTCTTAGCACTCAAGTGTCACTTTTAGGTGATTACAAGGTCAACAATACTATTTACAAAAAGATAAATAAAACATATAAAAAAACACTATTATTTTCTCACTAATTTACAAAGAGATCAATAGAACATATTAAAAACACTATTGTTTTCTCAGTCATATTCTTTTTATACCTTTCTTACTCCTCCAATCCACCGAACATGATCTCTGTTTCTCACACAATTATGCTTATAATTGGATTTGTGCTTTCTACTTATCATGCTCCAAAAGTATCCTTTTATGCATTAAATGTCTCCAAAATGACTCATAATTAAAGAGACATCACCATTCTAGTGTTACTTTGATTGCTCAAATAACTTGGGTTATTTTAGAAAAATTATTGATATTGAAACCTATATGTCAATTACAAAACTGTTATCTATAGACGCTGATGGTTACACCACCACTCCTTCAAGAGAATCGATAGATATGAAACCACCCCTTTACGTATTGTATCAGTGATTTCATCACTATACAAAAAATACTCACATTGAATCCTATTTACTGATTGAAACGAAATATTCGTTGGTTAGATGATGAAGGGGGTTTATTTTGCCATCCCAATGGATCAATTTCAGCTTTTGAGGTCAACCATAAAGTTTGTGGAAAAAAAATTGATTGCATTGTTCCCCTCATTCATCATGGTCGTGTCTTTTCACAAATGATTGAGAGCCATACAAGTAAAATAAATAAATTAGTAATATGAAATAAAGAATAGAAAATACTTTTTAAGCCCATATGGCAGGGGAGTATAGTAAGTGTTCCTCAATATTGGAATATAAATATTTGAACTAAGAAATGCATGCCTTATTGGCATATAATGTTTCATTTATTAGCTTACATATACATCTCTATCAAATTTTGAAGGGAAACCATGTTCAAATCTAGCACCGGATCCTTTGGCCGACGTCAACTAACTACTTTGTCATTGCCTTTTTTGCCTTTCGTCGTCGGTATGTTGCAATCAATTACAAAACAACAATTAGTTTGATTGCAGTTTTTATTCTCTGCATTGCAACACTTACAGCTTGAATGGCTGATCCACCTTGCTTCCATTGAATGCTTGGAATCTGCTTTCAGTTGCTGGAAATAACTGAACTTCATCGCCATAATCTGCCGAGTCGTGCAATGCCGTATTGAGTGTCCATGCATCTTATTTGTTCACTTCCACCTTCGACGTGCTCCAACGAATATCAATGCTATGTGTCCAGTCTCCATCTTCATTTGATGCCCCTGCTTGAAAATTTGGTCGTGATCTCTTCAACAACTCAAACATTTTAGTTTCCTAATATATATTTATTTAGTTTTGTTAATGTTAAGTTGTTATATGCATGTGACTTTGTCTTCACCATGGCATTTAGCGTGGACTACCACACTTATGTTGATCCCCCGGTGGTCCCCATCCACTTTGTTAACGTTTCCACCAAAAATTTGGCTTTAATATTCCTCGTGATTGTGTCGGTGGGTGGTTAAGCAAACAACGACGGTTAATGCAAACAACAATGGTTAATGCAACAACAATGGTTAATAATCAAGTTAAATGTTATTTAAGTAGTCATTATTTTCAAAACTCGCATCACTTTGTGAGCTCTCCCTCCAGAACCCCTGTTATCCACTTCCCCTTCCCCTTTACGAGCTCATTTGCCCTCGTCCGTTTTGTCACCATGACTGGATAAAGGGTTGGAGACCTTTCTATTCTTTGTTCGAAGCCCATCATTGAGCTTGTCTATTCACCATTGAGACTTTGCATATCCTATAGAGAATATGGTGATTTCAATAAAAAATGAGCAGATGGCATTGCGAATGGTAAAAGTAGCGCCCACTAGGTTTGTAGAGTTTTAAGGTTGTGTCCTTATGAGATGTGCAATATTAATGAGAAGGGCATATTAGTTTAGTTTGCATAATACATTTGGGTTTGTTTTATGTTCAAGGGTTTTGTTGAGGGCTTTACAGAATTAATGATTAATCAGGGCATAATCATTTATTCAACATATAATCATTGTTTACATCATTGAATACCCAATCTTTGAGCATAATCTTAGTTTGGTAGGGTTTTATGTTGACTGTATGATTCACTGCTTGAAGTAATTAATAATTATTTAAGACATAATCACTCATTCAACACATAATCATTATTTGCATTGTTGAATATCTAACCCTTGAGCATAATATCTGGTTGGGATTGTTTTATGTTAAATGTATCATTACATGCTTGAAAGAATTAATGATTACTTAGGGCATAATCATTCATTCAACGCATAATCATTATTTGCATTATTGAATATCCAACCCTTGAGCATAATATCACTTTGGGTTTGTTTTATGTTGACTGTATTGTTACTTGCTTGAAGGAATTAATGATTACTTACGGCATAATCATTCATTCAATGTATAATCATTATTTGCATTGAAAAAATCAATGATTAGTCAAGGGATAATCATTCATTCAATGCATAGTTTATTGACTAGTTTATTCAATTAGGATATATTACATATAATTCAGTAAATGCATATGAATTAAGTGCCTAACCATTGTTGGATATGCTACATATAAAGGAATTTAAACTCTATACTTTTGTATTCTAGCTAAACACTATTCACACAAAATTCCAATTTTGCCCCCTAAAACATTAATTGCTTCAAGTAGTTAACAATATGGTTAATGGGTGCTTTTGGTGTGGACAGTCAAGCTAGACATTGACCCTCAACTAGTCACATCATTTTCTCTATCAATTTTCCTTTAGTGCATTGGACTCAACCATACCCATTTTTCTTAGCCATTGTTATTTGCATTAACGGTAGCTTTTTACCTTAACTACGATTGTTAAGGCATCGTTGGGCCCCACTGATACAACCGTGAAGAATGTTAATAATCAAGGAAAAATGAATTTTATTTTTCATTATTTTCAATTACCACATCCCTTGTGAGCTCAATTACCCTTGTCCTCTTCATTGCCATGACTAGATAATAATCAATGGGTTTCCATGATCCTTCTATTATTAACTTGATAGAGTTATGAACAAAGACAAACATAATAAGTGTTTTTCAAGCCCACAATAAACACTTATGTTGGGTACTAAGTTAAGAAAAACACAACATTCAGATAAACATAGTACTATATTATCCACCATCTATGTTCATTCTATCCATTAGCAACATGAAATTAAACATTATAAACATCCTAAATCCATTACCAAATAGGCATACCATAAGTCATCTAAGATTAAAATATAGGTTGTCAAAATTCATATGACGAATTTTTTGTTGACATGTCATTTCTTGTCATTTTTTAGGTGCAATCGATACTTGTGACCAAAAGGACCAATTAATTTTAAAAAATTGACCAATAATAATTTTCAATCGAACACATTATTTTATCAATGGCTTAATTTTTTTTGAACTAAGGCATGGCGTGATATTAATATGGGTCATTAATATAAAATGAAGTGCCATATTGGAAGATGTGTGAGTCATAAATATAAAATAAAGTGTTATGTTGGTAGAAGCATAACTCATTAATATGGAAGGCAATGCTATTTTTGATGAAGGTTGGCATGATTTTATACCTTGATGTGGCGAGTTAATGTCGTCCTGTGCACCACCAAAAAATGGTTCTCCTTGCCATTTTGTATACCTTCCCCCTAAAATGACCATGGAATCTACCTAAAAGTTATCAACCATTCAGTGTTTCATAGAGCATTTCCATTTGTAGAATGGAGGGATGAAATGTCATGTGCAGGTCTCTTCCCTATAACTAAACCCACAATTGTCCACTTTTTATTTTTGCGTAGCTTTTATTGTTATTTTTCCTTCTATGATGATGGTTTTTTTTGTGCCTTCAAAAATGAGTCAACGTTTAGTGGTATGTTAATGGAGGGATACAACTTTACACATAGGTGTGTTATTTTAATTGAACCTACAACTGTGTTCTTTTTATTTTTGCATGGTTGTTATTGTTATTATGCCTTCTATGTTCATATTTTTTACATGCCTTCACATCTGAGTCAAAATTTATTGGTATGTTAATGGAAGGATGAAAATTTACATGTGTGTTTCTTGTAACTAAACTCAAAACTGTGTTATTTTTATTTTTGCATGCCTATTTTTAATATTGTGCCTTCTATGCTCATTATGTTTTTGCATGCCTTCACATCTGATTCAATGTTTATTGGTATGTTCATAGCGATCCTTAAAATCTTCATTAACATACCAGTAAATGTTATTGTTTTTGTATCAACCCATATCATTTTTGAATTCTACAAATATGTTGAAAGATGCTTGTGTCATTATGCAAGGAAGTGCCATGTTGGAAGATGATTGTATTTTTAATGTGCAACGACCATTTTTAAAGACGTCTGACAACATTTTTTTCTATTTATGTGGTGTGTCAATGCTGCCACATGTGCTATGTTCAATATGTTCATCATGTTGGAGGGATGAAAATTTACCCATAACTAAACCCACAATGTCACCATGTTTTCATTCACATCTGACTCTAAAATTGTTGGTATTTTAATGAAAGACCTGGAGGTTTTCATTCACTCAACAAAAATATTATTGTTTTATATCAAAATAAATTGTATCTCCAAATAGAAGAATTAACATATACAAATATGTGGATGGACGCCCTGAAGGTTTTCATTCACATACTAGTAAATGTTATTGTCTTTGTATCAAAATAAAAGTTTTCATTCACATAACATCAATTTTAATTATTTTTGTATCAAACCATTTTTTTTTTCTAAACTCATGTTTTTATGTGTTTTATATATGTGACTCATTATTATTTTCCTACATTAAAGTGCCATGTTAATACTTTTCAACATGACATGTTAAAATGTCACCCACTCACAGTAAATGTGAGATGAATGCCAATGTAACCCAATGACCATTGATGCATAATGCATTGTTTAACATAGATTGTATCTTCAGCATGTTAGAGGGATAAAATATTACATGCCTTGAATAACCTTCAAATGTTTCATGTGTTACTAAACATTTACAACTATATGAATGGAAGCCCTGAAGGTTTTCATTCACATACAAATAGACGCTATTTTTAATATCAAAATTTATACTTTTTTGAATTCATGTTGGTGTATTATTTATATTTGCCATGCATTTATTATTTCATGTCTACAATATTTATATTATTTAATGATTTGATAAGGCCAAGTTTTGTTTCTTCCTCCAACAAATATTCCATCCACATACCAGTAAATGTTATTATTTTTATATTAACCCAAATTATTATGTGGTTGGAAGACTTAAAATTACTGGTATGTGGATGGAAGCCCTCAAGGTTTTCATTCTCATACCAGTAAATGCTATTTATATTTGTATAAAATTTAAGGTTTTCATTCACATAACAAAAAAATTAATTATTTTTTATCAAATTAAATTGTTCTCTGAATTCATGTTGTTGTGTGCTTTATATTTGTAACCCATTACTATTTCTTGTTGTGTATTATTGATATGTTCTTGTTAATTAATATTGTTATGTTAGTTATTGTATTTATCAATATTTCAAATATTATTTTCATAGTTGTTGATATATTTTCCTTTCACATTGTTGTGTTATTTATAATTGCAAAACACATTTCAATTTTTTTGCCTCTAATTTTTCATGGCTTCTGTAAGCATCCACTAAATGTTTCCACACATAATTACTTATTTGGATGAAAAAGGATTTGAATTTGGGATTGAAGACAAAATATTTATTAGTATGTAGATGAAATCCATGAAGGTTTTCATTCACATACTAGTAAGTGTTATTGTCTTTGTATCAAATTTAAAGTTTTCATTAAAATACCGTTAAATATTACTATTTTTATATTAACATTAAGGTTTTCATTTACATACCTATATATGTTGAGTGACATATATTAGTTTTTTATTGTTTTAAAAATTTGTGCAATGAGGAACAATGTGAATGTCATATGGGTCATTAATATGCATTTGAGGGTCATTTATTGGTTTGTGGATGGAAGACCTGAAGGTTTTTATTCACATATCAATAAATGTTAATTTCTTTGTATCAAAATTAAGAATTTCATTAACATACTAGTAAATGTTGAGTTAAATGTATCAAACCAAATCCTTCTATGAAATCATGTTGTGTTACCGAGATGTTGCTTTGATATTCATTCACATTTCCATTTTGAATGAATATCTATGTTATTGTGTTATTAATATGTTATTATTATATTCATTCACATTTTCTATTATGTTGTTGTGTTTGTGATATGTTATGACATGTTGTTGACATGTTTTCAATTCTATTGTCAATTATTCTATTCACGCATTCTTGTTTTTGACAAAAATTGAATTGTTGTAAACCGTGAATATTTGATGGGTTGTTCAAAGTTATAACATTTCTAAAATTTTTAAATATATTATGTTTCTTAACACTATTTATGTTTGTGAATATTGTACTACTTTTAATTTTTTTACATTGTGTTTTTTAACATAATATATGTTTTCAAAATTTGTAATGATCTTCCATTGATTACATTCTATTTCTTATCATAATTTATGTTTGTGAAGTTTGTAATGATTGTAATTTTATTTTTTACAAATTTTGTGAAGTTTGTAATGCTATTCCATTGATTACATTCTATTTCTTAACACAATTTATTTTTGTAAAGTTTGTAATGCTTGTACAATTTTTTATGAAGTTTGTAAAGTTTATAATGCTCAACTTTTTATTGCTTGCATTATTTATTTGTGTTCTTGATGTTTTATTTGTGGGTAATGATGATAGATTTGTAAGTAAAGAGAAAAGAAGAACAATTGCTTTCATGTGAAGGTTTTTTAATTTTAATTAAGTCTATAATCCATTTCTTTGTTGAATGGTAGATAAATTTCATTACATTATATAATCAAACTGAATACTTATATTTTAATTACACTACTTAGTACACTTCATTGCATTAAGTAACAAACTTAATACATTTCATTACATTATATGTTTGGGTAATTTCTTATAATGGAACATAATAATTACATAATATAATTCACTTGTATCAATACCTATAAAAGACATATTTCTTTAAAGTAAAACAAAAATTACACCATCCAAAGTGGAAAAATTGAGTTATGCCCTTAATTGCATATATTTGGATAAATTCAAGTCCTAGTTGGTACTTCAAGGGTTGTGTCCTTAGTGGGATTTGCTGTCATATTAAAAAAATTAAAAAAAGAGATCCCAAATGAACCAATTGGGGATAAAATGTTTATCATGTATTTCAATATGTGATGTTATTCAGGTATAGGGATGAATTCACTGTTTAAATGCTTTCGCCTCTCCAAATATTTTCTAGTCTTATCAAATTTATTTGCGAGAACATATGCTTATTGAATACAATGAGCATTGAAATTTACCTTGTAATAAAGGAGTTTGTAAAGGCTATCCACTATAATTTATCAAGAAATGAATAATACCATAGTTTGGATCTTAACTCAATGTCAATTGATTAAAAAATAGATAAAATAAAGGAACAATACCATAGTTTTGATCTTAACTCAATGCTAGGTGAATAAAATATAGAGAAGATACAAATTACCTTTGTTGTGATCAACGTGTCCCTTTTTATATAAGAAAATGGGACCTTTGCCAAACTAAAATATTAGAATTGTGGCCCTTTATCGAACCCTATCTGACTTTAAAAAAATCTCGGGCACTTGTTGTATCTGAGTCTTTAAGTTTTTTCTTGAGTCCTGATAAAGCCCATATGTTTGTATTTGAATATCTTCCACGAGTTGTTTGTTTTGAAAAGGCTAATCCCATTATGCTTTTGAAGTGTTTTTATACCTAATTGATTTTTGGGTGTTACATTTTTCCTGTCATAAAATCTCTAAAGCAAACAGGTCCCAAAGTCTCTATCTTGGAGTCTTAGTTGGCACCCTCCCAAAGGTTTTCATCTAATAGGTAGACAACCCTTTTATTAAATGTACTATTTTAGATAATTTGGACTTATCTATAGTCCACCTAAAAAATAAATATCGATAATATGCCTACATTATTCAAAATTTTATAGTTTTAAATTCTCTCCAATCTAATAAATAGGGAACATATCCAAATTATTACCATACTCTCCATGTGAAACTTGTGCAGAACCCAAAAACTATTCATTTTCAAATATTATCACCCATCTACTTTGGGGACATAAGTCTAGATTATATGAAATAGTCCTTAAAATGCTTTATAACTACTTACTCTTCTATATGTTTTTAGGACCCGGTGATGTCAAAAACCAAGGAGGTCAATGCAATCAGATATTACCACATGTACCCAAACATTTGAAGTTGTTAGAGCTATTAGAAGCCTGGGGTGATTGATCTAATTGGGGATTGCCATGTATACCTATACACTTATATTTTTTAGATCTTTTAGAATCCTGAGATCCAATCTAATATTATCACATGTAGTCATACATTTAGAGTTTTTAGAGATATTAGAAACCCAAGAGGTATGATCCAATAAAAAATCACTATGTGTACCTTTACACCTAGAGTTTTTAGAACTATCAGAAGCCTAGGAAGTTTGAGCCAATTAGAGATCACCATGTATACCCATTATAATTATAGTTTTTAATATCTTGAGAGGCCTAATCTAATTAGATATCACCACATGTACCTATTATCTAGAGTTGTTAGAGTTTTTAGAAGTTTAGGAAGCCTGATCCAATCTAAGATCACCATGTGTACCCATACATAGTTATTAGAGCTATTAGAAACCCATGAGGCCGATCTAATTAAAGCTCATTGAGTGTAACCCTACACCTAGATTTATTAGAGTTGTTAAAAGATCGAGAGGCTCGATTCAATCAAAGATCACCACATGTACCTATACACATGTATTTTTTTAGAGTTGATTAAATATTAGGAAGTAAATCCAATGAGATATTGCCATGTGTACCTAAATACCCCAATTGTACACCTAGAAAAAATTATTTCATCAAACCCATAACATTACCCCTTTGCACCACAATACATGTAATAATTGGTATGCTATGAATGTATCCAGGCTGCTACAAGGGCTAGATCTAGGTCAGTGCCCATTACACTCTCTACATTTATTGGCCCATTTGGGTGGTTTGTGATTTGACACCTAGAAAGGTCCCATCACTACCAACTAATCTAATTAAGGTTGGTTTTACTTAAAAAACAAATCTAAGTAAAAGGCAAAAATTACTATTCCAAAATCAAACCATCAACTTAGAGATTAATTCACATACTGTGAGCCACCAATACCATTACTATAGACATATTATAAAACCCTATAAGGTACCATTATAATTGGGCCCATGGTTATCGATTATGTGCAACTCAAATCATTCAGAGCCCTCTACTGAGTTATTTCCAAAGATCAAAACATATCTATGTAAATGTCCTACATAACCAAAAAAATAACATTCAACAATGGAAACATCCACATCTAATACCAATCCATAATAATATTTTAGGGATACTTAATTATTTCATGGAGTAATGTGCTTCAAACACTATAATGAAATCTTCAAGATAATTGAAGACATTCAAAAACTAGTAGTGATGATGACTTAGAGGAGAAGGATATTGAGTTTTCAAGTGATTTAATATCTCTCAGAGCCTTAGGCCTACATAAAACTATGGCCAAGCCTGAAGTCTTCCCATGTAGTGATATATTTACCAATATAGTATGGACATCTAAGTGCACCAATGCCATTGTTCATTTGCCAAATAAAGGGCTCTAAATTGTAGACATCTCTGGGGTAGCCTTCAAGAAATATTAGAACCTTGCTAATTATGACATTCTCTATGACAAGGAAGTTTCCACTGTGTGGATGAAGACCCACAACATCAAGATAACCTAAAAAATTGGGTTAAGGAAACTGACCACTAGTCTAACAAGGAGGATGTTGACTCTTACACCATTAAGACCTTCAAAAAAGGTGTGTGGATTGGCATGTTTTTACATTATTGTGTATATGGGGAAAGTGGAATTATGTATGTCAAAAAATATTGCGTTCCCCTACTCAACATCATCATATAATGGAATTAGGTCCCACCCCTCAAGGACATCACCACTTTTAATATATCATAGCAGGTACCTAAGGTGCACACTGGGGATAATTTCTACATAATTTCCTTTTTGGTTGATGCCACCTACACAATCGTCAACTTCAAGATCACTACATTCCCATAAAGGATACCTACAAGTTCCATAGTTTACATGATATTTGCCAAATTATACATTCACCAATTCATACACCACATTGGGGAAATATGTGACCATTTCTACCCCTTGTGTATGTAGAAATCAATGAGAAGCCCATGCCAAGGTTATTAGAGGAGATGATAACTTCCATCCTAGTCATCACTTCCTACTTGTATTATTGATACCAAAAAATAATCAGGGTAGAAGGCATCCAGGTACCACATTTTAAGATTCCTTACATCATCCTGGATTGATTGGTAGAGTATGAGATTGCTTACTAGCTCGTTAGTGATGTAGCTTGGTTTTTGCCTTAGTAAAAGATAAAATTATTACCTTTTTCTCCCCATCATCATACGGAAACATGAGTAAAATATCTTCCCTACCCTCCATGCCACGACCATGGACAAGGAATCCTTCAATATCCCTAAAGATGATGATGGGTAGTGGGATATTTATGGAAAGGTGAGGGCTCATGTGGAACTCTATCGGGCTAGGATGAGCATCAATTACCATCATGAGATCCACCTAAATGATGCCTAACACATCAAAATTACTAATTATGTTGTGGTAATTATGAAGTTGAAAGTTTAACATCTATATATAGCCTAGAAAGCATAATGTGGGCCCATATTGGAGGAAAGGCATGTTCTTCCACAACTTATTTTGGAGGTTCCAACCACTACAAGGAGGCTTTTTGAATTAGTTTTTTAGGGGAACCTTTAGTGGAAAATCCATTAAATTTTCCTTCCACTTCACCTATAGGAACTTATTAGGTAAGTAAATCTCAAGTTTCCCATGCTCTTCACCTTTCTAATAACTTTGTACCCTAGGGTAGCTCCCCTCAGGCCCAAGCTTTGGCATCCCTAGAGCCTTCAACTCCCACCTCTATTATATATGGGTAATAAGCTCATATGAGATTTCAAACCTAGGTATAACCTTCCCATGTGGTGGCTTGCCTTATAATTTACCTTACAATTATTGCCTAAGGATCCCTTGATTTGTTGATTCTTGTAGCCCTAGGTGCTCCAAGATCCCATGCCCCTCTAGTTTACACTACACTATCTTGGCTAACTCCTAAAATGGTGCCCAAACTAGCCCATGTGATTGGAATGATCCTTGTTAGTGATATAACTCCTACTCTTGAAATATTAGTGGCCCTTATAGCCTTGGCCCTTGTTACTTCCCCTCGATTCCTTTGATCCCAAGTGTGTAGGCCTCCTCTACTATTATCACCTCTACTAGTCTAAAATGTTTAGGTGAAATAACCCTAGGCAACCCACCAACTTTGGGTATCAGTAAAGTATACACTAGGCACTTTGTTTCACCTTAAGCTCCTTTCAGTTTTACTCCCCAAGTGCAACATCACCACAAACAAGCCCTCTATAGAATCCTATTAAGCACCTAAAATTTATTACCTCCAAGCCATCAACACAACATCCTAATACACCTATAGCACCATATTAGGCCTCCCTCTCTCACACACCTGGTTACCTAGGAATTAGATTCAATCAACTCATCTCCTCCTTTAGGGTGAACACCCAACTCCAAGGTATAATTGGTCACCAAGTCTATCTGACTTAGGACTAACTTAGATCACATTTGTTCCCATGGGTAGCTCCCCTAGTCATTACCCCATTTTCACCCATGCTCCCCCCCTCTATTTTATATCCAATTTCACATGCCTCCACCCATGCCTCCACCATCCACTTCATCTTCTACCTCATCTTCAACAACCTTGGGAATAATGGGAGGACAAGGATGGAATAATCCCCTAGAAGTTTTGGGATCATAGAGGCTCAAGATGATATACTATGGGGACCCAAACATCCATATCAAATTCAATATAGATATTGGTAGGATGAAGAGAATGGTGACCTAAACTTTCACCTAGCCTGGGGACCCCATTGTGTGGAGAACAAATCAAGACCTATTCTCCCTCACTGAAAAGAGGACTTAGATGGGAGAATAAAATATTGCAGAGGACCCAATATTTATGGTATACATCACAAATGAGATGATAAAGAAGTTCATAGAGGACCTTGGAGTCCCAAGTTAGGAGCTCATTCCCATATGGCCTCATTGACAAGGTAGAAACAACACTAATTGAATTATTCACAACCTTAGGATAGGTGACCAAAGCTATTTCAAACAATAGTGTTCTTTTCCAAATAGAACCATAGTACCTAGAATGGATAACCAAAATTGATAATAAATGTAAGAAGATGGTAGTAATCATCAATAAGGGGATGTTCCTCAAACTCAAAATAATGCCCCTTGTAGACCTCAATTTATACTATACTTTTATAAATAACATGAGGACTACATTGGAGGAATGGTCCAGAGACATCCAAGCTATCATCAAACCCTTGGATAAAAGTAGAGACCAAATCCTTACTTATTTAAAGGAGGTAAACATTACTATGCTCTTCCACCCCGATGACATGCTACTCAACACCAATGAATTTGGGGTCCACATTGAATATTTCAAAGAAATCATGATAAGGAAGGTGGCTAAGGCAAAAAAATATGGGTCTTGGGTTATTTTAGAGCTTATCATGTAGTCTACCACTAACATCGGCTAGGTCAATACAATGAAGGTCTCTTTTGAGGCCCCTCTTAAGGCACATGCTAAATTATTAACTCAAGTCAAAGTTCTATTGAGGGATCCACTTGTCAACCTACCCAACTTGGATAGAGAGGTAAATATCATTATGCATGCACTGATAGATCAACAAGGTGCCTAAATGTAATTGGGAAGTGGTCTCCCATAGGGTTTTAGCTAATGATAGTTTCATTCTTCTTGTGGTCTTGAAAGGGAAAGTTGTGGTCATGTTTTCTATGTTCTTCCCCTTTTTTTCTCTTTTAGGACACATTATTGTATGGATGCAATTATTTTTTCCATGATGGATCAGAGTGAGGTTATGTACAAATTGGCGATGGATCCCATCACACTCTTATATATGTTACTTTGTAGCACTATTGTAACATCAACAATTTTGGATAGAAGATATAAGGGAATTAATGAATCTATGTTTTTATATTCAACTATGTCTAAATTTATGAATGCCTTCCAACCTTATAGTGAAAATGGGAGAATATTAGTGCTAAAGGTTGTGATATGAGTCTTTATAAAATACATGCATCTAATTAAGAATGAACTACATGTTATTCTAGTTGATTCCTAAATTTATTCTTGTTTTATAAAGTAATGATAAGTTTATGTGTATTCTAACTGCAATATTATAAGTGTTTATCTATAGTCTAAAATTGTAACAATTAAGAATATTATATTTCTTTTTACTCCATTCTATGTATGGCTAAAGTTTTGAGCTTATGTGAAACTCAACATACAATGGTAAAATTGTAGTTGGTTTCATACTTGGTCTTAAACATTGTTGTGTGTGTATTCACCTGGAAATATTCCTTTTTTACCTTGTCTGTTTCCTCCTTTTGATGTTTATTTGATTGATACTTTGAATCAATTTTATCAAGTCCAAATTATAGATCCAATATTAATAAATTATAAGAATTTTAGGGAGGATTAGTTGGTGTAGGAAATTATTGTATATATGGATAGTGTTGAGATTTCAATGGTAATAACATGTCTCTTGGAGATTCATTCCAAGAAAGCTACCTAATGGACCCCAATACTAGCAACTTGAGCCCCAAACTATCTTAATAGTGGTCTTAGAATGAGAGGATGAAAACCCCTTTAATTATTCCATGGTCTTTTAGTGTACCTAATTTAATAGGTATATTTTGAGGTCCCAACACTCCTAGTGAAAATATCACAAATGAAGCAAGAAAAAAAATTGAGGATTATAATCACATTTCTTCTTTAGAGTACCATGATCATTTTATTCATCAGATGATATATTCACTAGTTTAGACAAAAATTTTGGTGACCATATCTTCTTACTCTTAACCATATTGTGCATGCTCACACCTTTGATAATATGCACCTTGTTTCTAGTTTGGTTCGAATGGTCACTTGAGTCTTTAAATATATCATAAGGGTTATTTTATATTTTGAACTTCACATATGATGTGGTAAATCCATTGGATATTAGAGCATTAAAGTCATTAGAATAATTAATTTTATTATGAAATACAAGAGAAATTTTGTTGGATTAAATTCTAAGCACTTCAATTAGAATTTTCAGTTGTGGCACCTCATGTTTAAATTTTTTTCAATAAAATCTTTGTGTTTATGTATAACCTTAAAATTTTCCCCACTGTAGATGATATTTATGAATTATATATCACCTCATTATTGTATACTTGAAAAAATCATAGCTTGACTATTTCTCTCAGTTTTAAACCTTTTCTAATTTCATAAGTCTTTCATCCACTATATCTATGTGCTCATTGCTTATCTCTTACTCTAACTTATATCATTCTGATGACCTAGGATTTACATAATATTGAGAATACTTTTAGCCTATTTATTATCCATCTCCCAATATACCTATTTGCTTTCTCTCTCTCTGAACATTTGCATCTCAGATAAATGCCTACATTGATGCGAGTGTCTTACCCTGATGTAAGTGTCCAATGCCCCAAAGTCATCCAATGTACAAATGAAACATATTCCTATGTTTATTTTAAGTTATTTTATGTGATATATTATCCAATTAGATTGGTATAACTATAATATCAACCTCATTCATTACTCACATAACAACTTCTTACTTATCACAAGGTAACTTACCAAAAGTATTTTATTAAACACTCAAGCAAGAAAAAACTTCCTAATTTTCTTCTTTTTTCATATGAGTCATAGGAATAATGCATCTAAAAGTCTGAAGTAATGAAGGAGTAGTTGAAGAGATGTATTTTCCAGGTTATAAGTTAGGTCACTGTTGTACTTATTCATCATGCATTGTATGATTCAAAAATAAGATACCATTTAGGGGAGAAATACATAAGTCTGACACCCTCTTTAGAGTATTGGCTATATAGGTAGTGATCATTGATAAAGGGGTCTTTGGGTAGCTTGACACTATGTTTCCACTATCCCATTTTTCCCACATCTACTATGAAAATGAAGAACTAAAGGTTTTTGTATTTGATAAGGAGTGATAGTCTATGACATAGATTTGAATGAACCAAAGTGAAGGTGACATAGAACCCAAAGGAATATAGGTGGTCACATATAATTTAAATGAGTATTTCATACTGGACACATGTATTTGAGTTAGAAAATAACATTAACATAACTATCCCAAGTCAACACAAATGTCTGAGGCTATAGAAGTATAATTTCCAAAATTAGGTGACTATTTCATGATCCATATCCAATACATTTTCTACCTTTCTGGATAAATATCTATATTAGCATCACAACCAGATAAGTATCTTGTGTTCATTATCATTTCAATATCTACCATAGTTGTACTTTCAATTTTTAGTATATCTTAACATAATAAATTTTGTATATGTTTATCTAAGTTTCATAATAATTGGTTTGTTATAGATTTGTTTATCACCCTTTTATTTATTCATTTATAAATTATTATCCCTATATCCTCATAGGATACTCATCCAAATTTAGGGTTAAACATTTGGTGAACCCAAATTTTGAGCTTTAAACCCTAGGCGAATTAATATTTTCTTATTTTCTATGTTTTGATACCTAATTGGTATACAATATGTGCAATATGGATACATCTATCACCCATTTTGGGATTCAATTTATAATTGTTGTGGTGGTTTTCTATGCATATTTCTTGGTAAAATCTATTATTGAATGGAATAAGAAAATTCATCAACATAACGAGAGGGTTATAAAGTAGAGACATCACTTGATCTCTCTCCATAAATATTTTTGTAATACTATAAAGTTGATATCTAGATGCCAATGTGCATGCTCTCAACCATATATTATACCTAGGTATTATTCAAATGACAACCACCATCCCACACTCATTATTAACCCATGGATTATAATGGATTCTATGATCCATGTTGTTTCTACTTGAATATGTAAAGATGCTCAACTTAATCCACCACCCATTAATATACAATAGGTGCCTCCTAATCCTAAGCTTGTAATAAAATCCAAGGGATATAAACTTATTGAATAATTTATAAATACACATGCTAATATCTCACTCCTTAAAATTTTAAAGCAATCCACCATCTATAAGGATACTATATATGAGATATTGTTCGAGACCTAAGTTCTAAGCAATATTGATCTTGATAATTTCTTGAATATCATGAAAGATTTGAATAAAAATGCAAATCTCATTATCTTTGATCCAAAATATTTACCATCTAAATATATTATTGACAAAGATTTGCCTTTTTTCATACAAGTGACTATGTAGAATAAGGGAATAAAAAGGGTGCTCATTAATAATGGATTAGGCCTAAAAATTTGTAGCATAAACTTCCTAACCACCATGGGTATTATCACCAATCTTATTCAAAAATAAGTTATCCATATAAAAGGGTTTGATAATTCACATAACCCTCCAATTGGTTAAATCACATTGGATGTGACATTGGGGCCAAAACTAGTTCAAATTTCTTTTTAAATAATGTCTCAATTATTACATTACAATTTTATTTTGGTCAAACCATGGATATATCAAATGGAAGTCGTCCCTTCTACACTACATTGATGTGTAAAATCCATACACGATGGGACCTTATTTAAAATGCCTAACAATGATGAACCTTTCAAAATTTTCAAAATGATACATTCTAAAATAGAGGGCATTCCTACAATGGTACTACCTAAACAATGCATTCCCCTTGAGCATATACAAACTTATGAGATGAGTGAGTCAAGTACAATGGACCCTTTATCTCCATATGAAAATAATAAATTACATACTAAAGTGCACATAGATGCACATAAAGAGTAAGAAAAATTACCAAAGGAACCAATGATACCAAAACTTCAAGAACCTCTAACATTCAAACTTGCTTTATTGGTCAATATTGAGTAGTAGGATGCCCATGTTTTAGATTGTTCTGATAGTGATGATGATCTAGACTATGATATGATAGATGAAAAAATACAAAAATGAAATTTTCATGCACTTGACCATCTTCTGCATAATCTATTTGAAGCTACATGTTCTGACACATATAAGTTAAACTCAACTCTAGAAGATACAAAACTGAATCCAAATAAGGGAAAAATAAAAATATCATATGAGTATGTAAATTTTTGATATTACATACATCCCTCTTGGTTGAAAATATTGAGTCAACCTTATAATGGGAATATGTAAATACATCATGTGAACAATGTGGAGTCTTCTCAAAAGGATTCACAATATGTTTTACAGATCATGACATAGTAAGATACTCTAGACACCATTCTATCTATGTTACTTGAACATAAAATGATATTTTTACCTTCCACCAAACATAGATCAAGTAATAGATTAATACCTATAGAATAAGTACCATATTGTCAATGTCATTGGATCATTGACCATAACACAAACTAATGTAAGGCATTGAAAAGTTAAATTTAGAACTATAATAATGAGGGATGCATAAAAATTATGTCCAAAACCATAAAAGGCATAACACTTCCAATATTTCAAAAGGGTACTATCCATCAAAGAGACTTAAACATCAATATCTAACCATTACTAAAAATATCAATGGAATTCATTACCCATTACTTAAGGTCAATGTACATACTTGGAACACAACTTATAGTGTAATCACATTACAATAGTTTGGATGTATAATATATATGAATTTTGACATTCCCCAACATTTACAGAATCTCTTGGGCATATTATATTACATATTTCATGTGGTCTTAAGGTAGTGGACCTTGCTATATGGGTAATGGATCAACTGTCATACATGACTTTACATATTGGGCAACATTGGTTGATTGATATACAAGCCATTCTTAGTGCTACAAATCAATGTTTTAGTTTTTCAACATAACAACAAAGTAGTTTGTATCCCATATAATGGATATGAGGGATAACTACTGATAATTATTGGTATGGAGTTACCAATAGATACAATACATTTGGCAATTATTTAGTATAAACAATTTTGGCAAACTAGCCCAACATGCAATATCTTAACTCCTAAATTTGATGATTTGTTAGACCAAATGTTTTTCAAATATTCCAAATATATCAAAAAATAATTAAAAAACTTAAAAATACAAATATATGTTCAAAATTTACATATCCTATTAGCTTCTTGACATATATGTTGTTGGTTCAATGTTGGTAGATGACATATCAATATTTCCTATATATACGTGTTTCACACAACTTTTGAGTGTGATACATGCATACACAAATACATGATCTGTGAACTTGTGGATGTTGGGACTAATCTCTTCTCACATCATCAGGACATTGGGGTAATCCACCTTCTTTGATCATGATACATCTAGTTTATATCATTATATGGTCACTTTACATTATCATATTTGAGCTCATATATTTACTTACACATGCCTTTATCCATGCTTATATATTTCATAGTATACTTGATATGCCATGTACTTAACATTTTTTGATAACACATATATCCAAGGACTATTATGGTATGTTTATGTCAGTTTCTTATGATTTCCTTTATGCATTTCCTTGAGTGTATTGCCTTGATATGGTCTTGTTTGTTGAGAATTTGAATATGCTCCATTGTTTGCAGCCCCTGTGACTATGTTTGCCTATTGTTGACATTTGAGTATGTCATTGATTATTGTATGAAAAATTACATATGCCATTTTTTATTTTATGGACATTTGACTAAGCCATGTCTATTCTATTTTGTGACATTTTGAACATGCCCCTTGTTTGTGGTCTCCTTGAACCATTGTATTTTGACTTGATTTTGTGTGTGTGCTTGGTTGTTTTTTGAGCTTGTATTTTTATTATATATATGTTTACATGATAATTATCATGCTTATTAGGCATTAATATGATCACATTTTATGTGCTTTAATGATACATTTACCTATACATGTCCTTCTATATGATACATAATTAATTCACAGTTATATATTTATCTTATGCTTTTGAGATAAGGTAACTAACATTTTTTATCTTATCTCACCTCAAAGGGGGGAATATCAATGTAGGCATGACATAAAGGAATGAATTCAACATATTCATAATTTCAAATCTAGTGGGAGTATGTTTTAGAAACATGTTCTCCACACTTATTCAATATGTAACATACCTAGGTTATAATAGGGGCATATTTGGAAACATGTCCTCTATATTGAAACTTATATAATTTTTTATATTTCTCCATATATAGTAGATATATTTTTTAGAAACATGTTTACCACACTTACATAGTTCTCTGATTGTCTAGATTAATAATTATATGATTTAGATACACATTTGTGGTAGAATTCTATACATCGGTACCATTGTTATACATAGTTTCATCATGAGACATATCTAAGGTTCATATGCTATAAAATGTGTGCCTAATATTATAAAATAAAATCAATTTTTATATTAAGAACACTTTCAATGAATATCATCACCCACTAAGTTGGATTATTATAGAATATATTGAGTTAATCTATTGCAGTAATTGGTTCACTTTTGATATGGTTGAGGTGATTTGATCACTCAATATTACCAAATTTATAGGTTAGACTTTATTAGATCATCCATACTCAATAGATATATAGTATGGTTTAACTTTATTCCCTCATGTTAACCAAGTTATAAATATGATGGGGTTGTATGATTAAACTAATCTCAACTACTAGGTGACAACTCATATTTTCTCCAAGATAGGGGGCATGTGTCCTCCAATATCTATCTATCTATTTAGATATATGCACTTTATATATTTTATATTTTGTAGTAATATTAATTCTAGTGATTCATGATGATATATCTTTCAAATCAAATTGCCAAATAGGCAAGACAACTACATCAATACATAAGTGTAAGCATAAACCTTGTTATATTTATTTCAATAAATTTCAAATTATATGCAATGATTATATGATGTAACATGCTCCTTTTTGTAGGCTAGTTGCTAATAAATCACTTACATTAGGCTCACACAAAGGAAATTTGCATTATACACACCTAGGTATGCATTCCTTACCTTTCAACTAGTAATTTCATTACTAGATTAAGTGGGGGAATGTAGATGATATTTATGAATTATATAGTACCTCAGTTGTGTACAATTGAAAAAATTTAGACCTTGACCATTATTCTTAATTCTATGCCTTTTTTGGTTTTACAAGTCTCATATCCACTATCTCTGTGTGCTCATTTCTTATCTCTTAGTTTAAATAATGTCATTCTGATGACCTAGGCTTTATATATTTCCAATAATGCTTTTATCCTGCCTATTATCCATCTCTACAAGTTTAGGACCTATACTTATTTTTCTTCTCTCCAGACACTTACGTCCCATAAATATGCCTACATCAATGTAAATGTCTTAGCTTGATGAAAGTGTCTAGTATCCTAAAATCATCTAATTTACAAATGAAACATATTCCTTTAGTTGGCCTAAGTGATTTTATGTGATATTTTCTCTAAGGGGACTGGTATAAATAGAATATCAACCCTCATTCATTACTGACCTAGAAAATTATTACCTCTCATAAGGCAACTTACCAAAATCATTTTATTAGGCACTCGAGTGATCAAAAGCTTCCCTATTTTATCATATTTACATATCAATCATAGGGACAACACATTTACAAGTATAAATTACTGAAAGAATATCCCAATATCTATATTATCCAAGTTACAAGCTAGTTCATTGTTGTACTTGCTTATCACACATTACATGATTCACACACAAGCCAACACATAGTGGAGAACTACATAAGTTGGAGGCCTTTTTCAAATTATTGGCTATGTAGGTAGTGCTCATTGATAAAGGGATCTTTTGAGAAAATTAATTCCCTATGCCCACTAACCCATTTTTACCATAACCATCATGAAGATGAAGAACAAGGATTTTGAAATTTGACAAGGAGTGATAGTTCATGACCCAAATATGAATGCACCAGGGTGAAGGTGACATAAAACTAGAAGCATCTAGGTGGTCACATCTAGTTTTAATAGTATTTTATACTGAACACATGCATTTGATTTAGATAGTAGTGTCACTAAAATCATCCTAGGTCAATGCAAATGTTTGAGGTTATAGATGTATAATTTTCAAAATTAGGTGACTATTATAGAATCTAGATCCAATAAACTTTCTATTTGTTATATATCTAGAATTTTTTCTATTTTTAGCATATCTCAACATAATAAATTTAATAAATGTTCATCTAATTTTTAAAAATAATTGGCCTTCTGTAGATCTATTTATCACCCTTGTGTTATTCATTTCTATATTATTAACCCTATCTATCCTCATCTAAATTTAGGGTTAAACACCTACATTCCCCAAATTCTCATCTGAAATGTCTTGTAAATATTTAGTGAAAGAAAAATGTTCCATTGTATTGTGGCTTTTGTTGTGTTTCAAATGTGATGTTGTCAAATATATGGACCTAAAAGTATCAACACCATCCAAATCATTATCATGTTGTAATGACTTATTTGAATCTTTTACATTTGTCTTTGTCTAACTATAGTCCTTAATTTATCTTCCAAAAGTAAACATTCCATTACTTCTTGGTGTGTGCCACTTTAAATTTCCCATAAAATAATGAAAGAACCCAATATTTCCCTCCATAATTTATTTATCCTTACGGTTCTCTTTCATAACCAAATTTTCACTTGTTCATTCATAATTTCAATTCTCAACTCAATAATCAATTTTTGAGGATGATGGAAGCCTTTTCACCAAAAGTAGATACTAAATAATCCTTGAAATGTTTTCTTACTTCATTTATGATATTTGCACAGGGGGAATTTGTATCTTCTCTCTTTTTTATTTAACTGGCATTAAGTTAGGATCTAAATTATGGTATTGTTCCTTTATTGCTAAATTATAGTGGATAGCCTTTACAAAATCCTTTATTATCGGGTGACTTTAAATGCTCTTTTTAGTGAATGAAAACCTTTAAACAGTTTCCATCTACATACTAGTAAATGTTAAGTTTTCCATATACATACTCGTGTGTAATGCTTTATCCCATACACATACATGTGTGTCATGTTTTATTCCTCCATTAACATACCACTAAACATTGACCTAGATGTGAAGGCATGAAAAAAAACCATGAACATATAATATAAAATAACAATAATAGCCACACGAAAAATAAAAGAACACAATTGTGGGTTTAGTTACAAGAAACACACGTGTAATTTTTCATCCCTCTATTTTACCGACAGAAAATCCTATGTGAAATACTGCATGGTTGATAAATCTTGAGTAGGTTCCATGGCCATTTTTTTTTGCAGGGGGGTGTACACGAAAAGGAAAATAGAGCATTTTATTGGTGGCACATAGGGTAAAATTAACTTGCCATAGTAATATAAAAAATTCTGCCAACCTACGTTAAAAAGTGGTGTTACATTGCATATTAATGAGCCACACATCTTCAAACAAGTAACTCATTGCATATTAATGACATAAGCATCTTCCAAGATGACCATAGAATTCATAATACGATATGGTTTAATACAAAAATAATATTTACTCGTATGCGAATGAATACCTTGTGGGTAACCATGAACATACCAACAAATATTGAACAGATGTGAAAGAACACAAAAACACCATAAACATAGAAGGCACAAAAATAATAACATGCAGGTGGACATAAAAATAACATAAATATGGTTTTAATTACAGGTAACACATGTGGGTAATGTTTCATCCTTCCAAATTGTTGAGTCTTTCATCCCAAATTCAAATTTTTTTCATCCAAACAAGCATTTGTGTGTATACTATTTTTTAAAATTCTTTCAATCAAAATTCAATTCTATTTCCATCCAAACATGCATTTGTGTGTATATAAGTAAACGTTTAGTTTTTCATCTCAAGTTCAAATCCCTTTCCATCCAAATAAGCAATTATGTGTGGGAATTCTTATATAAGCTATGAAAAATTGGAGGCAGGGAAATAGAAATGTGTCACAATTATAAATAACACAACAACATGAATGGAAAACATATAAAAAATAACTATGCAAAGACTATTTAAAATGTTGATAAATGTGATTGAATAGCAAAACAACAAGATAATTTAAATTTTGAATTTTCTAGGAATGGTGAGGTTTATAAAATGTATTTACATTCAATTTCATAGGTGTTGACAATTAATGAAGGAGGTTAGATTTTAATGTTGTAGTTGGTGGAGTCAAATGTCTAAATTTTGAATAGGATAGGATATAATATAATATAAGTGGATCATCTATAATATTATACAACCTCAGATGTTTGATATTGTGTTTTATATGACGTAAAATGATATGTATAAAAGTGAATTTTTGGGACTCAAAATATTTAATGAAGTTGGTGTTTTTAAATTATTTTCACCTATAAAATATTACAAATGGATATAACTTTTTCAAAAGTGGATTCAATTTTAAAAATAATATTCAATTTTTTGAAAATGACATTCTTTCTTTTTGAAAATGACATTCATTTTTTAATTGATATTCTTTTTTATGAATATAATATTCATTTTTAATATGATGTACATTATTTTTAATTGTAGTGTTTATTTATTTTTTAATACGTATATAATATTTTAAATATAAGTTCATATTTTAAATATTCTTTATTCAAAAAATGAAAAGACCTTAATACAATGTATAGGTAACTTTGACAAAAAATTCATAAGTAGTTGTACATTATCAAATAATTATTAATAAATTATAATAAGGAAAAGAGGTCACAACTACAATCACAACTATTATATCCTATCCAATAATTGGTCCCTTTCCCCTACTAGTGATTAATTTTTTACCTTAACTATTAATAAAGAATTGATTCATTCTTGTTATTACAAACATTAAATTCTCTATTACTAATTTCATATTTATTTATTATAATTTAATATTTATTATTATCTTTGAGTACTCTTTAAGTAGTAATTAATTTAATAATAGAAAATGTTAAGTTATATTTACTTTTTAACTATTTATAGTTATTATTGTCATTTCCAATTAATATAATGTCACCAGCCACTAAACGCTTATAATTATAATTGTGCTTCAATGTATAAATCTTTACATGATCACTTCACCAAGTCTATTAGATCTCATCAAAATAACTATGCATTAAAATATTCTTTCCCCGCTAATTAATTTAATTTTCACTAATTTAACTTAATTTCCATATTTCCTAGTTATATTAACCATTAGCCTGATATCCATATGCCATTCCTATATCCCATATAACCTTTATCCCATCCTAAGACCAATTAATAATATCATTAACCTTTAGTAAACCCCATTACCTATTAATCTACTCCCTAAACCCACTAGCCAATTTTAAATTGAAAAATAAGCCAACTACCTACCTACCACCCTACACTAGCCCTTCCTAAACCCCTAAACCCTATGGACATATTTCTAGAATTGAAGGATTCTAGAAATCTTTCCCAATTTAGCCCCTTCCTTTAGAATTTTTATATTCTATATATTTCCATGGAATTAAAAATTCCATGGAAATTCCCTAACCATAGATCTTAATGGCCCAAATTTGAATTTGGACCATAGATCTTCCCTTCATTTGCCTATAAAAATCAACCTTCCCTTCATCCTCCAACTAATGAAAAATATCCTTGCAAGCCATTAAGATCTTATCAAACATCCATACTAGCCTTTGAGCATTCATCAAAGCCATTATCCATATCCATATCCATACCCTTTTGGAAGCCATTGTCAAGAATATCACAAGCAATCTAATAATCAAGACTTTCAAGTTCAATCACACAAATTCGAATCCTAGAATGGAGGCATGAGAAGTTAAAGAGGATGGTAAGAATGTGTTATTGACTTTGATTTATCTTATATATCCATTCCTATTGGTTTCATTAGATTTTAGGTGTTTTATTGTCATTTTGATAATATTTCAAGAATCCCAAAATTTCATGTACATTTTGGTGACCACAGTGGGATAAACCTCCCTTTTTTAGGCTAACAATCTTATAGAAAGAATTTTACATAAATGTAGGATAAATTGTACATCAAATCAAGGTCAAATTTTCAATTTTTGATGCATTTCAAACAAATAGAAGGATTGCACTATTAGTAACGATATTTCAATCACAACATCCTTAGTCCAAGTAGTGATAGTGATTAGATAAGATGTTAGCAGTTAGGGGTCTAGTAGGGTTTTAGGTTTCAACAATATTATGACTCTGTAAGTCACAGGATTGCCTTGTCAGTTATGACATTGACATTAACAATGGTGATATTATCATATCCCATAATAAGCTTTAAATTTTAAAGCTACGTGTACTGATTCTTTGCTTCTCATTAGGTGTGTTGTCTCTCTGTCTGTAGGACAAGTAGTTATTCCTTGGAATTCAAGCTATCTAAACATATTTGATAATCCCATGACTCCCTAAATAGAGAGGTTATCTTTGTAATAGAAAATTATATATTCTAGTAGTGGTATTGTTCAATTTAATAGCTAGATCTGTAATATTATCTATCTTGGATAAATCTCTATCTCTATGGTTTTTTTTGTTTCTTGCTATTGAGTTTATGCACAAGGCAAAAGGAACAACCTCTCCAGTCCAAGAAGAAGAGTTTTGTACCCATTTGACAAACCTGTGACTCTTTTAGTGGTGAGATCGACCTGGTAGTAGTAGGTTTATCATTCTCATTTTTGGTATTATATAATCATCAAAAACTGGTAAAACACTACCCCTATTTATTTTGATTTGTCATTTATATGGTTCTCAGGTTCTGATTAGCAAGGTCAAAAAAAGTCTAATTTTTGTAAAACATAGGAGAAAGAAGATTGTATGGAGATTCATCCTATAGGCTGGTTTTGTCTCATCTTGCAATACTATGACTCTCTCAATCATGGGTTCACCCTGCAAATAGTGGTATTATTATCCCAAGTCATGGATTTGTAGTTTAGTAAAGTTAGGACTAGTGTTAGACTTTAATAGTATTTTCATCATAAATAATTGTATTTAAAACAAAGCCCTGTAATTATTTTAATCTAATAGATTTTTTTATCAGAACATACATAGACTATTTACTTTATTCTTGCAATATCTCTATTAGGACCTATTTCTCAATAGCGGCTTTGTCGATCAGAATAGCGTTATTGTCTGACAATCACAATCCTATAGATAAATATAGGTGTTAGTTTACAAATCTGCTATTAACTACTTACACTATTGACCTCTCAGTCATGGGATTATGCATTCTGGTTATGAGATTGTCTTGTGTACTCACAGGATTGTAGAAACTTGAGTTGCTAACCATTTTCTTGTAGGTTCCTTAAGGATTTTGGTTACCCAATCAAATATTTAACCTTTTTGATTGCAGGGAAGGGTTCCACTTTGTCATTTTTTGATTTAGATTCCATTATATTTGAAAATACTTGATTTAAATAGATCATTGCCTTCTTTAGTGGCTTGTAAATACTTTTTTGTTTGTTATGTGTGTTTTGTTGCTTGTTTATTTGTATATAATTTTTCATATTGTGAAAAATCTCACATAGGTAATTAGAGCGGTTAATTAATTATATTGTGCATTTGCTTATTTGTTGAGCCCTCCCTTAAGATAAGATGTGATGTGGATTTCATCACCACACACACAACTTAGTCTATAGAGATTAGTGTCATGGATTTCACCACTATGCTCTAACCAAATTCCATGTTTTGGTGGAGTATAAATATAAAGAGAGCTATCATTATGCTCTAAGTGGAATTCCCCATAAAGGGTTCCATGGAGTGATGGGCAATCATGCCCATATACCTGGGTAGTCAGACAGCTTCATACATGGACTTGGGCCCCAACGTACCTTCATGTATATCAGGGACTCCCATAGATCCTTTTTTAAACCTTAGAGTAAGGTACTATGGTTGTAACTGGTGTTCCACTATAAGCATCAGTAATAGCATTGAAGTGACCATCAAGTGCAAGCAAGGTCAAGAGGGTTTGGTCAATTTTGTAATAGGTCAACAACCTACAACCTCACTTGTGTATTTTTTAGATGGTTTGGAATCATGTTACACTCCCATATAATTTACTAATTAGGGATGTACTTTGTGCATGTTATTTGTGTGTTGTGCCTATACCCTTTTTATTTGATAACTGAGTTGGCCACACCTATAATTTTTGTGTGCATACCTTAGAAAATCGTATAGGATCACTTGTATCATCCCATTAGCATTTCTTCATCTCCTTCCTTCACCTCATCATTATTTCATCTTGACTATCCATATCATATCATCATTTCATAGCATTTACCTTAGTCCACACCCTTTTCATTCCTCATCACTTTACACATTCATCCTAATAACATCTTTCTTCCTTAGTAATTTGTATATTTTGACCATCATATCCCCCCCATAGTCACACTATATCATTCCATCATTCTACACATAGTTAATAGTGCCTCATGTGTCTACACCCATCCCCTAACACTTAACATTCACTACCTTTTATCATATCCCTTTTGACCATAACACTTCCCCATATCCTTTTATCCATAACATTTTTACTTTCTCATTCTACCCACACCTCATAGGATCTATCCCACTTAGCACCATCTTCTTTTCACATCCTTCCTTTGTGACTCTTTAATTAAATCCTTATCATACTTTCATCCATCAAGCATTTTCTCATCTATACCCATTCATAAGTATTTAATATCCACTTCCATTTCATATCCTTGTCTATTTGACTACATCTTATCCATTTCATAACACTTCCCTTCTCCATTTGTCTTATATTTTCCATCCTATTTATATCTCATACCAACCCATGTATAGTGTCTATCCACTTGCTATACATTCTTTTCATCATCTATTTCCTTTATATTTCCATCTTATATCCATACCCCCTTCACTAATCCAAACACACCATATTAGACCAAGTATTTTACCTACATCTATAGTCTCATATAATTATCATCTTTCTCACTTTTGTAGATTAGTTTAAACATCTCCCTTTCGTCATATCCACCTTCCATCTCATCTTATTGTAATTATTCTATTGCTATAACCCATCTTTTATACCAGCCATCCACTTATCCCCCATATTATATTTATATATCATCCCATTCCCTCACTTCTTTTGTCCTCATATCTCATCTATTTATTTACCTTTTCATTCTTATATCATCGTATTTTGTTATAATCTATTCCTCACATCTACTTATTCATCTCTCTACCCCCTCTTATCATTACATTATCCTATCTCCTTGAAGATTACTTACCCACATCATCCACCTATCCTAACTCCATCTCTATTATCCTCATATCATCCTAATAATATATCATCTTCATTAGTCCATCCCCCATGACTAGTTATTCATCCCATCTATATATTTCTTGTATCAACTTATCCCTCTTGTAAGTATTTTATCCACAAAGTCTATTCATCCACCCATTTAGTCATCACTTCATCGTATCCTCTTATAATTATTTTATTCACTCTAATCCATATTTCATATCAATTATCCATTTATTTTATCTCCATATCACCCTATCCATGTAAATATACCTTTCATAACTATCATTTACACTATCTTATTTCTTCATAATCCATCATTTACATCTCACCACCCAACATACCCATATAATTCACTTAATTTATCCTTGTATCATCATACCTAATTATAATTAGTTCATTCACATAGTCCATATTTCACCCATCTTAGTCACATACTAACCCATCTCTCATATTTAGTGTCCATTCATTGACTCATTTTGTCATTAACCATATCTCCTCCATTGATCCATCCTTCTATCCTATCTCATCCCCATAATCCATCCCATTTTGATTTGTCTATCCACATAGTCTATCTTTCCCACATCATTACCCATTAGTTCATCCCACTTGTCCATATATCATCCTATCATCCATATATTCCTTTTCTTCCATTTTTTATATCCTCTTATATCCTACCCTCACATTTAATTATTCTATCCACATAACCTGCCATCCACATTTACTACCTATACCACCTTCAATATCTTTTTTCACTCCATTCTTCTTACTAATTTGAAATATCATTCCATCCCATTTAGTTATCAATTTATAATCCTTCCATGAAGTCCATTCACATTTGACAAATCAGCTTGTGTATATATTATTCCATACCATTTTGATTTTGAGCTTTTGAACATTCCACATATATCCTAATAATTTTACATCCCATATTGGACATTCCTTTCTTATCACTTGTGTATATCCATCCTTTCATAAGCCATATATAATCACCTCTCATCCATTTTGTTTTTGTCTATCCCCATTTGGAAAATTGATTTCATCCAAATCCACCTCTCCCATTTAGTTATCTTGAGTGGTTGATTTTGTCCAAATTCTCACATCACATTTCATACACAACACATCCTTATCATCCAATTCTCCCATCTCTTTTTTAAGTACTATCTTTTATCCAAAATCTAAAATTTTAGTGGTCACCCATCCTTCTCAAATCCTTAATCATCATCTTCCTTTGATTTAAAATTATCATTATACATAGCCTTATAATATTTCAATCTAGCACCCATCAATATCCTTATCTCTATCAGGTATCTTTGTCCCCTATCACCCATCAACTTGCCTATTTTCTAGTTGACAAAGATATTTTATCTCATCATTATTTCCTCATCTTTGCTAGATTGGTTTCTTAAAATACTTTATCTTGTGGTAATTTTTGGTCATCTTATCTATCTACATCATCATATTTTACCACTACTAGTCTAACTTTTAGATCAAAGCAAGTATTTGAAAAACTCTTGACTTCATCTATCACATCTCATCTTATTGATATTTCACCATGGTTATCCACACCCAAGCTTAACTCTACCTTGGATAAGGATCTATCCAAGATAACAATACTATGGGACAAATGACGGATCCTAATTAGGAATATGATGAGAACCACAGTGCCATGCATACACCTTAGGTAGAGAATGAAAGATACAATCCCCTCCACAATGATGATGTTTAAAATCTCATAGACTAAAATTTATATGAAAACCATGATCAAGTTCTAGCATGAGCCATAGAATTAGGGGCATCTTACTACCTACCTTTGATCACATTCTCTTAAATATTATAATCTACCTATCAATACTAGATTCACCTCATCAACATGCTCATCATAATCCTCGATAAGAAATAGATGTAGACCATGGATTCATGGATGAAGAGGAATGCCAACCACCCCTTATTAACAACCATACTAAGGATAATAGGAGATAGGCTACCATTGAAGACCATTTGGATCAACTCACACAATAGATTAACCTCTTGCTTTGCAATCAACACCCACCATTAGAAAGATAGAATAATCCAAATAATACTAATAATACCAATAATGAAAATAATCTCAATAATGCCAATAACACCAACAACCTTAGCCATACCAATAACATCACGAACAATACCCACCACACTCATATTCCACAAGATAGTCATAATCATACTACCAATCCTCTTAGGGATCTTGCCTTTGCCCAAGGATGGAAGTGATGAGTGTCATTTAAATCTTCATTTAATCAATGTTCAATTGATGTCTTATCAACTAGGGCTAGTGTCCAAAGTTGTTTGTAGTAAGGTATAGGATGGTAGATCTAGAATTCTACTTATGGGGGTGTTTGATGGTCCTATTCTAACTTTGACTAAAGAAAGACATGTGACATAAACTACTTGATTCAATCTTTTGATGAAAAGGAAGAAATGTAACTATTTAATCAAATCAATCCACTCTTTTGCTTGAAAGTAAAATCACACTCCTATTTACACTTGCATGGAAAGTAAAATCACACTCCTAACTAACAAAAGGAAATTTGCTTCACATGTTTACTGTAAAAGAAAACACACTTTGCTTAGAAAGGAAATGATTTTGGATCAAGAAAATGCCTTTTAAAATATAAATTTATTTTGATGTTTTTATGAATAAATGTAAACATTAACAAGATTCTAATTAGTTATAAAAAAGAGTTAATAGAACATAACATAAGTACCATACACAGTTCCTAGTTTCAAGAAGAGTGGGCCCTTGCTCCTCTCAGACTCAGAAACAAAGATTAATCAATGCTAGAAACTAAAGTGATAATTCAGAAAACTAAAATGATTACAATCTATCTGAAACCTATAATATGCTTGTACATATCTTTCCTCTATTATCTGCTCTCTATTATCTAATATCTTTCAATGATGAAAGTCTTACATTTTACATTAATACAATCAACTCAAAATAGGATGAAAATAAATAGGATTCCTTGGTCGATCCATTCATCCAAAGATAGGAGATTAGATTTCTAAGAGATCCAATTATTTTTATGAAATAGATATACTATCCTATAATAGTCCTAAGATCCAAATATATACAACTTTATCAAAATTAAATCCTATAAAACAATAGGTAGGTATTTTCCTTATTTGACTCCAACTAAAATGATTATCTCTTATCCTATTTGGCCACTAGCTTCCCCATTTGTAGCTTCATCCTTACAAAATCCATATAATTGACCCTATAGAGTCGTTAGGAATGAGCCTACAAAGTTCATAAAAACAAGCCTACAGAGTTCATAGAAACAAGCTTGTGGAGTCCATATAAACAAGCATGTAGAGTCCATAGAAATAAGCTTGTAGAGTCCATAGAAACAAGCCTACAGAGTCCATAGAAACTACTGGATGGAGATCAAAATTAAAATTTTACTATACATCGCCTGTGTCTTCTTCGTAAGAATTCTTCACAACAAAAAAATCACTAAAACATGCTATGTATTAGACATTAATGACAAAGTAAAAGTTCAGTCTTTGGTTCAATTTAAACAAGACAAGTATCTATTTTTTATGTAATAACTAACAATCTAAACTTTTCATAAGATAATTAAGGGAAATAATATGTCAATAATGAGCCATATTCTAAGCTCATCATCTCCCCTAGGCTTTACCTTTTTCAAGTCCCATTGCAAACACTCATTGGCATTCATAGCTCTGGCATATGCTCTCCACACTCTGACTCAAATCATATTCATCAAATTCATCTATTAAATGCTTGTCTAAATTGCTTTTAAACTACTGATATTTTTAAATCATTTATTTATATATATTGAATTTCTCCTTTGATTTTGGATCCCAACTCTACCATCTTAGAATAGGTATGATCAATAAAGGGGGTCTATATCTCATGCCAATCCATTTCTATTCTCGCCCTGAGTTTATTACCTCTAATAAGATTTCCAAAATTGAGGAAGCTCTCCTCATACTCCATCTTAAATTATTTAGAGACATTACCTCTCATCTTTTAAGAGGTACTCAAAGTTGGTCCTACCTTTGCATACTTGCAGTCACCACTGAATCAAAACTCTATCTTGAAAACAAGTCAAAAGAAACATCACAATCATATAAAGCTTGTAAATAATGAATTTTAACCTCATCACTTAAACAAGCATATTTTAGAATTCTATTTGATCAATTTGGGAATAGGAGAGGCTAGTCTGACACACAATCCTATAGTCTTAGCATGATTTGTATAGTCCACAAATCTACTTTTCCATGCTAATTGATTTTTGAATGTAGAATGTAATGCCCTTAGTTGAACTTCTCCTACATGAAGGTTTATCAAAAACTTATTGTGCTCATGGTCTCCTAGGATCAAATCATGCAAATAAAATTCACAACGCAAATCCTACTGATCAGGTTCATCACTATAGAAAATTTCCAAAAATATTGTTAGCTGTAAAATCTTGTAAGGAAGATGACAAGAGATCCTTAGAAGTTGCCATTTGTAAAATTGTTCAAATAAAAAAAAATTATATGTAGGAGAAGGATTCCTACATGCTAAAAGAGATTCCCCTAATTTTCATGCATCTTACAAATTTTCTTCTAAATTTTGGACCTTAACTTCTAATTATTTCTTTTCATTTTCTAAGAGTTTATTTGAAGAAGTTACATCTTTGTTTTTCTATTTAAGTATGGAATATTCTTATTCAATTTGATGTAGTATTTGCAAGGAAGGAATACCTAGATAAATTTTTGGACAACTATGGTCAACAAATACCTTAGGAGGAGAAGATTCAATATCAGAAAGTGCTTTGGAAGAGTTTACCAAACTTTGAAATCCCTTGTTTTTCTTCTTCAAAATTTCTACATATATCCAAAGATATATTTTTTCACTTTCATTTTATTTTATTATTTCCTCTAATCTATGAAATTCTATTGCATGATTGGCAGATGTTATGTCTAATTTCTAAACCAACAATGAGTTGAGATGATCCTTATTTTGTAATTAACTGATCAGGTCAGCAATGTCAACTATTTATTATTATTCTAGAGCTTGAGCTTGAGGAATCTACAAGGTTAACTGCATAACATGATCATTTAGATTAGATGACTTGCCTTTATCATTTGTGCATACAATTTTCCCTTTATCCATTATAGTTTCAATTGAAATAGGTGGTTGTCCCACCATACTTGATTCCATTGCCATGTTTGGCTCTTCTTCTAGAATTGGCTCCTCCATTATGATTAGAGAGTTCCTTTCAAAAAAAAATTCTTTAATATCTATAGGTGCAGGGATATTTTGATGTATGGGGGAATGAGATACTATTTTAAGACTATCTAGAATATTTGCAGCCTCTTTTTCATCTTCATTTATCAGAATTAACCATATCCTTCTTTTGGTCACTCTTTGAGCTACACTCAATTATCTTTCCTTCTCAACCATCAAACCCTCAGTCTTCTTAGGTTCTATAGCAACCTTTCATCTCAGTTTTCTTCTTCTTGACAAGGGAATTGGTTTCACTATAGATTCATGAGGTTTTTGTGGGGACCTTGAAACTTTAGAGATTTGAGACCTTGTGATTCATCTTGAAGAAGAAGAAGAAGGGATTTATGTCGAGACTACAGTCTATGATTTATTCTTTGGAGTTGTTTTCTCAATTGATACAGCAGGTGAAGATGAATGTTCCTATGGCAAATTTGAGGTTTCTTGTGCAGGTAGATTTGGAATTTGTTGTACTATACTATTCTAAAATTCCTCCCAAACCTCTTGTCCTTACTGAAGGAAGTGATGTTGGATAATTAGGTGAATAAGGCCATGATGCCTAAGAGCAACACTAGTAATTATAGTCATAATTTTTAGATCACCATATAAGAAGGGTGAGATGTTAATTTTTTACTGAGGGTTTTGTCTCCCATGCTTAAGGTGTATTAACATTTTTATGGCATCTCCTCCTAAGAGACTGTGTTGTCCCTCACAAATGATATACTTGAGTACCCACTTGGCTACAAATTTCTAGGGCTTAGGAAGTAAATTTATACTAATCCCTTTTGATTTCCCTTAAAATATACTAGACATGAAGTCCTAGTCTACTCATTACCATTAAACTGACTAATTAAATCACTAAATAAAATTCTACCTGTAGCTCTCATTCCCTCTTCTAGAACTTGTATGATTTAGCTTATAATTTGAGCTGTAACAGGAATAATAATGCCTTTCACAATTGAAAACTTAGGGGTGAGATTAATGATAAATTCATTTACCATTGTTTCATCAAAACCCTAGAACTTTTCAATGAAAAGTAGCCAGCGATTTGCTCTAAACACTACCACATAAGCTTTGTCTTTATAAAAATTTGCTACATTATTCAGTTCTAATCTTATTTTCTATCCCATTTATATGAATATTTATAGATAACTCTATTCCTTTAACTTTGATTGGGGTTTAGACCAGTCTTCTATTGAAATCAGTAGGCAACAGTCACTAAGAATTTGTAGGCAACAATCATGGAGGATCTATATACCAGCTTCTATTAAAGTCTATAGAAATGAAATAGTTCATATGAAATGCCATAGTTGCATGAGTCTATATTTGGATATGATGACTTGATATATTTTAGTGTTTCATGTTTCTACAGAGTGTGCCAACTATTTTGTCACATTAATACAAATTGGGTGAAATGATGATGTGGCACTTTGACGGTGACAACAATTTATCACTTCATTTAAAAACTCTTTTTATGACATCCCATCATTATCATTATTAATGATGCAATTGATTATACCAAAGCTACACATTTATCCATACACCTTTGGCAGCTTGTTTGCATACTTCTTCATTATGGTATGTGTCATGTCATTCCATTTCAGAAGGTTCAAGTTTGGGTCATCTCCATAGAATAAGTCTTAATTAAATCAAAGATAATTAGTTAAATAAACATAGATAAATAGAAGATATGTCTCACTTAATTTGACCTTAGATGTACCCTTTGCTCTCCATTTGTCCTGCATAAGTAAGTTTGCATGGATTAGTCAACAGGTGTTGAAAGAACAACTTTTATTCCATGGAGATGACCAATCATAGTGACATGATATATATATATATGTATATATATATATATATATGTATATATATATATATACAATTTTTACTATTTGGCCAACCATTGCTAGTTTTCTAGCCGAAGCCCTTTTTGTAATGCATAACCAGCCAACAAGCTAATTTTCTGGGCATGCATTGTCAATAGTGTCCTTAGAAGGATTTTCACTATTGATATATATTTTATATTATTTTATATTTTATATTTATATTTATTTATTTTTACTATATCATCAAGGAGCAGGTTCTCTAAAAGAAGTAGAGCCCTCCAAAACAACTACTTGATCTTTTATCTTTTGAATAAATTCCTCTTTATTAAGAGGTTTTTGATAAAGCTTCAATCTATGTCCATTGACTAATAGAGATCTTCTACTATCATCAATAGGTATTAGCTTAACATAACTATTTTCAAAGACCTCAATCTGATGAGGTTCTAACCACCTCATTTGTAATTTTCCTTTAAACTATTAAAATTTGGAATCAAACAACAGTGCCCAATCTCCTTTCTGAAACTTCCATTGTTTGATTTGTGAATCATGCTAAAATTTTCTTTGATTTTGTACCAATTCAGTTCTTTGTAGTGTTTCCATCCTCATCTCATCAAGTTGATTAAGTTGTAAGAGTCTTTCTTTCTATATTTATTCTAATTCAATCCCTACTTTTACAATTATTTTCAAAGTTTGTAATTCAAATTTAATAGAGAATAAGGGCTTATTACCATAAACTAATTCATAAGGTGAAAATATAGTTATTATTTTCTAAGTAGTATTATAGGCCCAAATAGCTTTTGCTACCTTATCTACCCAATCCTTTCTGCTAGAATTTTTGATTAAAATGGTTTCTAATTTTTTGTTGGTGACTTCAGCTTACCCATTAGCCTGTAGATGGTATGGAGATGTTTTTCTGTGTTGAGTTTGATATACTTGCATGAAGTGCTTTATCATGTTTGACATGAACTAAGGTCTTTGATCTAAGACTATCTCCCTTTGAGCACCAAATCTTTGCATGAGTTTGAAATATAAGAAATCAACTACCATCTCTTCTCTTGCATGAGTTAATACTTCCACTTCCGCCCACTTGGTCACATAGTCTATATATACTAGAAGATATTCTTTTCCCTGGAAGGAAGATCTATATGACATATAAAATCAATTTCTCATTTCTTAAATGGTTCTAAAACCAATTGAGGATGAGGGTGCAGAGGCATTTTTGTTGAAAGGGTAGGCTATCCAATTCTATGATAAGCATCACAGTGTCTGGCATATATTTTTACTTGCTGATGAAGGTGAGGCCAATAATATCCTTCTCCTAAGATTTTGTGTATGGTTCTTTGAGCTAAGTAATGACATCCTCCTGGTTCATCATGACAAGCTCTGATAATATCATAAGCTTCAACATTTGTCACACACTTACAAAATATATGGTCAGGTCCAAGTTTAAATAACATTCTATTAATCTATTTAAAATAAAAACTTTCTTTGATTAAATGTTTCTTTTCTTTTTATGAAAATTATAGAGAAAACTTCCCTATGGTGAGGTAATTGGCTATATCAGCAAACCATAGAGAGTTTGATAAAATAGCAAATAGTTGTTCATCTAAAAAGTCATCTTCCACTAGTTCTTCTTCACCTGTAGTGATCATTCTTGACAAAAAATCAACAACTACATTAGACTTCCCTGGTTTATCTATGATAGTAACATCAAATTTTTTTAAGAGCAATAAATATCTAATAATCCTACGTCTCACAATTGGTTTAATGGTAAGGTATCTAATAGCTGAATGGTTTGTATAGAGAAATACCTTGTGACTTGTTATGTAGTGTCTAAATTTATTAATTGTATAGACTACAGCTAGGAATTTCTTTTCATTTGTGGTGTAATTTCTTTCAACAGGTGTCATGTTTTTACTAATATAATATATAGCATGCATGTTATCCTCTTCATCCTTTTGTCCAATGACTACTCCTATTGTTGTATTGGAAGCATCTATGTATATATGAAATGGTTGAGTCTAATATGGTCCTCTCAATACTGGAGTCGTAATAAGTTTAGCTTTGATGGTCTCAAAGGCTTGCTAACAACTATCACTCTATTTGAATGTACTATGTTTTGTAAGCAAGGCAAACATAGGGGCAACTGTTTGGTTAAAATGATTTATGAAGCATCTGTAGTAACCAACATGTCCCAAAAAACTCTTAATTTTAGTTTGTATTTGTGGGATGGGTAAGTCAGAGATTATTTCAAACTTCTTTGGATGTACTGGAATGTCTTTTGTAGAAATATGGTGTCCCAACACTATTCCTTCATCCATCATCAAAAAATATTTCTCATGGATCAAAGATAATTGATGTTCTTCACATCTGATCAATACTCTTTCTAATTTGGTAAGAGTCTCTTCATAAGTTCCACCAAAATGGTGAAATCATCTATATATACTTCAACACAATCATTTGTAAGGTCAGAGAATATTGCTAGAACATCTCTTTGGAAGGTGGTTGGAGCATTACAGAGTCTAAATGGGAGTACTTGATAAACAAAAGTTCCCCAAGGCTAGGTAAATGTGGTTTTATCTTGATCTTCAACTGCTACCATTATCTAATTATACCTACTAAACCCATCTAGGAAATAGAAATATCTCTTTCCTACCAAGTTGTCAAGAAATTGATCAATAAAAAGTAGAGGAAAATAATCTCTTAGTGTTGCTTTGTTTAGTTGTCTATAATCTACACATACCCTTAATTTTCTATTTTTCTTAGGCATAATTACCAGGGGTGAAACCCACTGGCTATCTGAGATGGGGTAAATAAACTCAACTTCTAGCAATTTTTGGATCTCTATTTTGATTATTTCCTTTAATACTAAGTTTATTCTTCTTTTTGGTTGTCTGACCAGTTTGATAGATTCCATGTAACTATGATGGTGCATATGCTAGGGTGAATTCCCTTCATGTTAGTTTAATCCCAAATAAAGTACTTGATATGTCTTTCTAGTACTTTAAAGATTTGATTTTCCTCTTCATTTGTTAACCAACTATTGATGTTCAAAATCTTTCTAGGTAATACCATGATTGGTTTTGTGCCTGGGTAGTTGGATTCTATTTTTTTGAATTCACTAATCAATGACTTCAGAGGACATGGATGAGGAAGTAGCTTATGAAACATGGTTACATTATCAACAAACTCTTTTTCAGGAGGAATTAGTCTTGCTAAAGAATAATGAAATGCATCTAATAAATGAGTTTGTTGTTATTCTACCAATTTCCATACACTTTTCTGAATTAATCCATGATCATATGGTGAAGAAACAATAGAAGTAGAAGTGGAGGTTTCATAATATTCTATCTGACCTAAGAATCCTAAACTAAGGTAGTCCATAGTTTCTGGACTGACAGAGTCTGTAGCTTTACAACTAGCAGAGTCTATAGCTTTCGGACTGACAAAGTCTGTAAATTCTGGGTATATGTCTCTATTCAATTTTTTCAAGTTTTTTTAATTGTGATCATAGCTAAAGAGGAAATAGTGTTTGATGTGTCGTCTGATTTATCCACCCAAAGTTCTTGTATGTGATTTGTTGATGGTTTTATAGGAGGATACAAAGAGATGCATCTATATTTCAACCCATTAGAAATGGTCATGTCTCCTGACCTACAATAAATTAATGCTGCTACAATATCCAACCATGGTCTACCTAGGATTATGGGATATCCTAGATTCTTTGTTTTAGATTGCAAGACCATGAAATCTACTGGATATTCCTAAGACTCTATTAGTACTTCAACATTTTTTATAGTCCCTTCTAGTTTAGTTATAGATTGGTTTGCCATTTAAAGAATGGTAGTTGTGGGTTGCATTCTCATAAGAGATAATGTATGGAGAGTATGAGTTGTCATAACATTAATTGCTGCTCCCAAATCTACCAAGACATTATGAATTTCTTTACCTTCGATTATGATTGTGATCACTGGGCTTCCTAGATCTACATATTTTGGAATTAATAGTTTTCATGCTAATAAATCAACAACTTTTTCTTCAACATGAATGGTTCCTAGATATTTTGCTTTCCTTCCAAGTGTATTGATATAAAGGTTTTTGATGATCTTGTTCATTCAGGGATATCCCTAATAACTTGTAGTAGGGGTACCTCAATATTGATCTTTTGAAACTCATGGACCAAGTTTGATTCTGGTTTAATATCAATTTCTCTTCATCTTTCAGGAAAAGGAACTACTGGTGTAGTAGCGTTTCCTTTGTTTACTTCAGGGTTCATTTTGATTTTACCTTCGCTAGTGTTTAATTGAGATGATTCTATTTTTTATTTTTCATTAGGTATCTCATAAATAAGAATTAGGGGTTTTTGTATAGTTTCTATGTTCTTAAATGTATGTCCACAATAGCTCCAACATTTATTGTCTCTTCCTATTCATTAACAAAAATAGGTGTTAGTTGGTTATTTTTTAGATTTGTTATTAGTTGTGTAGGCATTGAGGGTTAATTGATTTGTCCTTGTTGCTAAATAACTAGGGGTGGCATTATAATTTGTTGTTGAAGTGGTCTTCTTGGTTGGGTGAATTGTGGTTATGGGTTCCACTACTGATTCTATTGTTGATATGGTTGAGGCATCTATTATTGCTGTGGTACCCATTGTTTTTATAGTTGTGGCACCATCCATGGGGCTGTTGGCATCCAATATTGTCCTACCCATGGATTTTGGATTGATATAATTTGGGGTTGATTTCAAAAAGGTGAAGGAACTGAAACATTCCATGGTGCCATCCATAGATTAACTGGGTTTCTTGCATTAAACTATCTCTAAGCTTGGTTTTGTGGGGCAAAGTTTTGTCTCTAAATATAATTTACTTCTTTAGTGGACTGGACCTGTGTTTTCATTTGATTCTTTAAGACAAGCAGAAGGGTGCAATGTTTAGTATCATGATCTATTGCATCACATATCCCACATGAGGAAACATTGGTTTTATCTAGGGTCAGTCTCTAAGGGCATGTTTTTGTTTGCACTTAGGATAGTAGATTGCTAAGGGTTCTATTGCATTTGCCTTAGTTTAAAGGCCATCCAAATTAATATTTAGCGTAACCAGGATATCTATCTTTAGATTAGCAAATTCTTCCATTAACTTACCCAGTTCATTAGATTTCCCAAACCTTCCTTTCCTAATTTTAAGTTTTGTTCGAGATTAATTGGTACAAAGCTCAAAAATATGATCAAAATCCAACTTATTTATATCTCCACCTCCCATCAGATTTAAGGCATCTCTAGTATCTTCATCCAACCCTTTTAAGAAAACTAATTTCTAAACTTCTTCAGTGAGTGGATAATTGCTTCTTTTATGGATGAACATGAATCTATCCAAATAATCCTCTAAATATTCATCCTCATTCTATTTGATTTTGAAGAAATCCTCTTTTTTTTCTCACACTCGGTAGTAATCTTGGTACTTGTTTAATAATTCTATCTCCATGTCATCCTATGTTCTAATAGAATCACTAGATAAACCCATGAACCATCTCATAGTTGCATCTTTAATTGTAGAGGTAAATAGTTTTAATTTCTAGCAATCTATTGTGTAATCATAGGTTTGACATAGCACCTTAAATTAAAATAGGAATTGATCAAGATATGTAGATCTCCCCCAAAAATTTGGTAGATTAGTTGGTAAAATATTTTTCATGGGGGTTTGATCCTTAGGATCTATAATAATAGGAAAAGAAAAAGTCCTTCTTGCTTGTGCAAGTTGTTGATTTTGTTGGAGAGCCATATTTTCTTCTTCTAATGATGTTTCAAAGCGAGGATGATCTTTCCACTGAATATTTGTGGTATCAGTTATGGGTTGTTCAAAATTGTCAAAATTTTCTTCAGCTATGGATTTGTGAAATGCTTCTTTTGAGTCCTTGGCAATTTCTAAATAATGTCTTCCTACAAGAGATTGATCCTGAGGAATTTGTCTTATGGGGCTTGCTTGTGGCAATGGCCTAGTTTCTATCCAAGTTTCTGAAGATTCTTACAGATAGGTTTCACTTGTAACTTTTGGATCACTGCTCAAAGATGTTGAAGGAGTTTTAACTTGTGTTCTTGGTAGAAATTTTGGGATGAACCATCCTTTAGAATCTCTAGGACGGTATATCAATTTATTTAATTATTTTGAGATTTTATATTTTTGACAATTTTTTTTTCTATTTTTGACTCTAGACTAATAATTATTACCTTACTAACACCTTGTTTCCTCAAAAATGGTGCCAAAAATGATGAGTGTCATTTAACTCTTCATTTAATCAATGTTCAATTAATGTCTTATCAACCAGAGCTAGTGTCCAAAGCTGTTTGCAGTAAGGTATAGGATGGTAGATCTATAAGTCTACTTATGGGGGTGTTTGATGGTCCTATTCCAACTTTGATTAAAGAAAGACCTATGTTATAAACTACTTGATTCACTCTTTTGCTGAAAAGGAAGAAATATAACTATTTAATCAAATCAATCCACTCTTTTGCTTGAAAGTAAAATCACACTCCTATTTACACTTGCATGGAAAGTAAAATCACACTCCTAACTAACAAAAAGAAATTTGATTCACACATTTACTGTAAAAGAAAACACACTTTGCTTAGAAAGGAAATGATTTTGCAATAAGAAAATGCCTTTTAATTTGTGAATTTATTTTGATGTTTTTATGAATAAATTCAAACATTAAAAAGATTCTAATTAGTTATAACAAAGAGTTAATAGAAAATAACATAAGTACCGTACATAGTTCCTAGTTTAAAGGAGAGTGGGCCCTTGCTCCTCTCAGACTCAGGAATAAAGATTAATCAATGCTGGAAACTAAAGTGATAATTCATAAAACTAAAATGATTACAATCTGTCTGAAACTTGTAATATTCTTGTACGTATCTTTCCTCTATTATCTGATCTTTATTATCTAATATCTTTCAATGATGAAAGCCTTACATTTTATACTAATACAATCAACTCAAAATAGGATGAAAAGAAATAGGATTCCTTGGTTGATCTATTCATCCAAAGATAAGAGATTGGATTTCCAAGAGATCCAATTATTCTAATGAAATTGATATACTATCCTATACTAGTCCTAAGATCTAAATATATACAACTTTATCAAAAGCAAATCCTATAAAATAGCAGGTGGGTATTTTCCTTATTTGACTCCAGCTGGAATGATTCTTTCTTATCCTATCTGACTGCCAGCTTCCCCATTTGTAGCTTCATCTTTATAGAATCCATGAAATTGACCCTACAGAGTCAGTAAGAATGAGCCTGTGTAGTTTGTATAAATAAGCCTATGGAGTCCATAGAAATAAGCCTATAGAGTCTATAGAAACAAGCCTGTAGAGTCCATAGAAACAAGCCTATAGAGTCTGTAGAAACTACTGGATGGAGATAAAACTTGAACTTTCACTATACATCACCTGTGTCTTCTTTCTAAGCATTTTTCAGAACAAAAAAATCACTAAAACATGCTATGTATTAGACATTAATGACAAAGTAAAGGTTAAGTCTTTGGTTCAATATAAACAAGACAAGTATCTATTTTCCATGTAATAGCTATCTAACAATTTAAGATTTGCATAAGATAATATCCTTCAAGAGATAAATTGAGGGAAATAACATGTCAATAATGACATATTCTAAGCTCATTAGGAAGATGATAAAAGAAACCATGCAACAGATGGATCCTCAATTCCAAGCCCTCAAATATAGATATGAGGCTTTCTGCTCATGACCCTTGGACATCAACATTTTGAAAATTCCCTTCCCCTCACATTTTTAGGTACCAAAATTCAATAAATATTAGGGAAAGGGAGATCCAAGAGACCATGTATAGGAGTTATATGTAGCTTGCCATGAAGTAGATTATGAGGATGCTTATCTATTGAGGCTATTCCCCAGGTGTATAATAGGGCCAACATTGGAATGGTTTATGCATCTTCCCAAAGGGTTAATCTCAAGCTTTAACAAATTAACTAAGAATTTTTTCATATATTTCTCTTTCAATATAGAACATGACATTTCTATCATTGACCTTTATAACACAAAACAACATAGTGGGGAAAGCCTTATCTTCTTTTTTCAAAGATGTGGTAGTTTGGAAAGTTGGTTGAGGTGCAATGTACCTAAAAAGGAACTAGCCAAAATCTTTATGGAAAATGTCAACACAAAGTTAAAGTACTAATTAAAACTACAGTGTGCTAAAACATTTCACAAGATCATAGAAAAGGGGATGCAGATCAAAAAGGCCCTTATCGAGAAAGGAAGCATCAAATTATTCTCCCATAATGAACACACTTCAAATATAGAGATCTCTTTTTCAAGCAAACCTAAGGTCTTTAATAAGAACAATAATGTTGTGTGTGATGGAGTCATTGATTCCAAGACACAACATGAAAAGATGATCCAAAGGAAGGGACCCACACAATGCCCTAATGTTTCTACCATTAAAGTTCCATAAGGCAAGCCTAAGCCTCGCATAGGCAAAATGCCACTAACAAGCTTGGGGGTCCCACTAGAGATGGTCTTGGAACAATTGGTTACTGCCAACATTATTACCCTACCTAAAATTAGATTGGTGGAGAATCATCAACTTTAACTTGATTGGTACCATGAAGATGAGTTTTGAAAATATCACCAGGTAAAAGGACATGATACTAAGTGGTGTGTGTAGTTAAAGCACTATATCCAAGACCTAATAGAAATAATTGATATTGAGATTGAAGGAGAAGTACCATCAAATCAATCAAAAAATCAACACCTCGACATTTATAAAGATCCTCTCCTAAATCATGAGCAAAGGAACTAGAGATCCTAATGGGACCAAGGTCAGGCATCATCATCCAATTACATTAATTATCATAATGTTCCCTATCATTACATTAATACCATAAAAATCTACAAAATCTAAGAGCTCACTCCACCTCTATATACCATCCTAAAAATAAATAGGGCCATAGCTGATTGTATTGTCACTACACGATGTAATAAAATTGTGATTCCCATGTCACCCCCTCAAGATCCTTCTACCTCACATACTACACCTAAGGGGAATACTTATAAGAAAACCTCAAGTGGGCCTGATAAAAATTGTGATATTATTTACAAATTAGAAATGACCCCTACTCAAATTTCCCTAATGGAGATCTTTAAGACATCTACCTTGTATAGGGAAATATTAAATCAAGTAATCAATGATTTAAAAGTACCTAGTGACTTAGATACAAATCAGTTCTAGGAACTAATGGCACATCTATCCCCATCCCAATAAATTACTTTCAACACCTGGGATCTGCCTCTAGCTTGCCCACATCATAACTGTTCATTGTATATTGAAGTCACTATCACCCATACCATATCTCTCATATCCTAATAGATGAATGATCGGTACTTAATTTGTGTAATTTAGATTTTCTAAAGAAAATGGGATATTTTGAAATGTCACTTGGGCCCACCTTGATAATGATAAAAGCATATGATGATAATTAAATACCATCAGTCAAGACTATTTATCTTCCTATCATTGTGGCACTTGTAATTCATCAGATATTGGTACATGTTGTGAATGTAGACTTACCATATAACATGTTGCTAAAGAGGCCATGGATTCATGAAATGTAGGTTATACTATCCACCCTCCATCAATACTTAAAGTTTCCTTGTTTACGAATGGAGGTCACCATTTTTGGAGTCATTGACCATCATAGTTGTCAAATAGATCAGTTCATATCCCCATCACCATATATTAGTACTAAAAATTCTATCTTTAGTCCTACAAATGCCAAATATATCTCTCCTAACCAACTAGAGTCCACATCTACTCCAACACTTGATCTCACCAAGATAAAAATCACATCCACTAGCTATATAGAATATGAATATAAAACCTTTTGCATTGGTGATCTTCCCTTATCACCACATAGCTATGGGTACCCAGGTATGAAGAAAAATAATCCTGTCAAATATCAATTTGGGCCAATAGATTTTGAAAGTGTAAGGTTTTTGTCTAATGAGTAAATTAAAGATAGGGATAATTCTTGGCTCATATCAGATGACAAGGTCTTTATCTCACCCCAGCAAAACTATTCCAAAGTTTAGCAAATGGTTAAAAATATGAACTACAAAGGAAGAGGACTGGGAAAATAAGAACAAGGCTGACTAGAACCTATCACAGTTTAAGAGAGTTTATGAAACTTTGGGTTAGGATATGAACCGTATGTTGATGATTTGACCAATATCATTATGAATTGTCTTTTAACCAATGAGTCATCTCTCCCTGAGGAAGACATCAAAATAGGCTCTGTCTATAGTCACTTTGAAGAGCTTGCTACCATGAACCTTTTCATCGACACCACTATATCCATGATCAATGTCTCCCTCCATTATCCTTCCCTTTTAGATTGGGATTCAAAGTAGGAGCCTACCTTTGATACCTTTCAAAATGATGAGGCCATTTTAGAATTCATGGGAGCTTGAGATTCTATGCCATCTAGAGATCATAAAAAGGGATTTTCCATCAATCTTTACCAATCAACATATTTTGGGGAACAACAAACATCATACATTCAAAGAAAGGAGGAATATTTTTAATATTATTAGTATAGGGGAAGGCATTTCAAGAATATTTGTCTATCCATATGCATCCTAAGGTGGTGTTATTAGTCAAGGAGGAATTACAAAAATTCCTAGAAGTTGGCTTCATATACCCCATCAATTATTCAAATTAGATCTCCAATATTGTTCCTATAATAAAGCCATAAGGTGGAATTTGGGGATATAAATAAGGCATGTATAAAAGATGATTTCCATCTCCCTAACATCATTATGATTGTAGATTCAATAGCTAGGTATGAGATGCTTTCCCTCATGGATGGCTTCTTGGGGTACAATCAGATCAAGATAGCCCCTAAAGATCAACATAAAATAACATTAATCACTCCATGGGGGATGTTTTACTATCAAGTCATGCCATTTGGCCTCAAAAATGTAAGAGCCACTTATCAAAGGGCAATGCCTATTATTTTTCATGATATGATGCATGACATCATAAAAGATTATGTCGATGATATTTTAGGGAGTCTCACCTCAGATCAGAGCACCATGTGGTTCTTTGAAGAATATTTGAAAGATTATGAGAATATAAAGTAAGGCTTAATCCCAAAAAGTGTGTCTTTAGAGTAACATTAGGAAAGTGTTGGGATTTATAGTCTCAAGAAGGGGCATTGAGGGGGACCCAAAAAAAGTTGAAATAATTACAGAAATGCCCCCACTACATAATCTCAAGTAGCTATGTAGTCTTCAAGGAAAAATTCAAGCCATAAGGAATTTTATCTCTCATCTAGCTTATAAATGTCATCCCTTCACTCATCTATTAAAGAAGGGGACAATCTTTCATTAGAATGAATAATTACAACAAGCTTTTGATATATTAAAATAATACTTAGTGAATCCACCTATTTTATCACCACCAAATCCAGAAAAGCCCTTGCTCCTTTAATTTTAGAAATGCCATGTGCCATCAACAATCTTCTCACATAACACAATGATCAAGGCAAGGAGCAAGACATCTATTACCTTAGTCGCACATTGATATCATACAAGATAAATTATACTCCTATTGAGAAAGTATGTTTAGTTGTAGTTTTTGCATCATAGAAGATTTGGCATTAGATGCTGAATAATTATGTATAGCTTATTGAAAAATTTTATTCTTTAAAGTATTTACTATCCAAAACAACACTTACAAGTTGAGTAACAAAATGGATAATGCTACTCAATGAATTTGAGATTAAATATACAAATAAAAAAGCTTTAAAAGGATAGGTCATTACATATCAACTAACAGAATCACCTTTAGAAGCAACTGAGCCCAATGTAATAAACTTCCTGGATGAGTCCATCCTAAGTAACTCAAAAACAAAAATCTATAAATTATACTTTGATGGCTCATTTACTTCTCATAGATCTAGCGCAGGGATCCTCTTGGTCACCCCTCAAGGTGATCTCATTCCAAAAGCATTTTGCCTTGTCTTCCCTTGTATTGATAATATTTTAGAATATGAAGCTTTAATATCCAGATTCTAGATAGCTATTCAATGGAATATCTAGTAATTACAAATATTTGGAGACTCATAATTAATTATCAAATAGGTTAATGGTAACTTCCTAATGAAGGATGAAAATTTGCTTCCCTACAAACAATTGGTAGATCAATTAAAGACAAATTTTTAGTCTATCACATTTGAACATGTATCATGAAGTAGCAATAAGGTAGCTAATTCTCTAACCACTTTAGGCTTGCTCATTGACCTCCTCAAAGATGTCTTGAAAGGCAATTTCTTGATCAAGTATTTAATTATTCCAGCTTATCAATCATTGGCTCCACTCCAAATCTATGCAATAAATGATCCTAGTCTACCCTAGCACTATGATATTTATAAGTACCTTCATGACAATATCCTCCCCTAAACTTAACTTCCATTAATGAAAACCCTTCATCTATCGCACCACTCACTATACCATTCTTGGTAACACCCTCTATAAATGTAACTATGATGGTACCCTATTGAGGTGTCTAACATCGAAAGAGGAAGCCTTGGTGATCAAAGAGGTTCATGATGGTGTTTGTGGAGGGAACATTAGTGAAATGGCCCTGGCCAGAAAACTCCTTCAAACATGATATTACTGGCCAACCATGGAATAAGACATTTTTTAGTACGTACAAAAATGTTTGTCATGCCAAAAACATGGGAATCTTATCCACACATTGGCAAAAAAATTACAACCCATCATGAGTCCATGGCCTTTCTCCATATGGGGACTTGATTTGGTTGGTAAAATTAATCTTACTTATTTTGATGGTCACAAGTTTATAATCACATATATGGAGTACTTCACCAAATGGGTAGAATCAATCCTACTAACTTATACCACAAGCCTCCAAATATCAAAATTCATCCTTAATTAGATCATTTACCATTTTGGTATTCCTGCTAACATAATTTTTGATAATGGAAAATCATTTAAGAATCAAGAAGTCAAGGCCTTATGTCAAAAATATCATATCACACAAAATTTCTCCTCCCCATATTATCCCTAAGGCAATGGACAAGCAGAAGCAAATAACAAGACTCTCGTCAAAATTTTGAAGAAGAATATCAATCAAGATGGATGTAATTGGCACACTCAACTATATCCAACATTATGGTCTTATCAAACTAGTATCTGCACACCAACAGGGGCTACTCCATATGCCTTAGTTTATGGTGTCAAATCCATCTTACCAGTAGAAGTAGAGCTCCCTTATTTTTACCACTCATTGAGAAAGATCATCACTAATCATAATCTTAGGCAAGAATGAATGCAAGAATTGGAACTCCTAGATGAAAAATGATAAAAGGCCTTGAATCACCTCTAAACGTATCAAAATAGACTCAAGAATCAATGTTGTAAGAAGATTCAGGCTTAAGAGTTTGAAGTGGGTGACTTGGTCTTCAAAGAGAATCAAAAGAACACCAATGTTGAGTGAGACAAGAAAGGGAAATTTAAAGCCATTTAGTTAGGCCCCTATGTCATTATAGTTAAGTTTATATTAGGAGTATACAAGTTGGACACACTTGAGGGAGAAGAATTGGATGATCCCATGAAAATCATGCATCTCAAGCATTTTTATACCTAATATTGATAGCAACATCCTCCATTTATAGGACATTCACCATTTGCTCTATCTATTCATTACTCCTCCCAAATCTCATTAAAAAAATATAAAAATAATTTTTTTTTCCAATGGTGAAAACCAGTTTTTGGCATCATGGTAAAAGCACCCAGACCCTAGTCTCAATAATGGGAATCTATCAAGAAAATTATGAATAACAAGGCAATATCATTACTTCAACAAATGGAGAAGATAGGGCTAGACAAGAGCCATTTATTGGAGGGATCATCTTGAGTTATTTATCCATACTTGTTATATATATATATATATATATATATATATATATATATATCCCCAAGTCCTATCAATATACACATCATCCTTGTCATACCTCCACAAGTTTTCCTTGACAAACATGTCTCCTTTAGCCTCAATGAGTCCACATCACAATTTTCCATTCTTTTCTATCATTAAGCCTTGGGTCTACCCCTTCCCACTATTCATCATCATTATGGAGGGACATCATAACCTAAAATTATTTTTAAATGAAGGTTTTTAGCAATTACTGCATTATTGATTATTGAAGGGTCATCATGACCCCTATAATTATAATCTGACTAGAGTTTTCACCATAGATGGGCTATTGGGTATTACATATATTGAATATAGTCCTCACATCATTTGATTTCATGTAAATTACCAACCTTGGTCATGTCATCATCACCTTTATCATCATTGTTACTTCATAATCACTAATCATCATCATTGTCATCATCACATAACCAAAATTACATTGGCCTGAGGTCTCTTCAGACTATGTAGGTAGCACTTGGCTGCATTTCTATGCCCAAGGATATATCAGCCACTATCTCCATCCTACTATCCCCCTACCTATCCCTCCTATCCCATTTCCATTCATTTTCATTATCATCATCAATATCATTATCTTGTATTTCATTGTGTGTTTTCATGTATGTGTTGCATATGTATGATGTTTTCTCTAGATTAGTCTGCATGTGTAATTTTTATGCATCTTGATAGTTTATTTTGGGAATGACGATGGCTTGGATAACTCTTGTAAGCTCATTTCCAAAAGGGTCATCCATTAAAATAGAGTTCCCCCATGCATATTTTTTATAATGCCAAGGCCTTGTCATGACTTTGGCACATCACATAAAGATGCAACATTGAAAAGGATTGCATGAACTCATGTCTTGAAAATCTTCTAAAAAGGGCCAATCCTATCGTAAACCAACCCATTTAATATCCACCCTTATCCTACACTAACATCTAAACCATCCACCTACCCATCCTGCCTCCATGGCAAAATGACTCCTATTTTAGGCACTAACTAAGCTCAATACGGGATTAATCTATCTCTACTCATAAGAATGTAAATAATATAACATCACATAAACATCTAATCATAAATAATCCATCACATCCCCATATGCATCATCCATGAATAAAATCATAAATACGATGATATATCCATCACTAATAAACATACTCTAGTTCATCTAACATGAACATCACTAACACCTACCATACATCATGATAATGCAATAATCCATAATATCTAAAATTTAATCATCACATGCCAATATCATCAAACAAAATCATCACATAAACAACATCAAAGCATTACATATTCATAAAGCAATGAAATACATCCACATGTATACACAACCATACATCATCATCATATATATGTATAATCATCAAGTGTCTAAGATACAATCTCCACATGGGATCCATACCAAAAGATATAATACATGTACATGATCCCATAGGGAAAGAATGAGATATATTACAAAAATGTCCTATACACATACAAAATAATTTCCAACAAAACATAGCTGTGGCACTAGGGTGGTCTCGGTGCTCTACCACTACCTCTTGATGGCTACCGAATAGATGACTAGCTAGCATGAAAATACCCTATACATTGATTCATAGGCACTGTAGCCTCATAATGTCTCCTATGGTAATGGGATTCTTGAGTAAGTAACATGATCTTTTCCATCATACCCATCATTTCCTACCTTCTCAACTCCTCATCCACTACATCCTTGGCTTTCTCTAACACTACTAACTATCCCATCCACATCTGGATGTGATATTGTAGCTATGAAATCTGACCAGGGAATCCATTAACTTGGATCTATAGTGCTCAATTTACATTTGTGCATGGCCTAACTATGTATCCTTTTATATGACCTATGACCAAAGGGTGATAATCTATATATCTCGCTATCATAATTGGGCCTACAACATAGCCACCTATGACTGCAATTATGTCACATCCTTATCTCTATGTGTGATTTGGGCCTTTAATGTTTCACTCTCCCTTATACCTATGCCAATCATCCATCTCCTTGAATCATCAAACTCTATAGGTAGAAATATAGCTGATCCCTCTCTTAGGTAATGCCAAATATCTCTAATAACCATGTATGGATCTCTATCTATAGCTTGGCCACTAAGGCTTCATCCTCTATCGATCTAGGAGGTTATGATAGACATGCACCACCATCATCACCTGTTTGAATGTGTGGGCCCTGTACTAGTGCTCATACCTATGGTACCTATGTTGTTACCTAAACTAGGGGTATCTATGGTACCTATGCATGGGCCCTCATCTATGTCTATGAATATACTTGACCAATAGCTCTACCCTAGCCATCATCCCCATCCACCTCCTTTACATCCTAATCTCCTCCTCCTCCATCTTGTATCTCCTATGTTGGCACCTACCTCCTTTGCCACATCTACCTATGAATCCTCACTTGATCCTCCATAACTCTCCTCACTAAATCCATACTCACTACCACATGAGGTCAAGTCAAATTAATAGGAACTCATGCTTGCCACCATATAGTATATGCCACTATAACCCCTTGATCTGGCATGGGTATGTAAAAATCCTAATGCCTTGGTACAACCTGGTCATAGTAAAAAATAGCATCAATCCTGACAACCAATCTTCCCCAATTAGATATATCTCACTTTCTACAAGTAAATAAGTGCTTAGGGGCTAGCACATCTTAAATAAAACTAAACTAGCACTACACTCGATCTAGTCTATACCGCTCAATGATGTAATCTCTTTGACCAGTCACATAACATGATGTCAACATAAACTGTGTACATCCCTCATCTTCACAATTAAATATATTCCCTCTATAGGGTATCTATGTGAAATTCTCAAGACACAAACTATCAAATGCCTCCCTATAGTAGTGCATGTCCCTTGCATGACCCAATAATACACCCAACACCACTTGTCTCCTAAAAACCATTAGCTATCCTAGCTCCAATCTTGCTAGAGTTCCTATTAATAGTTGGATCACAATATATTCCCAAAACCATATATTCAATAGTAACGATGGGCCAAAACTCCATGACCTACTATACACCCCCAGATTTATCTCTTTGTATATATGTGTTAAAGCCATGGGGCCCTGAACAAATACCTGATGATCATGTACCATATCTACCACCATATCCTCTAAACCTAGGTGAAACCAACATCCACTCTTGTCTAGAAATAGAATACCAGACACAAGAGCCATCACCACCAATGTCAATCTATCCAAAGTGACCTTTCATTGACATAAGTCTAGATTGATACAACTATCCTATACCCCTATCTATAAACTACTGCCCAACCACTACAATGTCTACATCAATGTCCATGATCTCCATTATATCCTAGCTCCCTGCATTGATATATGTAAAATCTTATAGACATCATCTAGGGTCACAATCATCTCTCCTATCACAAATTGAAAGGTACTCTTATCTAAATTCCTTCCCTCTCCCAGTGTTGTAATCATGGGTGGATCAATCCATATTGGTGGCATCATCACCACGTTGTGAAGACCCATTAACTCTAATGTATTATACTCCTTCAGTGTCTTACATCACATCTCATAAATAATCTTTGCATACCATGACCGTGACACTAATATGATTAAGTCCTCTTGCACCAAGCATACCAACTATCTATCATTATCCCCATAACCGAAACACTTTATCCTCACCACTCAACTACTCTAGCCAAGGACACCTTATCTTCCCCTCTCGCTATTCACAACCATCCTAAGTCTAAGTTCCCATTCCCCAACCCTAACTAAATATCTATAAAACCACCATCCTTAACTCACTAAATTCCCCTTAAGTCCTCTCATCCAATCCCCTATCCTATTTATTACCTAACTTAACCCAAACCAATTCCAGACTTAGCCTTTCTTCTACTAATATTTAATCTTGCTATTCCCTAATTATGGGATTAAAATATCACCACTCCTATCTACAATATTGCAATCCCACCACTCTTATCTATGGGATTACAATTCCATGATTCCCCACTAGCAGGATTGCAATCTCATCATTCCCTTAACATGGGATTATAATCCTACCACTAACCCCAATGATCCCACCAATTTCATCAACAACCTTGTGACTAGGGTCATAATTCCCAATCATGAGATTACTAGACCATGATGGATGACATCTCTTTCTATCCAAATCCATCTAAAAATATACTAAAACTAAGCAAAATCACAAAAATAATAGGTCTAGGTATTAATTACTCACTAGAGGTCCAGTCTCATCCTCCCTTTGATGCTCTCAAACCTTCTCACCATAATGGAAAGCTCAGGGAATTTTATCCATGTTTTCTCTTCAGAGCTATGATCTCCAATAACCAAGAGTGAAAATGACCCCAACATGGATGTTTTGTCCTGTATGACCCCTATCCATTTACCCATAATAACTACTTCCATCATTCTACAAACATATTACAAATAATCAGGGGCCTGCCATGCCCCTCATCATCAAAATTCTTGATATCTCATACCCCAAACTATACCATCTCAGGCCCTCTTCAAATCTCATCAACATCATTGGGCTCTATTATCGGTACCCTATGATCACTCAAGAATCATTTACCCCTTATCACCATCCCATTGACAGATGTATCATTAATCATTTTAAAGCCCTGAATCATTATGAAAAGTGGCTCTTTGTCATTGAATGTCAACTAATGCCCCTTTTTATCCCTTTTTGAGCATCCCATAGCATGCATCCTTGCTACCAGACCCATCATCAGCTTGAACCTATCTTATCTTTTAAAAATCAACCTTTATCTCATCAATTAAATCACTTTCTAGACAGATTATCACTTGTCTAGACCCATCACTTGAGCCACTTTACCATCACTACTGGGGAATTTATTTGACCAACTTAGGGGCATCCCAACACTTTTTAAGATCCCCATTTTATCCCAAGATAGGAGTCTTAATTGAGTGAACATCTAGATAAGATTTTCTCCCTGTATGCTCCCTCGAGGGTACATCATATCCTACTAACATCTAACATCATCCACATTATGGTTTTTCTTTGAAATATCATTACTCCTTTTGCTCATAGCACCCTTTCAAAGAGGGGCAAAATGTATGCATTAGAATATGCTCACCCCACTAATTTTATTAATTTTCTCTAATTTAACTTAATTTCCATATTTCCTAGTTATATTAACCATTATCCTGATATCCATACCCCATTATTATATCTGATATAATATTTATCCCATCCTAAGACTAATTAATCATATCATTAACCTTTAGTAAACCCTAGTACCTAATAACCTACTCCCTAAACCCACTAGCCAATTTTAAATTCAAAATTAAGCCAACTACCTACCTACCACCCTACACTAGCCCTTTCTAAACCCCTAAACCCTATGGGGAGATTTATAGAATTGGAGGATTCTATAAATATTCCCCAACTTATCTCCTTCCTCTAGAATTTTTGTATTCTAGATATTTCCATGGAATTAAAAATTCCATGGAAATTCCCTAACCATATATCTTATTGGCCCAAATTTGAATTTGGACCATAGATCTTCCCTCTATTTGCCTATAAAAATAAACCTTCCCTTCACCCTCTAACTGATGAAAAATAACCTTGTAATCCATTAATCTCTTATCAAGCATCCATACTAGCCTTCAAGCATCCATCAAAAACATTATCCATATCCATACCCTTTTGGAAGCCATTTTCAAGAATATCACAAGTAATCCAACAACCGAGACTTTCAAGTTCAATCACACAAGTTTGAATCTTGGAATGGAGGTATGATAAGGTAAAGATGATGGTAAGAATGTGTTATTGACTCTGATTTATCTTCTCTATCCATTCCTACTGGTGTTTTATTATTATTTTGATAATATTTTAAGATCCCAAAATTTGGTGCACAATAATGTCTATAAAGTTATATCTAATAAGAATTATACACAACATTTTAACTTCAAAGACCATATGCCTCAAATGAGCAATCTTGACTATTTTGTTAAACAATTACAAACATTACTTCTATACAAACAGGTACATATAAATAAAACACATCAATATTGAACACCTATAAAATGCTAAAATTATCTTGTTAATGGTGGATTCTTAAATTTGCATCAAATTGGCAATTTTTTTGATTTTGAGCATACATATTGCAATGATTTTTAAAGATTTTAAGGGACTTGTACCGTATATATATATGATCATTGAACTCACATTTGGCTCTAAGGATATTGTGGTGGCATTTATTTTTCCATATTACATTGACTTGAATTCTATTTCTTGACTAGTCATTTTTTCTTCCTTTATTAATTTTCATGAATTCTAACCATTTGGGTTTGACTATTACTTTTTTATTTTTCCTCCCAAGAGTTTTTATTTGACATGTTACATGCTTATTTTTGCTTTGCACATGCACCACATGTTTTTTTCAACATGTTACATGTTAAAAATGTTTATTCTACTTGTTTTATTTGGTGACCATATACTCTCTGAGCCTTTATTTTATATTTAATCTATATGGTATAATTTTTTCACACTTTCTATGATATATATCATACACCTATATTTGACATATAAGTCAAATACTTAGATTTAACCATATATTTTTTTAATTCCAAGACATATTATTATGGTCATATTTATGTACATATTTCCATTAGAGGCATCACTCCCATACATTCCTCATGCATTACTCACTTAATATATATTATGTCAACATGTATATCTTCTAGGTTCTCCATTTTTTGGATCCTATCTATTGATTTTGTGAAATAGCCTCCTAGAGATCCTCAAGGGAAAGTAGGCAATCATAAGCTACCCATTATCCTTTAGTGAGCTTACAAGAAACCAATTAAAGACATTGGGACATAGTAATTTCTCACTTAGTAATGGAAGGTCAAGTAGAAAAAACACTATAGTAACGAGAGACAAACTATTCAAGATATCAAAAAGGAGTGTAACAATGTATTTGATAGCTTTAACCTAATCAATTAATTTTCTATAATGAAGGAGAGAAAATAACTCCTTAGATGCTCTATTATTATTTTTTAATCGGTACATACGTGATTAAAACTAAGATCCATAAGTTTGATAGTGCTCCTTTACTTGGAGCTTGTGCCTCTATTTTAATGCTTTTGGATTCATAAGAGAAACATCAAGTAACAAAGTTGTTTGAATTCTAATCAAGTATTGTTCATATTTTAATAATGTAATACAATATTCTTGACAATATATCCCATATAAACATGTGCAATAAATATTGCAAGTACTAATCAACTAAGGGATAAAGAGAGCATATCTTATTTTTTTATTGTATTTTGGATTGTTGCAGTGATTAAGCATTATCATAGGGATGCATTATAGATCTGGACTTTATTTGTAATGTATTATGATTGTTTTGACCTTTGAATAGTTATGTCAATCATGGATAGTAATGTTGATGCATATGACCATATCTAACATAAGCATATAGTGAGAGATATAAATAGGAGTGACTTTAAATGTATACCAGACCTATGCTACCCCACGTGTAAGTGTTTAATGCCTCAAATTATGTTTGACTATGTTCTAGATCAAGATAATAAGAAAGCCTAGTTCCTTTGAGTTTTACCTCTTACAACTTGGTAAAAATTAGTTATTAACATGATTCTAACTATCCCTACCAACCCTATTTATGTCTAAGTGTTGTCTACATAGCCAATACTCCTAAGAGGACCTTAGGATCATATGTAGTTCTCCCTCCTATGCATTTGTGTGGAATTGTAATAGTGTGACTATATGCTCTTTCTCCTAGTAACCTTTGGTATAAGTGATGCAATAGTATATTTGACCATTTTAATACTCTAGATATTTGATTCAATCTTGTAGTACAATTTGATAGCTTGAAATGAACATTACTTTCTTATTAGAGATTTGCCTTATCAAATTGGAAGTTATATTAATTAGACCACAGCCTTTTAATATATAGTTTTTTAAAAAAAAAATTGAACCTAGTGACATGTGAAAATATGACCATAGGATGGGCAAAGAGGGCTTAAAAAATAGCCATAAAGTGAAAGATACAAAAAATATAAAAAGATAAGGCTGGACAATTGCATCGAATCTAGACATTAACATTGATGCTAGTGGCCAGGATAGATATAAGTTTCCAATGGCTAAAAACATAAAAAAATAAGGTGCAATAGGTAGAGATATATAACATACACTAGATGGAGATCAACATACATATCACATAGGTCCAAAGGGTAGATAAATCAAGTGAAATAATATGAAATCGAAGAGGTCCTTGAGAGATCGCATCACTATATGTGTAATTATTAGTAAAAAGGCATATACATACAAAAATAGTAGAAATATGTGTACTTATACCAAAATGGGTTTCTACATTCCCTCCTCCCCACCTTTAATCTAGTAATGCAAGAAAAACTAGAATTACTAGTTTAAAATAAAAATAAATGCATACCGTGGTGTGGACAACACACCTTGTCTTCGCCCAAGTTTTTATTAAATCTTCCATCTTAAACATTACCTATAACAAAGCATATGAAAAAAAGGTAAATCTACATATATAATATGTATGTGATAAATACTAAAAAGTAGCATAAATAAAGAGCATGGATAAAGTACATGTGTATGCATCACATAATAAATGGTTTTAGAATGCTAGAAACTTGAGAAGTAGATTGGGGGGTTGCAACCTCATCCATCTTTTGGCTAGGAATATGAGTGAGTATACAAGTGGTAAAGTGTGTTTCACCATGGTGTTATTGTAATGGGAGTAGGGATAGTTGGGAGATGATCATAATCCTAACCAAGAATAGGAAGAGTGGTGTTTCAACCATCAAGAGTGTCATTTACTAATGATCACAACTTGAGTGCAAAAGATATGTATATGTATAGCTTAGTATAGGGTGAATGATGTAATAAAGTTAACCTAAAAAGCTTGATGAGATAATATGATTTAATACATCCAATCACACCAAAAGGAATAACCAACTGATGTAGATAGGTAAGGCTCATTATATTTTGTGGATGCTCGATCAAGGTATCAATACATCAAGGTATCAATATGCAAAAGTTTTGTGCTATGATAACAATCCATAAAAGATACTGATGACATGTGGGTGAGTTGGTAAAGTGACTTGGTTGTTTCAAGTACCACTCAAGTTCAAATCTTAGATTGGTATTTGAGGCTACATGTGGTCAATCGTTAAGTATTCATAGGCTAGTTGTGGTTGATCATTGATATTAATGGGTTAGTAATGGCTGATCATTGGTATTATTAGGCTAGTTGTGACATAAAATTGGTATTATTGGGATAGTTGTAGCCATTAATGGTATTTTTGGGATAGTTGTGGTCATTCATTGGTATTCTCTTGGGGATCTTGGTCCTCGATTGTGTCCTAGACCAGTTAGAGCTCCAGTAAAAAATGAATGGGACAGAGACCTCTCAATCTTGAGCACCGATCTAAAAAAATAGTCCATAAAAGAGTTTTATAATTTTGAAAATGAATTATATTTTAAAATATTATACACACATTGCATAACATATGCACCTTGGATATATATCATGCTAATAATGTGTATAAAAAATGTACCAATGTATAGAATTTTATTACAACTATGAATCTAGATCATATATTGTGTATGTTTTTGCCAATTTGGAAACTATGTGAGTGTGGAGAACATGCTTCCAAATCATGACCCCACTATTTATGGAATTTTTAAAAAATTTATAGAAGTACCAATGTGGAGAACATGTTTCCAAAATATGCCCCCACTATAAACTGTAGATGATAAATACTGAATAGGTGTGGAAAACATGATTCCAAAGCATGCCTCCATTAAATATGAGAACTGTGAATGGGTGGAATCCATGCCCATATGACATGCCCCCATTAAATTTTAAAATTAATACAAGTACCACATAATAAATTTATGTGGAGAACATGCTTCCAAAGTATGACCTCACTAAAATCTAAGAACAGTGAATGTCTGGAAGATTAGGTAGAATATATTTATAAACATGCCCTTACTAATATGCCCCCAATTTTGAGAGGAGATAATATATTTTTTGTTGGTCATATTATTAAAAAAGGGAAATGAATTATGTGCTTGATATAATTTACTTGATATTGTGTTGAAACTATTATGGATAATAACTTGTAACATTATTTTTGGTAGTATTTGGAATGTAGCAAGATATCTATGTGTGGTAAAAAATTTAGTGATTTTTGACAATATTTGAAAATTTACAAATTTGGTATAATATGGAAGGGCTCAATGTTTAGATCCAAACGCAACTTAGGATTTTAAATTTAGATAATTGGGGTTCAAGATATGTAGATTTAAAGTTGGTGCCAAAGTGGTATATTAGGTTGATTGTAATAGAATTTTGAAATCATTTGCATTACAAATATTTTGTGAATTTTGAGCTCTGAGTCAAGAGAATAAATAATTACATGTGGAAGAACTCCTCACCCAATGTAATTTGATGTGATCCAAAGTGCCTTAGCTGACAAGGATTTTTCTTAGCTGGTAAGTAAGCTTTTGAAAATTTATTGGTAATTTTTTTTTTTTGAAAATTTGCATTTTGAGTAAATTTTTAGGGTTTTTTTGTAAGAGGTCAGACACTTGTGTCAACATCCTGAATGCCTATGTCAACACATCAATGAAAGTTTCCATATTCTAATGCTATCATATGCCATTTTCATCCTACACAAATGGTAGCATCCAATGTTTATGTCCTACATAGATGCTAGTGTCCAACACTAATGTCTCTTTATTACATGTATGATTAATTAATATTTTTATATTTCTATATCAAAATATGATTGGTAATAAGTTTTTATTAGTGCTTGCTTGATTATATAAGGATGTTCATATTTGAGAGTTCTCACACAAATGGCATCATTCAACATTAGCAAAGTAGGGTTTGATGTAGTTGACTAGGTTCATATTGATCAGGTGGGATTGGGGCATGTGGCCCATTTGGGATAGATCCCATATGATATCTACCTCCTCATATTCCTGATAGAGAGGTGGAATCTAGATACAAGTACATTCTAGCTCCCTACTAGTGAGGTGACTATCACCTTAGATGATGTGTATCAAATTTTTTAGCTACCAATTAGGGGTGAGAGAGTTCAAGTTATCGATTATGGTAGTTGAGGCTATATTCAATGTTTCCATGCATATTTTACTTATTAGAGGGCTCATAAGACATATCCTAATAATATGGTTTAGTTTGATGACATTATTAGATATGTTGTTATATGGATATATAACTTTATTTTTGTATTATTGGCATCATTTGTAGTTGTGAAGGGTGTGATTATTGGTATTTATTATCAGATGTATCAGATAATGTGTCACATTGAGCTAGATAGGACCTGATATTTATGGGGTCATACTATAATAGCCCACTTATACAAGGATCTCTATAGGTTTACATTACAGAGTCATGATGGGGCTATTGGAGTGGTGACTCTATTGCATGTTTCGACTTATGAGCATATCATATTAGTACTACCAGTTGGTGGTTCCTTCCCTTGATGGGCTTATCTATAGGTTTTTAAAGAGTAGTGGGTATTCCCACATGGTATACTTCATACCATGATGGAGTACTATATTATCTTGGAGAAGTTATCTCCAAATCAAATTATGTGGCATCCTTACAAGACTTTTGTTGGGTGGCCTAAGGAAGGCCATGAGTTATAGAGGGTTCATGTCAGTATGTGGTTTATTGATTGATTTCCTAGTGTGTATGAGCTCTTTAAATATAATTGATTTTATGATAGTTTGGGATTGAGTAAGGAGTGCCATTGGCATTATATCCATGAAATCTAAAAGTTCATAGTGGCCATAGGTTATATGATAGGTCACCACCTACTGCTATATATCTATCCCCACACTCAAGTGATGAGTGAGATCCCATGGTAGTAGAAGATGATGTGGGGTGTACTGATGGGTATGTGTAATGGTGAGATGGATCTTGATGGCATTTATTATTTCCTATTATAGTTTCATCTCTAGGTGTCTTTCCTACAACATAAGATGGTGGTGGAGGAGGGATAGGTGATGATGAAGGAGATGGTTCTCCTGTAGGACTAGCACCGGTAGATGAGGTGACCATTAGGGCCATATGTGAGTACCATAGTTTTAATTTTTGCATTTTATCTAGTTATAAATTTATATCATTTTTATATATGTTACTAATTGGTGTATTATCTCAAATGTGTGTAGGTAACTAAGAGTGGTTAAACATGTGGATCAGGTGATTTAGGCCCTTACTCTTAGTGTACCTATGGATGTAGATGGAGATGTATTTATTTATATATTGGTTGACATTGTCGATGCACATGTACCATTGTTTGATCTTATTATGAGAGTTGTGGCACCATACCATACTACAACCACAATATATGAGAAGTTACATGTAGATCTAGATAGATAGGACATCCCACAATGAAGTTTCACTGAGATTATGTAGACATTCATTAAACACTATGATCATTTGAGATGAGCTAAAAAGGAGACAATTCAATGGTTAGGTGATTTTGAGGAGAGAGTATGTGTACTATCACATGCATGAGGCCCATAGTTTAATCCTGGTGCATCTTCCTCTAGAGGTATTGGATTTATAGATTTTGATAGTGATGAGGAGTATACCCTAGGGGATATGCCCTCAACATGCTCATTTATAAAAACATTGCATCAACTTATATATATATATATGTGTGTGTGTGTGTGTGTGTGTGTGTGTGTGTGTGTGTGTGTGTGTGTGTGTGTGTGTGTGTGTGTGTGTGTGTGTGTGTGTGTGTGTGTGTGTGTGTGTGACATTACTCACATGGATTTTATTTTGTATCAAATATATTTGCACTGTTTAATTCTTTGTTGGTTATTATATAGTTTATTAATTTCACTTATTCCAATGGTGTATGTTGGGGTTTGGTAAATTTGTGTAATAAGTATGTGTATTTTTGATATATATGTATTATATTATCAATAAATAAATCACCATAGGCAATGAAATTTGGATGGATATATGAAAGCCTAACTGTAATGTTCATATGGAAAAGGGATTATGGATTGTGTTTCTGTAATCATCTCTGAAGTATCTATAGAAATATCCTATGAACTTGTATGTATTTATTTGGGTACCCATATATGATGTGTAAATTTATCTTCTACCTTTGTCTCTTTATGAGGGACCTGATTGACCAATGATTCCTTAGTGGGATTAGTGGGAAAGATCAAACCTGGGAGACAACACACTAGGAGAAGGATTTCTACTAGAGGTCATCTTTTATGAAGCCTGATGGACCATGTGTTCCTTTTAGGGTTAAACATGGGATGTATCAACCTTATTAGATGAGCCTCTATGATAAGTATGTATAATAGGTATGGATATATATTTTTCATATGGAATGATTTTTTGATTAGCTAACTGTATAAGCTTTTGCTTGAGAGCAAAACACTCATTGTCTTTATGTCCATTAATAACATGATAAGTGAAAAAGTGTTGTCCTTTTTCCTTCTCAAATATATGAGGTGGGGAATGTGAATTAGGAGGGATTTTGATCATTTTTTTATCCAAAAAAATTTCTAATATGTCATGTGGTCTATCTCGGTACCAATCAAAGTGAAGAGGCTACCATTTGGTAGGGGTATATGGTCTAAATGTGGGATAATTTTTATAAGTATTTTCCTTTCCTTTGTTCAATACCTTTATTTTTTGTTGTGAGACATATGGGTCTAGTTATGTAGAAGGAATTTGAAGTGGTTCAATATTTTTTGTAACTTGTTTATTTACCTTGGAAAAAATATTTCTACCATGTGTGGGTTTGAATGGAGAAACACGTAACTTGATTTGTGTATTCATTAGAATTCATACATATTTGTGTACATCCCAATATAAGATCTTGAATGAAGTAAAGGGCTTATGCAATGTTCCTTCTATTAGTAGATAAAGAATACCTCTACTAAATATTAATTGTATTTCTAAATCTAAAGGTGTGTAATATAAGGAATACAAAACATCCTTAAATCAAATAATATAATCTTGCATAAGCTTATTTTATCTTTGTGTTAATGTTTGAAAATAATCCAATGGTAATTTAGGTAAGGTATAATAATGAAAATGTAATGAAATACATCTTCAAGTTGTTTAAAGTTTATAATGAACAACTTGGCAAAGTATAAAACCAGTCAATATCCCCTTGGTTTAAGCTACAATAAAAAAGCCTTTACCAACAAGTTTCCATTTTGGGTACAATGTTTAAAAGAGTGCGTAGATTATTAAAATTGAATAGAAGGATCCCCTTGACCATAAAAGGAGGATAACTTAGGCATAACTAATTTTGAAGAATAAGGGTATGCACACACATCATGTGTAATAGGTTACTTTGTTTATGTACTCTCCTCAAGAATAGCTTCATGAAAAGAAACTTGAAATTTTAGAGTATTAAATTGTTGTTTTAAATCTATAATGGTAGTCATAATAGATAACATGTCATAATAATAAGTTTAGGATTTTGATAATGGTTGTAAATTACCAATTGTATAAAACATAGAAATGTTAGGCTCTTTATTATTTTTTAAAGTAGGCTCCTCACATGATTTTTCAATGTTTGGTAAAAGAAGACTCATGTATTAATATGTAGGTATATCTTAGGGAATAACACAAAGTTTAATATTAATATCATTGCAAGGTGCTACATAGCTTAGAACTTTGTGAAAAATTATAGAAGTAGGAGGTATAATTTCATTTTAAGGCACATTCTCCTTTAGAGATAAAAGTGCAAAGGATGAAAGGGAACAAACATTTTATATGTCATTTTCACTATGAGTCAGAGTGTTGTATCCTATAGAAAGATGAATAAGTAATGAAATATCACTTTTTACTTTAGGTGAATCATTGCTATGTGAGAAAGGAATATTGACATGACTATCATTTGCATCTTTGCTAGTTGTTTTATAATATTATTTCATTAGAAAACCTTTGGGAAACATGTTTTATTTATTTATTTATTTATTTAATTTACGTGGTTTTAAATTTTCAAAAGAGACATCAAATAGATTTGATACTTTTGTTGTGTCTCTAAATAATGCAGGTTGTATAGATGCTTCTTTAAGATTTTCATTTGCACTCTTAATAATTTCTTCAATGATCACAATGGGAGATATAGGACATGTATATTGATCATCACATAATAAAGGGGAAGAACAAATTAGACTAGTTTCCCTTGAATCATGTAAACAAGACATGATTTTAAACACTAGTATTACTTGGAAAAGAAGGCACACACTTGATTTCACCAACATTTTCATTATGAAAGGTAGTGGAGGAACATTAAAATTATTTGAAATTTACAACATTTGAAAGGGGAGAATCAAACTCACTTGTTGGAATAACTAAAGAGGGTATGGATGTAATAGTTTGATTTTCAACATTAGGAATGGTTTCATTTTGCATATGTGTTGGCTCTTTAGTATCATAAAAAAAGGGATGGGAAAAGTCTCATAACCAAGGGGAATTTAATCACATTAATAAATAAGAGTGGAAGCATCATGATCACTACATTGCTCAGTTATATTTTCATTTGCATCATTAGTTCTTTCATTATCATAGTTGTAAGCAAAGGTGTATTTATCCAATTTTTAGTGTTCTTCTAGGTCTAGATATGTAATACATTGATCATTAGGTGGATTAAATGAATGGTCATGATTTATCTTTTGTGCATAACCTTATATAAAAAACTCTATAAATTTTAGAAAGTATTTTAAAATGACAACCAAGCACCCAACCAGGAAGAGCAAAATAAGAATGTGACCAAGCATTTCTAAGATATGCCCATATAAGTGAGGGTAAAATTAGAGCTGAAAATAAAATACATAAATCTAAGATGAATTTTCAAAGAAGGTGAAATCCTTAATATGAAAACTAGGGTTTTGGTTCAATAAACATAGGATGGGTTCACCAAATATTTTAATGATTTTTTATTCATAAGAGAAAATCAAACAATAAAGCTATTTGAATGCTAATTGAGTACAATTTAGATTTTAACCATGTAATACAATATTTTTGATAATATATCTCATTTAATCATGTGTAATAAATACAAGTAATACTAAACTAAGAGATAAAGAGAGTGTATCTTATTTTTTATTCTATTTTGGATTATGGCAATGATCAGGAGTCATCATAGGGTTGTATTAGAAATTTAGACTTTATTCACTCTGTATTTTGACTATTTTTTACCTTCAGATAGTTGAGTCAATCAAGGATAGTAACATCGACACATATGTTTATATTTGATGCAAGTGTCTAGTGAGAGAGATACACATGAGTGACTTCAAATTTAGACTAAACCCACACTACCTCCTATATAATCATTTTATGCCTCAAATTATGTTAAACTTTGTGCTAGATATAGATAATAAGTAATCCTAATTATTTTTCATTGTATATCTTATAACCTAGTAAAAAGGGGTTAGTAATGTGAGTTGAACTAACCCTAATAACCAAATTTTTTGCTAAGTGTTGCCTACATAGCCAATACTCCTAAGAGGGCCTCATACTCGCATGTAGTTATCCATCCTATGCATTTGTGTGGAAATGTAATAGTGAGATTATATGATCTTTCTCTTAGTAACCCTTAGTAAAAGTGATGAAATAGTATATTTAACCTTTTGAATGCTTTAGATATTTGATTCAGTATTATAGTATAATTTGATAGCTTTAAATAAACAATACTTTCTTATTAGAGAGTTGACTTATCAAATTCAAAGGTGTATGAACTAGACCATAGCCTTTGTATATATATTTAAATTTTGAATTTGAATTATAACCTAGTGAAATGAAAAACTATAACCATAAGATGGGAAAATAAGGCTTACAAATCAGTCATAAAGTGAAAGATATGAAACAATATAAAAAGATAAATCTGGATAGTTGCATTGAAGCTGGACACTAATGTTGACGCCCATGTCTAGGATGGATGAAAGTTTCTAAGGAATAAAAACATATAGAATATATGCAAAACATGTAGGGATATATGGAATACATTGGATGAATATAAACAAAGATAACACAAAGGTCCAAGGATGATGCATGAGCATCACTCCTAGGACTAGTTTTTCTTGAAAATTTTGGTTTTATTATAAAATTTTGGTTTTATTGTGGTATAATAGGTCTCAAGGTGCTCAGATAATTCTTAGGTTTCATTTCAATCTATTGGTTTTAGTTCTATCTCTTCAAAAATTCAAATTTGGCTTTTCCCACCAATACTAAGTTTTTGAATTATTTAGGACAGTTTAGGAGTTATAGGTGTGTTTTGAAGGAAAATTAAAGGTTTAGAATTTTTTGTATGAGGTATTTAAGGGAATATGTTTTTAGAACATGATTCTTAAGCAATGAATGGGATTAATGCAAACTTTAGTGTATTTTTCAATGTTTTAACTAGCCCTCTAGTGACTACTGGAGGGTTTAAAAATAGTTAGAGCAGTTTTAGGACTCATAAAACATTTTGGATTCATGGGAGGATAATTAATTAGATGTTTTAAAAAATAAATCTCCAAGAAAAAAAAGAAAGAGTTCCTCATTTTGATGATAAACCATTGTAGACACTATTTTTCCTGAGTGTTGATAGTGAAGGTGATTGTATATGTTGAATGTTGAAGCAAGAACTTATAATGATAACATTTTTGACGATTCAAGGTGTTTTATTAAGTGTTTGAATTTTTTATTTAAGGTTTTCAAACACTTATTTTAGTTGATTTATCAATATTTATGTATAAAATCAACCCAGACCTATAGGTCATGTTGAGGTCAACATACCCCCATTTTTGAAAAATGGGCACCCATGTGTCAAATTGTGCAAATTTATGCCTTGAAATTGAAGATTCACTCGATTAGAGTGTCATTATCATGTTTGGACATTATTTTTATTATAAGATCATCCACATCATGGTCTAGATGACTTATTTGCTCATAGTTACGGTTTAACCTTATCTAAAGTGCTAACATTAGATATTTGTGTTCCAAGTTGTAGGTTTAATGGAGCCCATATTGGAATGAACATGCTTAGGGTTTTTACACTTCAATGTTTTATTGATATTTTAATATCCTTGGTCTATAATTGATTAATATTTTGAAACCTTAGCCTAATGTTTTACCTGGACCTTTTAATTTAAATTTAAAATTAAGCGAGAACAAATTAATAATGCTATGGGCTTAATTTATTTTTATTTCCTAAGATTTAGTCATGTTTTTGAACATGACCAAATCTTAGTCTAAAATTTATGCTTAGTCCCTTTTATGTCTTGATCCCCCTTTTAGACCTTTCTATTATTCATGTGGTCTAGTATAAATGCAAAGTCCTTTTGTTACATTTCTAACTATTAGGTTTTATATTTTGGGCATGTCTTTTTAGGATTTTCCTTTAGAACTTGGTCCCAAAAGAATTACCCTTCGAGGTTTATGTTTTGGATCCTTTATCCAAATATTTTTTAGGATTTTATTTAGGAATTATTTTGGGACTTATGCAATTGGTCTTCTCCTTCGGACTTACCTATGTTGGCATAATTGTTTCAGACATTTTGTCTGAAATAATTTCCCTATAGACTTATTATATCAGGCATTTTGCCATATATAATTGCTCTTCAGCCTCTTTGCACATACCCTTAACTTTTTCTGAATTGTCCTTTGAAACTTTTGAAAGTATCCTTTAGATTCTTGAAATTGCCCTTCAGGCTTTGTGTAAAGTACCTTTCAAGAGTTTATAAATGGACACTTTCCCTCTGAGATTATCCTTCAAATTTTTGAATATACCCTTTGGACTTCTTGTAAGGGAAAACTTATCTTTAGACTTACCCTTCGAGATTTTTATAAGGGGCACTTTGTCTTTCATAAATACCCTTTAAAGGTTTTGAGAAGGACACTTGCCCTATAATATTGACCTTCAAAGTTTTTGAAATGGTCCTTTGCCCTATGAGATTACTCTTCGGGCTCTTTCAAATGGTCCTTTGCCCTCCTCAATTATCCTTCAGACTTTTGAAATTGCCCTTTCCCCTATGAGAAGTGCCCTTTGGGACTTTTTTTCTAGGAAAATGACCTACCAAGTGACTCTTTAGGAGGATTATTTTGGACATATTGCCTAAAACATTTCTATCGATGCCCAAAGGCCCAAAACAATTCAGTTGAGACAATTTCCTTGAGACATTGATTTAATCAAACTTTTTTGTGCCATAGTCATTTTAATATGTTTTAAACATTAACCTAAGACTTCATATTGAAGCCTTATTTTTCAATGTGAAATGAAAACATTAATTTGGGGCTTTAGCTTAAGTTCTTATTATTCCTGTGATCTAAATTCAATATTTCTTATTGTCTACAAGAACCAATTTGGCTTGGATCAATGGACATGTTTTAAGGATGGTCATGGCTTCACCCCCTTCTAATGTTGCAAAAAATTAATGCTTGTGTTATAGGATCAATATAATATCATTTGGGAATAAACGTGTTTAATGTTTAAAGATGATCTTTATTTACCATTGGGTCAAGATTAATTAGATCTATGTTCAAGCCATGCCTAATGTTTTAACCTAGGTCCCCTTTTGAATTGAATTCAAACTTGCATAGGGACAATTATCATACTATAGTCATATAAAATGTCCGAATTGGTAGTTTGAGTGTGGCTTGTGACATCCAATCCATAGGTCCTTGCATGCTTTTATGACCCTTCTAGACACCTTTTTGCTCATTACTAGTCATCTATAGACTCCTAAAGCTTGATTCTAGCTCAGCTAGACTCTATTTCCTAAGCTAATCCTATCCCCCTAGGTCTCGATCCTATAGGATAGGAGCATCATATTTAGACAATAGTGCCAGACCCTAGGGTGTCCTATTTTTAGTGCTTCTAATACAATCACAGTTTGAGCCCAAATGGTCAATTTCATCTGATTCCTATCCTTCATCATGTTCACCTAGCATGAATACATTTGAACCATGACCAATTGTTCCCTATAAAATCCCATCCAAAGTTCATTTTAAAAAGAGGGGACAAATCTTACAAATCAAGCAAGAATACAAACAAACCACTAAGGCAATTTTTTCTATTGTCTACATATAGTCACCCAACATAGCTGTAAACATATTCAAAACCTCACACCAGTCCCTAACCACCTCAAGTGCTCTTAATTTGTCATTTTTACATATGCATCACACTATTACGCAAAACACATCAAGTGAGATAATTACATATGGCTTGATCCATCTTCAGAGTATTGGTATGTATGTAGCATGCCCACACAAGGGGTTTAGATCACATGTTCAATTCATCTTACACACACTAACCCCATATTTTCAAGTGGTTCAAATTATATTTTATCAAGCATGATGAAGGGTTAGGGATTAAATATTTAAACAACTCTACAACAAGCTCCATCGACATTTATCACTAAATATTTCATAGGCAATCTCACACACTAACAACACAAAGAAACCAAAAAAATTAAGTCTCTATGAGTAGTTTGGACAACAGTGGTAGGAGTGGACAACAATGCTAGACCCGAAGGTGTCCTATTTTTGGTGGTCCCATTATTTCACTAAATGAAAGCTAGAATCTGATTTGAAACACTATCCTAGTTGTGCACAACTAGTCTTAGACCCTGCAACAATCGTTTTAGCTTGTTTTAAACTAAGTTATATTTCTCTTAATTTATTACTATTTTTAGAAAGGTAAAAAAGATAGATGAATTATATAAATCAAGACTATAATTATTGCAATATTATTTACTTATTTATTAATCCATACCCTTAACTAAAATAGAAATAAAATTCCATTATTCCTAAAATAGTTAAATCATTTGGTGAACCCGACTTACTTCGTTTGTGCACAAACATCCTAGAAACCCTAGGGTAGATTTTTTCATTACTTTTTTCCATTTTTTAATGATTTTTCTTGCATATTTAAATAAAAAATTTGCATTTAATTTTTAAAATTTACCTTAGTAATTTTAAAAATAATTTATTTAAAACCCTAGTTGAATATATTAGGTCCCATGCTTTTGAGGTATCACCTTACATGTTTGTGAGCTTCGTATCCTTTTTATGCATATTCTAGTTTGCTATTTTTAAGACTTTACATTTAATTTATTCAGTACTTTCTTTCCATCACATTTTAATTATTATGACTTATTTCAAAAAATTCAATCCATTTTTAATTTGTTTTTCTACTTTAACAATGGCCCAATATATTGATTTTGATGAAACTCATAAGAGGGAACTTCAAGGCCTTTTAACTAAGAAAAATAATATACAAGATGGCATGCTTAAAATACTACAAGAAGAACAACAAAAAGTAAATAATGGTCAATCCTCTCAAACCACAAAGCAACTAGTTGCAAATGACAGTATGGGGGCAACTATGTCTCAACAACCCCCTATAGCATCCCAACCTTCCTATGAGGCACCACTAGTTACGACTAGTACATCGTTGTCTCCTAATGTGGCCACCCTTGTGCAAGAGATAAAATATCTTCAATACAAGATGCTACATCTTGAGAAAGGTGTCTCTAGACGAACATAGGCTTTGGATTATTTTGCTCTACTTCATACACTATTGGCATGTCGTATTGCTTCTACACCCTTGCCACCAGGTTTTGTTCAACCCAAACTCATTCTATATGGTGGCAAGGGTGATATAGAGACACACTTAAGAGATTTTCACATATCATTCTTGAATTATGTGCCAAATGACTAGTTATTAACCAAGTTATTTCCATGAAGTTTAAAGGATTATACTCTATAATGGTTCTATAGTCTACCAAATCAGTCAATCAACACATTCAATCCTTTAGCTAACATGTTCCTATCTCATTTTAGTATTAACATAGGTGACAAGGTTTCTTATGTCCAAGTTTCACAATAAAAACAAAGGTCAAATGAGAATATCATAGATTATGTTCTTTGATATAAGACCATCTTGGCTAAAATGACTATCCCAATGGCTGATCAAGAGTTATAAGATCTCTTCAGAAAAAGTTTTCTACTAGCTTTGAATGAGTCAATAATGTTCAAAATATTCTCTTCCTTCACTGATTTATGTCATACACTAAAGGAAATAAAATTCAAATTAATTTCAATGAGTAAACTTAAGTACACAAGTATATCATGAACAATAAACAAGCGTAACAATAAAGTCCCATACAAAGTAAAGGTTAATGATAGAAAAATTCAAAATCAACCTACAATTAATACAGCTTTAGAGCCCCCTCAATGAGTGGTTTTATTCATGCCTCATCGATGAGCCTTTACCAATCTACTAGTCTCTCCAACTGGAGTCTTACAACAACTATTGGAATGCAATATCATATCTCTCCCTCCTATTCAAGAAGTTGATACAATAAAGCCTCTTTCACATGGATATGATTAGAATGCATTTTGTGATTTTAATAGGGCACTAGGACACATAAAAAATAGATTTATTAGTTTGCAACACAAGATACAAGACTTGATATATGGAAACTTTATTAATCTTGGCACTCCAATTAAGCCTCCTCAATCAAAGCAGACACAAGACAAGGCTTTGAAAATTTTATAAAATCTTTTCCCAAAGCATTCTAAATAAGAGACAAGGGATACATCAGGTGTTCATCATGCATATCACGCACACTATCCACCAGCTACATATTAGGCACCTTTGATTGAGACACATCCTTTGAGAAACATGATTGGTGTGTATAATTCAAGAATTTTAGCTAGACCTTAAATCTCTTTTTTAGAGTAGGAGATAGTTGATGTTGATTCAAATTACCATGCACTCTTTATCAGATGTTACATTAATCATCATCCCATTCATAGTGTTCTCACAGATAATAGATCCAATGTGAACATGTGCACTTTGACATTACTCTAGCATTTGGGATATTTATAGCAGGATATTACCCTAACGAACATAGTTATTAATGGATTCAGTGGGCACATATAGAGTTCATTAGGTGAGATTTTACTTCCTCTATAGGTTGTTCCAACACATGTGGCCACACCATTTACTATAGTTCCCAGTGCAAGAGTTTTTGATATGTTGCTTGGTCGATCATGGATTCAAAAACTTCATGTAGTACCTTCTACAGTTCATAGATGCATGAAATTCATTCATGCTAATCAGGTTGTTATAGTTGGTGGAGTTTCATGAGTTACCACTCCTTAATTTAGAGCCATCTACTACTCTATAGTCACTAATTTTAGCTCCTCCACCAATTATAGTTCTTCCTCCAATTTATATTTAGCCATAGTTAAGGCCTCCCTTGCTAGCACAAAGAGTTTATACACTTCCATAGAGGCCTCTTTTAGAGAAACCATAGTTTCAAGATTATAGATAATTTCCAACTATAGTATTCACACCCAGGGTAGTCTTATTGAGGTCTCATGCCTCTACACATAAAACACATGTTTAGAGAGATTATTTACTACAATATGGGTCCCTAAGATCCCTATAGTTGTAAGCACTTTTTTTAGTTATAGGGGGACCCCACAGTCAATTTACACTATAGATATTTTAGAGCGTTTACAACATACACAACTTTTAGAGCCACAATCTCAGCCCTTCCATCATGCTTCATGATCAAGCATGATCCCTCTCCTTAATATAGGATACCATGATAAGGAGTCTCTTATGAGACTCATCGGTTAGTATCATTTATTCTCATTGATTACTTGTACATAGTCTCCTTATGATTGATTGAACATAGCTTATTTCAAAAATACAAAAACATTCAAATATTTCAAAATTAAAAAAACATTTAAATATGTCAAAATACCAAAAACATTTCAATTGTATGCATTATCCATGATTTACATTTCTAATACCATGATAAGTATACATTTTGATGTTATATACTATTATTTGTTGATTTATCTACATTATAATGCTTCACTTGATCTTATTTGAGTGTGCACAATGACACCCAGATCCTTAATTGCTTCACTCTACCTATTGAGGGGGCATCTTACTTCTACATTCAAGACATACATCAACATATCAACCCATCAGGGGCATATTCTACATGATTACATCATCCAAGTTATGTCATTCATACACCACACACTCTAGTTACCATGTTGATGTACATTACATACTAGCTTACATAGATTACTCTATCAACATTCACTAGTAGATAACACTTGTGTATTTCTTAGCATATACCTAGTCTTGTACTCCATGTTTTGCATACTTTCACTTCTTTCTTTGATTACTTAGATGTGAAATTATTTCAAGCTTTTACATGCTTTCCTTTCTTCCTTTGAGTATATATATGTGATTGCATTTCTCAATTCCTATTTATCTCTTATGTATGCCTCAAAACATTTACTAATGTCCTTTTATTTTACTCTTCTATGTACTTGTGGCCCTCATGAACACCTTTCTTGTTTTCAATTGTATGTGTATGTGGGTATTTAAACATGCCTTGTATGCTTGCTTTCCAATTTGAGTGACATGTACCCATGTCCCTTGCCTGTTTGGCCCCTTGACCACTTTTGTATGCTTCTTGATTTTTGCCTTGTGTACTTGTTACTTATTTGCCTCTCAACTATTTGCAATGCCATGATCCATATCATGCATTATATTTCTTTCTTAGATGCCATGATGGACATCATGCTCCATCCCTCCTTAACAACTAACAACTAACATTTATTGTTTTAGTTTAGTATACTACACATACTATTACATCCATTTAGACATACCCCTATTGATCTAATAATCTCCAATACAAATTATGTTATATATTGAGACATCTTTTTGATTATCATTGCTATATAATTTATTTCACAACATAACACACTTGTAGGGCTCTTTCTTCTAAGGGTAGTCATTACAGGGTCTTCATTCCTATCCTCAAAAGAGGGGGTAATAAATAGGGGTTTTGTCATAGAGATTAGAGCCTTCTATCCTTCAAAAAAAATATTTTTCAAAACACTCAAAATAGAAACCAAAACCCAAACCAGATAGAATAAAATAGAAACACAATGATGAATATAGAGCAATAATAAAAAACAACAAAGGATAAGAGAGTCATACTTGGACTATAGCAGTAGACAACAAAATTTCTTATTTTTAGTACTCCTATCTAAATAACAAAAAACCTAGATTTTCCAAAAATATACAGAAAAGTAAGTTTAGTTATAGTTTTGTTAGTTATAGTATAGTTTAAAATCAAAAATTTCAATAAATTTTTTCTCAAAGTATTTAGATATAAGAGGCATCATGTGTGGCATGATGGCTATCTCTTCCAGCTTTAGATTGGGCAGTTGGTACAACTTCTAGATCAAAATCCATATTATAGACACCAGTGATTGGTGGTAATGTTTACGACACATTTACCTTCTTTTATTTCTAGTTCAATGAATTACCCAAGTATTCTCATTAGTTTCATGCCTTATTCTATCTATAGGTGGTTGGCATCATTTTAGAGTGGTTATAAGCCTAGTTCTCAGTTTTGAAGTAGCTTTCATACAAGCCTAATTTACACCTTTTAAAATGGCCAAAATTGGCCTAATTCTTAGTACACATTTAGCTATCCATGCTACATTGTCAGATTACAGAGCATTCATGGGCTTCAAGAGCCATTACATATGACACACATTCATATTGATATCAATTCATAGTTCTACACTTAGTGGGAAATGATGGAGCCAAAGGACTAGCTAGCCTTTGTATTCTTGAGCCACCTACTCAGAGGGATTAGACACATAGTCCAAACATCAATTAACATATGCATGATCACATATCTTTAATTAATGGGTGACGATGGAGCCAAAGGACCAACCTTTTTATTCTTGAGCCACCTTTGGGTAATTAAGCATCTAGCTCTATTCATGATACTAATTTTGGTACAACACATACACAGTATCACTTAACATCACTCAACATCACTCAGCATCACAACAAGTTTTGTATTGGCTTGCATACCCAATGAGGTGTATTCATTCCTTTTTCTTCCTCTCTTTTTTACCTAGCTTTTATACATTCTTATTTTAGACATAGCATGCCTAGTAAAAATTGATATACTCTTTATTTTCTCTTGTAGATTTACACTTCATGATGTTATCTCTCTACGTACACTTTAGATCACATAGCTTCAAGGGTTTTACTCTTGCAGGTAAGTTCAAGTATGCTTTCTACTTTTCCTTTATCCTAGTATTTTGCTTTGCTACATCACTAAAATAAAGGGGGGCAAATGTAGTCATATAAAATATCCAAATTGGTAGTTTGAGTGTGGCTTATGATATCCAATTTATAGGTCCTTCTTGCATGGTTTTGTGACCCTTTTAGACACCCTTTTTCTCATTATTGGTCATTTATAGACTCCTTAAACTTGATTAGGCCAAAATTTATTTTACAAGCCAATCCTATCCCCCTAGGTCCTAAGTCTGTAGGATAGGAGCACCATACTTGGACTATAGCATCAGACCCTAGGGTGTCCCATTTTTTATGCTCTTATCAAATCACACTTTGAGCCCAAATGATCAATTTCATCTAATTCCTATCCTTCATCATGTCGACCTAGCATGAATACATTTAACCCATGACCAATTTCTCCCTATAAAATCCCATCTAAAGTTCATTTACAAAGGAGGTGATAAATTTTACAAAGCAAGCACGAATACAAACAAACCACTAAGGAAAATTTACTTATTCTCTACATACAGTCACCCAACACAACTGCAAACATATTCAAACCCTCACACTAGTCTCTAGCCACCTCAAGTGTTCTCAATTTAGAATTTTTACATCCACATCATACTATTACATAAAGCACATCAAGTAACCCTAAACCCCCCACCCGCCCAGCCCCCCCTCCCCCCGCCCCCCCCACTTTAAGTGATTTAAATCCTATTTTATCAAGCATGATGAAGGGTTAGGGTTTGAATATTAAAACAACTCTACAATGATCTCCTTTGACATTCAACACTTAAGATTTCATAGTCAGGTGCACATAGGAACAACACAAAGAACCCAAAAAAACCAAGTCTCTATGAGTAGTTTGGATAACAACAATAGGAGTGGACAATAATACCAGACCTTAGGGTGGCTTATTTTTAATGGTCTTATATTTTCATTGAATGAAAACTAGATTCTGATTTGTGACACTGTCCTAGTCCTACATAGCCAATTTTAGACCCTATAATAGCCATTTTAGCCTTTTTAAAGCTAAGTTATATTTATCTTAATTTATTACTATTTTTAGAAAGGTAAAAAAGATAGATAAATTATATAAATTAGGACTGTAATTATTACAATATTGTTTATTGATTTATTAATCCAGACCCTTAACTAAAATAGGAATAAAACTACATTATTCTCAAAATAGTTAAATCAAATACCATGGAATTAGTTTAATTTTTATCCTAAATCTTGGTCACATTTTTCAGCGTAACTAAACCTTAATCTAAAAATCCTAGCTTTATCTAAATAATTGCATGGTCCCTTTGTTATAAAGCTTATTAACCTAAAGCCTTATCCTAAGGTTTATCATATTTATCAATACAAAGAAAACCTTAGGCTATGCCCTTTTATTTTTGTGGGGTCATTTTTATTACATTCCTAACCCTGGTCCAAAGTCTTTATGTGGAGTCCTTTAAAATTCATGGGGTCCTATATATTATGTTTAGAACTTAGCTTAATTTTTTATCCTAAGTCTCAAGATTAACTTTTGTTCTTATTTTCAAGATCAATGGCCCATATTTAATTAGAGGACTAAGATCGAATGGAGTGAGATTTAGATAAAAAGCCACAGTCCCAATTTAAATATAGAGCACCTATCAAGATCAATGTCCCACATTTAAACAAAAGGCCCTGATTGAATGGAGCATATACAGTTAAAGTTTCAACAAAGCCCTGAGATAGTGAGAAGGTGACAAGTGTCATGGTTGCAACTAAATAAGAATGAATAGGTAATTGTAATTTATTCCATGGATCATGATCAAATGAATCACATTTAATTATATGGAATAAATATGGTAGAGTGAGTTCAATGTTGAAAATTTAAGTTATGAACTTGAAATAAACCTTGAGTAGGTTCCAAAGTATCAACGGTACATGTTTAAGCATACAAATTAAGATCAACAAAGCATATCAAGTCAAAGATTTTTAATGATGCTCAGAAGGATCATAGGATTTCCAAGTGACATAACCTCATAGCCTAATGAAGATTAAAGCCCAAGCATCTTCTAAGATTAATGACATGCATTTAAGTGGATGGACAAGATCGGATGGTGCATGATCAAAGAGTAATTTTCAATGTATCTTAGAGAAAATATGGTAATGACACATGTCATAATCGTATAAAATATAACAAAAGCAAACAATGGTGTTTAGATTCTAGGATCGAGATCAATGAACCGTATTTATTCATGTAAATCAATTGAACATTGTGATATGAAGGGAATATATTAAAAGGCAACAATCATTCTTTAAATATTAACAAGTAGTTTTTCCATGAAAATGCCATAGGGATGCCACATAAGTGCTACGATAAGGCCACATAAGCAGAAAACAACATAAACTGAATATCTAGTAGACTCGTAAAAACTAAATACTATTATAGGATCTAAAGCATAATGCTCCCTTAAGACCAAATGTTGTCACCATTTGAGCATGGTGAAACCTTTAGGTAAGCCCCAACTTGACCTTGTATTCACCATAATCAAGTACAAAGAGTAGAATTGTTGCCTATATGAAGATGATCTAATACATAATCAACCAATGGGTCCTAAAGTTAGATGAAACAAGAATGTCTTTTCATAACCAACATTATATAATATTTTGAAATATGATATTATTTTAATATATACATATAAAAATTTTAAGATCAAGTTATCTATAAATCAGTCTATTAAAAAGAAAAGGTCATTCGTTCTAAAATGCAACAAAAAGGACACCTATTCTATACACTTGTACAAATGTAATTGGATGAAATTAAGCTGCATGCTGCCTTGTATCTTATATAAGGAGCATTGTCAATTATCAAAAGGGGAGGGAGTTATTAAAACCAAATTAATTTATAAACTAGGATAAATTAATATAAGCAAGGAATTCTACAAATATTGTCAAACATTTGCTTATGTGAAGTGCTATATGGTATTTCTCTCACTTTTTGTTCTGATTTACAGATTTGAATGGTTCTTATGAATTCTTGGTGTGTACATTTTAAATGTAGAATTATAAAATTGTGCTTATGCTAGGTTAATTTAAGGTTCTCTAATTTGTTTCATTTTTTTTCTTTGCATTTGTAGATGTGCATCATCTATCTACTTATAAGGGAAATATTTAAAGTAAACTTGGTTCTTATTTGCATCATGTCTCACATTATTTAGGAGTTTTCTTGATGTGTGGTGAGATTTGGGATTAAGTTGTTTCATATCACACATTGGTTTTAGTACATTCCTGGATGAGACTTAAACTTTATCATGATGTTTAGAATGAAGATTAACAACATCTCTGTTTTCCCTACCCTTCCTTTTGCTTCTTTTTAATCAAATCACCTTAGTTTAGTTGTCAATATAAATATCCATCTTAGATTAGTTCTTGATCATAATTTACTATTCTTAGCATAGTATACTATTTATTCTACATAGATATTCTATTTGGACATGATGGCTCCCAACTACCAAATAATATAGATATTGTGAAACAGTCACTTTTTTTGCTTCTATTCCACCAATAGAAAACATGATTATCACAACCCACAACTCATGCACTGAATTCTTAGAATTCTAAAATGAGAGGTGTTTATTAAACACTCTAGGCACATATGATACACTAGGCATCAATAGGGAAATCTTTTTTGGCATTAGAAGGAGGGCCTTTAGTCAGATATTTGTGAATTTGTAGAATCTTTACTCATTTTGATGAATTATGTCCAAAGATTGATGTATTCTTTGTATATTTGTGCTTCTTTGAGCATATTTGTGTAAATATCATCGATATTTATGGTTTTAGACCAATATTTGGGCTTACTTTAGTCAAAGATTGATATTCTTTGAAGATCCATAGATATTCATGCAAAGGTAGTTCATGCTTTGTGTATTCCCCACATTTAAGGTTAGTAATAACAATTTTGTACAAAGATTGACTAGTTTTTTGAAAATTTGATTTCATTCAAGCTTAAAGGTATAAATATCCCTCTCATTCATCATTCTAGATATATATTTGAGCTTATTAGTTAAATATATTCATGTTTTACATATATTTGTGCAAAATTAGCTTAACGTGTAAACTTAATCATTGTAATTTACAAAGATCAGTTTGATACATCATATTTTAAACAAGTTTGAAAGTTGCAGGATAGAATTACCCAAGGCAAGGCATAAGTGATAAAAATTCCCAAAGTCTCAAACACTTCACCAGTTCAAGGTGCTCATGTGTTCAAGGTATGGCTTGGCTAGGTGGTTCTTCATTCAATGTGCCAGGTATAGTACATGATCTCCCTAAATTTTTTGAAAGGTATTTACCTTATTTCAATCCTAATAATGTTGTCACTACAAAAGAGCATATTAAGTCATTCAAGTCTACTTTGAGATTGTTAAATTTAGTTCATGAAGATGTAGCATGTAGATTGATCCCATTTTATTTTAAGAATGATGCATATGATTGGTTTCTCAACCTTATAGAAAGATACATTACTAATTGGAATGACTTTAACAATGTTTTCATTGATCAATTTGGAAAAATTATTAGTATCTATATCTTGTATCAACAATTCACCGTAATCAAAAGGGATGTTAATGAAACCATTATCCTTTAATGCTTGGTTCCAAAAAATGTTTAGTAGAACCATAACCCCTTATAGTGGCCACAAAAATTTATAAGGATGCTATAGATCCCATGACCTTTGTGTTCCTAAAAATGTCTCTTCTAGTCATAAAAACATTGACATGAGCCTAATCTGAAGCCATGATCATTAATGCCCAAATGCAGCCTCAGGGTCAGATGGTGTATTCCATGCCTAATGTCAATTTAAATTGGACCATCATGAATGTCATTCCTAGTATACCTACTTTAACACCAGTTTAGAACTAATTTCATTTGAGTCATACATATCTTCACCAAAACCTAGATTTCTTGAATGGCACCACAAGTGGATCCCATCCACAAAATCATAGTACTTTAATGCCCATAGCTAGTAATAATGCTCTAATCCTTGATCCCAAGACACCAAAAAATTCAAATGACTTGAAATTATAAATGGTAAAAAAACTGAGCACTAACTTTCTTCAGTTTCATAAACAAGTAAAAAATATAGGGGAATGCTCTAATAGAAATTATGCTTCTCAAAAGTTCTATAGGCCTCCAATTTTTTTATGATAATGACAATAATGTATATTCTAAGAGAATATAAATGAATTTTTGTGATATTGATTTGGTTGATCATTTAAATAATTCTAAAACTTATAAAATTGTGCCTAACCAAGACATTGTTGTAGGGACATTTGGCATTGTAAGGACATCACAAGGTTTCATGACAAAGGCTTTTGATTTTTCATTTGAATATGAAGATGAGTCAATTGAACAAGTTGCATTTGGAAGGACTTTTATTCCTGAAGATGTAAAAGAGATTACAATTAGAGACCAACAATATATCATCATTAGAACATCTACAAATGAATAAGAAGATTTGATAAAAATGGGTATGGATCAAGTACAAGATGATATTTCTTTAGAAGGTAGCTAGAAAGATAGCCCACATAAATTTATTTATAAAATGGAGAATATCCCTAAAGAAGATGATCATTGGCAAAGGTCATACCATGATTTATTAAATAAAATCAAAGGGCTAGAGATGGTAGATGATGAAATAAAATAACACATGGATGTTTCATTTGAGGATTTCACCAATGATTTGGAGTCCCAAGAGGATGATACTATCTTGGAGGTCCTAAACCAAAATAAGTTTGATCCTGATTCGACGGAAGAACTATCTTTCTTCACTAAGGATGAAGATGAAACAGGTTGAACAAATTAGGGATTATCATATGACTTCATCAAGAGGTCAGGAGTATGGGACCAACATGTTTCTAATGGGAGTCTAGATGAACATCATTCAATTGATTAGGATGAAAAATCCTTTTTAGATGAATTGAAGGATATTTATGCAAATATTGGTAGTCCATGTCCACTTCAAAAAGAACCTAATGAAGACATCAGTCTAAGGATACTAGCCAAGCTACCATTATTTAGTGAAGATGATATAAACCACTACTTATCAATGGATGAAGAAGAAATAACACTTCTACTGCAAAGTATAAGAATTTGGGAAGATCATGATTGGGTCTTAGATTCATATCTTTGATCCATGCATCTGAGAATGCTGATGGGAGATCAAGCCACATCACCTAGAAGACACAAGCATACAAGTGCTCATATCCATAAGAAGAGGCCATTGAATGGAAGTAATCATGGTTTAACGTTTTGTAGTAGACTAAATAATTTTCCATTTGATCTAGGAGGTAATTAATTTTATAGTTAGTATAGGTCTTAGTTTAATTTCTTTCTTGTTCTTTGTTTATTACTTTTTCCCTTTTTATCCCTTGTTTTTATATAGTGCATGTTTATATTTGTTTGTTTTCTCCCACCTTGTTCCTTGCTTTTGAATAAGTTCTTTTGGATAATTCTCAGCTAAATTTTTATCTAACTACTCAAGAGCTTCACAGTTCAAAAATGTAGGTATGACTTCTCAATAGTGGTTGATCATGGATTATTGAAATAATAAGCTTGATGTTGTATTTTAAAGAAGCTAGCAAACACTGATGGGCAAGTTAATTGGTCCTTGAGATTTCAAAATTTATTCTAAGCTAATATTGGTTTTAATAAGGATTGCACATGTAGGATGAAATCTTAAATTATTAAGAAACAATCATGCTTATACTTAAAAACATTGATTTACTGAAACAAAGTTTACAACCAAGAATGATTATCTAAAAATCAAACACTTAACCAAATCCCTAAACCTGGATAACCTGGTTCCTAACCTTTGCTCAAAATTCAAAAATGATCTAAAAAATAAAAAAATAAGATCCTTATTTTCAAAATAAAAAGATTTCCAAGCAAAGGTGATTATGTAATCTCCACCAAGGCTATAGACGCCTAGCTAGACGTGGAACAAAGCCTTGACTGGAGATAAATGAAACTATGTTTGAGATATGGACACATGGCTAGAAGTAGAGAAATGACCAAGCCTTATTTGAGGTAAAACATGGTTCCTAAGGAATATCCAAATATGCTAAAAGTCAATGTTAATGATTAAAGTCATGAACTTGGAAGTAGTTCTCTAAATCCTTTGGCAATCATTAAGTGGAATCAAATCATACACACAACATGACTGAATTTTGATGTTTGATCCTAATTCTACATATGCAAGATTTGTTTTAACTATGAAATGATCTTAATAATGGTGCTTGATCAAATAGAATAAGTAGATTAATTATTAGTCTGAACCAAAGTCTTTGAATTCTAACATATTACTATGTTTCTCCTAAAAGTTGCCATTTATTGAGGTCAACATACCCCCATTTCTAAAAAATGGGGACCCATATGTCAAATTATGCAAATTTGTGCCTTGAAATTGAAGATTTACTCAATCTAAATGTCATTATCATGTTTGCACATTATTTTTATTTGAAGATCATCCACATCGTGGTCTGGCTGACTTATTTGCTCATATTTCTTGTTTAACCTTATCTAAAATGTTGACATTGGATTTTTATGTTTCAAGTTGTAGGTTTAATGGAGCCCATTTGGGAATGAACATGCTTAGGGTTTTTACCCTTCAATGTTTAATAGATCTTTTACTAGCCTTAGTCTAAAATTGATTAATATTTTGAAACCTTAGCCTAATGTTTTACCTAGACCTTTTAATTCAAATTTAAAATTAAGTAGGAACAAATTAATAATGTTATGAGCTTAGTTTATTTTTATTTCCTAAGGATTAATCGTGCTTTTAAACATGACCAAACCTTAGTCTAACATCCATGTTTAGTCCCTTTTATGTTTTGAGCCCCATTTTGGACCTTTATATTATTCATGTGGTCTAGTCTAAACATAAAGTCCTTTTGTTATGTTTCTAATTGTCAGGTTTTATATTTTGGGCATGCATTTTTGAACTTTTCCTTCAGAACTTTATCCCAAAAAAATTACCCTTCGAGGTTTATGTTTTGGATCCTTTGTCCAAATATATTTCAAGATTTTATTTAGGACTTCTTTTAGGACTTATACAATTGGTATTTTCCTTTGGACTTACCTATGTTGGGACAATTGTTTCAAACATTTTGTCTAAAAAAATTTCCCCATAGACTTATTCTATCAAGTATTTTTCCCCACAAGATTGGCCTTTACCCTCTTTTCACATACCCTTCATATTTTTCTAAATTGTCCTTCAGAACTTTTGAAAGTGCCCTTCATATTATTTAAAGTTCCATTTGGGCTTTGTGTAAAGTACCCTTCAGGAGTTTCAAAATGGACATTTTCCCTCCAAGATTATCCTTCAACTTTTTGAATATACCCTTCAGGGTTTTTTTAAGGGGAAACTTATCTTCAGACTTACCCTTCATGCTTTTTTTAAGGGGAATTTTGTCTTCCAGACATACCCTTCAAAAGTTTTGAAAAGGAAACTTACCCTTTGAGATTGCTCTTCAGCCTTTTTGAAATGGTCCTCTACCCTATGAGATTACCCTTCAGGGTCTTTGAAATGGTCCTTTTCCCTCCTCAATTATACTTCAAACTTTTGAAAGTGCCCTTTCCCTCATGAGAAGTGCCTTTCAGGATGTTTGTCCTGGGAAAATGTCCTACCAAGTGATTCTTCAGGAGGATTGTTTCATATATATTGCTTAAAACATTTCTTTTGATGCCAAAAGGCCCAAAATAATTCGCTCAAGATAATTTCCCCAAAACATTGATTTCATTAGACACTTTTGTGCCATAGTCATTTTAATATGTTTTAAACCTTAATCTAAGACTTCAGATTGAAACCTTATTTTTCAATACAAAATGAGAACATTAATTTGAGGCTTTAGCTTAAGTTCTTATTATTCCCATGATCTAACTTCAATATTTCCTATTGTCTATAGGAATTGATCTCATTTTGATCAATGGAAATGTTTTTGGGATGATCATGGCTTCACCCCCTTATAATGTTATTAAAAATTATTGCTTGTGTTGCAGGATTAATGGAATAATATTTAAGAATAAACATGTTTAATTTTTAAATCTAATCTTTATTTACCATTGGGTCAAGATTAATTGGATCCGTGTTCAAACCATTCCTAATGTTTTAACCTAGGTCCCCTTTTGAATTAAATTCAAACTTGCATGAGGAAAATTATCATACCATGGACTTAGTTTAATTTTTATCTTAAGGCTTGGTCATGTTTTTCAACATAACCAAACCTTAAGTTAAAAATGCTAGCTTGGTCTAAATAATTGCATGGTCCCTTTATTATAAAACTTAGCTTAAAGCCTTATCCTAAGGTTTATCATATTTATCAATATGGTGAAAACCTTAGGTTATGTCCTTTTATTTTTATGGGGTCTTTTTTATTACATTCCTAACCCTGGCCCAAAGTCTTTATGTTGAGTCCTTTTAAATTCATGGGGTCCTATTTATTATGTTTAGAACTTAGCTTAATATTTTTATCCTAAGTCTTGAGCTTATCTTTAATTCTTATATGTAGGATCAATGACCTACATTTAAGTGGAGGACCATGATTGAATGGAGTGAGATCGATGATAAAAAGCCACTGTCCTTGTTTAAACATCAAGCACCTATTAGGATCAATGACCCATGTTTAATTAGAGGATCCTAATTGAATAAAGTGTATACAGTCAAAGTTTCAAAAAATCCCCAAGATAGTGAGAAGGTGATAAGTGTCATGGTTAAAACCAAAGAACAATAAAAAACCAATCGCAGTCTATTCCATGGATCATGATCAAATGACTCATGTTCAATCGAATGGAATAGATCTGATAGACCGAGTTAAATGTTAAAAATTCAAGCTACAAACTTGGATTAAAACTCAAATAGGTTCCAAAGGATCAATGGTATGAATTCAAGCATAAAAATTCAAATCAATAGAGTGTATCAAGTCAAAGATTTTCATGATGCTCAAAAGGCGCACTAGACTGCCAAGTGGCATAACCACGGAGCCTAATATATATTAGAGCCTAGGCATCTTCTAAGATCAATAGTGTGCATTTAAATGGGTGGAAAATATCATATTGTGCATGATTAAAGAGGAATTTTTAATGTATCTTAGAGAAAACATGATAATGACACATGTCATAACTATGTAAAATATAGTAGAGGCAGCCAATGGTGTTTAGCTCCCATGATTGAATTAATGAATTACATTGATTAATGCAAATCAATCAGATGGTATGAGATGAATGGAAGATTTTAAAAGGAAATGGTCATCATTCTAACATTGATGAGTAGTTTTGCTATAAAAATGCCACAAGGATGCCATGCAAGTACTGGGATGATGCCACGTAAGTAGAAAGTAATAGAAACTGAAGATATAGTAGACCCATAAAAAGCAAATACCATTACAAGATATAAGGCACAATGATCACTTAAGCATAAATTATATATCCATTTGAGCATGATGAAAACTTCAAGTAATCCCTAACTTAACCTTGTATTTTTCATAATCAAGTACAAAGAGCTAAATTATTGCATGTATGAAGATGATCTGACCCATAATCAACTAGTGGGTCCCAAAGTTAGATGAAACAAGAATGTCTTTTCATAACCAACATTGTATAATGTTTTAAAATAGGATATTATTTCTCTATAGACATGTGAAATTTGTAAGAGCATGTTGTCTATAAACTAGTTTATTGAAAGGAAAGGGTCATTTATTCTAGAATGCAATAGAAAGGACACTTATCCTATACACTTGTATAAATGTAATTGGATGAGACTGACCTACATGTTGCCTTGTATCTATTAATTTTCAAAAGGGGAGGGAGTTCTTAGAGCCAAATTACTTTGTAAACTAAGAGCAATTAATATAAGCAAGGAATTCTACAAAGATTGTCCAGCATTTGCTTATGTGAAGTGTTATCTATTGTTCTGATTTATAGATTTGAATAGTTATTATGAATTCTTGGTGTGTACCTTTTAAATGCAAAAATTTTAACTTGTGTTTATGCCAGGTTAATTGAAGGTTCTCTAGTTTACTTCATTTTATTTGCTCTATATTTGTAGATATGCATCAGCTATATGCTTATAAGGGTAAATCTTTAAAATAAACTTGGTTTTTATTTACATCATGTCTCACATTTATTAGGAGTTTACCTAATGTGTGGTAAGATTTGAGATTAATTTGTTTTTAGTACATGCTTGGATGAGACTTGAAATTTGTCATGATGTTTCGAATGAAGATCAACATCTCTTTCTACCCTACCTTTCTTTTTTATTCTTATTTAACCTGATCATCTTAGTTTAGATTTAATTGTAAATATCCATATTAGATTATTTATTGATCATAATTTACTATTATTAGCATAGTATATTATTTATTCTACAAAAATATGTTATTTCGCCATGATGGCTCCTAACCACCAAATAATATAAATATTGTGAAATAATCACTTGTTCTGCCTCTATTCCACTAATAGATAATTGGATTATCGCAATCCATAACTCATGCATTGAATTACTATAATTATAAAATGATAAGTGTTTCTTAAACACTCTGGGCACTTGTGTCACACATTAGGCATCAACAGGTCACAATGAACACACACATAGTTAAACTTAGATTATTACAAGAATAGTAAACAACGGTGTCGAGAAGGTAACTAATGATTCAAGAAGGTGTGTAGGGTTAGTTTATATCTCATTAAATTATCACAATGATTTGAAACTCATTTTGAATATTTTAACCTTAAATGTTTCCTTCTCAGGTCTGCACATGCAGTTATAACACTGAATTAGGGTTTTCAAACTAGAACTTGATTTTTAAGAGTTCTAATCAACCAAAAAACACAAAAATTTGTGATTTATTGTGGATTAATAAGTTTTAAAATATTTTTGAGTTTTTAGACCCTTAAAAACTTTCTATGTACATAAATATAGGATAGAGATTGAATTAGGCCTTAGGATACTTAATTAGAGCTTTATAGAGGCTAAAAATTTGGTTTTTGAGTTGATTTTAGTCAAGAAACTTGTGGTAAGGAAGGAAATTAATATATGGTACTCAAAAAGTACCATATATTTTGAATATCAATCCTATATTATTTATACCATCTAAAAAGGGTAAAAATGCTACTAAGAAGTGCGTTAGGTTGTGACAAGTGACAAGTTGTAGGTTTGAACTTTTGGTAGTTATAATTATGCATCATTTTGGTATCAAATCAAAACTAAGACACATAGAAGTGACTGGAGAAGGTGATATTCTCTGAGAGGAAGATAAGTTAATGTTTTTTGGTATATTGCCTAAGGAGAGACAAGATGCCACTCAGGAGAAATGTAGTAGGTGAAAGAGTAAAAAACCATACAAATGGGAGATGCAATATTGCAAGAGTTAATGAATCTTAGATTTAACTTTGATACAAGAATCATAGAATTTGAGGTCAATCAAAGGAGAGGAGTAGTCACAGGTCATTTGAGTGATCAAAAGTAAGAAGAGCCATAGGCACTAGAGTTAGAAGATGAAGGAGAGAGAGAAACTAATGAACATAAGTTTGAGAGATTGCTAAAGATAGTGAAAGGGAAAGGATCCAAGCCCAAACTAGATATTCTAATGTATGTAAGTAGACTTAGTAGAGAATAACTCCTTGATTGGTTATGAGAGTTAGACAAATACTTTGAATTTGAAGATGTACCACAATAACAAGTTAAGTGTACCAAAACCAATATAAAGGGTTATGCATCCCTATGGTGGGATTACATATAGGATGAGAGAAGGAAGAAAGGAAAATCTAAGATCAAGTCTTGGGATAGAATGGTTGCAACATTGAAAAACAAGTTTTTGCCTAGTGATTACATCACAAACTTGTATAGAAAGATTCAAAACCTGAAATAGAAAGAGATGAAAGAAAAAGAATATACTGAGGATTTTTACAAGCTGAGTATTATATTAGGTCACATGGATGATGATGATAATAATAAGGTGTCTAGGTGTCTTAATGGTTTGAGATACAACTTTCAGGATGAACTGAGATTTGCTAGTCCAAATACATTGGAAGAATGTTACTAGTTGGCTTTGAAATCAAAAAATAAGCTCAATAAGAAAACAAACCAATAAAATAGGGGTATATCAGGAGTTTTAAGGGAATAAGTTAGAAAGGAGGCATACTTTATTCACAAAAAGTCAAGGGGAATCTAGTACTTCACATGAACATCCATCTAGTTCAAGAGGAGGATTTAAAGGTAGGATGTCATATTTTATGGGTGGTTATGCATCAAGAGGTAAAGGATCAGGTGGTTTTATAGGTAGGTGTTTCAAATTTAATAAGTTTACTAGACATAGGTGTTTTATCGGAGTTGTTGTTGCCAGAATCCGGATAACACGAGTGCAATGAAGACGTGATCACACAAGATGAACAAGAGCACACCACAAAGATGCTAAAGCAATTTGACAATGACAAGAAGATAAATTGCACAAAACAAAATGGAGAAACCAAATCTGAATTAGTAACCTGAAATGGCCAAAATGAAGAATACATATAGGAGAGCTAGAAAGTAACTCCTCCACAAATGGTGGTCAAAGCACCCCAAGAATAGACTCCTCAAAAGGTGGTGACAAGGTGCTAAGAATAGAGAAATAACTCCCATACCCGGAATAGGAGTATCTTATGCCATTCTTATGACACCTTATGACACAAATATGACACACAATCTCCACATAAGCTAGCCTATCCCACGAATGTAGGAAAACTCCATGTATGCACAAATATATGATATTCCCTAATTAATAAATAGAGAAAAATAAAAACCTACACTAATACCCCCCCATAAGCGCAGCTTAGGTGGGAAGTGTGGAAATACAAAATGGGTCCTGACAACTAGGCCTGATGAGGTACCCATGTACAAATGCAATCTCCCATAAGATAGAGAAAAGGAGAAAACCCGTAGGAAAAAACTCCCCCCAAAAGAGAGACATAAAAGAAAAGAAGAGGCTAGAAGGCCCCCCTGAAGATGATGTTGTTGCAGATGTAGACCGCACCCCAAGAAGAGCTCGTAGATGAATGAACTTACTCTCAGTGAAAGGTTTGGTGAAGATGTCTGCAACCTGCTCTGAAGACTGGCAAAATATCAAGTCAATGACCTGACTATGAATAAGCTCCCGAATGAAATGCATGTGAATGTCTATGTGCTTGGTCTGCTGGTGCTGAACTGGATTCCTACAAATCTGTATGGTACTTTGATTGTCACAATAAATGATGGTGGGCTGTCTGATAGGAATGCCAAACTCAGAAAGAATCCCCTGAAGCCAAATAGCCTCAGTAGTTACATTAACAGCTCCCCTGTACTCTACCTCTGTGGATGATATAGCAATAGCATTCTGCTTCTTGCTAGACCAACTGATAGGACCTGAACCTAGAGAAAAACTATAACCAGAAGTGGACTTACGAGTCTATGAATCGCCAGCCCAATTTGAATCTGTATATCCAACCAAGTCAACCTTTGTGCCAAATCTGTAGTGAATCCCATATCTATGTGAACCCTGTATGTAATGCAAGATCCTCTTAGCTGCTTTCCAATGCAGCTCATGGGGTTCCTGCATGAATCTGGAGACAAGTCCCACTGTATATGAAATGTCGGGCTTGGTGTGAGTCAAGTAGATGAGACTACCAACAAGTTGTCGATACCGAGTGGCATCAACCAATGGTGAAGAACAATCAGTCTCAAGCTTGACTCCTGATAGAAAGGGAGTCGGAGATGGCTTGCAATTAGCCATGTGAAATCGAGCCAACAAGTCGAGAGCGTACTTAGGTTGTGCAAGAGAAATCCCTGAATCTGACTGTGAGATCTCGATGCCAAGGAAGTAGTGCAACAAACCCAAGTCTGTCATGTCAAATCTCTCCTGAAGAGATGCCTTCACCACTGTAATAGCCGATGAAAAACTCTCAGCGATCAAAAGGTCATCAACATATAGAACCAAAATCAAAAGCGAATCATCCTGCCGCAAGAAGTAGACATTAGGATCAGAATGGCACCTAGTGAATCCTGCTGTGAGAAGGAAGGAATCCATCTTGGCATACCAAGCTCGAGGGGCCTGTTTGAGGCCATAGATAGATTTCCTAAGTCTGCATACTAAGGAAGAATTCTGAACAAACCCTGGCGGCTGCTCCATGTAGATCTCCTCCTCAAGGTCTCTGTGAAGAAAGGCACTCTTCACATCCATCTGATGCACATCCCAACCATGTGCTGCAGCAATAGCCAAGGTGAGTCAGATAGAAGTCATCTTTGCAATGGGTGCAAAGGTCTCTAAGTAGTCAATCCCTGCCACCTGTGAGAAACCCTTGGCTACCAATCGTGCCTTATACTTATCAATCGACCCATCTGCGGCAAATTTGGTCTGATATATCCACCTACATCAAACCATCTTTCTTCCCTTAAGAAGTGAAGTCAAATCCCAAGTGCGATTTTTGATTAAGGAAGAATAATCTTCCTCCATAGCACTATCCCACTCAGGTACCCCCGATGCCTCTCGAAAAGTTTGTGGATCCAAAACTGAAGCAAAGAAGGCATGTGGATCTCTCTGAAAATCCCCCTAGTACGTCTGTCATCTGCGGGGTCTCCTGCCCATGTGCCAGCACTCCCAAGTGTCTGTCTGGCCCAAAGTGGCCCAGAAGTGGGCGAGTCAGGTGCTAACTCCTCATCCTCTGACTGACTAGAGGTGGATGACACTGCATTACTATCCTCACTGTCTGAATTGTAAGAAGAAGATCACTCTGGCTCAAGAACCTGCTGTGGCTGATCTGAATCTGACGAGAAATCATCATGAAGAAGTAGATCCGATGAGGGAGAAGAAGTGTCAAGTGTTGAGTCTCTAGGACTCTCCTGAAAATGGACACTTCTCTCGATGAACAACTCATGTGTGACGGGATCTAGAAGGCGATATCCCTTAATACCATCTGGATATCCTACAAAGATGCAAGGCTTGGACTGACGTTCCATAGCTTTGCGTTTCTTCTTCGAAATGCGGGCCATGGCTGGGGATCCGAAAACTCTAAGGTGCTCAACATCAGGTTTCCTTTTATGCCAAGCTTCAAAGGGTGTTATCCCTTTCAAAGCTTTGTGAGGAACCCTGTTCTGAATGTAGCAAGCACAATTGATGGCTTCGGCCCAGTACTGTGGTGCTAGGGATTTGGAGTGAATCATACAGCTACCCATCTCTTTCAAGAACCTATTCTTGCGTTCTGCAACCCCATTTTGTGAAGGACTGTAGGTGACTGTGCGCTGCAAATCAATCCCCTATGTGGTGCAAAACTGCTCAAACCTGATGCTGACATACTCTCCTCCATTATCAGTTCGAAGAACCTTGATGGATTTCTCACTCTGTTTCTCAACAAGAGCCTTGAAGTCTAGAAAATATTCAAACACTTCAGAATTTTGTTTGAGAAAATATATCCAAGTGTACCTAGAGAAATCATCAATGAAGGTGAGGATGTACTTGGCCCTTGTGAAAGATGGTTTGGGAAAGGGTCCCGATACATCACTGTGGACTAACTCCAAAGGTTGTGAAGCCCTCCAAGCTTTGCCTTTGTCAAATTTTCCTTCTGGATGCTTCCCAAGGGAGCACCCCTCACAAAGTCCTTTTGAGAATTGGACACGAGGCAAGCCAATGACCATGTCATTTTTGCAAAGTTGCTCAAGGTAGCGGTAGTTAAGGTGGCCAAACCGCTCATGCCATAATTTGCTAACTCCATCTGAATGAGTCAGTAATGCTGTAGGAGAAGAATCTGATGCAAAATGTGAAAAGGTGTATAACCTTGCTTGGTGATCTATCCTTCCCACTGCCACTGTAGTATCACTATGCAACTCCCTGATAGATACAAAATCTGATGAAAACTCAACTCTCATGCCCCGACCAATGTGAGTGATTTGGTACACTGATAGGAGATTGGTTGAAAGAGAAGGAACACTTAGAACATTGTTGAATGTTCCTCCTTCCATTTCAACTGACCCTCTCCCTGCAACGAAAACTGATGTGTCATCACCCAAACTAATTGAAGTCATGCTACAAGGCTCTAAAGATGAAAACTCAACTAGTGAAGAGCCCATGTGGTGAGAAGCACCTGAGTCAATGACCCATGAAGATGTGAAAGCTGCTGTAGCTACAAGGGCCTTGCCCTTTTCTTTCTCTTTACCCTTGCCCTTTGCCTTAGTAGAATCTTGGGTTGATGAATTCTGCTTGATGGACTCAGGAACACCTATGTTGTTCTTCTTTAGAAGATGAGTTAGGTGGTCTATTTGTTTCTTCATGCACTTGTGTTCATCATGCCCATTCTTTTTAAAATAGCCACACTTAACCTTCTCTTTCTTAGGTTTAGAATTGGAAGATGAAGACTCAGTGTTGTTTTTGGCAGGGTTGGTGTTTTCTTTCTTTTTCTCTTGATCCTTGTTCTTTTTCTTCTTCTCTTTTGTTGAAGTCTTGTCCTTACCATTTCCAGCTATCAAAGCTTGGGGTTGAGTAGACTTCATTGTGCCCATCTGAATTAGCTTCTCTTGCTCCCTAGTCAAGTCGGCAATGAATGAATCCAAAGAAGGCATTTTCCATGTAGTGCCAAGGGCACTTTTAGTGGCATGGAAAGTGGAGACAAAGACTGAATAACTTGGACCTAACTTTGCGAGAATAGAAAGTATGAGTTGATCATCTTTCTTCTCTATCCCGCATTCTTTCAATTGCAATCTAAGGGCCTTAAACTTAGTAAAGAAGTCCTGTAGGGTGTCAAAGTTACTAGGACTTAGACTTATGAGTTTGTTTTCGAGCTCATGGCCTCTCATCTCATCAAGCTTTCCAAACAACTTTTCTAAGGTGTCCCATATGTCATTAGGAGTTTGGAAGGATTCTAAGTGGAAGAGTAGTTCTGGAGACACAGACAAACTCAGTAACCCAAAGGCTTTATCACTACGGTTGTACCACTTAACCTTTTCAGCATCTGTATTAGGTTCTACTTCTGTACCCATTGTGATCCTATACAACCCTTTACTTCTAAGAATGATAGACATTTTAACTTTCCATTCATGATAGTTGAAGGGTGTTAGGGGTTTGAGTTGAAAAGAATCCATTTTTAGCTGAAATTAGGTGAAATTGTGTTGATTGCAAGTTGTGATTGTATGTAGAAAGGAGAATGAAAGTGAAGTTGCAAGTTGTGAAAAGCAATCACACCCCCCCGAAATATTGAGCCCCCCCCCAAGTATGCAAGTGCACGTGCAAAAGACGTCGGACTTAGCCGAAAATGCATCTTAGAGCAATCAGTGCAAGACAAAAGCAAACAGGACGTCGGACTCAGCCGAAAATGTGTCATAGGAGACCCAAATTTTGGCACTTTACAAACTAGTGTGTTTTTGAAAAAGAACAAGTCTACGCTGTGGAGAATTGAATTACAAGCACTTTTGTAAAAAACGGCACCCAAAACTGAGCTCCTGTTTGCAAGATTTTAAAGTTACAATTTTCCCGTAAACTAGTGTTTTTACAAAAAAAAAGCACTAAAACGTTAAAAAAATGCTGTTATGAGGAGAGAAAGTGGCCTTCCAACCACTCGTTGGATTCGGCACGGAATGAAGAATCCAAATGAGATTTTTGTGAGGGGGAATTGGCCTCCTACCAACCCGGGCCTCACCCTTCGTCTTCGACAGGCGAAAATACAAGATTTAATTTGAAAATCCCCAAATTACAAAATTGTCTTAAAAGTTTATTATTCAGTCAAATTGACTGATTTTTGGTTTATGAAGTCAATTTTAACTGAAAATATTAAATCAAAGACAATTTTGAAGGATGCCACGTGTCTAAGGGTGCCAAGTAAGGTAGGGGCGTCCAAAAGTGCACAGTCCAGATTTTGACAGCAGAAAAGACAAAAAAAATGATTTTCAGCCCTGCTGGATGCGCCGTACGCCCTGCTGGTGGCAAGGACTGCTGTTGGAGAGTGAAAACAGGAAGCTAGGTGCAGCAAACAAGAATAAACCCGAAGCAAAGCGCAAACTAGGCGCAGCAAACAGAAATGGACCAAAAGCAAGGCACAGAAGTGTCACCAAACAAAACCAGACCTGTTTTGCTGACTTGCTAGATGCTGGATGCCATATGGCTTATGGCTTGGCTGTAGATTGCTGTTGGAGGGCGCTGGAAAGACAGAAACGTGGCAGCAGAAGTGGCGTTGGCGCTGATGTTGTTGAAAGACATAAGCTTGGCCCCTGGACTGGAAGTGTGCTGCTGACCAAAAGAGCTTAGAGCTGCTCCTCCCTTTGCTCCACACAATAAAAAACACCCAAATGCAAGGATCTCCAAGAAAACATATCGGAATTGATATATATTTTTTATTTTTGATCAAATAAAAAATGAACTCTACTCTTCTTGATTTCAAAATAAGCTAAAAAGCATAATCATACACACGATTACCGTTCTTGCTCTGATACCATATCGGAGTTGTTGTTGCCAGAATCCGGATAACGCGAGTGCAATGAAGACGTGATCACACAAGATGAACAAGAGCACACCACAAAGATGCTAAAGCAATTTGACAATGACAAGAAGATAAATTGCACAAAACAAAATGGAGAAACCAAATCTGAATTAGTACCCTGAAATGGCCAAAATGAAGAATACATATAGGAGAGCTAGAAAGTAACTCTTCCACAAATGGTGGTCAAAGCACCCCAAGAATAGACTCCTCAAAATGTGGTGACAAGGTGCTAAGAATAGAGAAATAACTCCCATACCCGGAATAGGAGTATCTTATGCCATTCTTATGACACCTTATGACACAAATATGACACACAATCTCCACATAAGCTAGCCTATCCCACGAATGTAGGAAAACTCCATGTATGCACAAATATATGATATTCCCTAATTAATAAATAGGGAAAAATAAAAAACTACACTAATAATAAGGTGTCTAGGTGTCTTAATGGTTTGAGATACAACTTTCAGGATGAATAATACATTGGAAGAATGTTACTAGTTGGCTTTGAAATCAAAAAATAAGCTCAATAAGAAACAAAACCAATAAAATAGGGGTATATCAAGAGTTTTAAGGGAATAAGTTAGAAAGGAGGCATACTTTATTCACAAAAAGTCAAGGGGAATCTAGTACTTCACATGAACATCCATCTAGTTCAAGAGGAGGATTTAAAGGTAGGATGTCATATTTTATGGGTGGTTATGCATCAAGAGGTAAAGGATCAGGTGGTTTTATAGGTAGGTGTTTCAAATTTAATAAGTTTACTAGACATAGGTCTTGGGAATGTCTAGAGGATCAACCAATAGGAAGTTCAAGAATAGAAGGTAGAAATCATATTACTCAGGTAGTTGAGGAAGAGAGTGTTTATTTTCCATCACTTTAGGAGGAAACTAAGGTAGGATAATCTTTGATGATGAGGAGAGTGATGATAAAAATACCTAAGGAGAAGGATCCACTATAAAAAAAACACTTTTCATAACTTCTTGCAAGTGCCAATGTAAATGTCATAAAATGGTCATAGATTTAGAAAGTATAGATAATTTTGTCTCTACTGAAATGGTAAACAAACTTGGATTGAAGAAGTTGAGTCACCCCACACCATAAACAGTCTCATGGTTAAATAAAGGCCAATAAGTTTTGGTTAGTGAACATAGTTGGGTGGAGTTTCAAGTTGGAAGGTACAAGGACAATGTCCTTTGTGATGTGATCCCCATGGATGTTTGTCATGTACCTATTGGGAGGCCTTGGCAATATGATAGGAAAACCACTCATGATGGTAGGATAAATGTATACACCTTGGTTAAGGATGGATTTAGTCACACCTTGTTTCCTATGAAGGATGAAGACAATGGCCAACAAGTTAGATCAAATGTGATGTTTGTTAGTGGAAAAGAGTCTCTAAATGTTATGAATGAAGAGGAGTTAGGCTTTGCATCAGTATTCAAGCATAGGACTATTATGATAGCCACCAAAGTGAATTAATTACCTCAAAAGATCCAAGACATGTTGGAAGAGTATGCAAAAATTATAGTTGATGAGCTTTCAAGTACATTTCCACCAATGAGGAACATTACTCACCATATAGATTTGTTCTAGGATAAAGTTTGCCTAACAATATAGCCTACAAGATAACTCCTAAGGAAAATGCATAAATTAAGAGACAAGTGTAATAACTCTTAGAAAAATGAATAATAAAATAAAGTCTTAGTATTTGTATAGTCCCTATAGTGTTATTGCCTAATAAGGAAGGTGAGTGGAGAATGTGTATAGACTCTAGGGCTATCAACAAGATCACAATTAGATACAAGTTTCCTCTTCCAAAGATGGAAGATTTGATGGATTGATTGAGTGGAAAAAGCTACTTTTCAAAAATTGATCTCAAAAGTGGGTACTATTAGATTAGGATCAAATAAGGGGATGAATGGAAAACTAATTTCAAAACCAATAAGGGGTTGTATGAATGACCATTTGGCTTGATAAATGCATCAAGTAATATCATGAGGCTTATGAATGAAGTCCTCAAACATTTTATAGGTAAGTTTTTAGTGGTCTATTTGGATGATATACTTATCAATAGCCCTAGTAAGGAAGAAAATATTCATCATTTGAATCTAGTCATGAGAAGGCAACAAGAGAAAATGTTACTAATCAACCTTAATAAATGTGAGTTTATGAAATTTGAACTATTGTACTTAGTATTTGTAAAATCTCAATGCATGATAAAGATGGACAATGATAAAGTGAAGGCAATCATAGAGTTTCCAACACCTAGAAAACTATATAGGTCAGAAATTTCCATGGACTTGCAATTTTATATAGGAAATTTATTAGAAAATGTAGTGGAATATGTGCTACAATAATAGATACCTTTAGGGAAGATAAGAAGAAGTTTGTTTGGACTAAGAAATCTGAAAGTAGGTTTCAATATTTGAATTAAATAATAATGAATTAGCCTATCCTAGCATTACTAGACTTTAACAAAGTTTTTCAAATAAAATGTGATGCAAGTGGAGTGGCAATAGGGCATGTTCTAAGTCAAGAGAGTAGGCCAATAATCTATTTTAGTGAAAAGCTCAATGATTCCAAGAGAAAGTATTCTTCTTATGACTTAGAATTCTATGCAATGGTGCAAGCCTTAAAGAAGTAGAGGCATACCTAATTTTAAAAGAGTTTATCATCTATACAGATAATCATGCACTTCAATTCATTACTAATCAACCTAAGCTAAATCAAAGGCACATGAAATAGGTGGAGTATATGTAGAATTTTACCTTCAACATAAAGTATAAGTAAGGACAAAGTAAAAGGGTAACAGATGCATTGAGTAGAAGAGTCTTGTTAGTGCATGAGATACAACTTGAAAGTGTTGGTATTGAGTCACTCAAGGAGATGCATGAAGATGATGAATACTTCAAAGAAGCATAAAATGCTTGCAAGCATCCAACTATACTAAACAAAGAGCCATGGTTGGACCACATCATATAAGATGGGTTACTATTCAAAGGTGTGTAGCTATATGTGCTAATAATCTCAATAAGAGAGAATTTGATCTAAGAAAAGTGAATGGGAGTATGGAAGGCCACTTTGGTCTTGATAAAACATTGGAGCAACTCACTAAACTCTATTTTTGGCCTATTATGTAAGTAGAAGTGACAAGATATGTTGAGAGGTTTAAAACTTGTCAAATGGCCAAAAGGAAGATCACCAATGTAGGTTTATATCAAACTCTACTAGTACCAAATAGACTTTGGGAATACATAAGCATGGAATTTGTGATGGGACTGCCTAGAACATAAAGAGGTTTTGACTCCATATATGTAGTTGTGGACATATTTTCAAAAATGGCATATTTTATTCCATACAAGACCATTAATAATGCCACCCATGTGGAACATTTAATTTTTAAGGAGGTAGTAAGAATTCATGGACTACCACTAAACATTGTATTTGATGGAGATACTAAATTCCTAGGCCACTTTTGGAGGACACTATGGATAAATCTAGGCACAAATATGAGTTTTAGTTTATATTAACACCCTCAGATAGATGGATAGATTGAGGTGGTTAATAAGAGTATAGGTAACCTATTGAGGTGTCTATCTAAGGATCATCCCAAGCAATGGGATATTATATTAGCCCAAGCATAATTTACTTATGATGACTCCTCTAATAGGAGCATTGGCATGAGTCCTTTCCAAGTGATATATAGTATGAATCCTAGAGGAGTGTTTTAACTCAAAAATATCAGTTAGATGTACAATAGGAGTGATGGAGGAGAAGATTTTATAGTGTCCATGTAATAGGTTCATCAACAAGGAAGCATTTAGAATCTAGTGTGGAGAAGTACAAAAAGCAAGCAGATGTAAGTAGAAGAGAGGTAAATTTTCAAGTTGGAGATTTGGTTTTGGCTTATTTTAGGAAGGATATATTTCCAACAGGTGATTAAAATAATCTTAAGATAAAAAAAATTGGTCCTTATAAGGTGCTTTAGAAGTTTGCTAACAATACATATGAGTTGGAATTGCCTAGTGGTGTAGGTATATCACCAATTTTTAATGTTTTAGAATTGTAAAATTATAAAGGAGTAAAAGGTGAATACATAGTAGAGGGAAAAGATACAATAGGTATATATTGGAAAAATAGTTTCCTCAAGTCAAACCAGATAAATTGGAATGCATCTTAGGCAAGCAAGTATTCAATCACACTAGAGACAAATAATATTTCAAGTATTTGGTCAAATGGAATCAAAAACTTATTGAATATGATACATGGATGAAAAATCATGACATTAAAAATCATGGGATTACTTTAAGAGAACTCATGGACAATAGTCCCTGAGTCTTTTTCTCTTTCCCCTAGGAGTATGACACATGAACATCACTCCTAGGCCTAGTTTTCCTTGTAATTTTTGGTTTTCTTATAAAATTTTGGTTTTTTTGTGGTCTAATATTTTTTTATGGTACTTAGATAATTATTATGTTTCATTTAAATCTATTGGTTTTAGTTTTAGCTCTTAAAAAATTCATATTTGGCTTTTCCTGCCAAAATAATTTTTTTTGAAATTTTGAATTATTTAGGCCAGTTTGGGAGTTGAAGGAGTGTTTTGAAGGGAATTTCAAGGTTTTTAATCTTTTTAATGAATTATTTAAGGGAACATGTGTTTATAACATTATTCTTACGCCATGAATGTGATCAAGGTAAACTTTAGTGTATTTTTCAATGTTTTAACTAGCCCACTAATGACTGTTAGAGGGTCTAAAAATAGTTAGAGTAGTTTTAAGACTCATAAAACATTTTAGATTAATGGGAGGATAATTAATTTCATGTTTTAATAAATCAAGATCCAAGAAAAAAAAAATATTTCCTCATTTTGATGACAAACCATTGCAGACCCCATTTTTTTATGTGTGTTGATAGTGAAGGTGACTATATATGTTGAATGTTGAAGCAAGAACTTATAAGGAATATATTTTTGATGATTCAAAGTGTTTTGGTAGTTTGTTTTATCTATTATTTAAAGTTTTCATATGTTATTTTAGTTGATTTATCAATATTTGTGTAGAAAATTAACCTAAACCTATAGGTCATATTGAACACACACACAATCAAACTCATACTATTGTAAAAGTAGTAAACAGAGGTGTCAAGAAGGTAACAGATGATTTAAGGTGTGTAAAGTTAGTACAAATCTCATTCAATCATAAAGTGATTTGAAACTCATTTTGAAGCTTTAAACCTTAAACGTTTCCTTCTCGGGTCTGCACAAGTAGTTATAACCCTAAGTTAGGGTTTTCAAACTAGAACTTGATTTGTAGGAGTTCCAACCAGCCAAAAATCACAAAACTTTATGATTTGTTGTAGAATAATAAGTTATAAAATATTTTTTATGTTTTAGACCCGTACAAATTTTTTATGTATGGAAATATAGAATAAATATTGAATTAGGCTTTAGGAGACCTAATTAGAGTTTGACATAGTCTAGAAAGTTGGTTTCTGAGTGGATTTGAGTCAAGAAACTTGTGGTAAGGAAGGAAATCAATATAGGTACTCAAAAACTACCATGTATTTTGAATATAGATCCTAGATTGTCTGTACCATATAAAAAGGTGAAAAAAGGCTATTAAGAAGTGGGTTAAGTTGTGACAAGTGACAACAAGTTACAAGGATGAAATTTTGGTAGTTTTACCTCTGCATTAAAGGATCATGTAAATTAATTCAAATAAGATGGAACCAAAGAGGTCCATGGGAGACTACATCACTATATGTATAATTCTTATTAAAAAGGTATATACATACATGAAGACTAAAAATATGTGTACTTGTACCAAAATATATGTCTACAACCTTAATAAGGTAGCTTATTTTTTAAAACTTTCATTAAAAGGATATTGCTCCAATTCATGTGAAATGAAAAGAAATTTATGATGTAAAATGTCATGAGCATTGTAGTATAATATCTATACTACCTACCATAGATGCATGAAATGGAAGTTGTCTGACTAATGACATTATCCTACCACTCTATCCATTCAGAAGCTCCATAATTCCTAGGGGAAAAATTCTAAATTCTAGTGATATGCTTCTTGGTCCAAGAGTGATGTAGGTGAGTGATGGTAAGATAAAACTATGACTTGACATTCATAACTTAGGTAATCTATTCAACTTAAAATGCATTAAGAAAATGGTATAAAAGAGAACATCTTGAAAAATTATGGTACTAAAAGAACAATAAAATTTGGAAATTTAAGGTAATTGTCTTGTTTTATCACTAGTCATATTATGTATCTAACTTTAGATCACATTATGCATCTAAGTTTGGACCAATTCAAATCTCATTTTCCATGTTACCTGAACTCACATTATATATGTAAGTCTTTATTTACTTTTTCCTCCTACAATGGTTACACTCTAGGAATCATTCTATGAATGTAATGACAAACTTAGATTCACCCTTTTTTTGGGTGCTCTTATAGAGTTGACCATTTAGAATTTAATTATCTAGATTAGGTTTAGTCATATTGTTATTAGTCCTAAAGGGGATATATTATCTTTAATTTTGAATTAACCAAATATTAATCCTTTCTATCTCAACCAATCTGAGTTTATTATTTTATGTGCCGAGAATTATGTGAATATTTTGCCTAGATTAATTGTAAGGTCTTTAATTGATGATATATTTGTTATGCCTTGATTGGCTGAAATTTTTTTATGTTATTTCTAGCTTAATATAAATCAAGATATTTTAACTACTAGTCCTTCTGCTTGTTATTCCATACACAATAATCAAGGCAAGATTTTTTAACTAATTGTAAGCATATTCATGGTATCAAGTATTCGTATAGTGAGCCCTAGCTATATAGATGCCCACATGGCCTAATAAGCACTAAAAACTAAAAAATAGGTTTGTGTCACTCTTAAACTAATGAAGAAGAAGACATTAATGGTGTTTCATCATTAAAACCATTGGATATCTTGTAGGTGACATTAATAGAGTTTATTTAAAAAGTAGGTTCCCAATACTTCTGCACTAGGTTTTATCCATAGGTTGGTGGTTTTGATTTTGTATGTGGTTTATCTATTTGGTTTCAAATTAATTTCAAATATGTTTGATTAGGGAAATAGATAAAGTGATTCAAATAGGGCAATGGCTATTCTGAGGTTAAATAGTCCTAGTTTTATGAAGCATTAGATCCATTAAAACTCCCATGGTTGCTTTGCATGCTCAAATATCTAAAAAAGAGATAGGGATAAGCCTCATTCTTCTCACAAATCTATATTTCACTTTGGTAGATGGGATAAGTGGGTTTTGTCATATTTTAGTTAAAGGAGATAATGTGATATTAATGTATATCTAATGTTATTAAGGAAAAAACCATAGGATTTCCTAATATTTCTTAGACCACTTATAGACAAGAGATAAGATCAATGGGTAAGGAAAATGATTTTATTTTTCATCAAGATTTGTGTTTAGATATAATATTTATGCTTATCCAAAAGCAGAAGAAAAATCCATGCCAAGTAATTTATAGTATTTTTCCAACTCTTTGTTGGGTTTTCATTTATGGTGCTGCATTGGAAAAAATTATGTGGCCTAACTATTACCAATGAAATTTCAATTTAAGGTAGGAAACTAAGATATTAATCATTTATGATGTGATTTGATTTCCTTTCACCCAATTTTTGTTTTTAAAAAGTTGAGCTACTTCAAATGTGCAACTATTGTTCCTAGACATCCATGTATATGAAGAGCCTTACAAATAATACCCGTCTTCTAGTAGGTCATGTAGGTGCATCGTGTTTTTACCTCAAGAAAAATTTGATTGTGTTGATATGGTAATTACATATTTATTTTAGCTTCTTATAATGTTTTAGTGTGAGAATGATAGGCAAGAGAGGAATATTTGTTAATTTATAATATATTTATTTTTCTTTATTTTATCTGTGTTTGGTATCTTACAAAGGTTATTGGTTCCTTTTCTAGTGACAACTCTCTCCATGTAAAATTTTATTGGTTTATCTTTTTAAAATAACATATTTAAAATCTGGGAATTTCTTTAGGTGATTATTAATTTTAAAATACTTTTTGATGTGGACTTCATGAAAAATAGATTGGATATTATATGGGTGTTACACATAGAAACTTATGCTTTTAGATAACAATTGAGTCATGAAATGTTTCATAAATTGTAATGTTATGCTCATTGATGTATTGAGAAATTTTGTAAAAGGGATTAGGTTCTTCAAAAAAATTTGCAATTATACTTCCACCCATGGTTAATTCAAACAATCTGAAACTGATTTGAGAATACTACCACTTTCATCAAGTATCAGTCATTCAAACAAGGTACAAGTGGTAACGACTCTAAAAATCTTTTGGTTCTCTTCTATCTTGGAATTTATTCACTACTTATAAATGCTTTGTTCCTCCTAATAATATATTTAAATATTTAATCTCATTATTTTGAAGGAACAGAAGTTGGACAAGCTAGAGACTTTAAAATATACCACGAATGATCCTAGAATTAGACTCTTGAATCAGTTGTATCCAAGGAAAAGGAAAGAGCTAAAAGAAAAAGCAAAATTGAAGGTCAAAATTTTTGATACTTTTATTGTTTCACTACTGAATATGTTCACCTTTTCCATTATCAAGTGATGATTTTGAACTTCTTCTAATTAAATGGATAAGTAATTTACACATTTTAGACATCTCATGTCTTATTCATATTTCCTTTGATGTTTTGGTTAGTGGATCTTACATTCTATAATAATTGATAATAAATCCTCGATCAGTTCAACTCTACCTATGGTACTATTTACAATGTTATGAACAATAATAAATTGTAAAAATATGTTGTTATGCATGCCACTAGTTAATTTTTTTAATTATAAACTACCTTTTAGTCTTAGTTAAAATCCATTAACATTGCTATTTAAATTTTCCATTACAAGATCTCTAATTTTTTTAATTCCTTGCAGTGACAATGAGAAGGGAGGGCTTATTCATTTGGTTTCATGCAACCTTGGGATCCAATAGGTATATATGTGGCATCAACAAGTTATAATAAAAAATCTAGCATCTACGTTAACAAGCCTCAAAACAGTAAAGATAGGGGTTAGAAGAAGAAAAATTATGTGTCAACATGTTATTGCAAAGTCAAAATCAAAAAATCAGGTAGTTATTTTGTTTGTTCTTAAATTTGCTTAACATCAGTGTTAATGAAATTTCCAATCTCTTTTGTTAGTGTGTATGGTGTGTAGACTGTTGAACCTACTCATTTTCTTCAGGCTTGGTTTTTGTATGACCATCACCTTGGGTATGGTAAAGACATCTAAATGTACAAGTATTTTACATGATTGAATTTTTCAACAATATTCTCTACCTTGTAAAGTGCATCAATAAATGTCTTTTAAACAGTTAAATCATCAGCATATTATAAATATCTTTACTACGTAACCTATTGATACAAAGGAAAAGCAAATTAGAATAGTATTAATTTAAATATACTTGTGTTAGGAAAATAGAGAAAACTAAATTAAATATATAAATATAAATCTTTCGTTTAAGTGTTTGCTTCAAGAAAGCTAGCTCAGAGTGCCACACATTATTTTTCCTTTGTTTTAGTACCACATCCACTATGCTTGCTAAGAACAATTTAATACAAAGGCTTACAAAGCTGATTATGTGTTTTAAAAATTATTTTAATGAAATAAGCCATTCTAGATGTGTTTTCTTTTTCATCTAATGTAAAAAAGTTTCTTGCCTTAGTTTCTTCAGGTCTATGTATTATGCTCTATTTGTGCTTTTCCCGTTGCTCAAATCCTTATGGGTACAACAAGACATTCCATCCATATTTCATCATAGTGTTGTAAGTAAATCATATCTCTTATGAAATGCACATGTTTGAAAAATTTTCATATTATTATCATCATGTTTTAATTTAATTTAGTTTATTAGTATAGGGTAAGTTCACAAAGTTGGGGGACAAAAAGTGGCCTATTCGTGACATGATATTTATGAAATTTCAAAAATTTGAACTTCTATAGATAATTTGAGATATCTACAATCCAAATTTGAAGATGGTGTAAAAACATGAAATGTAGTATTTCGAGTCTAGTTTCCAAATCACTATTTTTTTTAAAAAAATGGTTAAGTATAAATAGGTCAAATATATAAAATATGAATAGAAACTATAGTTTATTTCTAGAGAACATAGTAGATAGATGGTCGTGACATGCACCATTTTTTGAGAAGCATTTAATATTATTTAAAATACTTTGGGGAAAATTTAGATAAAATCCTGTAACAAGTCACCTATATTTTTTTGTATTTTTTCAATGAATACTTTTTTTTATGAATTTTGCAAGTAAATAGATCCTAAAAAGTGATAAAGAAATGGATAGTCATCTGTGAGTCAGGCCTAACTACCTCAAAAAAACAAAAATCAATTTTTTTTGAATGTATGTAGAATTAAGCATAATGCATCACCATATAATTTGTTTTTCACTTAGATAGATGAAACACAAATTACATGAACACGTATAGGCTTGTATGTTTGTGGCATGTAGTGGCCTAAAAAAGGCATAGTTAGAAATAAATATAGTTTGAAACCTTAAATTAGTACAAAAATATAAGAAGCATATTTTTGGAAAGAGGAGAGCATTCTCATTGCGACGGTATCAAATTTTTGAAATTTCACGTTAAAATTCTTAGTGTATTTAGCAACCAAAGTTGAAATTTGTTATTTATTTTCATACCTTTCAAAACTTGGTTGGACATTGATAGTCCAAGCATTTGGCTCAAGAATCCAATCCACTCCTAAGCCAAAGGTACAGGAATTGAATTCAAATTCAAATACCACAATCACATTAATAACATGATCATGTTAATATCATGATCATGTTATTAATTAAGTTATAACATGATCATGTTATTTAATAATGTGATTTCATTAATAACGTGATCATGTTACATATTCTTAACATCCTAAAACCTAAATAGGAGCCATTATGCCTAGTAGTCTTAAGATCAAATATTGGTTTTCAAATTAAGATTGTTATCTAATATGACCTATGTTATCAAATCCCTGATTGAAATTATATTGAAGGAATTCCTTGCATAGGGATCGATTACTCTTAATTGTAAAGATTATACTAAAGAAAATACTCAATTGGTTAAATATGATGTCCAATTAGGGAAAATATTCACAATGAACAAATTAGATGGATGTAATTCTTTGCACGGGGTTAAAAATGCCTCAATTGATATTCTAAGTGGAAGTAGTTAATTACATAAGACTTAGTTGTCCTCAATTATGTATAGTATTGAAAAAAATATCAATTGATTTAACATGGTGTAATTAAAGCCCTAAATGACATTAGATGGATGTAATTCCTTGCTTAGGATTGAGTGTCCCCAATTGCATATCATATTGAACCTAAATAATCAATTGGTTTAATATGGTGTGTAATCAAGGTTAATGGAACCCAACTGGAAGATTATATGGACAAAATTACTTTCATGGGGCTCAGTTGGCCCCAATTATGTATATAAGATAAAACTAAATGTATGATTAGGTGAATATAGTTTACAATCGGGGCCAACAAAGTTGTAATTGACATTAGATGTATTCATTTACTTGCATGAGCCTTGGTTGTCCATAATTACATATTCAATTGAACTAAATACTTGGTTGATTCAATATGTTATGTATTTGGGACCAATAGAGCCCCCTGTTGACAATAGAAACATGAAATTTCTTACACAAGGCTTGTTTGGACTAAATTTCATAAATCATATTGAACCAAATATTATTTTAGTTGAATTTGGTACATAATCAAAATCTTAATTATTATTAAAGACGGATCTATAATTCCTTATATAATGTTTAATTGGTCATGATTTCATATTAGATTCATGATAACACTCAATTATTTGAATAATTTGTACAATTAGGGCCCTAATTAAAATTATGTTGATACAATTCCTTGGACAAGCCTTCATTGGCCCCAATTATGTATCATCTAGAATCAAATACTTGATTGGTTCAATATGGTATGTAATCAAGGCCAAGTAAGCCCCAATTTCCATTATATATGAATGTAATTCCTTACACATAGCTCCTTTGGACTGAATTGCATATCAAATTAAAAAACATACTTATTTTTTTAATATGGTGAGCACTTAGATCCCCCCCAATTGATATCATATGGATAAAATTTATTACATTGAGGATCATTAGGCCCCTAGGATCAATTTAACCCCAATCAAAATCCTTTATATATAGTAATAAATAGGTTCACATGGATGAACTTGGTTAAAATTGCATTAGTCATTACCATAATTGACTTCATAGGCTCAATCTGTGATGATGTGGGGGATAATAGATCCCAAATTCACATTCTTTACTCATAGATCTACATTTAAGGAGGTCAAATGTACCCTAATCACCATCATGATTCTACCTTATATACCATAAAACTATTGGAATTATTATCATTGATGTCAAAGGTCTAGCATTGGTGATAAAGGCCCCATAGCATGTATTGTCCAAAGGTGTTTTTAATGTTCATATTTTTGCTAAAGTGTGTTGATATTTATTTGATATTAATGAATATATTTTTAGTTGCATAAAGTAAAAATAAGGACCCATAGATAAGTCAAAGAGTCATAGGTTAAAGACAAAATAGGAATGGGATGCATTTTCCCATGAAGAGTCATCTTGAGGAACTCTAAGAGTCACCAAGTGAAGATGAAAGAGGAAGGGCACATTTTCTCATGAAGGGACACTTTGAGAAATATTAAAAGTCACCAAGATAAAGACAAAAGAGGAAAGGATGCATTTACTTATGAAGGTTCACCATGTGACTTTTCAAATGCAAGGATATGAAGGGTCATGCAAGTTTGGCACCATTTTCCATGAGGGTTGAAGGGTCACAAAGGGTGAATGCTAAAGGTCATTTGGAAAGCTATAAATAAAGGCTTGAGAAGCCATTTGAAATATTTAAGAAGAGAGAATGATTTGTAATTATCATATCTAGCTTAGAAGAGCAAAAGAGAGAAAATAAAGAGATATTGTAATGTGCTATCATTTACTAAGAAAATAATATTGAGAGATAGTTGTGTGGTATATGCAAAAGGGGTTGGTGTTCCTATGGGTTGGTGCTCATGAATAGTTGTTGTGTTGGTTCTCCTATAAGTTAGTGCTTGAAAATATCATATTTTGAGTTGGTGCTCATTCATATACTTAAGATTATTCTTTGTGGTTCTTCCCACATTAGGTTTTCATGTTAAATCTAGTGTCTCACTCTATCTTGTGTGGTGTTTATTATTTCAGTTTTATTATATATCTTGAATGTATGTTTAAGTGGAATTTGATTAAGTAAAATATTATAAGATTTATGATATATTGATTCACCTCCCCCATCTTAGTATATCCCATGCTTAATAATTGGTATTAGAGTATTTTACTTTAGAAAGAGTTTAATAGCTTGAAGGTAGATCAGGGAAAGCATGATGGCTAGATAATATGGAGATTTTTCTACAATTAAGGCACCTTTTTTTGATGGGTCAAATTATGCCTTTTAGAGCATAAGGAATACAAAGAGTCCTACAAAAAGCCCTACTTGGATTTGACATTTGGAAAGTAGTGTTGGAGGAATATAAAGAGCCACAGACACTTGTAACTACTCTGACAGAAAAGAAGGAAAGTCAAAATAATGATAAAGTTTTAAATGCTATTTTATGTGGTTTATGTGAATCAAAATTTGTTAAAGTTATGCAATGTAAATATACTCTTGAGACTTGGGTAAAGCTTGAGAATATTTACAAAGGTGATGAAAAGGTTTAGTGAGCTAAGCTTCAAACTTTTAGAAGACAGTTTGAGAGTTTGAAGATGGAAGAGGAAGAAAATATAGCAAGTTATCTTTTGCAGGTTGATCAAATAATAAATTAGATTCAAGGTCTTGGAAAAAAGTTAGAAGATTCAACGGTGGTATAAAAGGTTTTGAGATCTCTACCAATGAGATATGATGCAAAAGATGAAGGATCTTGCCAAGCTAAATATTGATGAACTACATGGTATTCTTACGGCATATGAGATGCAAACTGAACAAGATAAACCCTCAAAAAGGGAAGTTGCTTTCAAAACATCAAAAAAAGACAAGGATAAGATTCAATAATCAATTGATAACTCTATTGATGATGAAGATGACAATGGTGCTCTTTTCATTCATAAATCAAAAAGGGGCACAAGTAAATATCAAGGAAAATTGCCATTTAAATGTGGTAAGATTGGACATTTTGTAGATAGATGCCCAAATAAGAATAATGATGACAATGAAGAAGGAAAGTATACATACAAGAAAAAATTCAAAGAAAAATACAAGAGATTTAAGAAGAATAGTTTATATTCTAAAGATCTTAGCTCAATCAAAGATAGTGGAGTCAGTGACTCAGATGGAGAAGAGAATATATTCATGACCACACATGATGCCTTTGTAAATAAAAGTATAGATGATCAAGAAGAAGAACATGATGAAAGTGAGGATGAAGCCAAGGTAAATCTGGAAGGAGAACTCATTTGTGCCTTAGAAGAATTAGAAGTTGTTGAGAAGAAGAATCAAAGATTGAAGCACTAGATTGAGAAAAATCAAAAGGAGTCAAAGGAAATGGTTGATGATATACAAGCATACTTTGAAGAAGCTAAAAGGAATGAAAAATATCTAATAGCACAATTTCAAAAAGGAAGTGAAGAATGTGAAAGGTATGCTATTGAAATTGCCTCTTTAAAAGAAGATATTGAGAAAGCAGTCAATGATAAAATAGTTAGTGATTCAAAATTTGAGGATAGCACTAACATGTTGAATAAGATATTAGAAATCCAAAAGGTAATATCAGATAAGATAGGTATCAGATTTGAAAAGAAAAATATCTATGTTGAAGCTCTTATAAAAGAGGAAACAAAAAAGGAAGAAGTGGAGAATACGGAGGACATCTCAAACAAAGAAGGTTGGAAGGAACAAAGCTACAAAATACAATGAAGATAGAGATACACAAATAGGTTCTATTTTTATGGTTATTATTTTTATTGTAATGGATATGGTCACAAGAAAATATAATGTCAGAAAAGAGCTAACAATTTTAGAAACAAGGAGAAGGAAACTCATGTAGATTCTAGTAGAAGGTACAACTCTTTTGCTCCTCTATCAGGCTTTGATGAAGAGTTCATAATATGTTACAAGTGAAATAATTTTGGATAGAAATTGGTATTGTAGAAGCGTGTTAGATTCAATCAAGAAGGACCAAAGTTTCAAGGTTCCATTCATCAAAAAGAAGGTTCAAACATGTTCATAGTAGAAGAAACAACTTGAAGATTCTATGTTAGTTCAGACAACTTTACATGCAAGAAATGAAGAAAAACCATGGTTCATTGACAATGGATGTTCGAGGCATATGACAAGAGACAAGAGAAAGTTAATAATTCTAAAGAAGATCAATGGTGGCACAGTGAAATTCAGAGATAAAACCACTACCAAGATAGCCAGAAAAGGTACTTTGAGTTTGGATAATGGTATAACTAAGACTAAGAATGTATTTTATGTAGAAGGTCTTAAACATAATCTATTGAGTGTAAGTAAAATATGTAATCAGGGATACACATTAAAGTTTTATGCAGAAGGTTGTGAGATTAGAAGAAAAGATTCAAATGAGTTGATTGTAGCTACTTAGAGGACATGCAACAATATATGTGTTATCAAATATCTTCATAAAGGCACAATCAAAGGACACATTCAATGATCTATGAGAGGAGTTGGGAGTAATTTCTTTTACTTCTTGCCATTGAGGATCATCATCAGTTGAGGGGAAGCTAAGTGTTATCTCCAAGACAGGCCCTTTGCCACTGATGTCAAAGGAGGAGAAGAATAGAAATAGGTACAAGAATAGGTATAGGTGTAGAAATAGGTATAGGGAATAGGTACATGTTGCTACAGTAGGGGGAGTTATTGTATGTTATTCAAATGGTAGTATGTATAGGTTGGCATGTGTAGTGCGGGTTTAAAGATGTGGTAGTTTTAGTTTTAGGTTGCCATCAATGACAAAGGGGGAGATTTTTGGAAATATTGTCATTCATATCAAAGGTCTAGCATTGGTGATAAAGGCCCCATAGCATGTATTGGCCAAATGTGTTTTTAATGTTCATATTTTGGTTAAAGTGTGTTGATATTTATTTAATATTAATGAATATATTTTTGGTTTCATAAAATCAAAAAAAGGGCCCATGGAGAAGTCAAAGACTCATGGGGTAAAGATAAAAGAGGAATGGGACGCATTTTCCCATGAAGAGTCATCTTGAGGAATTCTAAGAGTCACCAAGTGAAGACAAAAAAGGAAGGGCATAATTTATCATGAAGCGACACTTTGAGGAATATGAAAAGTCACCAAGATAAAGACAAAAGAGGAAAGGATGCATTTGCTTATGAAGGGTCACCATGTAACTTTTCAAATGCAAGGATATGAAGGGTCATGTAAGTTTGGCACCATTTTCCATGAATATTGAAGGGTCACAAAGGGAAATTCCAAAGGTCATTTGGAAAGCTATAAATAAAGGCTTGAGAATCCATTTTAAATATGCAAGAGAGAGAATGATTTGTAATTGTCATATCTAGCTTAGAAGAGCAAAGGAGAGAAAAGAAAGATATTGTAACGTGCTATCATTTTTTGAGAAAGCAACATTGAGAGATAGTTCTATGGTATACACAAAAGGGTTTGGTGCTCTTGCAAGTTGGTACTTACAAATATTGTAGTTTGAGTTGGTGCTCATTCATATACTTGAGATTGTTCTCCATGGTTTTTCCCACATTGGGTTTCCATGTTAAATCTGGTGTCTCTCTCTATCTTGTGTGGTGTTTATTATTTTAGTTTTATTTCATATCTTGAATGAATGGTTAAGTGAAACTTGATTAAGTGAAAGATTATAATATTTATGATATATTGATTCACCCCCCTCTTAGTATATCCCATGCTTAAAAAAAACCTATACCATAAGCCCTAATCCTTGAAGTTCCTAATCCCTAAACTCTATTTACTATAAATATAGACTTTTTAAACCTTGAACCTATCATTTTAGTCTAAAGTAACATCATTTAGACTAAGAATTAAGTTCACAAGGCTCAATTTGGTCTAAATCACATGATTGATTGAGTTATTTGACTAATTCACTCAATCTACATGACATGACATCCATGGTATAATGACAACCCAAAAACACATTCTATAGTTTCAAGTGGGTCCAAGTGATTCAAATTGTCCTCAATTATCTTTGCAATTGACCTTGTGTACCCTAAACCATGTATATACATTAAAACCTAGAAGTCGTAAACCATAGACCCTAAATACTATACCCTAAATTGTAAACCATTTACTTTTCAGGTATTTACCAACTTCAATTTAGTTCTAATTAACATCCTTTATAGTAAGAATCTGGTTTGAACACATGGCATATCTATTGATTAGACATTAATATACAGGTCCTTACACCTAAACCTTATGCCCTAATCCCTAATGATTCCTAAAACATTTAAATTATAAGCCCTATGACCTAATGCCCACTACATGCCACAAACATACATGCCTTATGATATAACTAATTTTATCACAAGATGTCATAATTTATGAACTTTTTAAACCTATGGCTAAAGCCTTTGGAGTACCCATCTAGCTATGCATTTATTTAATAAATTAGGGCTATTTTGAGCCCCTTCAACCTAATTAACCAAAGAGGAGGAGATCTAGTTGATTATTTTAATTAAGGAGGCATTTGAGGCCAATTTGAGGGTCTTCAATATCAAGATATGATTTGGGGCAAAATTAGAAGATCGATTTTCTATCATGAACTGATCCAATTAGTTAATTTGTATAATTCCCTATGTGATCTAGGCAAAATTGAGCCCTTATACCAAATTTATGGCTCAATCGACTGTATAACATGTATGCAACATATACATGGCATAATTAACCCTAATTTTATTATAAATGCAAACATGAAGGTAATCAAGTCATAAATAGGTGTCACAAGTAGCTCAAATGTTCTTGAATTACCTTAGTGATTGGACCCTATATTTGATATCTTAAACCCTAATTTACCCTGTAGCATTTAAATTTAACCCCAAACCCTATACCATTTACATTAAACCCTAAGCCATAAGCCCTAAACCCTTTAAATTATAGACCCTAAATCCTAAACTAATAAATTTATCCCCAATTAACATCTTATATATATATATATATAGTAAATATTAGGTTCACAAGGATGAATTTGGTTAAAATTGCATCACTCATTACCACAATTGACTTCATAGGCTCAATTTTTAATGATGTGTAGGATAATTGATCCCAGATTCACATTTTATAATCATAGATATAGGTTCAAGGCTCTCAAATTTACTGAAATTGCCTACATGATTATATAAATATACCCTAAAACCTATACTGTAAGCCCTAATCCTTAAAGTTCTTAATCCCTAAACTCTAAACCATGAATATAAACTCTTTAAACCTTGAACCAATCATTTTATCCCAAATTAATATCATTTATAGACTAAGAATTAAGTTCACAGGGCTCAATTTGGCCTAAATCACATGATTGATTTCCCCATTTGACTAATTCACTTAATCTACATGATGACATCCAGGGTATAATGGTAACCCAAAAACACATTTTATTAAATTAATGACTTACTATTATTTTTTAGTGATTTGACATGCGTAGAGCTTCTTTCTCCAAGTATTAGGAGAAGGAAAAAAATAACTTAAGAAGTAATACAATGGAATTTATTACACTTTGAGAAACATATTAGCTAGCCACTTAACAAATTGAAACTGTAAGTGATATGGCATTTAGTGCACTTTGGGAAACATGCACAAAAATATTTTTCATGTCATGTATGTCATAAAATCATGCTACCTACTATTTTATTAAATGCACACATCATATCAATTTATGGGGGAACCATTTCCCTTCCATCACAATGTCAATTCAAAACCATGGGATTTAATGCAGGGAGTGACATGAGTATCCATCCAATCCATTCTAGGGGAAAGGTCCCAGTAGCTATGTACCTTCACTTTAGACCTTAATTATAATCCATAATTCCTAAAACATAAATTTAAATCCCTAATTCCTAATCCCTAATACCTAATTCCTAATCCCTAATCTATAAACCCTATGCACTAATTTGCCTTAATCCCCATTTCATAATCCCTTATCTATATTAAGTATAACGTGATTACAATAATGTGATCACATTATTTAATAATGTGATCATGTTATTCTTAAAATAGGCAACACTCGGTCCTCATTGCCAATTACCAACCCCATAGCTTATATAGATAATAATGTGATCACATTATTTAATAACATGATTGCATTATTGTCGATATCAACTTCTCAATGGGTTGGATGTGTTGGGACATTGTAGAAAACATAACGTGATCAATTTATTTAATAACATGATCATGTTATATAACATGATCATGTTATATAACATGATCACGTTATTATTATTTTATTGATAAGATCAATTATTAATTACTATTATTAGCCCAAATCGAGACTTCTATCCATACAAACATTCTCTATGTACTTATATGAGATCTACATGCCTATGTACTTGACCCCACCTTTTATTAGTTGTTAATATTCCCTTCTAATGGGTTCTAGATCATGTTCGAATAGGAAGTTGTTGAAGAAAAGAATACTAGAGGAATTAGAATATTTTAAAGAGAAACACAAGTTACTAATATGAAAAGTTCATGGTAAACAAGGTACAAACCCTAATCTTGATGAACCAAATGCCATAGATAATGATCCAATTGATGATAATGAATTAAGCAATGATGAAATTGACTATAATAAAATGAATAAGGTTGAAATTGACCATAATTAAATGAATAATAATGAAATTGACCACAATGAAATGAATAATAATGAAATTTAAAAGAATGAATTAGTTAGTGTTGGAAGTTCACATTCAAAATTCCAAGTTTTTGCTTTTGTTGATGATGAGTCTATGTATGATGCTTCACCCCCCATAAATGAATAAAATTTGATGGAAACAAATAATGATGAAATTAATCATCAATTTTTTTTTATGGAAACATATAATGAGGAAATTAACAATGAGGAATTTAATGTCATCCCACCTCTAAACAATGAAAGTAATAATGGTTTTGAAACACCCTCTCAACAAATTCCACCATTACTAACACCTCTAAGAATTGTGTGTAGAAAAGACAAGTACTTAATTGAATTCGATGAAAATATTTTAAAACCAATGCATAATAAAATATCTGATTGTCATTCAAAAAGATTGGCTCAACAAATTTGGGTTATTTTCTTTCATAATTTGCAGTATGATAATCAAAGTTGTCAATTATTTATTTCATTGATAAAATTGACTAAGATTAGACCTATAATGTATACATTATAACTAAGAACATATAACACGGATGATAAAAATTATGAATTTGTTGAAAATATACATGATGCATATCATATTATAGGCCCAAAATCATGCACTAAAGATTGTAATGCTACCCAACGTATGCTTACTACTTGTGCCTTAAGTAAAAAAATAGTGAAAAAAATGAATGGTTTCAAAAAAAAGCCACACACTTAATATAAATAGAAAAACAATAAGGAAAGTAATTTAAAGACGTAAAAGACTTAATGAACCTAATACCAATGATCTCTAAGAATTCTCTAGTAGACTTCCATGAAAGGACAAGGCTCTATCTGATACTCTCAAATAGTTACTTGATCAATTTTGGAAAGAAAAGACAAGAGTTTTGCCCAATGCAAGAGATGTTGTGAAAAGAAGAGTTGGTTCTCATAATCATAAAATGTATCCAAAACATTTATTAGATATGACTCAAACACAAATTTTACTCTAATTTTTTAGAAAAACATCCACACATTTCTATTTGTCAAAGATATTTTGAGATGGAAAAACCTTTGTATGTTAAAATAAATCACACACGCACCACTTCTTGTTGTAGGTAACATGTTAAATTTTCAATGCAATATGATGTTTTTCACCATATTTATTATAATTTACATACTAACATTTTGCAGGAGTGTGGAATTGAATTGCCACCAAAATCAGCCAAGGAATTTATTCCAACTATCTTATGCAAAAGATCATATGGGTAATTATTTTACAATAAATCATGTTTAAATAGAAATTATAGCATTTTGGTGGATTACCAAATTTAAAAAATGTATCCATAAAGAGATTACAAGTGCAATTGGATAGGAATTAGTTGGTTTAAGGAAATATAAATCAATGATTTATCAAGTAAAAGATGGTAAAGAATCTAAAAGGTGTGAGCTTGTTACAAAAAAGATACATATTTCAAAATTTTGGTTAAATTTAGCAAAAAAAATTATTTATGATTATGCAAGACACACACACAGGGCTAGATGGTTAGATTAATATTTCAAGATATGCAAGGATACATTCCCACTTGGTTCCATTATTTTAATAGTTGATTTTATAGAGAATTACACATTCAAACCCCAAATGGAAGTTCAATCACAGTATTACAACTCATCACAAGTTGTCATATTTGTGCATATACCATTCATGCACGCACCTGATAGTACAGAGCAACAATGGAAAATATTAAGGGAGAACCATTTTTATATCAACAATGATAGATCACATTGTTTAGAGTATATGTAAGGTTGTTTTTAGAAGTTCTATCAATAGTTGAGTCAGAGAAACATTACTTTCAATCAACATTACATTTGGTCAGATAATTGTAATTTATAATTTAAAAATGCATGGATGTATTATTGGTTGAGTAGGATGCATGTTACCACAGGTGTAGAACACATTTAGAGTTTCACTGAGGCTAGCCATGGAAAAGTGGAGCATGACGATGCTAGAGCATGTGTAAAAAGAGCTATTTCAAGGGAGGAGTTAAAATTTAAAGAGGGTGTTCATTTGATAGATACAAAACATGTGGTTGAATGGTGTAATGAGAACATCTATCATGGTGCTCAACCAAATTCTACTATTCATAGACATTTTTGGTTAATGGAGGATGAACACTTGGAAAAGTATGAGGATTGTATGACTCTAACGGGTTCAAGTGATCTCCACTCATTTCATATCTCAAATATAAGTTCTTGGGTTGTTCATATGAGACACTTAACATGTTTCTATTTTGCATGTGTGAATTCTATTTGGCATGAGTGTGAGTCACAAGAGTGGGTGGATGATTGGAGTTCTAAACATCTAATTCCAATCAACACATATCAGGATCTAACAACATTGCAACTTATATATATGACATCATCAGTTGACTTTGACCATACATTTGATCTAGTGCAGCTAGGTAGAATGTTTTTCATTATGTACAATTTATTCTCATTATTTATATATCTTCATATTGTTGCTAAAAATATTTTTTTATGATGTATAGGGCATGTTTTTATAGTTATTGTAGATGAGGATAATGAAGAAGGCATTGATTTCTACTTGTGTGGATGTGTAGAGAAAAAGAAAAAATTGACTTCCCTAGTTATAGATGGAGAAAACATTGACTATCCCACTAGGTCTATGGTAGTCACTAGAACTTGGTTTTGATGATATCCTATAAAAAATCAGATCAATGATTGTTTGAAGAGTTTGAAATACACATGAAGATACTACACTATTCAAATTTGATTCTCATAATGAATATTCAATTACAAAAATATCATGGGAGGGCATTAAACATGAAACTATGAAAAGTTTAAGAGTCAGATCATGAAGCTATTCTTGATACTATCAAGGTTAGAGCAAATCTTAATGGTTCATTGGATTGAAATACAAAGGTATGTTGACTTTTAAAATGTAGATGTAATCAATTTGACCAAATGTTTTTTATTTTCTAGGTAGTATATATATATATATATTTTATTTTTAATTGCTTACTAGCAATTGTTTTTAGGTTAGTGGTGCCAGATAAGCTTCCACCTTCACATGGTAGGCACTGTCAATAAAGAATTCTATATTTTTGAAGCTAATAGTAGCTTAGGTTTTATGCATTTTTTATCTAGGGTCAGATTAAAGGGGTTAAAGAGCTATGTGAAGGATATGATAGTTCATGAAAATGACTTTTTATGCATGTTTGAACTTAGCCTAAAAAATTGCATTTTTCTTGTATTGCGAAGGATGTTCTTGAGGCCATAATGGGTGGTGGGTTTGTTGATCAGGCATGATGAGAGGCCAATAAATTGGTCCTATATGATATCTACCCCCTATATGTGTTGGCAGCATTAGTTTTCACCCACGAAGCATCAGAGCTATATTTTACAACCACAACTTGAACTTTGATAAATTTGTTATCAGTATTTTTGTTCTCTAAAATGGTAGTGAAAATGTACTTCTAGGTGCATTCAATTATTGTGGTAGTATAATAAAATGTAATTTGTCTATATAAATGTGATCAAAGTGATATGTTTATAGGTGGAGGTCTTTAAGGTAGAAATGCCAGTTGGAGCTTGAGAAGTTGCTTGTTCACTAACAAAAACTTGCATTTTTGGACCTATCATTGTAACTTATCTAAAGGATTGATCTCTAAGATTACACCCAAGTGTTCCAAGGTGAAATTTTAGGGCTTAAATAGGTACAAGAGTTATCTAAAATTTCATGAAAATGACTTACAATTTTCATTTTATGCATGTTTGAACTTAAGCTAAAAAATTGCATTTTTTTTATATTGGTAAGGGTGTTCTTGAGTCCCAGAATGGGTGGTGGGTTTGTCGATCAAGATTGATGGGAGGCCAAGAACTTGGTACTAGATGTTATCCATATCCTAAAATGTGTTGGTGATGTCAGTTTTCAACCAAGAAGCATCAAAACTAGAGTTTTTCAACCACAACTTGAGGTTTAACAACATTTGTTGTCAGTGTTTCTGCTCTCTAGAACGGTATTGAAAATGCACTTTTAGGTGGATTCAAACATCATGGAAGCACAATAACATGTTATATATATATATAATCAAATTGATATATTCATATGTGGAGGTCCTAGAGGTAAAAATGTCAGTTAGAGCTCAAGAAGTTGTTTGTTCACTGACAAAAACTTGCATTTTTGGACCCATCACTGCAACTTATCTAACAGATTGATCTCGAAGATTACACCCGTGTAATTTGAGATATGATTAGAAGGATTAAATAGGTAAATTAAATATTTTAAGGTTCACAAAAATGACTTATAGTTTTCATTTTATGCATGTTTGAACTTAGGCTAAAAAATTGCATTTTTCTTGTATTGGGAAGGGTGTTCTTGAGGCTAGATTGGGTGGTGGGTTTGTTGATCGAGCCTAAAAAGAGGCCAAGAACCTAGTAATATATGTTATCCACCTCCAAAGATGTGGTGGTGGTGCTAATTTTCACCCAAAAATCATTTAAACTAGAGTTTTATAACCACAACTTGAACTTTGACAACATTTGTTGTCAGTGTTTCCGCTCTTTGGAATGGTAGTGGAAATGCACTTTCAGGTGAATTAAAAGATTGTGGTGGAAAAATAACATGTTATTTGCCTATATAGATGTGAATGAATTGATAAATTTTTATGTGGAGGTCCCAGAGGTAGAAATGCTAGCTGGAGCTCGAGAAGTCACTTGTTCACTGATAGAAAGTTGCATTTTTAGACCCATCATTGCAACTTGTCTAACATATTTATCTTGAGTCTTCCACCCAAGTGATCTGAGGTGAGATTATATGGATTAATAGGTATGTGAGGGATTTAAAGATTCTTTAAAATGACGTATATTTTTCATTTTATTCATGTTTGAACTTAAACTAAAAAGTTGCATTTTTTTTGTATTGAGAAGGGTGTTCTTAAGGCCAAAATGGGTGGTGGGTTTGTCGATCAAGCCTGAAGGAAGGCCAATAACCTAGTAATATATGTTATCCACCCCCTAAGACATTTTTTTGGTGTTATTTTTCAACCAAGAAGCATTAGAACTAGAGTTCTACAACCAAAACTTGAACATTGATAACTTAGACAACTTAAACTAGAGACCTAGAAACATAATGAGTGATTGATATTTTGACCTAGTGAAAAATTTGAAAACTTTGATGAATTTGATAAATTAAACTAGAGATAGGTATAAACTTAATGAGTAATTTATCTATTGACCTCTTGACCTATTGATAACTTTGACAACTATGAAAATTTTGACAATTTTGACAACTTTGACCTATTGACCTATTATGTAGAATTGAGTAATTTACCTATTGAATTATTGAAATGTAAAACAAAGAAACCCTGTATATACCCTATTTTGGGTTAATAATCAGTTTTGGTTTTGTAACCTCACATTCCATTTGAGGTAGATAGTGAAAAGTATGAGTATTCAATCTTTCCTTCTCTTAAGTTATGTGGAGAATGTGGAGATGAAATGCATATGAAGATTTAGAGTAACCTTGTTATAACATATAGATGGATAAGAGTTTGTAAGTTTCACTTTGATCATAGTTTTTTCCCATTGAAAGTCCACAATCCTAAACTCAAAATTCTTTATACTATAATCTTTGTATTAAATCTTGTCTTTGATTCAAAATGTGATAGATAAGGGTTTAAAATTATTATATAATGTGGTGATAAACTTATTATAAAGTATATATTCCTTTGATGTCAAAAAACCTAGAGACCCTTCATACCCATGTTTCTAACATACACAATACAATGTTAAATGACTAAGATTTCTTGTTTGTGAATGCCTTGAGGGTTGTGAGAACTTTATCTTTAAAGTAAAATTTTTTAATAATGTTAGATAGACCTAATACAAGAATTATATCATATTTAAATCCTTGGTTGGACATTAAATACAATTATTTTTAGTCTCAACCTATACAATTGCTACAAACCCTAACTTTTAGGGTTTTGACCATAGGAAGAGATTCAACCATTAAAAATTATTAAAAAATTGTAATATAGTATTTATTATGGTCTATTAAGTGAATAAATTTATTTCATACTTATAACTTCTATATTTCATACTATGCTACCCTATAGGTAGTCAAGTAGCCTAAGATACCTAGTGAGAAAGAGGCTAAAGAAGAAAGTTAAACTTAATTGAAGAGTTGAGGACCAAAATTGATTGAAAAGTAGGATTGTCCAAAAGGGTTGTCAAATATAATTTTGGTTTAGTCAAATAGTCTCCAAAATGGTCAAACCTTGGAGCTTTGTGCATTTGGAGGGCCAATTAGAGTGTCAAGTAAGCCTAGGGGTACAAGATTTTTCAAAGGAACCTAACCTAAGATTTTGTGTGAGGTAATGGAATAGAAAAGGGTTGTCAAAAACCTAATTATTTTTACTTGAAGAGTCTATCTATGGAATAGAACAAGAGGTTTTCCCTAAAATAGAGCTATAATCCAAGACAAATGCTAAAGAGAGAAATCTAAGAAAAGATAAAAGAGAGAGGGGTTCAAAAGTTGGAGCTGTGTTGTATGAGTAGAATAAGGAGTCCTAAGGTAGCAGATAAGTGAATACATGATTAGATAAAAATTCCTTGGATCAAGATCCTAAACACTTGTAAGCTATTGAGAAAGCTCTACATCAAAAGTGTACAAGAAATAGGTACAAAGAGAAGGCCATTACGCCTAAGTGATAAGAGTGTCATTAGTCATTTTCACTACAAAATGAACTAAAAAGTTTAATTTAAAAAAATATGTAAGATTTGAGATTTATATCATTAAAAAGAATAATTTTTTAATCCTCATTTGTGCATGTACAATACAAGATCTAATATAGATAATAATTTAGAAGATCAAAACAACACTATACAATAACACACAATTAAAAATAAAAATTAAATATAAATTAGATAGATCAAGCCATGATAGGCATACAATATAGGCACATACATGTCCAATGTCAATAATACATAGATTGGGCCATGATAGCCATATAAACAATTACATCTACCAACATAATATCTAATGTTGGTTGAATGTCATGTGTGAATATATAATGCCAAAAATGCATCAATTTCCATATAGGCATATAAAAAAATACATTTCATGTGTAAGACATCATATTCATCAAATAGCCTCTCTCTTTGCCTTCCTCAAAGAAGATTCTCCTTAAGATGCCCTGCTAGTAGATGGAGACCCATCTAATTCATTGGATTGCTCTAAGGTCTGATTGTGGGTCTTACACTCATAGCTAGCTTGTAGTTGAGCTTGTTAAAATATAGGAATTATTATGAAATTAACATAATATACATTTAAATAATTGTTAAGAAATTAATTTTAAACTATAATAAAAATCATTTAAACATGTGGACTTACTGCAAGTTCACGATCCTGCTCAATCTATTTTTCATACTCAATCAAGTCAATATCATGCTCAACTATCTAAATAAGCATCTAAAATATGGGAGGAACATGAGAAGTTTCCCCAATCACCATCTAACTGGGACTATCAGCTCTCATAGGACAACCTTGCATACACAATACATGAACATAAGCTGTATTTTCCCCAAGTACACATGTACTAAAATTATCAAAACAAGTCTATTTTTACAATTCAAAATTACAAGAACCATATATACCTCTATCAAAAATCTATGTAGATGACATTGTAGTAGTAATGTATATGTTTTTCACTATATGTAGAGATGGAGGTGTTGGGGATCAACCAACAATAGATTACACTTATGAAAGCAATAAACCGCGGGATTAAATCAGATAGATAAGTAACTAGAATCAAATAATAGCAACGAACAAGAGATACAAGAAACCACCCTGAAAACTTGTATTAAAAACTCTTTACAAAAGGAATACAATTGAAGAAACTTCTTTCTTCCACACCTCTCTCAGATGCACAAGATCTCTCTCTAGACCTCTATCCCTTAAGAGCTCTCTCTCTCAAGTACAATCAATTCCAACAACCTAGATTGATACAACTCTGTACTATTCTTCAACATTCACATATAATGAACTACTACAATAATTCACCCTAAGCTAAGAATTTCTAATTCTACATATAGAATTAGGAAACTTGTGCATGCACTTACAACCAACAGTTAAGCCTCTTGAACAAGGGCTCTAAAAACAATCTTGCTAATAATAGAAACGTGAACTTAAGACTAAGACTTAAACTCATCATGAAAATGCTATCTTCTATCCTCAGAAATAGCATTCTGGACGCACAGGTAACCGACGCTAGTTCCTGACTGCTTGCCTGTGACCGACATCGGCCGATCCTCTGCCGATGCCGGTGTCTCTTCAACTGCACCGGATTGACATCGGTCGCTCCTGACTGACGCTGATGACTGTGTAAACCTACAACTTTGGTAATGTGCTCATATGTGAAGCTTTTAGGCTCCACACCTTAACAATCTCCCACTTGGAGATAAACAGCTGCACCACTACCTGTACATCAACATCTTCTAGCTCCTCCATCTTCAACTCAATCATGAAGACCAATAGAATTTGAATGAAGATTCAACTTCTCCTTTGTAAACGGCTTGGTTAACATATCAGCAGGATTCCTATCTGTATGGATCTTCTCTAGCTTCAAATCACCATCTTCTAATACCTACCGTATGAAGTGGTACCTTAGCTGTATGTGCTTGGTTCTTGAATGAAATGCTGAATTCTTAGCCAAATGGATTACACTCTAACTGTCACTATATAATCTGCAACTCCCATGCTCCCTTCCAAGCTCTTCCATGAATCGTGTCATCCATATCATCTCTTTGCTAGCTTCAGTGGCTGCAATATACTCTGCTTCTGTAGTTGACAAGGCAAAAACCTTTTGCAACTTAGATATCCAGCTAACCACCATTCCACCTACAGTGAAAACATAACCTGTAGTGCTCCTCCTACCATCCAAATCACCTGCCATATCTGAATCTACATAACCATGTAGAGAAGTATCTGAACCTCCATAGTATAAGTGCCTACTACTGGTTCCTCTCAGATATCTAAGGATCCACTGAACTGCTTTCCAATGTTCCTTACCTGGATATGCCATATACTTACTTATAACTCCCAGTGCTTGGGCAATATCCGGTTTAGTACACACCATTACATACATCAAACTCCCTACTGCGGAAGAATATGGAACCTTACTCATGTACTCTACCTCATCATGTGAATTAGGACATTGTTCTTTACTCAACTTAAAATGTCCAGCCAAAGGTGTGCATACCGGTTTAACATCCTGCATATTAAACTGTTTCAACACCTTGTCCACATAATCCTCTTGAGACAATATCAACCTATGATTTTTCCTATCTCTCTTAATGCTCATGCCAAGGATTTTCTTTGCTGCTCCCAAATCCTTCATAGCAAATGTTTGAGCTAATTTCACCTTAAGCTCAGAGATATCCTGCATGTGTGATCCTGCAACCAACATATCATTTACATACAACAATAGAATAATGTATCTACCATTATCCAATCTCTTAAAATACACACAATGGTCAGATTGACACCTACTGTAGCCATGCTCAGTCATAAACCTGTCAAATTTTAAATACCATTGCCTAGGAGCTTGCTTGAGGCCATACAAGCTTTTCTTCAATCTGCACACTAACTTCTCCTTACCTTTGACCTCAAATCCTTCTAGTTGTTCCATATAGATTTCCTCATCCAAATCTCCATGAAGGAACGTTGTCTTAACATTTAGCTGCTCAAGATGCAAATCCTCAACAGCAACCAAAGAGAGTATAATCCGTATAGAAGTCATTTTAACAACAGGAGAAAAAATCTCACCAAAATCAATACCTGGCTTTTGTGCAAATCCTTTCACTACCAATCTGGCCTTATATCTCATCTGTCCATTCTCACCTTCTTTCAACTTGTAGGTCCATCTGTTCTTCAGTGTCCTCTTACCAGCTGGCAATTCAACCAAATCCCATGTTTGGTTCTCTCTTAAGGACTCCATCTCCTCAACCATGCCATGCTCCCACTGACTCTTGGACTCGACCTATATTGCTTCTTCAAAACTCTCTGGTTCTCCACCATCAGTTAGCAATAAATAGAATAATGAAGGAGAATATCTAATTGGAGGCTTGCTTACCCTTTCAGACCTCCTGATGGGTGTCTGAGACTCGTTCACAATACGCTGTCCACCCAAATTCTCTGACAGTGACTGACCTCGATCACCACTAGACCTATTACTGGTAGATGCCGGTTCTGCCTGACCGACGCTGGTGCCTGTCCTGCTGACATCGGTCTCTGTATGACCGACATCGGTTTCTATTTTGCCGATGCCAGTTTCTAACCTGCCGACGTCGGTGTCTGTGTTTTCTTGCAAGTGATTATTTCTTTTTCCCATGAGCTCATTTTGGACCATCACCTCATCCAATTCACTATTGCTCTACCCAGATTGATTCAGATTCTTCAGCTGATCACTATACATCACTTTTTCATTGAAAACAACATCACGGCTCCTACTTACCTTGTTAGTTCCTAGATTCCAAAATTTGAAACCAAAATCATCTGAGCCATAGCCAATAAATGTGCACCTCATAGACTTAGCATCGAGCTTCTTTCTATTTTCCTTATCTATGTGCACAAAGGCTTCACAACTAAAAACTTTGAGAAAAGAGAGATATACCTTTTTACCTGTCCAAGCCTCTTCTAGAATTCCACCATCCAGAGTTGCAGAGGGTCCTCTGTTAATCAGGTACACTGCAGTGTCAACAGCGTCTGCCCAAAACTCTAAAGGCAAACCAGCATGCAATCTCATACATCTTGCATGCTCCATGATTGTTCTGTTCATCCTTTCAGCAATCCCATTCTGCTGAGGTGTCCTTGGAACTGTCCTTTGCCTATGAATTCCATACATGTAACAATACCAGTTGAACTTATAACTACAGAACTCTCCACCATTGTCAAATCTCAGGCACTTTAATCTTTTACCTATTTCATTCTCAACCATAGCTTTCCAAATCTTAAAAGTCTCAAATACATCAGATTTCTTCGTAATACAGTAGATCCATACCTTTCTTGTAGCATCATATATGAATGAAACATAGTAATATGATCCTCCAATAGAAGCTACCTGAGCCGGTCCCCACACGTCTGTGTGAACAAGCTGCAACTTATGCTTCTTCTTTGTAGACCCAGTCTTGAGAAAACTAACCCTTTTCTGTTTTCCAAATACACAGTGCTCACAAAATTCTAGATCCATGCTTTTCAAATCTGAAAGCTTACCTTTAGACTTAAGAATTGACATCCCCTTGTCACTCATGTGGCCAAGCCTTGAGTGCCACAATTTTGCATCCACATCTGAAGTAGATAATACAGAAGGAGAATTGTTAGTAACACAATTACACAAATAGAGAGTACCTACTCTCTTACCTCTGGCCATAACAAGTGCACCCTTGGTCACCTTCCAAGATTCTACTATGAGAGTTATTGTACAACACTCATCCCCTAAATTTCCTACAGAAATCAGATTTCTCTTCAAGCTAGGAACATGCATAAATTCTCTCAACACCCATGTGTTGCCATTCTACATTTTCAGCTACACTTTACCTTTGCCAATAATTTTACAGGGTTCATCATCCCCCAGATATACTATTCCAAAATCTCCATGGATATAGTCACAGAAATATTCCCTATTAGGGGTAGCATGAAAAGATGCACCAGAATCTAACACCCAAGATTCTATATTATTGTGCAAAGAGAATATTAAAGCATCTTGTGCAATACCTGTAACCTTTGCTTCTTCTTTTCCTTTGTGCTGATTGTCCTCCTTAGGCTTTGACCAGCAATCTCTGCTTATGTGCCCCATCTTACCACAATTCCAGCATTGTGGCCTTCTGCCATTTCTGGATTTGGTTTTGCCTTTCCCCTTAGACTTGGATCTTGATCTCCCTTTCTTGCTCTTCTCTTTTTGCCTTCCCCTACTCTCAAAACTTAAAGCGTTCCCATATGTCTCTTCTGTGCTTTTCCTGCAAATTTCCTCATTCAAGATAACACTAACAACATCCTCTACTTTTAAAATATTTGATGCAGATGCAGTATTGCTAACTGCCATTACTAAGCTATGCCAGCTTTCAGGCAAAGAACATAATATTAAAAGAGCTTTTATTTCATCATCAAATACAATTTTGACTGAACTTAATTGATTTACAATACCATGGAAATCATTCAGATGATTAGATACAGATCCACCTTCTTACATATGCAAATTGAATAGTTGATTCATAAGATATACCTTATTGGAAGCTGAGGGTTTTTCATACAAATTTGCTCGAGTAGTCATCAACTCTACTGTTGTTTTTGCCTGTGATAAATTAGATATCACAGTAGATGCTAGACTCAGTCTTATAGACCCCAGAGCCTTTCTGTCAAGAACTTCCCATTCTTCATCCTCCATGTCTGTGGGCTTCTTTGCAATCCCACCTAACGGTAAGTATAGATCCTTCTGATACAAATAGTACTCTATCTGCATTCTCTAATGTTGATAGTTTTTGTCATTGAACTTCTCCATTCTCAGTTTACTTTCATCTGCCATTGCTTCTCCCACTCAAATAGAAATCTCTGCAAAAACTCCTGTGAGCAACCTGTAATCAATACACACTACACAGATCTAAACCACCTGTTAGTGAACCTAAGCTTTGATACCAATTATTGGATATCAAACTCTAAACCTACAACCAAGGCTCTGATACCACTTGTTGGGAATCAACCAACAATAGATTACACTTATGAAAGCAATAAACTGCAGGATTAAATTAGATAGATAAGTAACTAGAATCAAATAATAGCAACGAACAAGAGATACAAGAAACCACCCTGAAAACTTGTATTAAAAACTCTTTACAAAAGGAATACAATTGAAGAAACTTCTTTCTTCCACACCTCTCTCAGATGCACAAGATCTCTCTCTAGACCTCTATCCCTTAAGAGCTCTCTCTCTCTCAAGTACAATCAATTCCAATAACCTGGATTGATACAACTCTGTACTGTTCTTCAACATTCACATACAATGAACTACTACAATAATTCACCCTAAGCTAAGAAGATCTAATTCTACATATAGAATTAGGAAACTTGCGCATGCACTTATAACCAACAGTTAAGCCTCTTGAACAAGGGCTCTAAAAACAATCTTGCTAATAATAGAAATGCGAACTTAAGACTAAGACTTAAACTCATCATGCAAACACTCGCTTCTGTCCTCAGAAATAGCATTCTGGACACACAGGTAATCGACACCGGTTCCTGACTGCTTGCCTGTGACCGACATCAGCCGATCCTCTGTCGACGTCAGTGTCTCTTCAACTGCACCAGATCGACGTCGGTCACTCCTGACCAATGCCGATGACTGTGTAAACCTGCAACTTTGGTAATGTGCTCATATGTGAAGCTTTTAGGATCCACACCTTAATAGGAGGAGTGTCAGTACTAGCCATCACCTGTTCATGTAAACAAGGTCTCACTGTCTCACTTAGTTTTATATAAAGTACATCAAATCTTATATATGGAAACCAAAACAATCAATAGAAACACTTATACATATCAAATATCTATTTATATAAGTACATGAATGCATTGACACATTATAGGAAAGAAGAAGATAAGCATGTACGTGAAAATACACTTAGATCTGAATTGATAAGCCATCTATTGAAGTGTTAGAGCATCAATGTTGTACCAAAACCAAAATTAAAGGATTAAAACTATGAAAGGGAATATATAATACACTAGTTTATTTTTTTTCAAATTGATAAATATAAATATACTTGTGTCAAGATCTTCAATAAATATGCTATATTACATGTTAGACTATATTGGTTGTTGATTTATTACTTGTCTAAAAATAGGCATTTGACTTAGGTTTGGACCCTTGTAACTAATTATTTTTGTATGAATTTTCAAGATTGACTTTGAGTATTTAGGGATATTTTAAATTGTGTTTTAAAGGTGGGCCTACATTTTATGGAGTAGAGTGATGAAGTATGATTGGATTCTGAGGATTATAGAGAAATTAATGACTAATGATTTGGCCACACTATATATAATATGGATACTTTGGATTTTATAGGTGGGGATTTTTGTCCCTTTGAGTAGATTCCTTTGCTTGACCTATTCACCAACTAAGATATTCCATGTAAAACAATTTAATTTTCCCACAAGTCCCTTGAGAGTGGACTATCACTTTCAAGGTTGTGATTAAGATACTAGGATTGTCAGCTAAAAGTAAGGTTGTGGCCTTGATAAAGGATTGTGATAGAGGTAAGGTTGTTTTATTGGGTGTAATACTTTGGTGTACGAGTACATGACCCCTATACTCATCATGGGCTAAGTGTACAAGTGCATGACCCATTACCAGTGAGGGTTAGAGATTGGGATAGTGGGGGCTATCAAGGCTTCTAGTTAGATAGGTATGCCATCATTGAGAGATTTTCCATGAGTGGTGGACATACTGATAATGATATATTTGGTAGATATACTATATTAGGGTATTTTAGGATAGTTTGTGAATGAGGTGGACACTCTACTACCATTGCAGGTAAAATTGAGATATTAATTGGAGGAGTACATTTAGAAAAATATCCTATGTCTAGGTTAAAATTATGGTAGGATGCCAACATTAAGTAAAATCACCACCACAATAAGTAGATAATTAGATGTAGAAAGAAGTGTAGGATATAGGGTGAGGAGTTGAAGTTTAGGGGGGAACAAGGGTGAGCATACACTTATTAGAGAGGAACTAACATGATAGGAGAAGAATGCTAAGATGAGGTCCAATTAGGAATTATACCTAAACTAACATGAAGTTACCCAAATAAAGTAGTGAGTTGGTTTATTTTTAGTTACTTTTTATGATACTTTTTAATTTGTTACTCAATTATTATTTCTTTATGTGACTGGAGAACTAATGTCTTCTCTTTTTATATGGTTTTAGAGTGAATCACTTAGTAGTGGAGCATGATCAAAGAAACTTTGGTTAAGATTTTTTAGGTGAGGATTATTTGAGCCTCCATAATATTTTGGTGGATATAGTTCTCCATGTGTGAATAAGAAAGCATACATATCTTTTTCTCCCTACTTATCATACATATGCAGAGTTCCCTCATACTAAGAGAGAAATAGTTAGCCTAGAGGAAAATGTGGTTGGTTTAGAGTCTCGGGTGAAGAATCTCAATGAGATTGTTAGGGCTAGGGGAGGTTAGGCTCCATATAGATAAAAAATGGTGGGAGGTATATCACCCATGTAGGTACAAGTAAGAGACACAAAAGTAGAGAAATTGTATCCCACATCACTCATCAACATGTATATGTAAACAACTACAGTCATAACAAATGTAAAGAGAAAAACATATATGTAAAAAAAATTTACCTTTGTATAGGTAAATAGTTTCATCCTAATAGAGGTAGATGTAGTCATGGGTGGCCCAACAACTAGATCTAAATATGAAAACAATGGCTATAACATCCAATGCTGTAAATGCTAGCTATGATGATGAAGGAAATGTCACCTCTTGTGACATAAAAAATGACATATGTAATATATTAAAATTTTATGTCAATTAATTATTATCTTAGAAATTAAATTTTTAAATATAACTTAAATTTAACATGACATTTATATAAAATATACCTGCATCTATGTGGTGACTGATGTCTGCACACCAAATGTGCTTGCCAAAAACTCATCACTCATAAGAATATGATCTAAGCCATCTAAACCACTGATTCCATCATAATCATAAGATCCCATGCACATAGTTTTACATGAATTATAAGGGTGGGGTTAGGGTTAGGTAACCTATGGTGTATCTGTAGCATCACTCTATGAAATCCTACTTGTATGCTAAATGAGTGTATCAATGAGTGAACTAAGAGCATGAAGAGTGTCTATCTCCATGACCTAATAAACTATGAAATGGATCTTAGGCTCAATAATATTTTGGATATTAATCCACACAAGTTGATTAGGCACATGATGTGTACCTATTCGATCCTATGTAGAGCCTTTTCCTTGGCCCTAAAACTCACTAAAATCAAAATAATTAGGAATCTGGTTGAGAACAAACTCACAATAGAGTTTCTTAAAAAAATATAATGGGAACTCATGGTTGTTACATGGTAGATATTCAAAGACCATCCATTATTGATCTTAAAAATTACTTGTGATTATGTACACAGTGATGGATAGGAAGCATTTAGTGGTTATGAGAAAGGGCGTATTGGTGGCTGGGTCGATGAATAGGACATAAATGTTGGATTTTAAAAATTTCAAATTCTTGACCTAAAGGGCTAACAACTTATCAGCATAATATGCACTACAAGTATCCCTATATGAGGTCAATCAGTCAATTTGACTTGTTATCGAGTCAATTTGACCTAATAAGGTATGTAGGGAATTGACTAGTTGGATGTGATGGGGGTTGGTTGAATTGGGATCTCTCATTCTATCAATTATGTCTTCAATTTCAAGTTTGTTTCCCACAATGTTGTCAATCAAAAAATCTTGACTACAGGGGGTTTTGGGGAATTGTAGGAGGGTTAGGTAGAGGGATAGGAGGAACAACAAGGTTTTGTGGAGGGTTAGGAGGAAGAACAACCAAAGGGTTTTATGGAGGGTTACGAAGAGGAAAATATACAGGGTTTTATGGAGGGTTATTAGGGTGGGATGTTAGAAAAAAATAATTTATAATTAAAAACATGGGTTAAATAATGAAAATTATGAAAAATTAAGGTTAAATAAAGAATATTTTGATGACTCACCTCTCCTACACGGTAACATCATCGATCAACAGGCTTGTGGGGTAAATCTATCAGCTTCCTAGAACTTTCTGGCACTCTTTTGAGCAAAATGCGATCATGGAACAAGGAAGGAATAGAAAATGTGAATGTAAAATGAATAGTTTTGTGTTCAAGTTTCCCTATATATTACATAGTGAACGTGATCATGTTATTAATGTGATTGCATTATTAATGTGATCATGCTATTAACATAATAATAATGTGATCATGTTAATAATGTGATTGTGTTATTGACATAACAATAATGTGATCACATTCATAATGTAATCACATTACTATTCAACATAACATGATCATGTTTTGACTTAGCAGTCTCAAGTCTAGACTTAAGTAACATGATTGCATTACTAATTAATGCGATCACGTTATGGTAAATGTCCATGGAATTATCCCCCAACTCCACGTGCTTACCCTATATTATAAATTTATTCATAATAATTATTATTTTTCCAAATAGTTAGATGTAGTTTTTAAGAATCAAGAAAAGAACTTGATGCAATACTTAGAGATTTCATAGTATTTGTAACATGTCTTCCAATCCATATGTTTAAGCCATAATTTATACACTTCAGCTTTGCAAGTCTGAGATAAAAAATGTCATATCACAAATCTACTTAAAATTAAACATTGTACAAACCTTACAAGCTCAAAGCTATTGCCTTGCAGGGACTTGACACCGTGTCCCTTGTTTATATTCATGAAAATATAATATATTTGATGATTAGTATTTTTCTCATGTGATTAGTCTTGTGGAGCATTTTGTATTTTGAAAATTTATATAATCTTTTCCCTATTATTTTTTTAGTGATTCTATTTCAATATTATGTGTTTTTATGATTTCAAAACAAACGTTGTTACCCAGATGGTGGTTAGGATGATTGTTAATATCACTAGACTTATGTATATTTCAATAAAGGTTTAAATATAATGGTTGAACTTAGCTGTTAGATAATTTTTGTATGTTAGTCATCTATTCAACATTACACTTCAAAATTTAGGACAATTCATATTTAAAGAAGTAAATATTAAAAGATTAAATATATGTTTATTATAAAATAAATATATATATTTATAATCTTTTATAAATTTTGACATTAACTAAAATATTTTTTCATTATTTATATATATTATAAGAAATTTAGACTATATTTTACATCTAAAAAAATGGAAAATTTTTTTGGGTTAGGTTAAGCTTTCTATTTTGTTATCTATATTAACTATAATGTGCTTTGTTATTCTTTTGGGTAGTATGTATATTTTTTTTGTAAGGTCTTATTTCCTGTAAGCGATAGATGTTGGAATGGTCTTAGGATTGTTCCCTATCTTTTATACTTACACTCTTATTTCTTGGAGGTACGAGCCTTGATTTTTTGAGAAGTAGCTTTCTCACAAACTGCATATATATATATATATATATATATATATATGTAATAGAAAGGTGAGGTACGTCACAACCCTCATGTATGTATTAATTTATTTTTTATTTTTTCAATACATCCTCAAATTTAAACCTTGATTTCAATTATACTAAATTTAGTTATCAAGTTGAAGTGTGATTGTATTAGCATGCATCACATTGTTTTGTCTTTACGTAGGTGGTGCCAATTTCTTTTTTTTATTTTTTTAAGGGTCCCTAGTATGATATCAAACCTCCTAATTTTTTTTACATGGTTATTTTTTTTACAATAATAAGGAATTAAGGTGTTAATATTTAATTAAAAAATTAATTTTTACCACTCAAAGTGATACCAATAGACATCATAAAATAATTAGAGATGAAAAAAATCATTAAAAATGTACCTTATAAGACTTAATCTATAATAAATAATTTGTTTATTCAAATATTAACTATTAACAATTGACTCATTTATTTTTTTAAACAAAAAATAGTAAAATTAATATTACTAATTCAATATTGAATCTTTATATTTTACCATTTATTAGTTTCATTAATTACTTTTAAATAGTAATTAACTTAATAAAAAAATGTAAACTATATTATTTTGTTATTTAATAATTAATATTGGATGTAATTAATGGTTTTTAATGTTGCAATTTATTATTATTTGTGTGTCATCTTTAAGGTGGTTTTATGACACAAAAAACATTTTATGATAGGTTTCAACTATTAATTATTGAGATATTTATTCTTGTTAATTAACAAAAAATATATTACAAATTTGATATATAGATTTATCATAATTTATTATTTATTCATTTTAATTGGTGTTTGAGGGTTGTGTGGGTCCCTCACCCTTTAACATATAATAAAAATAAAAGTAAGCTGAAATATTATCACTTAACAAGGTAAACCTAAATTCCCAAGAGAAAAAAAAAACCACCTAGTCATCTAAGTGAATTAAAAAAATATATTTTCATCTATACTATTAAACAACACCTAGCAAGAGCCCGGCTTCAACAGGGACCTCCTCAATAATGAGTAGAAAACACCCTCATTCCTCTTCTATAAATAAAGATCTCCATAGTCCATTGTGAGCCCCTATCAATAAAATTTATGGCATACATTAGTAATATTTTTGCTTCTCTTTTTATTCCTCTACATCTTAGGGTTCCACAATTTGCTTGGTTAACACAAGTCATGTTTGTGAGATGATGAGAATCTCTAGATGCTAGATATTCACTATCTTGAGAAGAATTTTACTTCAATTCATTCTTTAGACCTTGAAGTAACTCAAATTTTTATTTTTTTAATAACATGGCTACCCAAATCTCATTTTTACTTCTCATAATTGGCTCCCTAAAAAATTATTCCTCTTGCTTAAAATATTCTTCTTCTGCCACCTATGTCAAAGCCATGTCTTTAGAAAAGTGATCCAACCACTCATTACTACCTTATAAAGGAGTCATGAAAGCAATTTTTCTCCCAATCCATAGGCTCCACCCTCACACAATCTATAACACCATGAGCATATGTAATCATTTTGTTGAGCCTCAATCCATTCACTTGTGAGGATCTTATTACCTCTTAGGTATCCTTATATGCATTAGGGGATATATATACTCTTCCCCTTATGATAAAATTTTAACACTCTTGTTGATGTTGATCCTCACCCTAGATCCCATCCCTAAACCTAGGCTCATAAATAATATTTCCTATCTCAGCTATCAAAAAATATTTTTCTCAAACCAATTATTTGTATGAAGAGATTTGTATCCCATTTTCCTCTTTGACATCCACTCTACCACATTTTTTATTGATTATTGCACCTAAAAGACATAAAAGGCAATGCTTTAAAAAGAATAAATTGGACCCAAGAGCCTTTAAATAACACCACATTGATGGAATGAAACAAAGTTTTAGAAATATATGTTATGGCATAAACTTATTAGAAGCATAACCACTGAGAGTGGGGGGGGGGGTAAATTAGTGGAATTAAAACTTTTCCCTTAACTTGATTAACTCAATTAGTTATCCATCACAAGCATATGAACATCAACCATTAAATCAAAATCACAATGAGAGCATACATAGAAAGCATAAATAAGAGAACACATCAGCACATAAGATATATGTGGAAAACCCTCATGGGGGATAAAACCCATTGAAACACAACTTGGACTACTTGTCCTATAACCATGAGTTAAGCTTTAGTTGAGCACCAACCCCTATAATTCACTAAGCACCCACTTGGATTTAGCAAGCTCCAACTTGGTAGGAGGCTAAAACCCCCTTTTTGATCAAGCACCCACTCAATCAATAATATAAAACTCTAACTTTCTTTATTTACCTCACACAATTGATGATGGTCTTCTACAACTCAAATACTCTCAAATCTACATCTCACATAGGCATACAACAACCCTCTTCTTCTTTACTCAAATATTCCTTGTATGGATTGAAGCTATCATGAAACACTTTAGATGATAATTAATAATTCATACCAACTCTCTGATGTGATAAACCAACTGTGTAAGCTCACATAACCCTCTTCTTCTTCATTTCACATCAACATCTCTCAACTAGACAAATAGACCTAGAAAGCCTTGAAAAAATCAATCCACTAGCTCATCCCCTACAAACACATTGCTACACCTTTACCACACATTAAACATGATTTTATGATAAACTTCATGGCCTCTCACACCTATATAAACTCCTATCCCATTCTCTTCATATACCAATTGTCTAACTCATCCAAATAAGCCTAATTAACCCTTTTTTATACATGCTACTTGATCACACACTTTCCTTATTGGAAATATACTTTACACATTCTTGGATCATAAAAAAAAATCAAATAGGACATATTTCATACATTACATACCCACTCTCTAAGTTGGCCATACTTCAAATGGCATAAACCAACACTATAGGCTTAGGCTAGGCCTAATGCATTAGCCCTTCTCAATCATACATTACATTAAGAGTCTTTACAACAAAAATATCCCTCAATTAATGAGACAAACCTTTTAAAAACATAACCACTAGGTCCTTTATACCTTATAAAAACTTTAGAACTCATAACATATTTTCTTACCTCTTGACACCTCTTTTATCCCTTACAATATCAATAGGTCCCATGGAGACCTAAATAAAAAAGAACTGTCCTCTCTCACACAAAAAAGGTATCTTGAGCCATCTATAACATCTTAAAAAAGCATAAAACAACTTAATATACTATTATTATAACACCAAACATCTAACCTTAAAGCTCCATAAGCCATCATGGCTTAAACTACTTCAAAACACATCATGAAAACACCAGCCATCTTGATTTGATAATACAACTCTTACTATGACAGACCTTTGAAATTTATGATATGAATACTGAGATAAGAAAAATGTATATTTAATCATTTAATTATCCTTAGATCATCTTTCTTCTCATAAAAAACCAATCTACATGGCAAAACACAAATAACAACTTTTCTCTACTCAAACTCTGTAAACTCACAGTCACTACATTGTTAGGAAAAACAAAAAACTCTTATCATTCTCAAATCTCTAAACAACTTATTCAAGACATATACAACTATATTCTTAATCCTCTATGACCTTAAGGTCATCTTGATGCATATATAACCTTGTAACCTTTAAGAGATTCTTCAATTTGACACAATGAATCAACTTTGCATACTCAATCAAGACTCTACTATGAACACTCAACTTGTCACTTTCAGATCACTATGAACTCACTCATGACAAGATCAATATGAAAACAAATACCTTCAAGATTTAAGAGGTCATTTTGACACCAAGTACCCATTACACTTCATGACACCACCTTGGAGATCAATATAAATACCTTATTTATTAAAGTTTACATGTAACATGTCTTGCCACAAGAAACACTCACCTACAAAACATTAATGATCATCTTCAAGCCATATATAACTTATCAATCTGTTCTCAAATCATCATACTAGTTTGGGTTTTTAAACAACAACACTCTACCTCTAAAGGTATTGGTATTAAAATACCAATACTAAACTCACACATTACTAATTTGATTAGCTAAAAAGTATGAGAATAATCTACATGGAGCTATGAACAACCTCTAATATCTAACTCATCCTTTCACTTGGTCTAGATCACTAAAAGAATATTTTTAATACAAACAACTTATTATCTCTCAATACAAACTTATTACTTTGACTTTAACTTTCCATAAATGAACTTGTACATAGACCTAGATCAAACCACCACTTGGATCACCTTCCTCTTAGAGTCTACTATAACTTTCATTTTTATATCATCTTCATTGGATCACTATATCTCCTTCTATCACCATTTCTTTTTAGGTTTCTCACTATCCAATTTGAATTTTGTTGAGGTCAACATACTCCCATTTTTGAAAAATGGGTACCCATGTGTCAAATTATGCAAATTTGTACCTTGAAATAGAAAATCTACTTGATCATAATGTCATTAGCATGATTGCACATTATTTTTATTTGAAGATCATCCACACCATGGTTTGGTTAGCATAATTTTTTATGGTTCTGGTTTGCCCTTATCTAAAATGCTAACATTGGATATCTGTGTTTCTTGTTGCAGGTACAATGAAGTCTACTTGGAATGAACAATGCTTGGGTTTCATGATTTTGGTGTTAACTTGATTCATGACTAACCTTTGGTTTGTTATATTCATATTTGAATAACTAAACCCTTAATCTAAGTTTAATCTGAGTGCTTGATTTGAATATGGCAAAAAAAAATTACACGGGAACATTTTAAATAATGTTATGGGCTTACTTTATTTTTATTTCCTAAGGCTTAGTCATGTTTTTTGACATGACCAAACCTTAGTATAAAATCCATGCTTAGTCCATTTTATGTCCCAAGCCCCCTTTTGGACCTTTTTATTATTCATGTGGTCTAGTCTAAAAGCAAAGTCTTTTTATTATGTTTTTAACTTTCAGGCATGCCTTTTCAGGCTTTTCCTTCGAAACTTTATCCCAAATGAATTACCCTTCATGATTTATGTTTTAGATACTTTTTCCAAGTATCTTTTGAGATTTTGTTCAGGAATTATTTCAAGACTTATGTAATTGGTCTTTTCGTTCGGACTTACCTATGTCAAGATAATTGTTTCAGATATGTTATCTGAGACAATTCCCTCATAGACTTATTCTATCAAGCATTTTGCCTAAAAAAATTTCCCTTCAGCCTCTTTGCACATACCCTTTGGCATATTTTTTTTAGACTTATTATTTTTTAAATGATCCTTCAAATTTTTTCAAGTGAAGCTTTGGGATTTTTGTTTCAGATATTTTGTTTGATGCAAAAGGCCCTAAACATCTTTCCCACTGCAAATTGTCTATAACTCTTTTGAAAGTGACCTTTGACTTAATAAAATTACCCTTCAATATTTTTTTAAAGTGCACATACCCCTTAGTTTTTTTGGAATGCCCTTCAACTTCTTTGAAATGGTCCTCCAGCTTTTCAAATTTTCCCTTCAGGGTTTTTGTAAGGGACACCTTATCTTTAGACTTACCCTTCAAACTTTTTGAAATAGTCTTTTGCCTTCCTAAATTATCCTTAAAATTTTTGAAAGTGCACTTTCCCCCATGAGAAGTTCCCTTCAATACTTTTGTCTTGGGAAAATTCCCTACCAAGTGAAAATGCAGGGTCATTTTTATTACTTAGCTTAAGGCCTTATCCCAAAGTTTCATCATATTTATCTATACAATGAAACCTTAGGTTAAAAACTTATGCTAAGTCATATTCTACAGGGTCCATTTTATGTTTAGCTGAGATTAAAAGGCTTAGGTTAAAATATTTATATTTGGTACCTTTAATTATTCATGGGGTCCTTTGGTTTCATGTTTATAACCTTGGTCTAAAATCTTTGTGCCTAGGTCCTTTTAAATTCATGGAGTACCGTATATTATGTTTAAAACTTAGCTTAATATTTTTATCGTAAGTCTTGAGCTTAAATTTTGTTATTCTATGAAGGATAAATGGCCCACATTTAAGTGGAGGACCAAGATCGAATGGAGCAAGATCGATGATGAAAAGCCATGATCTTAATTTAAACATCGAGCACCTTTTAGAGATCAAAGGAATGCATTATAACATATAGATCTTGATTGGATGGAGTGAGATTAATGAATTTTTTTTAATGAAGCTATGAGCTCTTATAGGACTACCAAGTGGCATAAACTTGGATCCTAGTACAAAGATCCCAGAAGCACCGAATAGTTGACACATGGCACACGTAGAGTGCAGAATGAACCAAAAAATGACAAGTCATAGACTTGACAGACATGTTTAAAATTGATGGTCATGTGAATGTTAAATATGTTACCATGAATGTTAAATGATGGCCACATAGGTGTCAATTTTAACTTAGTAAATGTTCCCCCAAATGTGTTTAAAATTGATGGTCATGCGATTATCAAAGATGTTCCTATAGATATCAAATGGTGGTTGTACGGATGTCAATTTTAACATAGTCACTTGGATCTAAATTTTAAAAGGCAATAGTCATATTTAGGCTAGTGATGAATATAATGGCATAGGGATACCATGTCAAAACCATGTTTGTGTAATAGGCCAAATTAGACCCTATAGACTTGGCAATGCAAAGGAGAGCCTGAATTGCTATATTTGTAAAGCAATTGAGTTATTGTTCATTGATGACTAGTCTAAAAAATATTTGTAGCTTGAGGATGGGACCATGCCTGTATTAAATAGTGTCAATGAAAAACAAAGACCCTATAATAGTAACTCAAACCTTTAGTAGCATAAAGGTCCCAGAGATCAATGAAATAGTCATATTCCTAGTATAATCAACTTTGTATAATATTTCAAAATAGGATATTATTTTGTATAGACATGTGCAAGTTGTAAGAGCACATTATCTATAAACTAGTATTTTAAAAGGAAAAGGTCATTTGTTTTAGAATGCAATAGAAAGGATGCCTTTCCTATACACTGGTACACATGTAATTGGATAAGACTGACATATAGGGTATTTTGTATCTTATAAAAGGAGTATTTTCAATTATAAAGGGGGGATTTCTTAGAGCTAAATTACGTTGTATACTAGAAGAAATTAATATATAAGAAGGAATTCTACAAAGATTGTCCATTATTTACTTGTGTTCATTGTTATCATGGCTTCTCTCTCACTTGTTCTAATTTCCATATTTGAATGGTTATTATGAATTCTTGGTGTGTACATTTGATTGTAGAGTTTTTAACTTATGCCAATGTTGGGTTGATTAAAAGTCCTTAGGTTCATTTAATTTTCTTAACTTTTATTTCATTTGGGATAATGTTATTAGCTTATAGGGGTAAATATTTAAAGTGAACTAGGTTCTAATTTGCATTATTTCCACCTTCCTTACGAGTTTGCCTGATGTATAATAGGCTTTGATCCTATGCTACTTCATGTTAAATATTGGTTAAGTGCATGTCTAGATGAAATATAAACTTTTTCATGATGTTTGGAGTGAAGAAAATAAATATTTCTTTCTACCCCACCCTTTCTTTTGCTTCTTTTTTAACTGGATCACTTTAGATTAATTATCATTGCAAATATCCATCTTAGATTAGGCCTTAGGTCAGTTCTTGATCATAATACACTACTCTTAGCATAAATACTACATATTTTACATAGATCGATTATTTGGCCATGGTGGCTCCCAACCACCACTTAATATAAATATTGTGCAACAATCACTTGTTCTACCTCTATTCCACCAACTGATAACAAGATTATCGCAACCCATAAATCATGCACTAAATTATTAGAATTATAAAATGAGAAGTGTTTCTAAACATTATGGGTGATTGTGGTACACATTTAGGCATCAAAAAATTCCAATTTTCACTTTTAAAATTCTAATGGCTATTTCTTGAACGTTAAACTTGAAATCCTCAAAATCGTCACTAACTAATATACCAACTTAGAAGCCTTATAACTTAAGCTAGATAATTAGTCAAAACACTAAACTTTGAGGGGTCCTTCATGAGACTAGTAACATCACATCCATATACTTGTTTGACTAGATTTAACTACTAAATACCTAAAATAAATGATCCAACTTGCTGACTTGTCTTTACCTCTATGACGTTTAATGACGCTCTAGCTTCTCTAGGCCACTCTAGTGCACTTTTATCTCTCCAAAAGACACCTTTAGGTTGTATAACCTCCTAAATGTATATAGGGATGCCTAAAAATATCCTCCATTCTCTCCATGACCTCATGTGACACCAATTCACCTTAATGCCACACTGAAGCACTTTGGCATTAATGACTCCTTTTGCCTTAATTTACACAAGATGACCTCTTTGAAATCAATGAAAAACATACCTCAACAAACTACCCCTTTGTCATTGATGGAAAACCACTATCAAAGACTTCATAAAATCTACATTATTTCTCTTTTTAATCTTTCTCCCCCTTTGACATAATGACAAAAGTCCTTCCACAACTGTAACTTGATCCTTGGACTTGAAACAATAAACATAAGAAGAAATATATCCATACCTCTCATTAAGCACAAGCAAACCTGAATTAACATTCATAGGCTCCCCCTATGATCATATATAGCTCCAACTAGTTGTCATTGATAGGAATGATAAGAAATTTGATCAAGCAACTCATCTACCAAACTGCTATAGGCATACATAATGATCAAACAAGAACTCAACACTCCTCCTAAGAACTCAATACTTCACTTAACACTCCTCCTAGGAACTCAATACTTTCTCTTGCACCTTAAAATCAAGAAGCCAAAAATATCCCCCTATCACCAATAAATTTTAATACCTTCTATTATTTATTGGATTACTCATTCTTAAAAAGATTGATGATCTTTTGGATCAACATCCAAACTGACATAGTCTTTCTCAATGTTCTAAAAGTTGACTTTATACTATGCTCAATCTTACCCTTGGAAACCTTTGAAGACTGATATGACTTGAATCATATCCTTAAAATGATTAATAATAATACCTTATAGAGCTAATATCTCTTCCTTAGTCTATGACCACCTTGAATGAAAACACCTTCATCCTTGCAAAAGCTGCCACTCATACTTCATGAAATATCTACCACCAAGCATTGATATTCTTGGACCCAATTAGCCTCCACCAAAGGTCATCAATCCTCTTTACATGAAGCTATTAACCGATGCGGACTTCTTTTATGCTTTTAAGGACATAACACCAATAATCATGACATAAAATCTCTTAGAGAGAAAATTATCCTAATAAGACTAAGAACACATAGAAGACTATCAACAACAACTAATGATTAAACACACTTAAGTTATTTACCCATGACCTATAAATAATAAACACACTTTTCACTACATACTAATCCATTATCCATGCTCACAACTACCATCAAGCCTAAAAAATTCCAAGCAAGATCTAGGACTGGGTGACTGGGTTTAGAAGAAGAACCTACATTTTAGGCACATATTGCTTCTACCAAAAATAGATACACAAATTGATCTTTCAAATCAATTTTAAGATAAAGAATCCAAACCATGATCAACCCTAACAAGCTTATTCTCAAGATATAACAACTTAGAATCTACACAAGCTTTCATTCTTCAACAAATAAAGATACAATAGATAGAAATACATAACCATACTTATACAAAATGCCTACCTAAAGAACCTTATGAACTTAGATATCCTAATTTCATAGTTGTCTACCAAGTTTCATGACCCAACTTATTGAATAACTCAAGATATACCAAATGAATGAATTATACCATTAGAGCCCTTAAGGCAACTACACACAAACAAAGTAATAACTTCACATGGGAGTGAATTCATATCTCCAAAACACCTCTCACATGTCTGAACAAATGAATTAAAATTATGAAAAACTCATAACCTACTAAAATAATCAAACTCAACTCTTTGCATCTCAAGACAAGAACATACCTAGACCAATTGATAACCTTCTCACCTAGCAATCTTGCAATACCACTCCATGATGCTTCAAAATGATTGAGAAATACCTCCATAAAGCCTAAAAAAGACACCTCACTTCCCAAATAACCTATAATATCATGAACTTAGGAGATTCCAAAAAATCCATCTACTTAATAGACCGATTGCTTTCCCTAAGCCTTCTCATAGGCTTGATTGGCTCATCCACATTCCTTTTGAATCCCTTGTCAACAAACCCTAATAACACAAACTCCTAGATTTCCTTCATGTCTACCACAACAAACAAACCATTTTGAGATTCATCTTGATAACTCCTAAAAATATTCTCATCCACTTTCTTACCATCTTCCTTCTCCTCTTTGATTTCCATCTCTTCTTTAAATGCAATATCAATGGATGTTACCTATTCTTGGAATTTCTTTGCACTTGATCCTTGTTACCCCACAATCAAACACTCTTAACTAAAAATATTAGTAACTAAATCATCCTTGTTCTCAATCTTATCTCTCCTAATAGTGTTAGGTCTCCATAACAATGTATGACCTATTCCTTGCACACTAGAAGCTCCATAAACCTTGTTTTGCCTTGATAACTCATTCAACATGTTCTAAAAATATCTAGAAATGTGATCAAATCTATGACATATAAAACAAACAAAATAATTCATACCTTTTAATTGATGATTATTATGATATTTTTTTGACAATATATCTCTCTTATTGCACTCTCTTACAATGTGGCCAAATTGATTGTATGCATAACAATGACCTTGAAATGAATAATTGTATTGTTTTATCTTGCAGTTCTTCTCACCTTGCTCATATCATTCTTAAAATACTCCATCTCAACCTTCAACTAATTTCACTCATATTTACTTTCTTTCAAACTTGCACTTGTAGCCCTCAGTTGATATTTAAGATCCTGAATAGTTATCTTAACTATCTTAGCTTCTAAACCTAGCTTAGTGTTCAACTTAGAACATTCTACCTCTTTTGAACTTAGATTTGTGTTTGTAACCCTTAACTGATCCTTAAGATCTAAAATTATCATCTTATTTTCTTTGACTATTTCAATCATTAACTCAAACTTGGTTTGAAGATGACTCACCTTTCCTTCATGTTCCATAAAGGCCTTGACCTGCTCTTTAAGAATTTTGATGATATTTTCATATTCATATTCCTTGGAGTTAGAGTTACTCCTCCTTATCTCAAAAGGATTAATATTCTCTTTAAGACTTTTGACCATCAATCTTAATTCTTGATTCTCATTCCTTAACTACTTAGCCATTTTGTGTTTCTAGGATCACCTTCAAGCTTATCAAGCCTCCTCTAAAGTACCTAATCTGATACCAATTATTAGAAGCATAGTCACTGGGGGTGAATCAATGGACTTAAATTTTTCCCCTAACTTGGATTAACTCAATCAATTATCCATCACAAGCATATGAACATCAACCATTAAATCAACATCACAATGAGAGTATACATAGAAAGCATAAACAAGAGAACACATCACAACACAAGATCTATGTGGGAAACCCTCATGGGGGATAAAACCCACTAAAACATAGCTTGGAATAATTTTCCTATAACTATGAATCAAGCTTTAGTTGAGCACCAACCCAACAAAGAGCATCAACCCCTAAAATTAACCAATCACCCACTTGGTTTTAGCAAGCTCCAACTTGCTAAGAGGATAAAACCCCCTTGATAATCAATCACCCACTCAATAAATAATATAAAACTCCACCTTGCTTTGTTGACCTCACACAACTGATGATGGTCTTCTACAACTCAAACACTATCAAATTTGCCTCTCACATAGGCATAAAACAATACTCTTCTTCTTTACTCAAATAGTCCTTCTATGGATTGAAACTATCATGAAATCATTCATGAAACACTATATATGAAAATTAATAATTCATACCAACTCTTTGATGTCATAAACTAGCTATGCAAGCTCACACAACTCTCTTCTTCTTTGCTTCATATCAACATCTCTCAACTAGACAAATATGCCTATATAGCCTTGAAACAATCAATCTACTAGCTCATCACTTGAAAACACAATGTTAGAAATTTACCACACATTCAATATATTTTTTTTTGATAGACGTCATGGCCTCTCACACCTCTACAAACTCCTATCCTATTCACTTCACACACCAATTGTCTAACTCACCCAAATAAGGCTAATTAGCCCTCTCTTATACATGCTACTTACACACTTTCTTTGTCAGAAAAAATACTTTACACATTCTTGGATCATCACAAAACATCAACTAGGACATGTTTCATAAATTAAAAACCCACTCTCTAGGTCAGCCATATTTCAAATGGCATAAACCAACACTCTAGGCTTAGGCTAGGCCTAATGCATTAACCCTTCTCAATCATACATTACACTAAGAGTCTTTATAATAAAAATAACCATAAATTAAGGAGATAAACCTTTTATAAACATAAAAACTACATCCTTTATAACTTATAAGAGCTTTACAAGTCATAACTTACTTTCTTACCTCTTGACACCTCTTTTAGCCCTTACAATATCAATAGGTCCCATGGAGACCTAAATCAAAAAGAATTATCCTCTCTCACATAATAGAGATATATTGAGTCATATAGAACATCTAAAATAAGCATAATTTTTTTTTTGTACTTCTATTATAACACTAAACATCTACCCTTCAAGCTCCACAAGCCATCATGGCTTAGACTACTTCATAACACTTCATGGAAACACATAGCCTTCTCAGTCTGAGAATACAACTCTTACTATGACATACCTCTAAAATTTATGGTATGAATACTGAGACAATAAAAATGTATAATCAATCATTTAATAATCCTTAGATCATATTTCTTCTCATAGAACACCCATTTACATGGCAAAGCATAAATAACAACTTTGTATTCACTCTACTTCAAACTCTGCAAACTCACAGTCACTACATTGTTAGGAATAACACATAACTTTTATCATTATAAAATCTATGAGAAACTTATTCAAGACATATACAACCAAATTATTAATCTTCTATGATCATAAGGTCATCTTGATGCATGTATAACCCTGCAACCTTTAATAGATTCTTCAATTTAACACAATGAATCAACTCTGCATACTCAGTCAAGAATCTGTTATGAACACTCAGAACATATCATTTTCATATCACTTTAAATTCACTCATGAAAAGATAAATATGATGAAAAATACCTTCAAGACCTTAACAGGTAATTTTGACACCAAATACCTATTACACTTCCAGACACCACGTTGGAGATCAATATAGAAACCTTCTTTATTCAAGCTCACATGTAACATGTCATGCTACATGAAACACTCACCTAAAAAACATTGATGATCATATTAAAGTCATATATAACTTTTCATTCCATTCTTATATCATCATACTACCTTGGGTTTTCAAAAAATAACACTCTACCTTTAAAGTTATTTGTCTTAAAAGACCAATCTTCAACTCACACATATTACTAATCTAATATGCTACAAATCATGGGAATGATCTACATGGAGCTATGAACAACCTCCAATAGCTAACTCATCCTTTTAATCAATCTAGACCACTCAAAGAACCTTTGAAGTACAAAAAAAACCTTATCTCTCAATAGAAACCTACCACTTTGACATTGACTCACCATAAATGCCCTTGTATAGACACCTAGATCAAACCACCACTTAGATCACCTTCCTCTTGGAGTCTACTACAACTTTGATTTTTAATTCATCTTCATTTGATCACTAGATATCCTTATAACACCATTTATTTACATGTTTCTCACTATCTAATTTGAATTCCAATGTTCACTATTCAAATTCCAACGGCTATTTCATGAACATTAAACTTGACATCCTCAAGACCATCACTAACCAATAGACTAACTTAAAAGAATTATAATTGGAGTTAGACAACTAGTCAAGACACCAAAATTTGAGGGATCCTTCATTATAGTAGTAACATCACATCCATTTACTTTTTTAAGAGTTGAATATTGAAGACCTATAATAAATACTCCAACTTACTAACCTATCTTTACCTCTATGATGTTCAATGACACTCTAGCTTCTCTAGGCCACTCTAGTGTACTTTTCTCTCTCCAAAAGACACCTTAAGGTTGGAATACCTCCTTAATGCATTTAGGGATGCATAAAAACATATTCCATGCTCTCCCTGACCTCATGTGACACCAATGCACCTTAATGACTCATTGAACCACTTCTTTAGCATTAATGACTCTTTTTGCCTTCATCTACACAAGATGACCTCTTTGACATCAATGACAGACATACCTCAACAAAACATTGAAAAATGGATGAAGATTAAAGTGTCCAAAATTTTAACAAAAATCCTAAACTTGATGATAAACTCCTTAATCAAGCCTGGGTCTCTTAAAGCTAGAGGAATATTATATAACCAAATCCATACTAGCATCTTGAATACCATAAAACTAATGGATCATAAAAAGGGGTCCATGGGTACAAAGACAATCCCCATTGTTTAAATAAATAAGAACCATTTGTTTCAAGTAAAGTCTTTATCATATGATGTATAAAACAAAATTATAAGGAATCTATTTTCCATCAGTGAAACAAGGGGCTTAAAAACCATGGTCTAAACATTTTTTATCCAAAGGATAAATACCTCTATCGAGGGATGCTCCCTCAGGAATATGTAGATAAAAGATTTACAACTTGTCTTTTTATTATAATTGTATATAATCCTCCTCGATCACCATCACATGTACCTTCTTAGAAAATAATTTGGGATTTCCATAACCTTAGCTACCACTTTATAACTTGATTTAAAAAAAAAATTAAGATTAGGTTGTGCAGTAGAAACCATATCAATTTCATCCCAAATTCTTATACTTTCTAACCCACATGGACGATGGAAATAAATAATGAGAATTAGTTTACATAATATTCCCCTTAAAAAATCATTATAAACATGGAGGAGGTTGTGAGCATTAAGGAAATCCAATAAAAAATTGATCTTTTCCTTTATTTTCCATGTCTTATTTCTTAAATTTATTGATGTGGGTTTTATGCACACTACAAAGAATTTTACAAGGTAGAGTGTAACATATTAAGATGGGTGAAGTAATTTTACTCCAAGGCATGAATTATATGGTATTAAATTTTATAATAATTTATTGGTGGAATAGTGGTGAATGAAGTAGATTATTTATCACAGATGGGTTGTCTATGGATGAACCTATATCCAATTTAAATAGGTAGAAGGATGATGGTTCTAACTAAGGTGGGTAGGACTTCTAAAATAAACTCTAAAAAGAGGGAAAGGAAGGGAAGAAAAGAGTCATGTGGACCACACAAGATGAGACCTTTCATGACCATTACTTGAACTTAGGTAGGATAATAAATTATAAGACTAGTGTATACTAAAATATGTTAAATCACACTAACAATCATAGTTAGGAATCAAAGGAAACTAAAATATAGTAAACTTAAAAATGCATAACCAAATGTTTCCATGTTTTTTAGATTGATCTTGCATATATACAAAGGGGGATTACAATCAACATGTAAAAGGAATTCAAATAATTGATAAATTAAAATGAATAACTGTATTATAAAGATAACTCATGCACAAACAAAGAATTAGGATACAATAATGACAACACATCTTACATAGTCCACAAAATTAGATAAGAATCAATATTTGCACATCAAGACCAAGTTGGCAAACTTAAAATATCCTATTAATATTAATAGACAAAATTTTCTTCCATTTGGAGTAGGAGGATACAAGTATAAATAAACTTTCGATGGGAAGGCATCATCTCTCAAGCGAAGTCCAAAAATACAAGTTTGAAAATAATATTGTATGTTAATCTCATGCAAAACATGCATGTACAACATTGCTTGATCATAAAAAAATTATTAATCTAAAAATAAAATATATACATATTAAATAAATTTGGAACTAATAGTTTCATCTCAACTAGACCATGAAAGTACATATGTATATTTTGTTGGTGTTGATGTGGCACTATTGGAATAATTTACACTATGATGAAGTTGATGTAGAAGCTAATGTGGATGTAATTAGAGTTGTAACTAGATTTTGAACTGAGACATGCATTAGAACTAGAAGTGATATTGAAGTAGACATAGGATTCATTGGAATTAAATTTGAACCTTGTGTTATAATTATAATAGGTGTTTGAGATATAGATGACTCAATGTATCTAGTGGTGGTGGGACATAAGTTGGCCTAATCTGAGTATGCACAAATGTTTACTTGGGAATCTAAGTACTTTGATGTGGGTTTGGCATGACCCCTGATACCGTAGTTGACTTTTTAGATACTTCCATCTAAATGTAAAGTGCATGACTTGCTTGGAAGTCCATGTCAATGGTCTTAAAATCAAGCAGATTTCTTTTGAATAATTGAAGAAGCTTGTCCATCATTTTCTTGTGTATACTTAATGCAACTCTCAACTCAACATATAGTGACTCAGTCCTTATAAATTTATCTCTTATAAAATTTATTGGTTTCATTATATCATCACTAGTTCTATAAATAGTCCCCTCGATCTTTGCTTTGAAGTTGTCAAATGTTGCTTGCAGAAGATTCTCAAAAATGGGCCTGGGCATTAATTACCCTTATGGAGTGTCTACTTTAATGAATCTTAAGTTAGTTAGAATAGAGATAAATTCTCTCCTAGTTTGTAAAATTTTGGACCAACGCACACATATCTTGATGCCATTCAAGTACACTATCCAGTTTTAAAATAATATAACTTTTTACCTAAGAAACTTTAGATGTTGTCATTAAATTGATGTGGGCATAAGCTTTATTTCTTATTGTTTGGATTATAAAATGAAAATTTCCATCAATATATTTTATTTTTTTAAATAGTTAATTAATGTCTCCCCATTTAGGTTGGGAGGTGGCCTTTGTGTACCTTATTGAACCAATGGTATCAAATAGATTACTAGTTATCCCCTATAAATTATCCACTGTCTCTTTGGGGGTTTGGATGGTACTCACCTCTGGTTGCCTTTACATGGATTGATAAAAAAATTCTAAACTTTTCCTTGATTACCCATCCTATTATGTCTATAAAACATTAACGGTCTTCTTTAATCTTATCTAGGTCTGAAGGATTCACCTTCCTTCTCTTAGTTAGAGAGAAGATATTTTCTCTTTGCTCCAACTCTATCTATTGGCCTTCAACCATAACAATTTTCCTCTTGAATTTTTTCAAAGTGCTTGTCTATTTATCAAAATGGAATTTAACTTTAGGTTATTTAGTATTATGAAGTCATGTCTTCTAGTTTCTTCTTCATGTTGTAGTTGCCTGATCTATGAAGTAATATTTAGTGCAAATTATTGCTCTATATGTCTATTTTATTTGTGGATGGTGCTTATTGAGCTATTTATTCTTGTTGGGCTTGTTGAGCTAGTTGATGTCCTTGATTATTTGAAGGGAATGGCCCTAGAGGTATCATAGATTTTGGGGAGGATGTCCTTATTACAAGAAAAGTAGGAATAGTCTCCCTCCAACTAGTAATCTAATTCTGTACTAGTGTATCTATGATGTATTTGGCCTTTCCCTTTGCTTTGTGCACCAAAATTATAGGTATCTCTATCTATGTGGATAATTAAATAGGCATTTCTATTTATGTATATGTCCTAGGAGGGGTGATTTGTGCATCAAAAATATAGTTAGACACTAGGTTTTCAAAATGTACCCCTTTTCTTGGCTCATGGGATTGAGGACTGCTCCTACTAAAAAATGAATAGGTCCCTAGTGTGATTAATATATTTTACAAATAGTTAATAATATAAGTATATGTAACCCCAACATTTATAACAATAGTGGCCATAGGATCCACAATAATAGGCTGGGTTGTGGTGGGAAAAATTGGCAATGTAGCAATAGCTTGGGGCTGGGTTATTTGGCTTAAATAATACAAATAATGTGTTATACCAGTAGTTATTATAGAAATTGAATAATTTACTAGAGATTTTTGACTTAGAGGACTTACAACCAAAATATAAATAGTTGGATTACTAGCTACTATAGTTGACATTGTTGTGATTTAAGGTGGAGAGCTTGAAGATGTAGTTGGGGATGACCCATAGGCTATATATTGTAATTGTGACTCTACCTCTCCTATTACATCTCCCTCTCTATCTAACAATAGATCAGTAGTTATTGGGCTATCATCCCTTTGGTTGATCTCTTTAGATCCTTATATCAACTCTATTCCCCTTGATTGGGCACTTTCTTTAGGCAACCATTCATGTTTTACATCTGATCCTTTGTCTCACTGATTGACCATGAATCTTCAATTTTTGTCTTAGAGACCCAATACTCTTCATTTTCCATTCTTCTCTCTTCTTATTTAGTGCCATAGACCATGTCGGGGTTTGTGTGCCCCTTCTTCTATCCTCCCTCTCATTAGGGGCTTCTACTAGTTCTTCCTTCACTTCCACCTCTTGAGGAGAAATAGGTGGGGTCTTGGGCTTCCTTGTATATTTAAGTATTATTTTGGTAGTAGTAGAGGATGTCCTAGTAAGAAGGGGAGTGGAAAATGAAATAATGGTAATTTTAGGTGGTGATGAAGTGGTGAGAGTAGTCACTACTAGAAGAATGATGAATGGTGAAGATATCTATGAAATAGGCTAGTATAATATTACTGGTGGTGACAAAGAAGGATAAATATGTACTTAAGATAAGAATGAAGGAAGAGTTACCTATTGTGTAATGGTTAGTGGAGGCAAAGGCAACATATAAAATACACTAGGTACTCCACTTGGACTTGTAGGTCTTTATTCTTTAACATTGTGTTTTGGGGAGGCAAAAATGATTGTGTATACAAGGGAAGTTGAAGGACTCTCCACTCTCTTTTCAACATGATCTTCCCCAAATGGGCCAACTTGTTCTTATGTTCTTGGTTCTGCTTGAGGAGGGGGGTCCATGAATAGGTTTGGAAACCCATTGCTACTTCTTAATCTTATTAGAATCTTCTTTGGTGAGAGTAGGATCATATTGGATCCTTTATGCCATAATCATAGATATGTTGGCTTTAAACATCCTAATAACCACTTCATAATCATTTTTAGCATTTATAAATATGTTGTCATGGTCATAAGATTGGTGCCCATAGTTAATCCTTAATTTTATTTCATATTTTTTGAGGTGTCTTATAACATTCCATATAAGGTCCCAATGTCTAAAAGGTACCTATTTAAACCTATAATGTGCCCTAATTTTCCAAAAAATTGTAGGTATTATACCCTATGTATTATATTCTACCAATATTGAGAGGGGTGGTATGGACAAATTCTTGCCTAGCTTTCATTAAGTCAGTGTCAACACTATTAGCCAATTGAGAAACAATTTACTACTCAAAAACTTATCAAGCACAATCCTTGGTAGGTATAAAGAGTGTACCTTTATTCCCTCAATTATAATTACTATGCAGTTAAGTAAAATTAATAATCACCCACTTTCTAAATATACTTCTTCATTTGAGTAGATATTCTAGGCATATTCTTTTCATAAACTATCTAATAAACCATAGGGTAAAAGGTTTCTATCAACTTCTTTGTGTTTTTCCTAAGCCTATGCACATGGATAATGTTGAATTCATTGCATATCATGTTTTGAGGATACTCTAATGATTGTTTCCAAGGTTCTTGAAATGATTAGTGGACCATCATAATTATAACATCCGCTATGTATGATATTATATAGAAGTTTCCATCTAAAAAACTTCTAGGATTGCTGATTTTCAAAATTAAGTTGGAGTTGATGATCTCTCCAATTTTTATGATCTTTTTAGATGTCATAATCATGTCCAAAAAAGGGACCCATATCTCATTAATGTAGGCAATATTTTAAAACATATATATTCTGTTTAAAAGTGCCATATAAATTTATATCTCATTAAGGTAGGATTGAAGATAAAAATAGAAACAGTCAAGGTTAGGCCCTAGACTATGAAGTTGTCTGGGTTACCAACCCATTTCTACAACTTACTATTGAAATTGTTGATGAAAAACCATGTGTTGACCATATCTTACATGTATACCATCTCAAACACTAGAAGTCTATAATACTTATTGAAGGCATTGCCACTAGTATATATAACTAGCATTTTGCTTAGCTTGAAGTACAACATTTTATCAAAAATATTTCCATGTACAAATAAATCAAATAATAGGTCTATGCATGGCATTATCTCAAGCTTGACCACTATTTTGTGTATATTAACTACTTACTTTGATGGCTAATAGGTCATCTGTGCATCTCTGTGTGAAGATGGACAACTAATCTTTAGCTTTACAAGGATGGACTACCTCGACCACATCCCAAATGGTAGAATAACTCTTCAATTTGTGGTTCAAAGCTATCAAATCAAATATTATATTAGTATATCTATTCAACCCTATACTAGAGTATGTAGAGGGAGCTAAAATACAAGCTACGTCTACCATTGAATCTCTAGTTTGAAAATTCTTTGCTTTGTGAAAAGTCAAAAATTTCTTCATCATAAGAGAGCTTTGAATTTGTAGTATACACTTTGAATGTTTGAAATAAATGTGATTAAAATTGGATTTGGAAATTCAAAATATATTGTTTTAGTTATATTTGTTTTGATAATTTAATGTATTAATTCATTACTTCATGCAAATTAATGTCTTTCATTACTTTTCCATTACTAGTTTTTTCATTTAAAATTCATAAAATTGACTTCCATGGATTTTTAATTCCATGTAGATTCTTTCACATGTTCTTGGATGCTTAGTCATCTTAATATGACAAATGTCTATTTTATGCTCTTTTAGTTCCAACCTTGGCATCTTTTTTGTTTGTTTATGTGTCTTTAAAGGATACATGTTTACATGCCACTTTTCAAATGATGGTTGAAGTGTATCTATTTTTACTTTTCTCTTGGGGCCATGATTTAATAGGATGGTGACAAGTGGTAAGATCTCATTGCTCCACTAAATAACTAGGCTTCATATCCTATGCATAAATCAAGGGTCTCCAAGTCAGTGGGATGATGACACGTGGATGGATCTCAATGATATTCTTATCTAGGATATTTCATATAAATGACTTTGCTAACATCACTATTAGTATACTAGGTGAGTGGGATGATGACACATGGAAGGATCTTGATGATTTGCTTACTCAAGATCTTCCATACAAAAGGTTTCATTGATGTCACATCCAGGAGTTTGGGATAGTGATGCATATTTTTGACTTATGATATAGATGAGTCGAAAGATGTCATGTGGCTAGGTAAATAATCTTTAGGAAGCTTTGGGAAATGCATAAGTATGAAATAACATGTAAAATATAACAAAGTCAAAAAACCTACTAATAACATAATATGTTAATTTAATTAGCCATAAAAATAAAAAATTGAACCCCCAATATAAGCACTTAAATAAATCAAATTTAAAGAGTAAAGAATGTAACATGGTTTAAACATAGCTTAGATTAATTTTAGCTTCAAAAACACCCTACAAATAATGAGATGAAACATGCGGATTATGTTAAGCAAATAACTAAAAACCAAGATAGTCAAGGGAATTTATCAAGCATCAGATAAATTCCTTGAATTCATTATTTTCAAACTTTTGTATCATAGACTTCTGCTTTAGAGTTTTGCTAAAGGATGTTCAATTAATATTGGGTGCCTATTTGAAAATTTTAAAATAGGGTTTGTGTTAGGGCACAACATAATCCTCAGTTGCATTCTCTTCCCCCCAATGACCTTAAAAAATGTTTCACTAGAAGAAGACAATGTCGTCACCACTACTATTTGGTTACTATCACTCCCATACTCCTATCCTTTTATTTTCTCTCTCGTACAACCAACAAAAGCTTCCCCACTGCTACCAATCACTCTAAAAATCCTACCTCTATCACTCCCACTAGCTATCTTCAACATGTTCATTTTTTCCCACTTGCACCTATCTTCACCTCATAATTTATCATTTATTACTATTTACTATTAATTAGTGTTAACTAAATAAGAATAAATTGTAGTTATCTTAATAATAATTAATTATTTTTATTTGGTCTCTTTGTTTGGGCTTTATATTGCCATGTTTCTTTTCATGTCCTTTATTGAGATTTTATTACATATCACTTTGTAATTCTGATTCATAGCTTTTGTCAAAAGTGTTGTTCCAATTTTTATCTCTGGTCAAAAGTGTTTACCCTTTATATAAAAAAAGGGAAATGGTAAGATAATTTTTTATTGATTTCTAATTAATATTCTATCTCATTAACAATATTTTTATGCCACATTAAATGTTAATTTTATGTCAATTTTAAAATGATTTCACAATACATAATTTATTTTTACAATAGGCTAATATTTACCAATGAATTATTTTTTAATTCAGAGATTAGTAATGAACCCATTTAATTTTTTTAATAAAAACATTTTTTAATAATGAATATAATAACTTTTGTAAAAAACTATCTTTTTATTCAAAAGACAATTTTTTTCCCCAAAGTTATTATATTCATTGTGTATGGATTGTGAAAGCATATATATATATATTTGAATTATTACTAATTAAATATTTATTTATTATACTTTACTATTTATTATTTTTGTTAATTAATCTTGACTAGTAATTAATTTAATAATAGGAAATGTTAAGTTACATATCTTTTTTCTTAATTTCTAATTGATATTATGTTGCATTTGTATTAATATAATATCATGAGACCCTTAACACTTATAATCATGATTGTAATTTAATATATAAACCTTTACATGCTCATAAACATGCAAGAGAACACATAATGATATTATGTTTTGTCTAGTTCTTATGTACAATGGATCCTCTAGTCATCATGTCATCTCATGTCATAATTTCTTGTGTGTCCTATGTACTTGTGTGATGATTTCCTACTAATATGTGTGGCTACATATTTATGTGTGAATGATTTCCTATATTATGTGATATAATATGTTTGATGCCATGATCCATATCATGCACATTACAAATTACAACATATTATAATTGGTTCCTATGTTTCCATTTTCCTTACCATACATCTATTAGCCATACTACAATTTATGTGTTTGTATTTCATTTCTATATCTAGCCCTCCCAAGGGGGAATTGTTAAATTTGGGACATATCATTGGTCCCTATCTTATTTTTCCATTGGGAAAATTATACCCTTACATATCTCCATGAGCTTATTATTATATATATCTTATAGATACGAATATTAAATTGGGACATAACTTCATTCCCCATCCCACCACTATTTATGGGCATGTTTATTATCGCTCACTCTCTCATTCTCACTTGTGGTTCTATCTTACTATTGAGATTCACCTGATAATATTTTATGATAATTACATACATGTGTTTTTGATGGTTTTTTCAAAGATTATAACTACTTTGGCTAATTACATAGTGCACATGGTGCACATAACAATGTATTTTGAGACAAGTGAGTGCATAAATATGTGAACAACCCCTTTCCTAAAAAAGAGAAATATATATTTACATATTTTAAATTCACATTTTTATTATTTGTTAATTGAAAATAAGGGGCCATTAATGGCCAAATGGAAACTATCTAATTCATTGATCTAGAATATGAATTTAGTTGACAAAACTTGAAATTTATAGTATATGAGTGTAATTTCTAAACCCCCCATACACCACGTATGGCCCATTTGAGCTAAAAATATGATTTTTTTTGTTTTAGTAAACAAGTTCTGACTCTTCCACACCTTAGGAGATGTCAATAATAAATTTCCACACTATGGTGGTTGCAGAAGCAAGCTGAGTCAGTTTATTGAGCATAATGCTTAAGATTAAATAGGGTCCCACTTTTCACCCAAATTTAAAATATCCAAAAATTGACTTAAATAAAATATGCTCAAGGATTTTAAAATGAATAAAAAATTCATATAATACCAAATAATAATCCATAATGTCAAATCTATGGATATATTGATACCGAAAAAGAGGCTAAACTTCTAGAGTCTATAACTTTTGATTCGTAGCTCTATTTGAGACCATCTTCACATCGAGACGGTCATCTCAAAAAATTTGATGCCTCTATAAATATACATTTCCAATTATGGATGGTTTTGATATTTTTTAGAGTCCATACGTGACCATTTGAGAGTCCACAATTATAGTTTAATATTATTTTTAGTATTTTTCTAATTTTATAAATTATATATTTTTGTAACCAAAATTGAAATTCAATTGATATTTATCTGATAATTTAATTTTAGTGTTTAGTTTATTTTTTGAGATGTTTAGAGTTGTACATGCTTGCATGCAAAAATTACTAAAAATAACAGTTGCTAAAAATAGTAGGTTCAGTTTTATTTATTTTTAGAGTTTCAAATTTTGCTTGTCAACTCCAATTCTAAGTTGAGGATTATTTATGCATGCTTTGTAATTATTTTAATCATTCAATATGATTCAATATACATTATTATTTTATAAGCTTTACCTATTAGTATTTTTTTATCTTGATAGTATTCAGGTTCATTATTTGGTATCAGAGTAAGTTTAAATCTTGGAGGTGTAAGAGATGGTGAGAGGACGAGGAGGAATCACTTAAATGAACTAGACTATGTAAGAACTATAGAGGAAAGTATAAAAATTAACCAAGATATTTATAAATCAAATACAAAGGAGAGTATAAAAAGGAGAGAAGAAGATGATGTTGATGATGACAAAAATAATGAGGAGGAAATTACATAAGAGGATCAACAAGATTAACCCCCATCAATGTAATAAATGATTGCTTGATCGTTAGAAGGAAGGAATGAAGGAATCAAGGTTGAAATTCTAGATTATGGATAAAGTTTAGAACTAGAGGAGTTGATAAATTGGATGAAAAACATGAAGTAGTTTTTTAAATGGAGAAATATAAGAGAAGACAAGAAGGTAAAGTTTGCATGTGTGAAATTGAAGGGTCATGCAATTATTTGGTGGGGTCACCAGATAAAAGAAAGAGAAAAGGTAAATAAAATAATATCTCATGGAAAAATATGAATAAGTTGAGGGATACATTTATTCCTATGAATTATGCATAAACCTTATATAGAAGATTCCAAAATTTGAGGCAAAAGGATCACAATATAAAAGAATATATAGATGAGTTTTACAGCCTTTTCATATGAGTAGATCATGATGAAAAAAAATAAAAAATAGACATAAGGTATGTAAATGGTTTGAAGTTTTCTATTCAAAATGAATTAATCATTCATAGAATACTTTACATAGAAGAAGGTTTTTAATTAGTTTTGAAGGCAGAAGAAGAAAAAAAAATATAATTTCAAAAGAACATATATTGGGCCAAGAAGAGGACAATACCCTCCAATAAAGGGATGAGGTGGATTTAATATAAATAGAGGTGGTTTTAATACCACTAGAGGAGATTCATCACATGTTGCACAAAGATAAAAAGATAATAGATAAGGGTTTCAATACTATCAAAGAAGAGGATTTTAGAGAGGATGAAGCTATGGTGGTGGTAGAGGATGGTTTTCACATCAATTCAGGTCTTATGTTTATTATAGATGTGGAGAAAAAATCCATAGAGATTTTGTGTCCACACTACTAAGATCAAGAAATGAGGAAAGAGGATTACCCAAGAGTGAATTTAGTTGAAGTTAAAATAGAAGAGAAAAATATTGAAGTTGTAACATTAGATATTGGAGAAAATCTCATGATGAGAAGAATAATGATTGCTCTAAGGAAAGAACATGTGTAGAATAAATAAGGTGGTTATGCATGGATATGAATAAATATATTTCAAACAAGATGTACTTAAAGAGGTAAGATATGAAAAGTAATTATAGATGGTGGTATTTTGAAAATATGGTTTCTAAGGACATGATTGAGAAACTAAGTTTACAGTGTGAAAAGCATCCTAATCCTTATCAGATTTCATGGTTTAAGAAAGGGAATGAAGTTATAGTAGATAAAAGGTTCTTAGTCAAGTTTTATATAGGTAAAAATTACAAGAATGAAATATGGTGTGATTTTATACTGATGGATACATGACATGTGCTATTGGGAAGGCCATGGAAATTTGATAAAAAAAAATTCGTGATGGGTGGAAGAACATGTGTAGTTTCTAGAAAGGTGGTATGAAGGTAGTTTTGTTACCTATTAAATAATAAGGGTAGAATGAAAGCACGATGACTATAAAAGAATATATCAAAGACATGAAGATGATATGTTATTGTTATTCATTAATAGTGAAGAAAAAAGACATAAAAGTGGTACAAGTACCAGTAGAAGCAATGGTAGTGTTAAAAGAATATGTAGATATTATATCTAATGAGTTACCATATGATTTACCAATAAAGAGAGATATTCAACATCGTATTGATTTGATTCTAAGATCATCTCTACTTAATCAAGAAGCTTATAGGATGAGTCTAACAAAACATGCAAAATTAAATAAGCAAGTTATTGAATTAGTGAGGAAGGGTATAGTAAGGGAGAGCATGAGTCCATGTGCAACACTAGTGTTACTCAATCCAAAGAAAGATAGATGGTGGAGGATGTGTGTGGATGGTAGAAAAATTAATAAAATTATAATTAAATATAGATTTACTATACCTCTTTTAGATGATAAGTGTTGAGGTCAACATACCCCACTTTTTGAAAATGAGGACCCTTGTTCAAATTCTGCAAATTTGTGATATAGATTAAACATTCAACTTGATTAGAGTCCATTATTAAACATCATTTTTTTATCTAGCTTACATTTGACATGATGGTATAATATTTATTTAACTTTAACTAATGTTGATAAAATTTGATTCTTGTATTTCCATGTTTCAGGTTTAATGGAGTTTCATTTGAATGAACAATGTTTAGGGTTTTATGATTTAATGCTAATTTGACCCCTTTTGTTAACCTTTGGTCCTTAGACGATTGATTAAATCCATGTTTAAATGGTGTTAAAAACTTTAGTCTGAGTTTTATTTTGAAAGGGATTTAAATTTATGCAAGAAAATTTTATTATAGCTTAGACTTAGTTTAAATTTTATCCTAAATTTTAATTGTGTTTATTAACATGTCTAGAACCTTAGTTTGAAATTTACCCTAAGTATGTATATATTTGAATCCTTAATTCATTTATTTCATTGCTTATAGATCTAAAAGCATGTAACATCACCAAATGGTAAAATCTTGAGAGCCTAGATAGAAGATCAATGATCCACATCGAAGCTCGAGGTCAACAGGTCAAGATCAAGATCAATAGATCACATTTAATCAAGCAAAGTAGATCTAATGGTGAGCATCAAGTCAACAAGTCAAGGATCTAAAGATGGAACACTAAGATGACAAGTGTTACAATCACAAATAATGATCAAGAAAATCAATGGCTCATGTATAACCTTATGTATAAAGATGAAGATTAATGGTCCATGTTTGATTATGTAGCTAGCAGATCAATGGTACAAGTTTAATCCCATGGATAAAGATCAACAACTCACATCCAATCTTGCTGATCAAGATCAATGGTGCAAAGTGAGTCAAAGAGTCAAAGGGCCTTGATTTCAAAAAAAGTTGACATGTGGCATGAAAGTGTTAAGGTGATGGAGATTATTTGTAAGGTACACAAAGAGCCCACATAGCTACCAAGTGGCACACTCTTGTAAGCCCAAATTAAATATCAATGGTTGTGGTGAAATTCAAGGTTACATGACTTCTTAATAGATCAATGGTGAAAATTTGATTGAGCTTCAAAATTTCATGAGGTAATGATACATGTCCAAGAATGATAATGGTCACATTTTAAAATAAATGATCATCATGACATGGAGATGCCAATGGGCATACACATCATATTCAAAGATATTATGGACACGTGCATATGAAAGGTATAAATACATGATATAAATGTGATCTAAGTGACCAAAGCATGTATTTCAAACTTGCTTGATGTTATTAGAGCTCTGTGTAAACCTCCAAAAATCCCTAAGAGTGTATGGATAACCTTAATTTTCCCTAGATTCACTAGTTTGAGATTTAAGAGTTGATTATTGTCTGTAAAAGGATAATTCTATTAGAATTATAGAAATGGTAGCCCATAAACATGTTTCAAATTAAGAGGTTGAAATATATTTGTCCTCATAGGTAAAAGGTCAAGTGTTTAAGGACACTGAGTTTGTAGCTGCATCTTTGAATATAGGGGATAATAATTGATCAAATTGTTCTAAATAATTGGAAACTAGCCAGTTATCACCAAGGAAGAAAAAAATATCCTCCCAATAAAGAGACTTTATGACAACATTGCGGTCATCTACATGACTGGACTTCACTATGCAACTTTTAAACTAGAGGTACTTCAGTGTATTGATGTTCTTGGTCCCATTTTTAAAGTATCTAACAAAGACAAGGACATGTTAGTTAATGAACATAATCTACAGAAAATTGCTTACATATCCCTAATTACATTTAAGTCTTACTATAAATTTTCTAAACCTCAGATTGACATAACCTTCATTAATTCATGGGCTAAGAAGCATAATATGATGGATACCCTAGTTATATGGTTCAAATTTGGTAACCAGGTTATAGTGGAACCTGATAAGAATATTCCTGTGAGTCAGTTTAGACCTAGATTTAGGATGGTGATGACCATTCTAAACAAGTTGTATGTATTTGAAACTACAACATATGTAGAACCAATGTGGGTCCCCATGGTGTATTTCATTATTAAAAAGGTAATGGTTCTTCCATTAGGTGAGACAATCAGTAACTTCCTAAGCAAACATATAAATGCAATCAAGAATAAGAAGAGGACTGAGTTTTACATGATGTTTTATGTACTAGATGCCCTGTGTGAAACCACAAATATTCCCAATCAAAGAGAATGGTCTCTAAATGGTACCTAGACCATTTCTTAGTACTACTCCAAATTTCACATCTATAAGTATAGAAACCACATCCAGTTCATTTGAGATTGTGTCTACCCAACATTGAGTGAGGCCATAGATGGTATTCCTATGATTAGAGTGAACCCTTTAATCAAAAAGTCTATTAAATAGTAGGGGACATATGGTTGTATCCAGATTGCACTGTCATAAGGATTGAGGGAACCCAAAGAGCTCCTCTCAAATTACCAATTCATATACCTGATAAATTAGTAGAACAATAAATAGCCTATTAGTTTTTTAATTAGATTTATGGAATTTTTAAGACCAAAAATAAGGGTCTCTTACACAATTTCCCCATGATAATTGGTAAGACTATCTTCAAGCAATGGGACCATATTAAGGTTGCATGAAACTGTAGGTTATATTTCAACCTACAAATGGATGATCTTAAATAATAAGACCCTTAAAAAAGGGTAAAATAAAATTTAAGAGTCAAAGGTATCTTGAATGTGCCATATGAGCATGATCTTGGTGTATTTGATCTTATATACACCAAGATATCCTCATATTTTAAAGTGACTAGAAGATTGAATGAGCACAACATAGGACCTAAGTCCTAATTGAATAGGGACCATTAAATGGAAGATATGTGGCAACTAGGCCCTAGGTAATATCATTTGATTCATGTTGGTTCTTATAATTTTCCCATAATAGAGACACTAACATAACATAGGTATGATGAGAGAAGGCCAAAGGAAATTGGTTCTAGTTCATCAGTTCTTGAATCTTCAAAAGCATTAGAGTAAGATCTACCTTAATAGGAGATACATATGATAGCATTGGACCCCAATTAATCCATTGAAGATGCATTTAGGATGCTATCTATGACTTATGAGATAGATTTAGATGAAGAGGCAAAGGTTGAAGAAGTCAAATAGGATAAGGTAAAGTCTTTAGACTTGATGGTTATTGATGCCCCTAAAAAGAAAGCTGAGATGGCCATTGTTTTGAAGGCAAAAAAACCAAAGGTAACTATTACAACACCATTAAGTGAAGTCAACTTGTTTAGTGAAGAAAACATATTATATGGTCCACCTATTCTTGAGTGGTTCATTTATGAATAAAGGTTAGAAAAGATTCCCACTATACATCATCCATGGGCTATGGTGAAGGTTACTAACATCCCAATACAACAAGAATTGAAGCCATGGATCATTGCTCTGCAAGAAGAAGTAAAGATATTGGGTACTCCAAGTCAATCAGTTGAATCAAAAATAGAGGTCCTAGTTCCACATGTGACCTAATATTCAGTTGGGGTCAAGTGTGATCCAAATATTATTTTTTGCAAAGAGTGACCAAAAACATAGTCATGGCAGGTGGTGAAGATATTTTCTATCAAAAGGTGGAGCCTTTAACTCATTTGACTCAAAATGAAAGACAAAGACCTGATGAAGATCCTATGTTTTAAGAGGATGTCTTATAATTGGATAAATAAAATTTATAAATGTTGTAAGCTAATATCAAAGGGATAAAGTATAATAATAAGAACCTAGAGGAACAATCTATTTTACTTGTTCTTGGGGACATTGCCAACACATTTGAAGCAACCATTTATGACACATTCAACTTTCTAAAGGATATAAGGTCTAAGTTAGACATGGTGAGTGTTGTAAATTGGATTTTAACCATTTTAGGAGATGTCAAAGCTTTACTCATCCAAGTGGCACAATGGAAATAGCTCTAAGATTGTGGGTAGCCTAAGGAATGAGGTGAATCTCTCGATAGGGATAGCTCCCTTGATGTACCACTTTGGATCACAACTATAACCAAACTTGGGGGGTGAAAAGGGAGATAGATAAATAAAAAAATTATCCTAATAGAGGCGATACATCAAATATATCTATGAATTAAAACCATATGCATGTTACACTTGAAATCAAGGGACAAACTGAACATACACTTCTCCAATCTTCATCTTCTCACATCAATGTTACATTGTAAGGTTATAAATGAATGTGCAAAGATAGGATGATTAGAAAAGAGGACTATGAAGGCAATAATTAATATATTAACTCACTCAATACTTGTCATTCCATAGAATACTTCACATGCCTTGCAAGAAGAAGCTTTCCAACTACAAATAGATGATAAAATGAAACAATCATGCCAAGGAAACAAGAGTTATCACTTATGAAAAATTATAGATTCCAAATGAACACCATAAGAATAGTCATGAAAGAGGTAAAAATTAGTATTATTATTTATAAAAATATATACTAATTAGTATGGATTCACCATACTCAGGTGGAGTATGAGTTACAATGGCCAAAATGGCTAGTTCTTATAGAACTTGAGAGAGAAAGGAGAAGAGAAAAGTCCATGGGTCACAAGGAATATTATCAAGATAAGAGAATCATTTAATTTTACATGAGAAGAGTATATGGGATGGACCATGCAATTTTAGGAAGTCCAAGTGTCCATCCAAGTCATCAAACTCTTACAAAGTGGCATGAAACTCCTCATTCTAGATCAAAAAACTACCTTCATGATTTGGACCTATTTTAATGTCCTAAAACTAATTAGGGATAGGTATGATTATTGTAATTAGAGTTAATTATTTCATACATTCATATAAATTAATTTGTTTTAGTCTTGATCATCTAGAATCACCTAAAAGTGAGCCATCATCATCTACAATCCAAAAAACTCCTTTTTCATGCACCCTTCCCACTTGTCCTCAAATATGGATTCATTTTCTGATGAAAATATATGTGAGGGATTGGATGACAATTTTAAATACCCATAATGGCATTATAATCATTATTCACACCTTAAAATCACCTCACTTGAAGTTTATCACCCTCTTCACTAGCTTGCCCAATATGCTAGTTTTGACTAGTTAAGATGAGAGCTATTGAACACTTAGAAGATTTTATAAGGAATTAAATGAACATGGGGAGTTATAAAAAGTTTAAATATTCCTCCAAAATTTAGTTTCATCCTCAAACTCATTCTATAACCTAAAAAATATTCAAAAATACCTAGTTTTGTACCCTATCCATACAAGGCCATACAAAAAAAATTATAGGAGGGAGCCTGAGAGAGTCTTATAAAAATTATAATAGTTTTCATGGTAAAAATATGACATTATATTAGATATCCAACTCTATTTCTCCAAATTAGTCCTTGCAAGGGTTTCTGACAATTTTGACTCTTAAGGTTGTTTCATAAAGGTCTGACATCCAATTCTCAAAATAATTCAAAAAATTCATATTTAAATACCTATACTAACATCCCTAAACTTATTTTGTTCCCAGGCAAATCATCAAGAAATATGTGAGTATTCAAACTTCTCCTATCGAGCTCCTTCCTCCATTCCAACAAGCCTAAATGACCTAAAAGCCTAAAATTGACCTTTTCATGACTTCATATATATAAAAATATCTAAAACACAACTAATATTCTCCCATAAAAATTCTAAAATTTATTTTAAATCATATCTTAAGTTATAAATGTGAATGATCACCCCCATTTGACCTTGGCCTAAACCTTGTTCCATAGGCCTGCCTGTAACTTAAGGCTCAAAATGATTTTCCTAAAATTTTACTTGAATCCTAAGAGATTTAAATTGTATATTGTGTCATCATAAAAATTTATAAACAAGGTAGAAATAATATTTAGGGCTATAAGTGAAAATGATCTCACACTTGGTCTTTATACCCAAAGTTGCCATATAGGCCTGACTGCAACTTTGAAGGTTTTTAGCATTATATTTGGTTTCTCCCATCCATGAAAGGATTTTAATGTTGGTATGTATTATTTAAAACCTCTCATACATTCTTTAAGGTTTATTTTTCTTCTGATCCACCATCTTACGCCTTATCTTCTAAAAACTGGCACTTTTGTCCTCAAGGGAGTGCCCTCTATTTGAGATAAAATAGAGGGCATTACCCTGCATTCCCAGACAAAATTGAATATTTTATGATCCTCATAAAATAATGGAGGTGATATAAAAAAATATGTGGATTTTTGTTAGGTCATTTTCCCTTTCAAAACATCAAATACTCAAGATAGACATTTTATATACAGACTGTGCAGGTTCTTTATGAGAACTATGTTTTGCACTTAGAAGTGCCTTCCCCTTACTTGATTTGTACTTCCAAGAGACTATAGAGATTTTCATGAGGTTATTTTGGATATTATAAATGTATTATAATCTCCATTTCTGACTACAACCATGAACATATTCCTTATACCCCTTACTCAGTCAAAATTGAGTTTCAACTATGATTGTGTTTTCTTTGGAATAGAACTCACTTGTAGGTCATCATGCATAGTTTTATCTTAAACTCAATGCTTAGAGGCATATTTGGATATATTTATATAATTATACATTAGATTATATATTTTATGTCATCCTTATGCACTTTCACATCAAGCAACTTGCTCACTGTCTATCCCAGTCACGTTTAACTGACTATGTGATAGCTTTTTTTAGGGTAATGTAGGTTTGTATGTATGATTTAGGATTAAAATAATGTTTGAAACCATTATTTAAGATTTAATAATCATAAAAAAATCATGTTACCCATTTTTAAATCTTATCTTAGCCTAAAACATCTTTCTAACCCACTGTCTCAACTAACTATCTACCTATAGTCACCTACAGGTGACTATAGGTAGATAGTTGATATAGTGGGTTAGAAAGATGTTTTAGGCTATAGGTGACTGTAGGAGACCCTATAGTAGATTTTTTCTCCAAAACCTGTGCTATACATTCTTTGAAAACTCTCTTATAAATTTGAAATAATTTACATTTCTCCTTAAACTACCAATATTTTATTTCTATGCTTTGAATTTCACTTCATGAATGGGTTATAAATAGGGTCTATTGTAGGTGAACATTCTGGGAAAGAGGAAACCTATAAGTAGGCATAAAACCCAAGCACAGTATTCCATCCTCCCTAGATTATAATTATAAAATGAATGTTTTATTTAATCCTTTGGAATAATATTCATGTGTTTTCATGGTCTAATTTTGTAACTCTTGGATGGAGAAAGTCCCTTTTATACTCAGACTTGTAGATGATAATGCCTGAGTTCAGTGTCTTTCTAGGCAAATTTAAGCTTCCTTAAAACCACTCTCCATTGGTATTCTACCATTTAAACTCTATACTAATCTTGTATATGTTATATTATACTAGTAAATATCATTAAAATTCATCAAAATATCATATGTCCATGTCATATGCCATTCAAAAAATGTTCATGGGCCTCTATTTTGCTCTTTTTGGGAAAAGGGGCTTGAAAACACAACCACCTTATAATCATGATTCCTCACTCAAATTTTTCAATAAATCCTATAAAAATGGGATGTAATTCTCTTTAAATAATATTAATAATTAAATTATGGCTTAAAATCTTGTACAACCTCTCTTAAATGGCTCTTTAGATTCTCTGACCAAGCCCCCTTTAAGTAGGCATTTTCCACACAGGCAGTAAGTTTGAGTTTAGGTAATGATCATGTTTTGAGACCTCTTATAAGTCTTAAAATATTATAAAAACTTGAAAATAGAATCATTTAATTTTCAATTACCTTGTATATCTTCTTTCCAACATGAAATTCCTCATGACGATACTTGTAGATGCACATTAATGGCTGATTGTGTACATATGAGGATGTGATGGACAATAGGCATTGTATTAACCTCATGACCCACATAAATGATATATCAAAGGAAAAAACAATAAATCATGGTCTAAATAACTTTAATAAATCTTATATATCACATTCAATTCTTGAAAATTTTTGTAGGCACCTTGAAAGGTATGCATGTAGACTATGTGCAAGTGTGTACAATAAGTGCAATTCATGGAATGTTGATTTTTAGGATAAGAGTGAAAGGTGAGGGGATTTATATGAATTTAAAAACATTATATTGAACTTATCCCCACCTTATTAAACTATTATCGAAGCATGAATATACTTCAAATAATAGAAACTTTCCCACCACATAAAATGATGTTTATCTTGCAACCTTGATGCACTTGACCTATCAAAACACCATGAAAAATGAAAATAAGTATTGATACCATATGATAAGGTATAAAAAATTATATGGAGTCAACATAAATAATTGGTTCATATGGATTTTACCAAAATAGAGAAAAACTTATAGGGTGCATAAAACAACTAATAGTAAAGTACAATAAAATTCATGAGGATGGTTCATGAAGCACAAGACACCATTATTAAAAATAATTATATGGAAATTAAGGTATCTAAGTTTAATACAACCTATAAAGAGTAATTGATATAAAACCTCTTGAGCTATCTATACTAATCACAAACCTGAAGGTCACTTCTGCTTGCCAAGAGGACTAAAAAAGGAGTAGAATAGTTTTGGGATAAAAATGGAACTTATAGATATAAAAACATGTAATTGAGATTAGGGAAGCTGAGGAGACATTCCATGATCTTTCCCATTTGCTACACTTCCCAATGAGCTATACAAGTGCCAACCTCACCTTTTCTCTGAAGAAAACTACCTTTTTCTGAGGAACCTACCACTTTTAAGTTGGTTTAAATTAATTAAGACCTCTTAGGACACATGGGGCATGAAATCACTTTTTTTAACCTTCAAAATTCCTAATAAATATGTATAACTCATTAGTTTCCCTCTTTTTAACCTCCACATGCCCAAAATGACTAAAGGGACTAAAATGACTAAGGACCAAGGATAGTACAACATTAAATGACATTAATTAACCTATAAGACACCTTTTGACATATGTATTAGACCCCTAAAACACATAAAAATCAATTTTTTACCTAGGGGTTCCCCAATTTGACCTAATGGTCAATAGTGAGCAAATAGAGTACTTTGACCATGAATCAAGTGAATAAATGGTGGGTTTCAAGCAATAAGGTAAAATAATTGATCAAGATATTTATCGAGGACCAGATTCATGAGTTTAAAATAGTTAACTTATCCCATTCAAATATGGCTATGATAATCTTGATTAAGAAGATCAAGGATTTGAACAAATGGTTTAAGAGCATGGAAGATATCTCTAATGACTTCAAGTAGTTAGATAATCAGATGGTACATATATTGGGGATCTTGATCAAGGACCCAACTACCCTCAATCCCATTACCTTAATAACTAATGAGTATTTCAAATAAAGGGATAATCAATTCATGTAATAAGTGAAGAGTAAAAGCAAAGGCACAACAGGGGTAGACAATAAAAGAATCTTAGACATAATCCTATCTACAGAGGAGAAGATTGGTGATGATAGAAGAATCAAGAAAGTAATGGGAAGAGCTAACAAAGACTTAAAAGACTTGGTAGACCAAGAAGAGGAACAAAATAGCAAAAATAAAGTAGCAAAAATAGAAGAATATAATTGGAGGAGGTTATCAAAGTCAAATTTGTTGACTTAACATATTTTTTGTATAAAAAAATGTATATATTTTGAAAATAAAATATTATATTTTGTAAAATCATGTGCATCTTGTAAATCTCATTGCTTGTAGGTCAGTCCATTTGTAAAGTGTTTGATTCTAGAATGTTGTAGGACAACTATCCTTGACACTTATTCAATTATCATTTGATACTACTGACTGACTTACCTCAAGGTATTCTATAAAAGGGTTATTATCATTTGTAAAAGAGGAGAAAGTTTTTGAGCAAAAAATATTTTTTAAATCTAGAGCAAGTAATGCAAGCAAGGTAATTCTACAAAGATTGTCTCAAATTAATTTGTGTGATTTTTATCATGGTTGATTCCCCAAATATCTAGTCTAATGTTCATATTTGAATTATTTTTATGGATTCTAGATGTGCACATGTGTGAATTCAAATTTGTCAATTTGTGTTTATTCTAGGTTTATTGAAAGACTTTAGATTCATTTCATTTCCATGGATTTTCCTACAAATGTGCTAATGCAATTTTCTTGTTGAAGCAAATCCTTAAAGTGAATTTGAATTCTTATTTGCATTGTTTCAAAATCTTTAGACATTTTCTTGGTATATGATAGGATATGTACCTTTGGATATACAATGTCATATATTAGTTTGAGTATATGTCTTTGATGAAATTTAAGTTTTGCCCTAATGTCTAGACCAAAGATCATAGATACCTTTCTTCTCTACCCTACCCTTCATTTTGCTCATTTTTTAATCAAATCACTTTAGTTTTGCTTTCATTGTAAATATACATGCAAGATTAGACTTTAGACTTTAGGTTTTGATCATAATTCACTATAATTAGTTCAAATTACTATCATATTTCACAAGAAAGCTTTAAGACCATGGTTTTTCCCAACAACCAATTATATTATCATTTTGTGAAATAGTTAATTGATTTGCCGCTATTCCACCAAAGATCTTAGGGAGATCACAACTAGTTACTCATACAATATATTCTTTGAATCTAGAAATGAGATGTGTTTTAAACACTTTGTAAACCTTGTGATACATTTTTAGGCATCAATAGGTGGGTTTTCACTGGTGCTAGAAGGAGGGCCTTAAGCTAAAGCTTTATGAATTTGAAGTATCTTTGCTAATTTTAGTGAGTTTTGTTTAAAGATCAATTGATCCTTTGTAGAATTGTGTTTTTCTTAGCTTAACTATGTAAAGATCACTAACATTCATGGTATTAGACTAGTCTTTAGGCTTATTTAGCTAAAGATATCTATTCTTTGAATATTTATGATAAATTATTGCAAAGGTAGATTAAGCTTTGTGAATATGACATGTTTGAGGTTAGTGATAGCAGTTTTGTTCAAAGATTAGCTGATTCTTTAAAAATTTGGGTTTATTTGGACTTAGAAGTGTAAAGATCACCCATACTCACAAGTTTGGAGGTATATTTTAGCTAATTCAATTAAAGATAATTTTTATTTGAAAGAATTGTATGAATTTATCCAAAATTTGCTTAACATACAAATTTAATCATTGTTCTTTACAAAGGTAAGGTTTATATGTCATATTTTGAATAGGATCTAGATTTTATAAGTTGAAATTGCCAATAATAAGAATTAGGTTGATGTCTAAGACAAGATTACCTCTTCTTTGTTTGGAGATTCATAAGAAATCAAAATAAGATATAGGTAAGCACATGGTTTCTAAATCTCAACCTACTTCACCTATTCGTGGTGCTCCTATGTTCAACCCTTATCAAGGTATGGCATGGTTAGGTGGATCTTACATCAATGTGCCTAGTCAGGTACATGATTTACATAGAAATCTTGAGAAGTATTTACCTTCTTTTAATCCTATAGGTGTGGTTACTATTGAAGAACATATCAAAACTTTTAAGGTTATTTTAAGATTTTTGAATATCATTCATGAAGATGTTGATTTTAGTTTGTTTCCTTTCACTTTCAAAGATGCATCACGTGATTAGTTTCTTAACCTTTTTGATAATTACATTGTAGTTAGAATTATTTTAACAGGCTTTTCATTGGTCAATTTGGAAAGGTCATCATTACTTGTGTCCTTTATCAATAATTCAATATTGTGAAGAGAGCTTCATGTGAAACCATTAGAGATTTTATTGCTATATTCCAGAAGATGGTTAGCATAACTATAGCTCACTATATATCTGATGAAGATATAGCTTTAGATATTTATAAGGATGCTTTATATCCCATAACTTATGTATTCCTAAAAATATCTATGGGAGTTATAAATACATTAGCCTTGGCCTATACTGAAGATGTGAAAATTAGAGATCAAATGCAACCCAAGGCCAATTAGCATATGCTATTCCTAACATCAATCATAATTTTCCTATGTTGAATGTTATTCCAAATGCTAATCAAAATATGCCTTCTTTGAATCAAACCTTAGTTTTAAATCAATTACCTTTGAGTCATGCTCATCTTGGTCAAAACCTAGGATTCTTAAATAACACTTCAAGTGGATTTCATCCACAATATCAAAGAGCTATGGTGAAAATAGGTAATATTAGTTCTCAAGTTCACAATTTTTAGGCACTAAGAATTAGAATGACTCCATATTAAAAATGGTTCAAAAATTGAGCACTAATTTCCTTCAGTTGAAAAAATAAGTAGGTAATACTGGGGAAAATTCTAACAAAAATAATTCTTATCAGAGGCTCAATAAACCTAAAAATATATTTAATAATATAACAACAAAAATAATAATGAGTCATTTTCAAATAAAAATGTTCATGAAATGAGTATTTGTGATGTAGCTTTAGTTGATTATTATAGAGTTCATAATACTTCAAAGCATGCTAAACTAGATTGTATTGAATTTTTTAATTTTTTTGAATTATTTAAAGATGAATTAGATACATTTTAAGGTGTAACTAACAAACATAATGTTATATGTACATCTAGTTCTTCAAAGGCATCTAAATCTACTGACACAACTCTAAAGGTGGAGCTTTTGATTTCCCATTCCAAGATGAGAATGAACCCGAGGATACTCTAGAGGAGATTCATGCTTTTCAATAGTATCTAAATAAGACTTATCCATTGAGGAATATGGAACAAAATTAACCATTTAAAATTTCTAATCCACCAAACAACTTTGATACTCCTCTTGATCCCATAGTAGACAATAATCCAGAACCTCCAAAGGGAAGTAACACTAGAAACAATGCTGATGCATCTAGTTATTTTACTAGGAGTGGATATAATATAGTGGAGGAAATGAAAAAGATTAAATATAATATCAATTTACATGAGTTGACTCAAATTACTAAATAAAAAGACTTGTTGCTTGAATCTTTATCTAAAAATCTAGTAAATCACATAAGGCTATAAATGCAAATGTAGTGATGTATAAGAACAAAGTAGAGGTTCTACCTTTGTTTCTAACAATTAGAGTTTTTGGTAAAATTTTGCATAATTATTTTTTAGATTTAGGTGCCTCTGCAAATATCATGCCAAAAGGTATTTGTGAAAAACTTGGTTTAACTTCTATTAAGTTTGATAGAGTAGTTACTCAATTATACAAATCAAGAGTTAAAGTAATTGGTGAATTGTTGAATGTGTATATGTAGCTTACCTCGGATCCAAGGGTGAAAAAATTCATAGATATTCAAGTTGTGGACATTTCATATGCTTATGGGATGTTACTTATTAGGGATTGGACCAAATATTTAAATAGATACATGTCAACTGATTGTTCTCACATGTGGATGCCATGGAGGGGAGTTCCCTATCAAATTCAAATTGAGAGGGAGACAAAGATGAAAAACATCATCACTAAGTAAAATGCAGTAAATGAAAAGGTCAACATGGTTAATTCTAATTTAGGGGTTTACACTCTCGACACTCCTCATATATGTAACTCTAAAGGCTCTCATGCTATGCCTAAAATATGGAAGTTATATTTTGATGGTGCTAAATGTAAATTTGATTCATGAGTAGGAATTATTCTAATCAATCATATTGGGAAAGAGTATAATGCTTCTTACAAAATTTATTTTCTATGCACCAATAATTTGGTATAATATGAAGCATTAATATTAGGATTACAATTTTCTATTAAACACAAGATCAAATAACTACTAGTGTATGGTGATTCTGAACTAGTAGTTAATCAGGTTCAGAGTAGTACCAATGCAAATTTTCTTATCTTAAGAAACATAAGTTCAAAGTATGGGACTTGATTGAGTACTTTTATGCCTTTAACATTATTCCAATTCCTAGAGAAGAGAACAAGCCTACTGATGAACTCACTTCAGCTGCAACCAACCTCATGCCAAATCAAGACTCCAAGCTAGGAAACCTTAGCATTGAATTGGTTCCATGTCCCTCAGTTTCTAATAATGTAAATCATTTACAAGTATTTAGTAATGATCAATAGTTTCTTTATTTCATGAAAAACTCAAGAGTATTTGAGTCTCATATTATTGATGAGGTCAATGAAAATTCTCTTGATGAAGACAAAGTTGATGACAAGATTATTAAATTGAATGAAAACAAAATTCCTAAAGGAATGATTTCCTTAGAAAGACTACTTGACATAGACAATCTAGTTGAAATTGTTAAAGTTCCCAAGGTGAATGGGAAAGATTATAATGTAGTTGACCTAGGAACTCAAGGTTAACCCCAACTAGTAAATATTGGTACAACTTGTACAAACCTAGAATATAGAAAGGATAAAGAGTTATTGACCAAGTATAAAGATGTTATAGCATGGTCCTATGAAGACTTAAAGATATTTGATCCTAAAGTCATTACCCATATCATTCCATTAAAAGAAGCTTGTAAACCTTTTAAATAGAAGAAAAGACCAATCAATCTTATTTTAGAACCATTAATCTATAAATAGGTCAAGAAGCTATTAGATGTAAAAATAGTTTTTAAATTAGACATTTTACCTGGGTAGCTAACTTAGTACCTGTTATAAATAAGAATGGAGAAATTAGATTATGCATAGACTTTAGAAATTTGAATAAATCTTCAGAAAAAGATAATTGTCCTTTACCTTCCCCTGACTAGGTCATTAAAATTGTTAGTGGTTCTGCTATGATGTCTTTTTTAGATGGGTTTTTAGGTTATAATCAAGTACTTTTAAATAAGGATACAACAATGAAAACTGCATTCACAATAAAGTGGGGAACTTTTGCTTACAAACGTATGCCTTTTAGACAAATAAATGTAGGAATAAATTTTCAAAGAGCTATGGACCATGCCTTTCAAGGTATCATAGGTAAGTGCATCATCATATATATGGATTATCTAATTGTATTTTCTAAAAATAGGGAAGACCATATTATGCATTTATAACAGGTATTTTAACATTGTAAAAGGTATAGAATTTCCCTTAATCTTAAGAAAAGCATTTTTTGTGTTACAGAAGGGAAGTTACTAGGACATGTTATAACCAAATATGGTATTTATATAGATCCTAATAGATTCAATTCCATATCCAAAATAGAACCCCCTAACAGTAGAAAATAATCAAAATCTTTCTTTGGAAAAATCAATTTTGTGAGAAAGTTTATTTCTGGGTTTGTAGAAATTGTGAAGCCCCTTAACAAAATGTTGAATAAGGATGCCAATGTCATATGGAATGAAGAATAAAGAAAATCATTCAAGGAATTTAAATAATAAATAGGATAGGCACCGGTGTTGATAAATCTTGATTTCACAAAAGATTTTTATCTTTATTCTTTTGGTTTTGAGCATGATATAACAGCTATTTTAACTCAAAAAATAGATAATTGTCATCATCCAATTGCATTTATGAGTAAAAAACTTTAAAATTGTTGAGTTAAATTATTCTCTAATTGAAAAACAAGAATTTTATTTAGTGAATGTAGTTAAAAATTTTAGACACTATATTTTAAAGAATAAAGTGCATGCAATATTACCAGATCTTGCTACTAAACTTATGATTAGTCAATGTGAACTTGGAGAGAGAAGAGGTAAATGGACATCTATAATCCAAGAGTATAATATTTAGATGAAAAATACCAAGTTGGTAAGGTGTCAAGGATTAATTAAATTAATTACTAACATCAATCCTAAATTAAGTGTCATGCAGGCTGATCAACAACAATTTCAACCAAATGATTGGTATGATGGAATTATTCATCTTCTAATAAATGGTTCTTGTCCTATAGGATTGATTAGAGAAAAAAGAAGAGATTTGAGGCTCAGTGTAGCAAATTTTTTGATCAAGGATGGGGTACTCTTCAGAAAAAATTATGAAGGAATATACTTAAGATGTGTTTCAAAGGAAGAAGCAACTATGATCTTGAGTACTTTTCATGAGAAACTTGGGAGTGGACACCCCTTTGGAAAAAAATAGCTCAAAATGTTAAGGATATGATATTATTGGCCCACAATATTTAAGGATGCCCATAACCATGTTATAGAGTGTCATTAATGTTAGATTTTCAAAATGAAGGAACTAAAAGCAGCTCTGCCATTGAAGCCAATTTTAATTGACAAACCTTTTTCTCAATGGGGTTTAGACTTTGTGGGGGTAATTAACCCTAATTATTCATATGGGCAAAAATATGTTATTACTACTACTAATTATTATACCAAGTGGATAGAGCTAGTATAAACTAAACAATGTAAAACTGAAGATGTAATCAAGTTCTTAAAAGAGAACATTTGCACAAGATTTAAGACACCAATATCATTAGTTTATGACAATGGATCAACTTTTATATCTATATAAAGGACTGAGGGCCTATGATAACAACATAATTCTTAATTTTTCATTGAATCATCACCCTCAAGGTAATGGAGTTTCAAAGCCAATTAATAAGAACTTGATGAAAACTATCAAAAAGTCTACAGCCCAACAACCGAGAACATGGCATAAATTGCATAAATGTGCTCTTTGGGTAGACAAAACTAGAGTGAAACAAGCTCTGAAAGTGTCATCACAATTTATATTGGTATATGATCAATAATTAATATTTCTAATTAATCTCAAGTTGCCAACATATAGGTTCATATAGGATTACATGGAAGAAGATCAAGAATATGCAAATTCAAGGTTGCTTGACATCATACAAATGGAAGATGCAAAGGAAGAAGCATTTGCCAACCTTAGCAAACATTAAACTAAAATCAAAATATGGTTTGAAAAGCATTCAAATATTAAGGTGTTTAGGTAGGGAGACCTAGTTCTCTTATGGGATAACACATCTGATCCAAAAGGAAAACATGGTAAATTCACTCCTTTGTGGATTGGTCCTTATCAAATTACTGAGACTTTGGAAGACAACACCTGAAAACTCAAAGACTTTTAGGGATTAGAGTTAACTTTGCCAACTAATAGGCAATACCTCAAGCAGTACTTCTCTATTTTACCACCTCAAGTCTTCATGGAGTAACTTGTCAATTTAGTTAGATTTAGTGTAGGTTAGGTTAGTTTCTTTCTTGTTCCTTATTTGTAAATGGTGTTTGTAAATATTTTTTTGCTTGTTGTATATTTTTATTATCATGTGTTGGTTTTATTTTGTTTTGTTCCCTAATTTTAATATGTCTTTTTAAAGACATTTTCTAGCTCCAACAAATGTAGTTGCTCAAAGAAAATTCTCAAATCAAGAATGCAGGTATGACTCTCAAATATTGGTTGATCATGGATTTTAGAAATTTGAGCTTGATTTTATGATTTAGAGAAATTGGTGAAGATTGATATCTAGATTAATTTTTCCTTAAAATCTTAAACCTTATTTTGATCTAAGTTTGATTCTAATAAGGATTGCAAATGTTGAATGAATGATTGAATTATTAGAGCAAAGTCATGTAAGCATTTAAAGAACATTATTACCTGAGATGAAGTTTATGACCAAGGATTATTATATGAAGATCCAAAATTTGAAAAAAGTCTTAAATCATAGCTAATTCTAGTCCCCAACCTTTTTGGAAAGCTAAATATATTTGAAAAATAAAAAAAGAAGAGTTTTATTGAAAAATTAAGAGCTTTCTGAGCAAAGGTGATTCTCATAACCTCCATCGGGGCTATAAATGCCTGGCTAGAAGTGGATAAAGGCCTATAGTAGGACCAAATGTATCTTTTTAGGAATATGGATACTTAGCTAGTAGTAGAGCAATGCCCAAGTCTTCCTTTTTCATAAAGCATTATTCATAATGAATATCTAAATATGTTATAAGTCAATGTTAATGATTAGGGTCAAGAAATCTGGAAGTTGTTCTCTAAATTCCATGGCAATCAGTGAATGAATCAAAGAACATACATAACATGATTAAGTTTTGATGTTTTAGCCTAATTTTGTATTTTTAAGAATTATTTTAATCATGAATTGATCTTAATGATGGTACTTGATCATGTGGAATGAGTAGTCTAGTTATTAGTTTAAACCAATAGTATCTAAATTCTAACATTTTTCAATGTTACCCTAGAAGTTGCCTTTTGTTGAGGTCAACATACCCCCATTTCTAAAAATTAGGATCCTTGTTAAAATTCTAAAATTTTTTACTATATATCAATCACTCAACTTGATCATAGTGTATTATTGAACATCATGTTTTGATCTAGTTTACATTTGACATGCTAGTATAATGTTTCTTTAACTTTATCTAGTATTGCTAACATTTGATTCTTGTCTTTCCATGTTGCAGTTTTAATGGATTTTCATTTGAATGAATAATATCAAGGGTTTTATGATTTAATGCTAATTTGACCCCTTCTATTAACCTTTGGTACTTAGGTGATTGATTACATCCATGTTTAAATGGTGTTAAAAACTTTAGTCTAAGTTCTTTAGTCTAAGTTTTATTTTGAAATGGATTTAAATTTACACAGGAATATTTTATTATATCTTAGACTTTGTTTAAATTTTATCCTAAGTTTTAATCATGTTTATTAATGTCTAAAACCTTAGTCTAAAATTTACCCTAAGTCTCTATATATCTAGATCCTTCCTTTATTTCATTGATTGTAGATTTGAGAGCATGCAGTGTCACCAAATGGCAAAATCTTGGTAGATTGGATAGAAGATCAATGATCCACATCGAAGATCAAGGTTAAAAATTCAAGATCAAGATCAATGGAGTACATCTAATCAAGTAAAGTATATCCAAAGATGAGCATCAAGTCAACAAGTCAAGGATCCTAAGATGAAATGCTAAGATGATAAATGTTACAGTCATGGTGAATGATCAAACAAATCAATGGCCCATGTGAGAGATTGTGTATAAATAGGATATCAATGGTCCACACTTAATCATGCCATTATTAGATCAATAGTGTAAGTTTAATCCTATGGATGAAGATCAATGGCTCATGTTCGATCTTGCTGATCAAGATAAATGGTGTGAAGCGAGTCAAAGAGTCAAAGGTCCCCGATTGCATGAAAATCTACCACATGGCATGCAATCATTAAGGTAATGGAGATTATTTTTAAGGTACATAGAGATCCCATCGAGTTTCTAAGTGGAACACTCTCATAACCCCACATTAAATATCAATGGTTATGATAAAATTCAAGGCTAGAAGACTTCTTAATAGATCAATGGTGCAAATTTGATCAATCTTTAAGACTTCATGAGGTAATGACGTGTGTCCAAGAATGACAATGGTCACATTTTGAAATAAATGATCAGCATGACATGGAGATGCCACAGTGGAATACATGTTATATTCAAATATCTTATAGATCCATACATATGAAAGGTATAAATGTGTGATCCCAATGTGTTCTAAGTCATCAAAGCACATATTTCACACATTATTACCACCATTATAGCTCTGTGTAAACCTAAAAAAATCCCTAAGAGTGTATAGATAGACCTAATTTATCCTTGGATTCACTAGTTTGATCTTGAAGAGTTGGATTATTATTTGCAAATGGATAATTTGATTAGAATTATATAAATGGCAGCCCATAAACATGTTTCAAAGCAAGAGGTTGAACTATATTTGTCTTCATATGTAAAAGGTTGATTATTCAAAGACATCAAGTTTATATCTGCTTATTTGAATATAGGGGATAACAATTACTCTAAATTATTCTAGACAATTGGAAACCAACCAATTATCACCAAGGAAGAAAATATCCTCCCAACAAAGAGATTTATAATGACATTGTGGCCATCCAGATGACTGGACTTCATTATGTAGCTATTAATCCAGAGGTACTTCATTACATTGATGTTCTTATTCCCATTTTCAAAGTAGCTGAAATAGACAAGGGCATGTTGATGAATGAACATAATCTGAAGAAAATTGCTTACATATCCCTAATTGAATTTGAGTCTTAATACAAATTGCCCAAGCCTAAAATTGACTTAACCTCTATCAATTTTCTTAGCAATTTTCTTCAGATTATGTTCATTCATCAGATTTAAGACTATCTTTAGGCACAGGGACCATATTGAGACTGTGCCTAAAGATAGTCCAAATTTCTTCAGATTATGTCAATTGAGACTATCTTTAGGCACAGGGACCATATTGAGACTGCATCAAAGCATAGTTTGTCTTTTAACCTACAGATGGATGATCTTAGACAATAGGACCATTATGGAAGGGTAAAATATACATTTAAGACTAAAAGGTATCTTGAATATGCCATATGGCATGATCCTGGTGCATTTAATCTTATATACACCAATACATCCTCATATTTTGAAGTGACTATAAGATTGAAGGAACATAACATAAGACTTGATCCCAGACTGAATAAGACTAGAAAATGGAATATAGTGGCAATTAGGCCCTAGGAAATATCATTTGATTCATGTTGGTTCTTCTAATTTTCACACAATAAAGACACTAACAGAGTATAAGAATGAGGAAAGAAGGCTAGATGAAATTACTTCTAGTTCATCAGTTCCTAAATCTTTAAAAGCTTTAGAGCAAGATCAAACTCAATAGGAAGTACATATAATAGCATTGGACTTCAATGAATCTATTGAAGATGCACTTAAGATGATATCTATGACTTATGAGATAGATTCTAGATGAAGAGGCAAAGGTTGAAGAAGTTAAATAGGATAAGGGAAAATCCTTAGGCTTGATGGTTATTGACACCCTAAAAAGCAAGTTGAGATGACCATTATTCCAAAGGCAAAGAAACTAAAGGTAAATATTACACCACCTTTAAGTGAAGTCAACTTGTTTAGTGAAGAAAACATATTATATGGTCCACCTATTCCTATGTGGTTTATTTATGAACTAAGGTTAGACATGCTCCCACTATTCATCATCCATGGGCTATGGTGAAGGCTACTAACATCCAAATATAAAAATAATTGAAGCCATAGATCATTAGTCTATAAGAAGAAGATGCAAATATATTGGCTACTCCAAGTCAATCAATTGAATCACAAGTAGAGGTCCCAGTTCCACATGTGACCCAATCTTTAGTTGGGGTCAAGTATGATCTAGAGACTACTAGTTTACAGAGAGTGACCGAAAAATAGTCATGGTAGGTGGTGAAGAGATTGTATGTCAAAAGGTGAGCCTTTGACTCATTTGACTCAAAAGTAAGGATAAAGGCCTATTGAAGATCTTATGTTTGAAGAGGATGTCTTAGAGTTGGCTCAATCATAGTAAAAAATGTTTCAAGATGTTATCAAAGGGCTAAAATAAAAAAGATTAAGAATTAGGGAAATAATCTATTATATCTATTCCAAGGGACATTGTCAAAAAGTTTGAAGCAACCATTTATGACACATTCAACTTTCTAAAGGATATAAGGTCTAAGTTAGACATGGTGAGAAAAGAAAGTACATTGGGCCATGAACTAGGTGAATCAATGGTGAGATTTAAGGAATAAGGTAAAAGATTTGATCAAAATATTGATAAAAGACTAGATTCTTGGGTTTAAAATAGTTAGCTAAGCCCATTAAAATATGGTTATGGTAATCTTGATTGAAAATATCAAGGATTTGAACAAATGGTCTAGGAGCATGGAAGATATCTCTAATGACTTCAAGCAGTTAGAGAACCAGATGGTGCATATATTGAAGATATTGATCAAGGACCCAACTACCCTCAATCTCATTGGTTTATTAACTGATGAGGAGTTCAAACACAAGTCTAATAAATTTATGCAATACTTTAAGATTAAAATACAAGGCACAACAAGGGTAGATAATAAAAGAATCTTGGACATGATCCTATCTACAAAGGAGAAGATTGGTGATACTAGAAGCATCAAGGAAGTAATGGGCAGAGCTGACAAAGACTTGAAAGACCTCAAAGACCAAGAAGAGGAACTATTAATGAAGCCTATCATCAATTATAGATTTATTGATGAACAACATGATAAGGAAATGAAGATGACACAACAAAATTAAAAGACTACAATTGGAAGAACTTCTCAAAGTCAAATTTGTTGACTTGGCATATTCTTTTTGTAGTAAAACATGTATATCATTTGAAAAGAGAATATTATATTTTGTAAAAGCATGTACATCTTGTAAATCTAGTGCTTATAGGTTAGTCCATTTGTAAAGTGTTTGATTCTAAAATGTTGTAGAATTATAGCTGTCCTTGACATTTGTTCAATTATCATTTGATACGATTGACCGACTTACCTCAATGTCTTCTATAAAAAGGTATTATTATTTGTCAAAGAGGAGAAAGTATTTTGAGCAAAAACAATTTTGTAAATATGGATCAAGTAATGAAAGTAAGACAATTATACAAAGATTGTCTCAAATTTTTTTATATGATTGTTATCATGGATACTTCCTCAAATATCTGGTCTAACATTCATATTTGAATAATTTTTATGGATTTTAGATGTGTACATGTGTGAATGCAGAGTTGTCAATTTATGTTTATGCTAGGTTGATTGAAATAATTTAGATTCATTTCATTTCCATGGCTTTTCCTAAAGATTTTCTAATGTTATTTTCTTGTGGAAGAAAATCCTTAAAGTGAATTTGAATTCTTATTTACATTGTTTCAAAAAAATTAGACATTTTTTCAGTATATGATAGGATTTGTACCTTTGGCTATTTCATGTCATATATTGGTTTGAGTGTATGTTTTTGATGAAATTTAATCTTTGTCATAATGTCTAGACTAAAGATCAAAGATACCTTTCTTCTCTGCCCTACCCTTCTTTTTGCTATTTTTTTAATCAAATCACTATAGTTTAACTTTTATATAAATATACATGTTAGTGTAGACTTTAGACTTTAGGTTTTGATCATAACTCACTATAACTTAGTTCAAATTACTATCATATTTCACTAGAAAGATTTAAGACCATGGTTGTTCCCAACAACTAGTTATATTATCATTTTGTGAAATAGTTAAGTGCTTTACCACTATTCCACCAAATATCTTAGGAAGATTACAACTAGCTACTCATGCAATAGATTCTTTGAATATAGAAATGAGAGGTGTTTTTAAACACTCTGTAAACCCTGGTGATACACTTTTAGGCATCAACAATAAGATGGATGCTCTTGTAGGAGAAAAATATTTTACAAAGATTGATCTAAGGAGTGGTTACTATCAAATTTGGATTCATGAAGGAGATGAATTGAAAACAACATTCAAGACTAGAGATGGTTTATATGAGTGGATGGTGATGCCATTTGGGTTATATAATTAACACCTATCACATTTATGAGGGTGATGAACACAATGCTATGAGAATATAGTGGTAAGTTTGTGGTGGTTTATTTTAATGAAATTTTAATATTTAGTAAGACTTATGAAGATCACTTAAAATATTTGGGAATGATACTAGAATTTAAAAAAAAAAGAGACTCTCTATGCAAATTTGAAGAAGTGTAGTTTTATGCAGAATAGTTTGGCATCATTAGGACTTGTAGTTTTAGTAGATGATGTAAAAATCGATGAAGATAAATTAAAGGCAATTGTTGAGTGGCCTATCCCCAAGAACATCATAGAAGTAAGAAGTTTCCATGGTTTAGCAATTTTTTATAGAAATTTCATTAAGAATTTTAGTAGTTTGTTACACCAATAACAAATTGTATGAGAAGGAAAGATTTTACATGGACAAGGGTAGAAACAAAAAGCTTTGAGTTGTTTAAGAAGAAATTTATAGAAATGCCTATTTTAGCATTACTATATCTTAAAAAAGTGTTTAAGGTTGATTGTGATGTTTTTTTTGTGGGAATTAGTGCTATATTGAGTCAATAAGGGAAGCCAATAACATATTTCAGTGAGAAATTGAATGAGGTAAGATTAAAGTATTGTACATATGATGTTGAATTTTATGTCATGGTATAAGCATTACCTAGTGACTAAGGAGTTTATCCTATTTATTGATCATGAGGATTTGAAGTATGTGAACACTCGAAAGATGTTAAATAGTAGGCATACAAGTAGGTGTCTTTCTTGCAAAATAGAATTAGGTAGCTGATTTTTGAGTAGATGAGTAAGGTTGATAACTACTATGGTGAGTGAAGTAGTTGATTTAATTTATTAAAGAAGTATATGATATTGATCCAATTTTTGGCAAGATATTTGAGAAATGTAATAATCCATTGACAGGTGATAAGAGTAATGTTTATGATGAGTATCTTATATAGTATGGTTATCTCTTCAAATGGAAATAATTTTGTATTCCAAACGGGTCTCTAAGAGACAATATTATAAGAGAATTGCATAGTGGTGGTTTGAATGGACATTTTGGTAAGAGAAAAAAAATAAATTTAGTGGAGGAGAAATATTTTTGGTCAAAGATGAAGAGAGATGTAGAAAAATATGTTTCGAGGTGCAGGATATGTCAGGTGGGAAAAGGACATACACAAAATATAAGGTTTTATATGTCATTATCAATTCAAGAGGACCATGGATAAATTTGAGTATGGATTTTTTGTTAGGATTACCAAATAAACAGATAGGTAATGATTTAATTTTTGTTATTGTAGACAAGTTTTCTAAGATAGTTCATTTTATTGCATGTAAGAAAACCAATGATGCCACTAGAGTTGTAGAATAGTTTTTTAAGGATATTATGAGATTGCATAGTGTTCCAAAAACCATTACATCAAATAGGGACATAAAATTTCTAAGTCATTATTGGAGGCATTTATGGAGGATGATGGGGACTAAGTTACAATTTCATTAGTTCATACCACACCCAAATAGATGGACAAATAGAACTTGTAAACAAGAGCTTAAGAAATTTTATTGAGATGCA